>CM055969.1:8912500-10112500 GCA_029531755.1 Holothuria leucospilota | reverse complement strand
TCAAACAAACTTCAACAAATAGAGTATACAAAATCTACAACTTCGAACCGTATAACCTTTTTCTTCTTCTGTAATATGGGGTGCAGACGGTTGCCATGGGCGGCCGTCAACAGTACATAGTACATGATGTTATATAAAAGCTACTCATAGCCTACTTACGGTAACTAGAAAGAAACATACCTTCTATTACCCTTATGCATATGACATCACAGAACAGAAGTTCGCCACGGATGGAGGCAAGCGCGTATTATTGCAACTAACACCGACAAAGGCAGACAGCTAATTAAGTTTACTTCGCGCACCCGAAGTCTACGTTGTGCGTGCGGAGTACTTCCTTATTTGCCCACCAAAAGGAGCCGCACCAAGGCATAAGGGTTTACAGCCTAACATATAACTGGAATATTAGCTTTAGATTTCATGGTTTCGTTCCCTTCGTATGTTTCACGATTTGAGATTATAACGTCGTATTACATATTAAAGATTAAGCAACGTTGCAGTATCTTGTTTAAATTTAGCAATTCAAAGCAAGCAAAGACGATGTCAAATGATTAAAAAAGGTGTCTTCACGAATCAGCATTTAGGGTATGCTACGCTTTTAGGGTTTTCGTTAAACAAAGAAAAGAAACACGTAATTTTTAGTTACAAAACATTAACTTTAACAAAGCGGTACTTTCTGAACAAAATATTGACGTGGAGAGAAAGTGCCTTAATTCATGTGCTAATTTAGATGACACATAGCCATTGATGGAATCATGATCTACAGATAAAAACCGTATAAACATACCATGATGATCTTGAGTCACAACCAAGATACACATGATTTAAAATAACTAGAGTATTGTGTGTACATGTTCAGTGGCGAATAGTTTTTGGAACCCCTTCGCAAAGTTTCTCGGTGTACATGTAATGGAAGTAAATGCACATTCGGTACGTGTATTGTCATAAGTACAGAAAAGCCACGTCCTAATGTATAATTCACCACGCCGTTTTTGAAAAAAATGCAAGTTTTGAGTGATCTTCGTTCTCACTAAACCTTGTCTTCATTAGGAAAGAGAGCCTACGTATTGTGTTTCATAAGTTTTTCCCCTCTGGAGCAAAGTTGATTCTCTCCCAAACTGGAGAATATCCCGGACTGATAACAGATAACTTGTCAATAAGCAGAAACTATATTGTCGCTTTTAATAATTGAAAAAAACATCCAGTTTGGGATTTATATTAACAAGTAGCATCACCATTGACTGGCATCAGATACAGGACACATCGTAAAACGAATAACTCAAAACAAAAAGTTTGTCTGAAATATTATTTTAACCAATGATGAAATCAAAATAAGTCTGTCCCATGTGTCTAGTCAAGCTATTTTGACTAATTTATTTGTAGATTGAATTATCCAGACATAAGTAACTTTAGAGAATCGGTTCACGTATCAGTTACAAGATAGGTACATAGTGACTACGTCGACCACCGTAGTCTCCATGTAGAGAGCCGAACTCCAAGTAAACATCTACCATAACCTCATTACCTGTATTACCTAAAACAAATACATGTAGGGTTACGCCTAGTCTTCACTTTATGTCTACCACAGTCCAAATATGGCTTTAACTAATTCTGCTTAAGACTCTGTGTCAAACTATTTTCTTGTAATCTGAGCAATCTGGCGGCAGTTCTAAAGTGGTAACTCCAATACCTGCTGTGCAGTGTAGCCGGGGTGACACCAGGATTTGACCCACGAAGGGACAAGCTCCCCGACGGGGAGCCAGAGACGAGGAGCCAGAAATTAGTCATGGGTTGCCAGGAAGGATGGCGAACAAAAAAATTGCGGACCCCCACGCCCGCCAAAAATTTAGAATGTGCATTAAGAAAATAAAAATATGGTATCTTTATAAATGAAAATTGAGAATTCAGGGGTTTCTCTTGGGAGAAACTTGAAAAATTTGGTTTTATCAAAGAAAATTTGAAAAGTAGGGGTTTTCATTGAAGAAATCTGCCCTCTGTAAAAGCAAAATTAAATAAACCGTCGAAGCGATTAGTCGTATTCGGAAATTATATATACTTTTATGTCCCAATTACTGGAAACTTGAAAATTTCCCCGACTAGGGGCTGTCTTCATGATGCGAGGCCATGGCCCCCTGGTCACTCGGGCGTCCCCTGCAGTGTGGGCTATGCATCCACCTTTCACTGATCTGCACATGTTATTACCCAGAGAGAATGGCTTATACTTTGAAAGTCCAGTTTGAATTTGTACACTTTTTATCAGTTAAATTGCAGTTACCGAATGTTTATTCCAGTTGCCTACCTTCCCCCAATAAATAATGGAAAATGCATTGGGGTGAGGGATGTCTATGTCAAACCGAAGATTGCGATAGCCTCTAAAACATCCACGGTAACATACCATAACTGTCAAAACGTGGAACCGACTGTTCTTGCAGCTATACAGTTCTAGTAGAAAGTAGAAACCGTCCTCTGAGAAATTTAACAGACGCTACATTGTAAAAAGCGTTTCGGAATAAATCGTTTGTCTATACACTTGATTTCCTAGGTACTACACGTACATGTCATTTTTCTTCACGTTTGTGTTAAAATACGTATATCTTTTTATTGCTAAACATGGAGTGTTTAAAAGCTAAACATGACAGATTATAGACGTGTTTATAAAGTTGGAAGAACACAATAAGTGTTCAATCGCTCAACTCATTTTTGCGTGTCACTTTGCGTGCAGATATACCGTAAAGACTACTTTCGGTAGGTTACTCACCTAAGTAAAACCCCACATTTCTGATATCATAGGGAGTAAGTGATGATTCCCTATACTTATTTAGATTACACAGAGTCACCGACGGGAACTTCAATATCTTGGCCGTCACAACATCCACTTTTGTAACATGGTTGAATTTGAAATATGAAACAAATATTTCAATGCTGAAATAAAACAAACAGGACACGGAGCCACAGAAACAGACGAACCACAAAAATTTTCGGAAGAATGATCAGCGATAAACTATATGCTTGATCCCATGAATATCAGTAATGTCCCTCGCCCACGTCACAAAATGCCACTGTCTCTTAAGAATAGTCATGTTGCACTGACTGTGACGCTATTGTCACTGTTACGTGGCAACCCGACGAATACCGACACTCTCATTAGACTTTGCAACTCCGGAAAAACGACCTGAATCCGCAATATCCTAAGGGAACATGGTCGCCAAATCTTTTAAGTGCAATCAAAAGACTACACAGAGCAGGATACCAACAGTTTAATAAATCTGGCGTCCGAAAAGAACATGAACCGCTGGTACTGCAAAAAATAATTTCCTAAAACATAAATAAACTTTACATCACTTGAAACATTTTGTGGACGTGTGATACATCAAACTGTTAAATTGAAGATTCGCTCCTGTTAATATTCGAATAAACGTGCAAGCAATTTGCTGCTCTAAAGAATAGGTAATAAATCCCGTCCGTTAGTAAGAAATTGACGTTGTAATGCTTTAAATCCGTGATTTGTAAATGCCTCGTCGAACAACCGAGACTTGAAAGTTTTACATATTACCTCCTACATGTTACATCTAGTTTATTCAGCTTCTAGTTTATTCAGCTGAAGCTTAATGGCGACTATGTGATTACATTATCTCTGAGAATCTGTTCTCAAAGATTCACAGCTCGTCGTCCAATGATTCACGTCGTTGTCAATTGCTTATACACCTGAAACGTCACACCCAAATGAATACGTCACTTTGCCTTTCCAACTAAATCGGCTCTGACTATAGATTTGGTTAGTTTTAACCCAGAATTGGTTATTTTCTAATCAAAATCGAGGCTACTACAATGTTTGATATAATTTTAGTTTAAAAGTAAGTGCCCATTTGTTCAGTTTCCGGTTCAAATTGGAATAAGAGAGTGAAAATTACTTTAATTTCAAGTTTGATATAAAGGATTGATTCTGCATGGCAAAAATATCTGACCGGAAGTGCTAATTACTTTCCATTACTTTTGACAACGAATGAATATCCTCTTTAAAAACCTCAAGTTTCGGAATTGGGAGAAAATGGATGACTTGGGTCAGTTGGGGATATGGTAGCTGAGACTATATACCTCTTTCCTCTCCTTGAATATTTTTATATCCTGCCCATGCCAGTGACTGTGTCTACACGGTTTTGTAGTTTCATTACTACTTTGGTGACACCCGGATCATACCGGATTGAATTTCCTGCTGAAGTCCATTTAAACTTGCGCGGTATCCAGTATTAAGGGACAAGCAACAAGGTACACGTGCCCCGGACCCCCACATTTAGGGGCCACTAAAGTTTAGAGAAATAATATAATGGTCCATGACATGTAATTTTTAGCAAGTAACTTTGTCACGATGAGTTTCTTGTGATGTTTTGCCGACTCCCATAACAAATCCAGAACTAGGCGCTTTAATTATTGCAACACGAACGTTTCTCTGTCCAACTATTCTTTTTCTACTTTTAACGTAAACTGCTATTGTTTTCTGGTCATCACTTAAACAATCTGGACGTGGAAGCAGTGTCCTCTTACAAAATTTTTATTCCTCGCCGAAAGGAATCTATGCTATCATGATCAGGCACGGATGTAGGGCTCTGAAACAAAAGAGGAGCACTTTTTGTGGGCAAAATCCGGAAGATCCTGGTGGGGTATGGAGTCCTCCCCGACACTTTTCTGCGATTTCCTAGAATCTGGTAACCAGAAAAAGTACACAAAGGGACCATTATTTCATTTTTTCTCCTTGACTTTTTGGTCGACGAAGGGGGAGCAAAAGCCCCTCTGTGCCCCCTTCATCCGTGCCTGATGATGGCGTGGGTATGTTTGTGTATAAAAATGGACAGTTTTGGGCAGTCTATATCTCGGGTTATCCGGTATCAGTTGTTCTTACTAAACTAGTAGAGGCCCACGAAATGCGTTCACCGGGCCCTAACACACTTCGTCCGGCCCTGGCGGTGTCTTACGTCCACGATATTTGAACATAGTAAGTCTAAAAGCAATTGCAATATAATTTTTGAAGATCCGTAAAATGGCAAGACGGGTAACGGGTTGTGTGCATCGTTCACCGTATAATGGTACGCTCAAATTGAATAAGTCACCAAAAGTTGTGTAACTCACCGAAATGTCAAAATGTTATTATAGCATTTCCAATAGATTTCGGTTCGGTAAATCTGGGCCAGTAAGGCTATTCCTTGACACTAATATCTTTCCAAATTTCGGATATGGTCCCAAAGATTTCACGGCTATGAATGAAAACGCAGCTGACTGTGGGCCATGGCCCTCATGTATATTAGGGAAGTGTCCTACATTTTGCGTCTATAGATGACGTATGGAACTCATACAACAGATGCAGGTCGGATCTTAGAGATGCCCTATGTGTGATTCCAAACATTTTCTTTAGGTAAAATAGATAATCCACATAAGTAGTATTCCACATTTCCCACGGATGCACTTAGACAACTCACCTAAGTGGTATTTTAAATTTTCTACATTTCCCAAGGATAGTATTACATAACTTACCTAAGTGGTATCCCACATTCCTGATGTCGTAGACAGTCATTGCAGATTCCCTGTACTTATTTACATTACAAACGGTAACCGATGGGAAACCCAAGCTTGTGGAAGACACAATATCAACCTTTGTGACGTGATGGTGCTCAAAATAATTTATAAAGATCATGACCGTCATATAAGAGAACCCGGAAAGAGAAAGACAGAAAAAGGTGAACCACAAAAATTTCCTGAGAAGAGAACCTCGAAGAACAATATGCTTGATGCCGTGAATATCTGTAACATCCTTGGCCCATGTAACAAAATACCACTTTTTAAAAAATGTCATTTTTGCAAGGCTTAGTCTATGTGTTCGATTTTTCACGAGGAGAAGATTTGTGTTCGAATGCACTTGTCAGTCAACTTTTGCTCAGCGATATATTGCTCCAAAATCGCTTGGTTTCTTCATTTTAACACTGTCAAAAGTAGAAGATTTCCCAGTATTTCTTCAATGTTTAGTTCGAGAAAAGTTCACTGTGCATTTCTACTTAATTAATGCATGTAAATAAGAACAATGTTAACGTAGTCTTTACAGTTGTGAATATAAAGGTATGTCTACTATAAAGTCATGTCTAATTTCGACACTTAACGAAAATATATAAACGAATGGTAATCGCAGAGTGAATTACAAACGGCACGGTAACGAACATTAACTGCTACAGATCAATAATTTCACCTCTGTCTTGTGAATTTCCCCGCCTTTTATATGTCTCTTCAGAAGCTGCTCGCACATCAACGTTATCTTCACTACGAGGAACAATTTACGTCCACACTCAATTGCAAATAACTTTATCTACGATGTTTGAACAACTCCACGCAAATTGGTTTAAACTCACTTCCATCTATTTTGAAAGTGGGAATGAATTCCTGAGTAAGTTAACATTCACCTTATCATGCGAGGCGTTTCCATTCCATTTAACTATCTTAATAAATGAAGTGCTTTGTTTGAGTTGTGCCGCGCGATGTAGGCGAAATTCTAATCACTCCGATCAGTCAATTGGTCTATGTAGATTCGCCAGTTAGAATTGAGTAAATACTGCGAGTTGAAGCCTGACTCACTGCAGACTGATTGCAGCTGCTTGCAACTTGTTGCAAAGGAATCCCCAGTTAATGACCGGACGGAATAACCATATCACTTGAGTGTCAGGCGCGGATCCAAAAATTTCGAGGGGGGGGGGGGGGCCCAAGATGGAAAACCTCATGTGCACCGAAGGTGCACCACGAGCGCGAAGCGCGAGTCCCTACGCGTGGGGTCCAGGGGCCCGCGTTAGGGCCCCTGGCGGGGTCAGGGCGGAGCCCCGGTGGGGGTGCAGGGGGCGAAGCCCCCGGAAGCTCTCGCAATATTGCATTTTAAGAGCACAGAAATCGGCTCCAGTTCTTATGTCAGTGAGATTTTATACCTTTTCATGTTGCATGGAATTTGATGTGTAGGGCTCAGTATAAGTTACTATATGTACCTGCAGAAGTTACGGAGAATCTAAGTTATCTTAAAACTTACACGCCAACATTATGAGTTAACTTGAAATGATTTTTGCCATAATGAGTGTTTTATTTTCGTTATACGGTATTCGGGTATAGGACGTCAGATGAAACAATTGCGAGCGAAGCGCGCCGAAAATTTGAATTTACATTTAAAACCATTGCTATGACTAACGGTGTCAATTCCCTTTATGTGTGTCTATCAATCAGAAGGTGGGTTCGATACTAAGTTTTCAGTTTTCATAAGAAGAGGAGGGTGAAAAAATGAATATCAGTTGTTTTACATCCTTACAATGCTGACGTTTATCACGTTTATGCACACGAATAATTGGCTTATGGTAGAACCCCACCGATGAGTAATGCGAATACGTTTGGGACCTTATTGATAGTAAAAGGAGCAATTCAAGGCTAACAGTGCGCAGATCAAGCAAAAATCAAGAAATACTGAGAAGAATTTGCAAAAATCGTGAAAGATTTCAAATGATTTTTGGTAAAAAGTGATAAAAATAAATCCATCACTCAATAAAAACGTACCTCTCTCCGTGAGCTTAAACAATTGCGCGCGAAGCGCGCCGAAAATTTTCGGTATAGAGCCTCCCGGGAGCTGCATTAATTGTAAACTGAAAAGGGGACCAACAGGACTCTCACAACCTTACATCCATATGGGAGGAGAGATGATATATCACCTTCTTTATGGACTTCTGAAGGGTATACCCTTCAGAAATCTATGACCGATGGTGCCGGCGGGAGTTGGTGATTGGGGGAGCCACAGTAAACTGTTAAACTGTGCCTTTTTAGGCAGTGGGATTTTGTATACGCTATATACAAGAGTGGGAGAGCCTTTTCTTATTAGTACTTGAGAGTGCAATCCCAGGAAGGGGCTTACCCTCCCCTTTGAGAAATTTTTGTTAACTTTAGGGGGCCTATATGCAAAATGGTGGTATCTTTGGGTCATTCTAATGTGATTGTATGTTTAGAAAATGTCCACAATGTAGAGAATTCTAACTTTTGTTTGGGTGAAAAAGGGGAGTAAGAGACGGTTAACATATTGCCTTCAAACCTCCTTAAGTCCCAGGAAAAATCATGGGCGTGGATCCATCTCCCGCAAAAGTGTGTGTGTGGGGGGGGGGGGGGCTTTTCACATTTGTGAAACGCCGTCCTGGTGGCGTGGAAGAAGCAGTGGGTGGTAGCCGGAATTTGCGTCACGGGGAGGCAATAAGTTTTGTGATCTTCGGCATTGGGGAGGAGGTCTAAGGGAAATTTTTCTAGAACTGAATGCACTCAAATGCGATTTGGTGCAACAAAAGTGTACGATTTTTAGGTTATTTTTCTTCTAAAAATTTCCTTTTCCTAGGCATAATTGCAGCCTGTTCCAACATTTTAAAAAAGTGAGGGGGACGTTTTGACGAAGTCCCCCTTCCAAAAAAGTGAGGGGGACGCGTTCCCCCGTCCCCTATGATCCACGCCCATGGGAAAATTGTACACGCAATTATACCTGCGTGGAGTCCACAGAAACATTCTTGGACTATAATAAATTTTTTCCTTTACATTTTAAAAGGATATCCAAGGTTGACAGAGAACAGTACAGAGCCTCCCGGGAGCTCTAAATTAGTTACAGTATACAAAAGAGGGACCAATGGGATTCTCACTACCCGACATCCATATGGGAGGAGATATGATATATCACCTTCTTTTTAGGTGTAGCAAGAGGGATGGTGGACAGGCAAAATTCGTTTCAGAAAAGATTTTCGTCATTATTGAACGTCGCGGTAAAATGTTTGGAAAATAAGCAACGGCAATTACGTACTTTCAATCTTTCAAATCATGTGCTAGACTAGATTAGTCAAAGATCCCATAATGATGAGAACCCTACAGAGATGTACTTTTTAGAAAAATGTTGCATTGGAATAATTTCTTGCGTCATAGCTTTGTCAATGGTATATAAAATCGGGTGTAAACCCTGTCGTATGCGCGCCAAGCGAGCCGACATTTTGAATAAAGTATTAGTCCATGACAAAACCTGCATTTCAGAACCTGCATCGGACACTGTCACTTTCCCACCAACCTATGCTATTCAGAAACGAATCTTCTGACTAAGAATTCTGAAAAAGCACTTTTGCTCCTTTGTTCCCCCGTGAGTAGTTACCGAAAGCTATTGATAATAAGGACAACTCTGACACAAGGCTTGACGCTAGCGGAGCGGTGCGAAAATTTGGAATTTGTCAAGAATTTCCAAAACTTATGATAGTTTGAGAACAGTTTGTGAAAGAAAATGGTTAGAACAAATAAACCAGTGATCAAAAATACATCTCACCCTACACCCTCTACAGAAATCTGTAGCTTAAACGACTTTTGGGACCATTTTAAAAATTTTCAAGAATCAATGGGGGAGGGGGACACGTCACCCATTGCCCACTGTGCCGACGCCACTGTCTGTAGCTTAAAAGCCTTTTGAGTTCATTTTGAAACTTTTCAGACAGTTTCGAAATCGAATAGGGTATGCACGCCGCTACTTTGCCTGCAACAGCTGGTGCCACTGTGCACAATAGCACGTCACCTGACAGCTTGTCTTCTGTATTCATTCTGCAAGGTCTGTATGGCGAAAACTTTGCCTCTCAATCGGTCTAGATTACAAAAAATTTCACTCTTTAACACAAAATTGTTACTAAATTTCAGTGCAGCTAGCCGATCGAGCCCGTACTACATATGTCACGATGTTTACTTATTTAGATCTTAAGTCAAGGATCATTACTCAGCTATTCACCTGTTTTCGAACATTGTAGCGCTCCTTTCGTCGCCAACCACTTTGAAAGATATATAAAGAGATAATCCAGCGATAGCTCCACCCAACCCCTACAGAAATATATACTTTGAATACGTTCTTAGACACTTTTATTCATTTTTGCTCTTAATTTTTCTTTCTCCTTTTCTTCTTTTTTTTTCTTCTTTTTTTTCTCCTTTCGTTTTTTGTTCGTGGCGAGGGAGGGGGGCCGGGCCCCCCAGGCCCCCCTGGGTCCGCGCCTGTTGAGTGTTATAATGTAGGAGGCTGTAGATTACATGCGGCTGTTATTGTCCGCAACCTGGAAGTAATGACGTTTAAAAATTTGTATGTAATTTGTATGGAATTTATAGTTCATAGCAACAGGGATGTGTTAGGAAGGAGATCAATCATTTTATTGACCCTTTGAATATGTGGTTTTTGTTTCCTGACGATAATCTTACTTTTTTCCTAAAATATTTATCACAATACCAAGATCAACTAGGATCAGTGACTTGCTGTCAAAATAACAATGACACTTGCTGCCTAACAGTATAGTTAACGTTTCAGTGTTTATACGGAAGTGTGAAATTTGAAACTTTCATCGTTATTCTTTACAGAAATTTTCTTTTAGTGAAAGTCACTGAAAACTTCCCTCAAAATTAAATTTCGAGTGTATTCCTTACAGATGCGCAAATTTGCCAAAATTGAGAGAAATGTTTTACTCGAGCACTACTTTAAGCAGACAATGCACCATTGTCGGAGGGTTACAAAGAAGCACAATATATCAGCGTTTATGACAATCGTTTAACTGACATTCTTTATTAACGCTTGTCGACAACAAACCTCGCATCAAAACATGTGTTAACAGTAGCCTTTGTTTCAGGATTACTAATTGGATATAGATGGGGCAAATCATCATTAGGAGGCTTTGGTCTATACAGTGGCTAAGTGGCTAAGCAACAGGGAAAACAGACCTGTCAAATGATGACACGTTAAAGGGATTAAATCAACTAACTTCAAGAACCGATTGTTTATCGTTCTTAACAGCTCCCTGATACCACCTGGTCAGTTTTGTTACAGCACTGACAATTCTTATGTACTACATCTGGTTATGAGTGGGAGCAAAAAATCTCTTCGTACGAATAAAAAGCCATACCCATTCATACATCATATTCGTGAGTACAACATGACTACATCACCATACTTGTGAGTACAACATCCGATACTCGTGAGTACTGCATCATACTCGTGACAATACTATAGAAGTGAGTACTACATCATTATATAGAGACCAGAGACAACATATTCGTGAGTGCAACATCACACTCGCGAATATACCATAGTCGTGAGTACAAAATAACCATCGAGACCATAGACAACATTATAATCGTATATGCAATATCATAATCATACTCATTACTACAACATTATATTCATTAGTACAACATCATATACTTGTGCGAGCTATATCATACTAGTGAGCAGAGCAACATACTGGTGAGTTGCACAGTCCTTATTGTGCCAAACCGTAGGGTATTCTACAGCCTTTGCAAGTACGTATACTCACTACCAGTTTGTTATATATCAGTTATAGGCTATACAAGACGAATTACTCCAACAAGGTCTTGTTTGAGAGATTACAAAACCCTACATAACTTTTAAAATCAATAAATATTAAATTTTTGCACTTTCCTTCATACTTACATAAACTTGCTCTCAATGGTGAGATGTTGACGCCTCAAGGAAATTCATTAACATTTTTCATCGAGTATGACCTTAAAAGTTGATGTTTAAACCACTGTAAAATCAGGGTAATCCATCAAATGAAGTATAAATGATGAAGTTGTTTGCTAAAAGTATATTTAGCTCTTGCAAAGTGACCAGTGTAAATATATGAAATGAAAGTCATGGTCGAAATTAGAAAAATTATTTTGACCACGAAATGGTTTCCACCTTAAATGATTAAATGCTAAGAAAATCAAGGAATAAGAATGAAATGTACCTTGAAAAAGGATAACAGGGCAAAGTGATTGAATCGTTTCGAGCGTTAAATAAGAAGAGGAGTAATTTTTATTAAAAACACTTATCAAAATACCACGATTCTCAGAAAATTTGGCTTTCAAAACTTCCATCATAGCGTTGTTAATATCCATTCTCCTTGGGATGCTAGGTTCAAATCCTGGCCGGGTCATACCAAAGACTTTAAAAATGGAACCTACTGCCTTTGTGCTTGGTGCTCAGCATAAACAATGGAGTAGGGAAAACAAGCCAGTGAGCCACAACTGGAAAAAAAGGCCGTGGTCGTCTCGACTTGAACCAATTGGTTGGAAACTGCAGGACGTTAAACCTCATCTAACCTAACCTAACTTTGGGACGCTAATCACATTTCTGGACTAAAAGGATGGGCATTTAAAGGTACTTAACTGTTACAGAATATCAGAAACTAGATGCTAGAGAGTGACATAAATTGAAGCATACTAAAATACGTAATGTCAGGTACGACAGGTGCTCTCAAGATTAACAGAGTGAAAATAAATATTAATAATCATCCTTGAGTTTTATGATAGGATAGCTTAAGTATGACACACTCTAAATATTTTTTATAAGTATGCAATTTGTCAATGGGTGAAAAAGGTTTCTTTTTAATAAAATCTCAAAGGACATTTAGATGTTTAATTCGAGACACAAACTGCAGACGAAACACTCATATTTGTCAACCCCGAAGCAGCTGCTGGTTTGTTTGTTCAAGAAGATTATGATAGACAGTATTTATGTGTCTACATGACGTCATACGCTGCATGCAGAAAATTAATCAAAAAGCTTAGAAACAATGTATTAAAGAAAATTAATGTCTCTAGTCGAAGAAGGATCAATCAAAGAAGACAGAAAGTATGGTTTATGTTGGAGCTTTTAACTGTTGCGTCACTTTTAAACTAACAGTAGGTGGACTGGAAACAAAGCGATGTCGTCTGCCCTTCTTGTACATGAACTGCACAGATGCACACCTTTACGGTCAGGGGGTTGGTCGAAACATGTATAACTCCACAGAAACTCCATTGTTCAAATGAGCCTCCGAATAGATTGGGTGAACTCAGGGGCGTAGCAAAGGTGTTATCTTTTTGGGGGGGGTGGGGGGGGGGGGGGTGGAGATTATGTTTTGCCGACGGATCTGGTAATGCGTAGTGCGAAAACGAGCTTTAGCGGGTGAGGTCCAGGGCCCCCCTAAGGACCCCTGGTGGGGTCCAGCGGGCGCAGCCCCCGGAAGCTCTGAGGTTTAAGTATATCTCTGGGTGAAAAATTAAGTCTCAGAATAGGTATATTTTGTTTCATAATTCATCAAATACAAACTAGATCCCCACTAATTTTAATGTATTAGGCTATTCCTCTCGTCAGGCCGCTATTATTTTAAGCGGTTGGGATCCAGAGGTCCGCCAGTGCTTTAGCTAGGACGTTTTCTCAATGCAACATTTACTGATCTGTGGCCTGGGGTAGGGGTGTCCCCCTCCTCTTTTGAAATTTTTGGAATTTGTAAGGTAACTAGGTTGCAAATGGTGCAATATTTGAGTGGATTTCTGCCCTAATGAGGAACCTCAAAATTTACACCCGGGTAGAATTTGCTTGTCAGATATTTTTTGTGAGACATTTGTCGCCGTTTATGCAACATTGTCGCACAAATAGGGGCTGGTAAAACACTGGGCCCGCCTAAGGACCCCTAGTGGATTCCGGAGGGAAAAGCCCCCAAAAGCTCTGAGGTTTAAATATATCTCTTGGTGAAAAAAAGTCTCAGGATGGATATATTTTGGTTCATAATGCATCATTAAAGGAGAAGCAAACCCACGGATTTTGCAGTAAACCACTAGTAGAGACTAATATTCTAACGTATTTTCTGAAAAAGCTAGTCGAAACAGCATTGCCCCAAATTTTCATGAATTTTCCAATTATTTTTTTATACACATGATGCTAATAGCCATTTTCTTGTTTCCAGAAAAGAGGGCGCTTCAAATATGACGTAAAAGAGCCACATCGTAAGTATCACGATGTCTCAGTCATTGTACATGAAATGCACACTAATATATACTAAAAGGTTTAGTACAGAACTAAGTTCTGATGCTTCCCTAAAGTAGTTGAAAAAGTGTAATATACCCTACCGTGGCCTACGAGGACTAGCATCCATTACCAACAGCTTTGACAATTTCAAGCGATTTTTAGGGCTTCACATAACTGACTATTCCATGTCACTAATGTAAGCCTGTATATACTGCCCCAGTGACTGTAATCTACCTACCTTGTCGTTAGGTGCACTCGGTCCTCTTTTCTTTGCCTCAATAACTGATCAAAATGGGAATTCCAAAAAGAATATTCCTGAAACATATTTGTCAAAAATCACTGTCGCTTACGATACCGTTAGCTCACTCCCCACTTGCGCAGAAAACAGACTCACAAAGTTTCCCAATCAGTTGCACTGGCCGTTGCAGAACTGGTACCAGTACAAGTGGTAATCACAGGCAACCACCTTCACAACAGTTCCTGCTCTTGCTCTATTTGTGTCGATGTTTAAGTCCATCCTCTGTATATTGAGGCTCCAAAGGATACAGTAAGATTTGAGTCTGTTTGCTTCCATGTTTTCTTTTACCAACAAGTAGGTATACTGTTTCAAGTTTGACCGTGTAAGGTAAAGATTACGACTACGTCCTGCTGAGTGCTGCAGTGGTTCTAACGTTACCCTGTATATAATGGCCTACAATTCTACACAGTGTACTATAGTCTGTGTACTGTGTGTGTAAATCAGTGTTGTAGTGTATGGTGAATTACGGTAGTGTTGCCAAGTCACGCAAACTATTTCTGCTACACTTGTGAAAACCTTTTTTTTTTCTTTTCACTGAAATAATGTGTCATGAAAATATATTTAATACAAAATTTTGAATTTTATTCCCTATTACAAGTGGCGAAAGGAATTTTGTGAAGCATTTTATGGTTATTTACCACAGCATGTGCAATTCAAATTACTTCGGGTGGGTTGGTAAATTTTCTGTTGTAATGTGATATGAGGCTCGCTTTCGTCATTGTACATCCGGGAACTGGTAGGATTCAAACAACAATGGCGCGAACCAATAGCAACATAAAAATCATTTTTTAAGGTTGAAATAAATGTATTCAAGCCTTCTATGTGCTTCTTTCGGAAATAGCATACATTAAAATGTTAGTCTTAATGCAGAAAAAGCTAGGGTTTATTTCTCCTTTAAATGCAAAGACCCTCCCCCCCCCCACCCACCCATTTTAATGCTATCCCTCTCGTCACGCCGCTATAGCTTTTAAGCGTTTGGAATGAAGTGGCCCGCCAGTGTTTTAGCCTGGAAGTTTTCTCAAAGAGACATTTACTAATCTGTGGCCTGGGGTAGGGGTCTAAGGGGACGGGTGTCCCTCCCCTTTGGAAATTTTTGGAATTTGAAAGGTGCCCAGATCGCAAATGGTGCAATAATTGAGTGGATTTCTGCCCTTATGAGGAACCTCAAAATTTACAAAAAAAAAAAAAAAATTGACACATTTGTCGCCGTTTATGCGACATTGTCCCACAAATAGGGGCTGGCTAAAACAATGGGCCGGCCTTAGGGCCCCTGGTGGGGGTCCCCGGAAGCTGTAAGGTTTTAGCATAATCTCACGGTAAAAAATTAAGTCTCATGCAGGACTGGTATATTTTGGTTCATAATGCATTATCCAGTGCAAAGATTCCGGTTAATTCTAATGTGTTAGGCTATTCCTCCAGTCATGCCACTATACTTCAGGAGATGAACCTGTTGTTCAGAATTGGAACACTATGTGTTCAGCATTTGAACCCTAGACGCTTTAGGTGATCAAATACGATAAGTGGATAGGCATCCGGCGTTCAGAAAGGGAGAAAATGTGTTCAGAGTCTTAACACAAGCGTTCAAAAATATGCTTTGAACATCAGGATCTGAAGATGGGTTCTGTATCTGTTTCATTTCGGTGTTCAAAAGTTAAAAGCCTGAGATTGCAGTGAAGGGAAGACACGTGCGGCACGCATTTTTTTTCCCAGGATGTTTGTGGGTAAATCGGATTCTCAGAAGTTTGCAAATGTGTCTGAAGTCAAGGCTAGGGTCTAAAAGACGGGCTAAGGATACCCTCTCTATGGGTAATTGGGTGCTGCTCCCATGGTGATGATAAAAGTGAAAAATAATGTGCAGAAAGTGGTTTTTCAAGAATGTCATATGACCCTAAATAGTGCACCTATACGGAAGCCGTTAATTCTCTTTCTTTTCCCGAGTTCCCGACGGACTCAGTCACTCGTCCAATTACACAGACGGCCGTTGATACGGCGTATACGGCCGTCACATGCATAATCAATTTTCGGGCCTTCAACTTGAATGGACCAATTAGATGAAGAGACAAAAATCGAAACAGCCGATAACAGACTGGCCCGTTCTCTCTTTCTCCTTTTTCTTTCTCCTTTTTTTTCCATTCTCCGTCTTGCCTTTCCCTTTCTTTCCCCTTCTTCTCTCTTCTTTTCCTCCCCTCCTCTTTTCCTCTTCTTTTCCTTTTCCTCTCCTCTTTTTGCCGACAGACCGAAAATTTACCGACGGGCGACCAAATATTGGGGGGTGTGACACCCCCATCCACCCCCCATCCACCCCCACCCCCCGCTCGCTACGGCCCTGGGTGATCTTTTCTAACCTTCCTTCAATAATTCCCGACATGATAAAATTAAACACCAAGACTGCAAGATTGGATTACATCAGGAAGATTTCCTTTTCATGGCATCTAACATCAGAGCAAAACTTTTTCATTTGGGCTCTTTGATTCATGTCTCCTGTTAAAAGACACTGGGCTTCACGTTTTCCAGGAGGCCTTCAAATTAGGGAGCTGTTCATGGTAGCAGCTCCCTCTTCCAACAACCCGAGAACTTTATAAGAGGATATTCGAACGTTCACTATCTGAAAAGAGTTTGGTGTGATGCACACCGTCAATATTTCAGTGATTATTGCTGATATAAGACTATACATAATCACAGAAACTGTTTTCAGCCGAAGTTACGACCAGTTGCATCTTTATGACACTTATTACACATACAATCAACTGCAAGGTAGTTTCCCATGTGTCAGTGCTAACTCTAAATTAATGGGAATAACTTTATCTATGTGAGTTTTTTCCAGTGAAGGATAACGCGACTGGTGTCATTAATGAAATAGATAGGAATATCTAATTCTGACTTTCTTGATTGATACGGTATGTAGGCATGTTTCGTTATTCCAAATTAAACGAGTAAATGTGATGATAAATATTCGCCTCTTCATGCAGTCATGTTACTATTCTTCTTCTCTGTGACAATATCATCAAAATGTCACGCACGTCAGATAATACAGTCAGCGACTGGTGATAAGACTAACAGACCGTATATATGAACTAATCTGTCATCTGTCATACCTGTCACTTTCGTTACTCGGTTTAAAGTTCGCCAAATCATGCCACACCTGTGTTCAAAGCACAAATCGAGATTTTGAGGTTTTATTGACACAGAGAACTGATGAAAGCTTTGATCATTCACTAGATTCTTGAAAACTGATGGTAAAACTCAGAATATTGCACGGTTGAACTTTAATTAGACACAGCAACTGTAAATATTATGCGTAAAGCCAATAAGCGTAATAATATTGTCCTGTACGTTGCAAACTCCTATTATGAGTTTTTCCTTTCGTAAAAGAAATCATTCTTTTCCTTTATGTAAAACGAACAACAGTTGTAGTCTTTAGGCCTAACTGCAGAACTGGTGATTGACGCGGTAAAATGTATACCACATTTCAGGATTTGCTGTTCCAGCGTTTACTAATGGTATGTCGCATGTTAAAGCAAAGAAGGCGAAATAATAGTTCAAGTGGAATTGAATGACGTTAGTTACATTTTAATTTTTTTTAAATTCCGTGATAACTCCCGATTGTGTAAAATTTGAATGTCGCCTATGTTATTTTCATGATATCGTGTATTTCCTGCTCAACTAACGATTTCAGCTGCTTTTCACTCTGCCTTCTTTTTTCCATAAAGAGGAAAGTGACCGATTGAACTATTAGCTTTTGTGTATAAAATGAAAGAACAATTGAAAAACAAAGTTAGAGCCTTGATTCAATTTGCTCCGAGCGTTAAGCTTCACATTATCCGGGTTTCTGCAACAATAGGACGGAACTAGAGGAAACTTTGCTTCATACCAAAAGTACCAAGGTGACTCATTGGTGAACTTGAACACTCGATGAGGTGAGACATTTGCGTTGTAAGATGCACATGGTTTTTCAACCTTTTCCGTACAGCAGAAAATGTATAGCTTAAACTATAAGCCTTGGTTTATTTAAATGAAAATTAAAACAAAAAAAAAAAAACCCAAAAAAGAGATTTCTATTGGTTTGGGAAGGGAAAAGGCCAGAGCCTAGGAAATTTTGCTACATATTTACCGGCTCAAAGAAAGTGTCTTTAGTAAATGTAGTTTAAGCAGCACTATGCCACAAAATTCTTGGCAGGTCCACTGTCTTTTTAATTTAATGCATAGGCGTAGGAAGCGGGGGCTGGGGGCTTTAGCCCCCCGTCAACAATTTGGGGGGCTGAAGTATGCTTCCGCCCCAAGATGCAAGGGCAAAACCCCCTTATTTCGCTTCTGTAGGAAATGTCAAAAATTTGCAGTAATTTTCTTAAAGTTTGTCCAAAATGTTGCACCAAATTGCATCTGAGGACCCTCAAATACCCAAAAATTTTTCCAAAGGGGAGGGGGACACACTCTCTTTAGACCCCGCCCCCAGGAAGGCGATCCAAAACAATTTTCATCCCCCCAGTCTCGAAAAGCTTCCTAAGCCTAGGATTTAATGTTAAAGAAAAAGTAAAAAATGTCAATACATATTATAAAATTAACGTTTGACTTTGATTTATGTCAATGAAAGTGCAGTCATCAATTGTAAATAGAGATAACGTTGGTTCCTAAATATGCATGAATTAATACTGGGGCCCCTTGAAGGCAGACGTTTAATATCGAAGCAAGTTTGCAGTAGCTGCAAGATTTCATTAACTTCTACATTTATATCAACAACAGTTACATCTGGAATATGTCTTAGAGCTAGACTTTGTGAAGATGATCTTTTACTTCAGTGAAACTACACAAATGCGGTAGAAAAGAAAATTACGATGTACATTCATTCTTTAAGAAAATGTACATACAAGACGGATAAGATTACGAGGTTTAATGACACATACCAGTAGTAATAACACATGAAAAGACGATAAGCTCGTTTCCCCCGCCTCCTCCCCCCCCCCCCTCACTGGGACTTTATGATGCTAACCTTATATTGAATTGAACAATGTACAGGAAGTCATCTATTCCTTCATTTCACACACGTTTACCAAGTCGATGTGTGAATAAATATGACAAAATTTCTCAGACAAAATTCCTGCGAGTGAGAATTCTCAAGATCTGCTTTATTTCTGGTTTTTGCAGTGATACATAACGTGTTTTCTGATATAACAAGATTGAACTTGTTTAGGCGAAGGCCACTAACTCCTGAGTGAACCATAAAATGCTAATAAGTAAATGATACACCAGACTCTTCCTCATTTGTCGTATTTATGTGCAAACTTATCAAAGCTCCCTGGCGGTAATAAGGGACTTTAGAGGTTAATAAAGGACAAAATTTAAGTTTGCAAAGAAAGAAAAATGAGTGTAAACAAAAATCGTATCAAACGTCGGAGCTATTCGGAACATGGAAGTACAACATTTTACGGACAGAGACGATGAAGTTTAAGTGTAGAGATTTGCCTTTACATCATGCGCTGCGATCTTGCGATGTTGATTGAACTATTCCTTCAGGAAGGCCATATGTGGGGGAGAGAGGAGGCTGTTAAGAGTAGAATATCAACTTTCTAACGTAGGGCTAAAAGCGGTCACTCCCAAGCCCCAGACTTAAACTAAAGCGGTGAGCAGAAGATTTGAGGATCCGCAAAGCTTAATTAGAGAACAAACTCTCACATTCAGTTCTAGACACTGCGAGTTTTATCGTGTAAAAACTCAAGTAATAGAATTTGTCTATAAGATGGTCCAAAACACCTAAGTATGCCTGGTACTATTTGGTTCTGGCCATTGTCAATAAATAACTTGAACTTTAGGACAAGTCTAGTCTAAGACGATAGGCCTAAAATGTGACTCCAAACCTTCCAAATTCAATCTCTAAGAAGCTATACCTAGTCAAGTCCGGATGAAATAACTATGTAAGACCTGACTACAAGGTGCACTAAAATGAAAGGAGGGGAAATACATTTTTGAGGAATCCATTTTGCCAAAGTAAGAAAAGATAATTACTCACAGCTAGTGAGAAATCCCATTAGCTGAAATAAGATCGGATGAGATTACTTATACCCCATGCAATGTTCTTAGTCTACGCTCGGTGGTAGGTCTCTCCCTTGTGTCATTTATCATTTATTTTCTAGTTACTTTTTATTTGATTTAACCAGTAGCTGCGGAATAGCTCCATGCATCGTTTCGCAAGGTTAACGATTTGTCAAGACGATTTTCTCAGCATTAGCTATGAAATTTGCTGGAGCATAAATTGAGCAAATTTATAAAACAATATACGAAATTATTTCTGAGGCAATGTGTTGAAGTTTTGTTACTTTAAAATATGACTAATTTGTATGTACAGAGACTTTCTGTTCGGGTATTAATGATAACGTTCCGGCGATGTCATGTATACATTTGCAAGATCCCTTCGTCTCATTATTTTTTTCGCAAATACAAAATGTGAATTCACTAAAAAGTTAATGAAATTCATATAATTACTTTCATCGAGGGTAGCAAAAATTGCATGTTGAAATGGAAAGAAGCGATCTATATTAAACCCTTTTAACCTTTCTTTCAACATTATACTTTATCCTTTTCACATAATTGAAGAACTTAAGAGCGTTCAGCGCAATGTATAGGCCTACAGGTAAACGCACCAATATCAGAAGAGGGCTTAATGTAAGAACTTGCGGCTTCAGTGTCAAACCTTATAATAAATCATTCACAAATCTAAACTAAATTATTCACTACCTAGCGTGACTCAGCTAGTGGAAACATGAGTTTTTCTTCTAAGTGGGGGAGGCAAAATACTAGGCTGGACAGTTACTTTTCAAAATGACAATTTTCAGATGGGGAATCCTCATGGTTACAAAAGGGCACCTTTGTGTTTTTTCAGAGAAATTTACAGACTTCACGTACTTCAGGGACCCCGAGGCATACATCCTTGTTCATGCCTGGCTGAATGAGATAATAATATTTAGGTTTGCTTACGTTTGCTTGGTTGCAAAAAAGACAAAGCGGTATCCTCACCTAGAAAGAGTCCAACGTGCTGAACATCTTTAGCTGTTATCTGTGACATCCTGTACTTATTCAAATTACAAATCGTTATGGCTGGAAAATGCAAGTATCTCTGGTAGGAAACATCCAATTTTGTAACATGGTGAAACTGAAAGAAGTTTTCGATAGTCCAGAATGTCTGAAGAGCCAACACAAAGAAACTGACAATAAAAATCACCAGCCAAATTAGTCTCCTTATACGTGACCCTTTGCCTGTGATATGCTTCAGCCCATGAATATCAGATACTTCGGACGCCCAAGTTGGAAAATACCATTTTTTCCGAGGACGGATGGACTCAGTATCTGCGTCCATCGTTGCAATTATTTCGTTAGCTGCTTCGGCCATATTCCTTTCTCTGATAATATGATAATTTATGCAAATTTGCTTTTTGTATCTTGTCTGTGTTAAAGTACTGTAGTCTATATATGGGTGGTAACAGAAATCTGACCTGAGAGCGTCACTTTGTTTTCCTTTTTTGAGATGCTGAGGCAAACAAACTTTGATATAAGTTTCAACCTGAGCGAATCCCTTTTTCCAAATTTAATTTGTCCCTCGCCAACTGACCAGCAGCATGGAAAATGGCACTTTACAAACTCGGCGGTCGTCTCCACCAAAAGAAAAGCAAACTTTGATATTTATTGTTCTGCACGAGAGAGTTTTTACAGTACTGAAGTAGTGGCGCGGTTTGCTGGGATTGTTAAAATTGAAAATTATTACGAAATATCAGATGTAGATAAGAAACAAAGAAAATTCGACGAAGCAATTCTTGGAGAAATAATAATTTCCGAGGCATACATCCTGTGGTTCTGCTCAAAATGTGGTGTAACTCTTTAAGTAACCATTAAGCTAGACACACCCTTCTTAAACTCCATTTAATTTGCCTGACAAGTTTTTGTCAAAGTCTGGGCAACGACAAAATCGCGACGAAAGGAGAGGTAAGTAAGTCTCGATTGTTCCCAATAATAACGAGATAAGAAAAATGAAACGACGAGAAATGCCTTTCGATTCCTTGGAATCAGTACCTCCCACTAAGAGAAATTCCCTCCAACTACTGCATGACTGTGGTTAACTTTCCTTCCGTTATCGCTCTTTTAACTTCTTGATCTTGATTTGACTTTCATTACTTTCAGAATTTCTATAGCGACCTTTCCCTCGTCAGCGAAGAACATCAGTTGATCAGTTCCTACCTAAAAGGAAGGCCGTTTACCTCCGTGCACCTGTCCTTATCACGTCTAATCCACAGATTCAAGTTTTCAACAAGGACGGGATCTGAGTTATTATCGATTGCAAGGCACGTACTGTAGTCGCAGACCCATCTTCACCCGATGAAAATATACAAAAGGATTCTGTCTTTATTTTTCTTTCTAAAGCTATTAATTGAATATGTTTGTTTAACCTTCAATGAAGTCACAGGAATATGGTATTGGATCTAACATTTGTCGCCTTTGTGCCAAGCTTAATTTTTCAAACAACCAGTGGCATACACATTTTTCAGCTATGAAATAGTAACCAAGACTTTAGTTGAATTCTCTATTTTATACAGCTAAAACAGAGTCATGACATCCTTAGAGATAACTAACTTGAATTTACATCAAAATGTTGTCTCTTCTTCCCAAGGGTTGACGCTATCCTTTCAACTGAATAAGTAGTTCCCTATAGAAAAGAGACACTGAACTGCATAGTTACGGCAACTGGCCCTTTAAGGTGACACAGAAAATGTAGGACAGTGTATGTCTTCAAAGCTGTCCAACACCATTCGCCGACTTATTTTTTACGATAGCTGAGGAGAGGGTTTCTAATTAAAATAACTCGTATCTTGTAGCATAACATTCCTTTTCATAATCATTGCTCATGTCTGTTCGTTCACTTACAGCCGACAAGGACAAACTATCTTTGAATCTCATTTTAAAAAGGAGAGGTATAAGTCATGGAGTTAATTGGATTGCCTGAGAACTTTCTATGACGATTTCAGCATACGTTTTGTTCTTTTCACAGGCGTGTTTTGAATTAGTTATATTACCGTCAGTATTAACAAGAAGGATTAACGGGACCATGGTCGATGAAATAAAAAGCGATTGTACTGAAACAATGAAAATAATCAATTCGGGGATCGTGAGCACGACACCTGGTTCACCTGGTTTTGGTCAGATAGCAATAGTGTAAGATATTTTTATCCCAGAGTAATCGATTGTTACTCAAATAAAAAATTATATTTAAAGGTGAAGGGAGGATTTAAGCTAGAATTTAATCTTCATATGTAAAGCGGACTTTAATTAACCAAACATTCTGGTAAATTTTCATTTAATACCTATAAGTGGTTCACGAAAACTTAGCATATGAAATCAATACACTGGTAACCCAAAGTGGACTTCAGGCAAGCATAATAATGTCATGTGAAACTGGTAAAATCCGCATGACTCACATGCATTCACATTTCGAAAAATTATGGAGGAGTGAATTGATAGTAAAGTTTACATACAACAGTGTTGATTAATATGTCAGATTATGTTCTATGTATTTGCCTTGAGATTAGTTTGGGTTGAACATGTAACAACTTCATATGCTAATTTAACTCGAGAATCACACATCCGATTTAATTGCATATTTTCATTTCATTTATTTGATTCTCCCGCAACTTGACCACTGTAACAATACATATATACAAATGTAGTACAAGTTGATGTACAACCCACCCCAACTCCACCCCACCCCACTTCACACCAAAAAAATTTCGCCAAAATGATTAGAGTAAGTACACCACTATTAAACTGAAACTTAATATAGACTCATCCATTCTTTTCAAGGGAATAAGAGTTGCCCAAATTACTTAAACACATCAGTTCAAATCTTACAAATATCCCATTAAATCCCGTACCATTCATCTCTCATTATGCTACTGAACAAGCTTAACTATGGTGTAATAAAGGGAAGTCAAGGACTAATTCAGCATGAATTAAAAAATTCAATATTAAAATTGCATACTGTTATTGTTCACATGATTTGAGAGGCATTCCATGAGTCAGGATACCAGGGTACAATATTGTATTTGGGGTGCCTGCATTAACCTTTTCAGAGATAGTAAAACTGAAAGTTACTCGATATGAAGTTGTTCAAACTTACAAGTGGGAGTTACTCAGACGAACTACAAACAACGAAAACTGGCTTTTAAGGCCTTTCATTAATTCAACTCGATTTTCCGGCAATCTGCAGCGATTTTTCTCTGTTACTTTCCTGCCCTGCTGGGTAGGAGGACTGTACATAAAAATTTATCTCGTCACGAGAAAAGTGACTAAAACAGCAAATATCCAGTTGAAAGACACTTTCAAAAACGCCACGGAAGTGTATATTTGCTAACAGACATCGTTGTTAATTTATGTACATTTGACAGACAGCGCACAATGTTTAGTTTACTTAATCACTCAATTAACATTCCATCTCCTCCAATTTTAACACGTCTCACAGAGTGTTTTATTTTGTTTTCGTTCTTCCTGTAAATAACAGGTAATTATTTCTACGCCATCGTAAATTTAGTGTTGAGAAATCCTTTCATGTACAGTTCAACAGCTTGCGTACGACAACAAAATAAAAATCGAAGCAGAGAGAAAAGAAAACTATCATTTAGACTAGCTTACAGGACCACAAATCACGTAAATAATTTTGACTTAACCGTACAGTTCAATCAATAAATATACATCTACCCTTACATCAAACCACAACCCCACACACTTTTAAAAGGGAAACTGCTCAAGGAGATTTAAGCTATAATGGGGACATATATAAATATATATATAATATATATATATATATATATATATATATATATATATATATATATATATATATATATATATATATATATATATACATACAAGAAATGTAATCTTCGCCCAAATTAAACATTTGCTGTTCTCGTGAAAATATTCTTAGAGAGAATATTGATGACTGAGGGGCGTATCCAGGAATTTTCAACAGAGGGGGCGCAAGGTTTGATTGATCGCTGTCGGGGTAGGCCGTATAAGGTGTACTACTCTCCTTTTCAAAATTTCGCTTTTGGAAGAGGGCTGAGATGCAAAATAGTGCTATATTTGACATACTTTGAAGCATTTTCTTTTTTTTTTTGCCACAATTTTTCCACGCATGACGGCCCATAGGGGAGGTGCGCGCCTGTTGCGCCCCCGCCTGAATCCGCCACTGATGACAACCCAGCATTTCCATAAAACTGTAACTTTAAACCTTTAAGAACTTTTGAAAAGTTTATCAAGTTTGATGCAGAAGCAGTACGCTTTGACTAAACCTGCTGAGCATTAACTAGCACAGGCTTCAGCCTAGTTTATCCCAAAGAAAGAGGCCATCTTTCGTTTCCATACTCCAGGCAGATGATGATCTTTTCAATCACAACAAGGTACACGGTTTGTGTACTTTGCAATCGTATTAACTGCTCAGACGGTACGACAGTTTGTTATTTTATAAAGTCACGCTGAAGAAACCAAACCTCTCGAGCTTATCCGTCGATAGGACGACAACAAAGGAATGTAGGTGGTGTGTCTGCAGTACTTAGCTTTGCTGTTACATCAACTCGACATTGATTGAATTGGCCTTTCCTCTAAGACTATGGACAGCAAGAGAGGCAACTGGACAAGTAATTCATTGTGGACATTTAAATTTTGATTCCCGAAAAAGGATAGTAAAGGCTTACTGGATTAGCCTATAGCAATTTGCCGTATGTCCTTATTTACAATACACACTATAAATATTAGCAGTCTGGTAAACCTTAAAGTGATGCCGTGAGATTGCAAAAAGGAAAAAACATTAAAAAATCGAGTTTAAAATTTCAGTGATTCCTTTGAGTGACCCATACGAACAGTAAGGGAGAAAAAATAAGGCCTGTTGTGCGAATTCCGGCAACAGCCATAAAATTTTCGTAAAAATAACGACTAAACTCGAGGAAATCAAAAATGTGCTGCGGACAAACACTATTCAGTCTCCTAATGAACATCAGTTGAGCGGACCAATGAAAACGAAGTACTAATGCATATTTACTAGGTGTAAACAGCTGATCGATTTAGCACAACAACGCAAGTGAACAAGACATGTGTGTGTGGATCTTGAAGAGGTAACGTTGATATTGCAATATACAGAGTGCATGGTAATACCGTAATACCACTATATAGACTATACTATCCCGTTGTACTGTAGTAGCCTTAGGCTATAGTATACTGTCTAGTCTGTGTAAATTAAGCCTAATTTAGGCTAACGTTAGATGCTCTGCCTTTTATGTGCACTTACCATCGTCTTTGACGTTCTTACTCATGGCGATAAAAGAGATAGTATTGGTGTAACTTTCGTTGTAAACCTGTAACGTCCAAATTCAAATCGGTACGGTAACGCGTACCAAAGAGTGAAAGACTGTGGCCTGTACTACGTACTGTAGTGAGAGGAAGCTACATTGAGTGTATACATGTAAGTTAGTGTTATGAAGCAATTATGCAAGAACGTCCATACATGCATTCTCTGGCCGTGAGAACTGTTATAGCTGACATTAGTGGCCGTGAGCGAACAGCTGTACAGTAGGTTACCGTAGAGCTAGTCAGGCTGGAGTGGTATGGTACGTCTTTTTAACTTGGTGGCACCTCAATAACATTGCATATTCAACATCAGGTTCGTTGTAGGTGTGGTTTAATACCGTAAAATAAGGACCGTTTTTTGAAAAAGGCCTTCAAAACTTTACCGATTTTATGCTGTTTAGGTTACTTCCCGAGACTATCACTATCATTTTGAGCTTTCAAATTGTATTCTTTAACTCTGTAAAGCACTCATGGCATTTTTAAGAATAAAGAAAGACATTAGAAGAAGCAAAATCTTATGTTTTTCCTTTTTGAAAACTCACGGCATCACTTTAACGGGAGTGTAGTAAATAGCTGACTAGAGTGCTCTGCCAGTGAACCAACTGTGGTCATTTTAGGTATAACTATTCACACAATTAATCAGATTCCGGGTCGGTGAACGGTTGACCTGATTCTGTTCATTAGAGTGTTTTCCTCCCTTCATTTTACTAAAGAGTTGTTATTTGTCAAATAGCAACTCCCTGGTTTTACCATAGGAAAGCAAACTTTACTGTACTGATCAAATGAAGGCGCAGACAACCCTGTTTTGTACATTCCTAGTTTGGCTCAGCTGCAGTATGCCAACGCCAACATCGATGCATCCATGTTAGCTCATTAATACTATATAGATGACAATTTAAAGAATAGTAGGCATTTGTTCGTACCTTTAAATAAATATTCTTTTGGGACCTTAATAAATCCAAGGTGAATCTCTATTGTGGTTTACACCAGCCGTAATTTATTTTATCATTTATTTCAAGGCATGAAACAAACAAAAACTTGTGTCTTCAAAGTTTGTTAATTATTTTTAAAGTATTTTTTTTTTATTCAGCCATGATTTTCGAAACTTGCTACAGCATCCTCAGGCCTACTTCAGCGGTATTACATAATTGACATGAATACAGTATCAATATTATGGTGAATTTCGTCTTAAAGATTGAGGAGCACATTTCATTTCTTGAATGCAATCCTTACTGCTTATTTACAGTGACTCAACTGGAGGGGGACTAATTTTGGCTACCGCACCAATGTTTGACAGTCAAAGTTGTAAAGTTGTTCACAATGCATTACACCATGACTTTTCAACAGGGTAGAGGTAGGGGTAGAGGCTAAGGGTACGAGTTTCCTGAGACGTAACAAGGCCTAGGGCTTGCGAATACCGGCTTATGTATTTTTAAGTCAGATTTTCTTTGCACGTTAACTGACCGGGATGTCACGTAGTTTGAAATTCCACCCAAAGTCCATAGTCAGGCAGGAGCCGTGCCCTCTGGAAAAATGTCCTTTTCCTTAGTCAACAAAGCATACCATTGCCTTAATACTTTAATTCAGCTCACCCCTCCCCATATTTTTTGCCTCCCTGGAAGCTAGTAACTCACCCCCTTCAGTATCCTGTCTGGCTACAGGCCTGTTCCGCCCCCAGCAAACAATTCTGGGAGCGAATCTGTTTGTTTGCACATTCACGCCGATACAGCACGGGGCTAGGTCACTGCTTCGTTACGGCCGATTACGCGGTAACGACTGTTTGGCCTAGTGGTAAGAGCATCCGCCTTTCAGCCGGGAGTTCGGGGTTCAAATCCTGGTCAGGTCATACCAAAGACTTTAAAATGGGACCTGTTGCCTTCTCGCTTGGTGCTCAGCATGAGAGATTGGGACAGGGATAAAAGTACATGTGACAATTTAACCGGTAGCGCCACATTGGCTACACTGGTTAGTATAGTCCTCAGGGGCTTAATTGAGAACGTTTAGGAACGACGATTGTGATCGATATTTGTAAAGCACTTTGAGGTCTATCGCTGATTAAGAACGCTATGTAAAAACGGAAAATTATTTTTATTTTATTTTATTTTAACATATAAAGAGGCTCTTTTCTCACCTAAACTTATACAGGAATATCTCCATATCTCTATTAGCGAGTGCTCTCTATTAGCGAGTGCCAGCAGTACGGTGAAGTGAGTTTGTTTTTTTTTTCAAACTACGATTTCTGACCTATAATCCAAATAAAGAGATTCCCCATTTGAGCTACTGTGAAATGACGACAAAAATTCGAAATGAGGGCATTATTGCATTTAGACTATGAAGTTACATAAATGCATATATACTCGACTATGTTTTAAGTCAATTGATCCACACGTAAATGCTTACGGTCGTACCAACACATTTTGCTCATGCAAAGGCCCAAACGGTCAGGGTTGGGAAGTAACGAGTTACAAGTAACGCCGTTACTGTAACGAGTTACATTTTGTGTAACGGAACCCTGTAACGAGTTACATATGCATTTCAGTAACGGAGCAAGTAACTAGTTACAATTCTGTGTAAAAGTAACTGTAACGGCGTTACATTTGGGTCCCGTTACTTTCCCGTTACAAATAGTCAAAATGACCACAAATTGCATTTTCTTTGAGCTAATAACAGAATAACAGAAAATTTTCAAATTGATGACACTTTGGTAGTAAAATGTAAAATTATTTTCGATATAGGCTATTTATCATTCATCGCTATTATCGACGTCGCCCTCACCGACATCAAATTTTATTCACGATTAGAATCAGAAGTTGATATTAGATGCACACGCTGCAGGCTTACAGGCCGGGCCACTTGATTGTCTATTGAACCAGGGAGTTGTCAAATAGCAACTCCCTGATTGAAATAAGTTTAAAATTGATCTGTATGTCAAAATACTTATTAGACAGATCAATGCTTATTATCCATGAGACCGATTTGTGCGATTATTTGAAAAATACTGAACGGTCCTCTAAGGCTCAGCTGACTTTATGTATTCTAAGTAAAGTCAGCTGGGCCTTGGTTTACTCATATTGTCCTTTAGAGGACACAGTGGAGACAGTGTACCGTGAGAAACGGGTTGGCCCATGGGCATTCAAATACCAGCTTACTTTGAAAGTTTAATCATTGCCTCTTGAGACGTTAGGGCTGGACCCGTGTTCACCCTATCCGAGTCGGAGCTAACTGCGATTCTAGATTCCCGAATCTTTCCGAGCATGGTACTACTCAGGATCCTCAAATTTCTGCCAGTTTTGATTCCAATGGCACCAATTCCGAGACCAGTCTTTTTGCCAGTGTATATCATATCACACATACAGATGTTTTAATTCTATCGTACATGCCCACCATTAATTAACAAAGTCATCGTTTGTACTCACTTCCATAGCCTGGCCTCCTGAGTAATTTAGTTGATTGTATGTGACAATACCTTAGATCTGTACATTGTGCACAAATGGAACTTTAAACACTTTTAATGTAACTTTCATAATTGAGAACTCGGCTGGAATGAACTCCGAGTCCGAGTCCAGTTACATCACATTCCGTAAAAATTTCGATTCCGGAACCTTCTATCCCGGGCAAATTCCTAATCTAGAAAAACGCTCTTGAGACCGGCATTAAGCTAACCGAATCCGGACTCTTGCGTTGGAGCCCAGTAAATCTATACGGTGCCAAGCGTTGGTAAACACCGTGCATCCATTTATGCATCTAATTTAACATGTATGGTATCTTTATTTGATGAATCAAACGTATGAATTTAGGCTATATCATATTCTTTTCAATGTCCGTAACTCCTTACACTGGAATAATAGTACGGTTAATATAAAAAAACAGCAGAATATTGAAATGGTCAATGGCGTTAAAAGTATCCTAACAAAGCTAATTGGAAAGAGAAGTGTCCGACTTAAAGCTTTACCTATTGTAAAGGGAAAGTGAATTATGTGCACATGATCTGCATGTATAAACTGCATAGTATCACCATTTCTATGCACTGTTTTATATCGACACAATGTGAAACTTGAAATTTATGGGGAAATATCACTTAGCCCAACCTTAGCGGTGAGGTTTTAAAATTTTACTGCTAACAAATGTATTCATCCTCTTATTATACCATATTTATGCTCTTGAGGGGTGAAGACTTTACTGCTGAAACAACGCTCTTCCCCTTTCCGGCATAGCCGCTAACCTCTCTAAATTAGCCGACTGTGTGATGGGAGTATAAAGATTTCAACCCTCAAAGAGGTACTTTGGTAACTGGAAAAGTTTTGGTTATAACCATATTCCTCTAACAAATAGTTTGCGTAAGCTCCGACACAGTATCATGATTCGCTGCTTCATGTTGAGCATTAGGAGCCTCTGCGACAATGCCCATTGAAGATCAGCTAGCTTCATTGACTTTCTTTGGGGAACACCTAAGGATAACCGGCACAAATGAGGTGTCGGTCGTCTCATGTGCCCCCGTCTTACTATCTAATTATGCCCCCCCCCCCCTCCATTTCAGGTACCGAGGTACCGTATATTCACCTTGAAGTAACGAGTTACTTTTGAAATGTAGCTAGTTACTTTTTAGTCAAAAGTAACTGTAACTAGTTACTTTTTCAACATTGTAACTAGTAACTGTAACGAGTTACAATTTTACGGAATTAACTGTAACTATAACGAGTTACTTTCAAAGCGTAACGAGAACAACCCTGCAAACGGTCATGGGTGACTGGGCCCAATTCTGTTACCATTATCCAGATCTCTGTTGCAGAAGTTGCATGTCACTACGTGACGTGATCATTATTTCAAATCGATAAGTCCGATTCTGTTTGTACTGGTATTGAAGAACCTCACTATACGCATTCATGGAAGTTGTTGCCACGAACATTGTTCAGGACTCTCTGTTCTTTCCATGATGAATGTTCAGCCCCAGGACCAACAAAGCCGCGACTTCTGCTAGGAATTAGGGGTTATCACTTATCAGGAGGAGGGCGGATCCAGGCGGCCTGGGGAGTTCACCTACCCTTCCTGATTTCCTTGGCGTTATGCAATACACACAATTCTTAACAATACTCCGCCATTTAAGTATGTAGTCTCACTTTCCGTGGTACCCCAGTCCCCTCCTCCCCCTCTTTCATGTAGTCCCTGGATCTAACGCTGTCCAGAAATATCGGGAGTGATTCCAGGGGAAAATTCAAGAATTGCTTTCATTAGTCGACTATGTTTTGGTGGAAATTCCATTATATTTTCCTTGGGGCAGAAAATACGCAATGCTTTTCAAACGGCCTAACATCTTCCTACGTCAGTGGCTTAAAAATTGTTGGAGCCTTTGAAAGATGTATCTTCCTGGCAAAACAACCTAAATAAAGTCGACTGCGTAACCTGACCCATTAAAGATTTATAACTCTGGATTTGTATAAGTATTCGTGTCGGTAAATTGTCTTGGGCTTACTGAAAGGTCGTGTGGATTGACCGTTCCCTCCGTTGCAATAACGTGTACAGAAGTCATTTTTCGACTTCACAACTTACCAACATTCGTAAGCAAAGTTAATGATAAATTTCGTAAATCTATCTCATGGGTAGTCTTCCCAATTAGCTTTTCTCTCTACTGGTAAAAATTATCGGCGCCAGAAATGATCGCATGTTTTGCGGACATGACGTCAAAGTTATCTGGTCAAAAATAAATAACGAGTACAGCTAAGGGTCACGGCATTCATCTGGAATTATGGTTCTAACAATACAAGGCACTTTAATGGGAGAAAGATGTCTTTATAGTTATGACCCGTGAATAATGATTTACAAGTTCTAAACTGAAAGCAAAACACATTTGCCTTGCATAATTGCATTGTAAGCAATTCTAGCAATTAGGCCTATGTTATGCAAGTTGGATAACGTACCCACTATTGACTTCAACGAAAGGTTGTGTTTCTGTGAATGTCTTATGCAGTGCGTTTGGTGGATTCGCAAACTCAATGTAAGGCTCCGATTCATCAGTAATCCGTCTACATAATAAGTGCGATATTGCTTTCATCTAAAACACTATAGCTTTAATCTTGTTTGAAGGTGTACAGACCTTATGCATTAACGTCGCGCGACGTAACTTTGAGGCAAAACAATGAAGCATACAGCACGCACGAGGTAGACTTAGCACCCGCGCGTGCAGTAAAGTTTCGTAGGGATCCGATTGGTTCACAAATCAGCCTGTCTGCATTTGTTGGTGCAAATTGCAGCGATACGCTCTTGCCTCCAAACGAGGGAGCATTTTCTGTTCTCTGTGACGTCATATGCATAAGGTTTATTAGAAAGGATCTTGTTTTGGATCACAACCAAGTCAATTTTGGTTTAAAGGGAAAAAGCCCTCGTCCAGACAGTAAAAAATTCTCCCTACTAAAGCTACTCTTGTGCGCCTCCTCCAACTGAAAAGAAAACGACATGTCTCGTGTACCTCCCTTTGAAACTGTACTGAGTCTAAATTGCTCAAGTGATATCTACGCATAACTGTGTGCAAACTGTCTCTTATGCAATGGGTACAACTGTGACCGCAGAAGTCATAAGTGACCAATCAAAATAAAGCTATGCTTTGAATTTATGTCAATCAAAGAGTGGTCACCAATGTTACTAGAGATTTAGGGATATTCCTAAACATTAGCGGCTCGCCATAGGGGCACGGGGGGCACTTGCCCCCCCCCCCCAAAAGTTTGCAAAGCATGGTCTTCAATTTTCAAAAATAAAAATAATAAATAAAAAATATGTAATTCGAGATGGGTTAGGCCCTCCCTTTTCCTTGAGTAGGCTTAAAATTAAAGGAGTGAATAACTTTCCAATGCAATGCGAAGGTTAAACATTAATAAAGTGCTTTCAAAACGCCATTTTTTCGGCGCGCTTCGCGCGCGTTTTCTCAGTTGCTTGTTTGCTACTACCGTATATATACTTCAGACATCACAAATGGACCTGCCGTTCGTGCGAGCTAAGGTAATCAAAACAAATGATCACGTTGTGATATTTTTAATCTGATTAGCTTAGGCATCATAATGTCATTTACAGAGTGTAACGGTAACGTTTGAGGTAAATGCCCATAGTTTTGCAGACACTTCAGAGCTTTCGGGGTCATTAGATACACAACCCATTAGCCGTGTTGATTATCATCCACGACTAACAGCAGTTTTGCCAGGGTGTCACCTGGCCAGATTAGCATAGGTATCTGTCTATAAAAAGTTGTAACGGGCATGTAGTCTAAAAGTATTGTGTTTTCCATAGAAGGAGAGGTTTCCCTTCCCTTGTCCAAATTGACAGCGCCGTTGGCCCACGAGCGGTCTTATGACTGTCAAATGGCCTGTTATAAGCAAAAGGTTCCCCACCTCTGTGCTAAAGTATATACCGTTTCAATTGATTTAAAATAAACACACCAAACAGTCAATCTAAGCTCAGTGTGATGAGACTTTTGACTAGTGGCCTAGGTATTTGTATATAGGATGAGACGTCGTTCTGAGTTAGGGGAATTCCCCTCCCCCTGTAAAAAAATCGTTTCGGAACGGTACTGACATCCAAAATACTGCTATCATTTCATCGTTTTCAAGTGTCTTCATGCTCGAAATTTTCGTTAGTTTATGAAAACAATTCAGAAAACCAACATTTTATGGCTTCTTGGCAGAGCTGAAACAAATTGTGGCACAATGAAAGAAACAATAAAATATTTAAAGGTGGGGCTCATTTATACAAATGGATCAATCCGCTTTGCCCACTTCACCTGGCTCTTACTCCACCCCTATGGTAGTACGGTAGCGATCGGTTGATATGGCTGTATTTAAAGTAGTCTTCTCATGACCAACTGCCTGAAATGGTTTGTGAAGAGCTTTTGAAAACTACAAGGGGCATTGCTGTAATACATAATAATAACCATACTCCCATAGGCGTAGGAGGCAGGGGGCTGCAGCTCCCCCAACAAAATATTTTTGTGAAAATTCGGGCAATATTCTGAGAATTTTTCGGGCACCTACTGAATGAAAAATAATGCAATAATGTAGCTTAACGGAAGTCGATACTTTAAAAAAATTCCTTGCTAATTAAAACGTAGTTCTGATTTGGATTGCACCAGTACCTATATATTCGGTATTAATTCACCAGTGTGTTTTTAATGGCTAAACTTATATATTATGATTATCAGTGGTGTATTTGAGGAGCCATTAGGCCATGCCCCCGTCACTGACGCCGATTTTTTTTTTTTTTTTTTTTTTTGTACCTAAACTAAAACACAAAATTTTACTTCAAAGGTAGCATATGTGGCACCAGATTGCATGTATGGACACCTAATTTTTCAAAAAATTTTCAAACGGGAGGGGGCACCCCCTCCCCTTAGACCCCTCCCCCAAGCCGGCGATCACACAACATAGTGCCTGCCCACCCCCATGAGAGAAATCTTGGCTACACCACTGATTATTACCACCATTTTTGTAACGACTTCCCCCAGAATTATAACCAATATGGAATAGCTAGTATCGTGGCAAATTATTGTATGTAATTGGCATGCCGTGTGATAACGAATGCTTGCCTATATGATATGTACATTAACATTTTGGACGCGCGATGAGCGCGCGGAAATTTTTGTTTCTATTTTTCGGGCAGATCGTTACAGCCCCCCCCCCCCCCATCAACTTGGGCCCCTACGCCTATGCATACTCATGTTGAGGCTATATTACTATCCGGAGCTGAACATTAATATTGCGGGGGGGGGGGTTCTTCCGAACCTCCCTGAATACGGACTTGAGTTTGCCCCCCAAACAAAATTTCTTAGAGCCGCCCATCTTCCTAAATATGTTTGGGTTGATGCAACAGCTCCTGTATACAGATGGAGAAAATCGCAGGATTAACTTTTGCAACACGCGTGTCAGTGCCACATATTTTCAGTCAAATTTAAGCTCTCAGAAATACTCCCTAACGGTGACTTCTTCCGTGTCAAATTCTATTTTCTACTTGACGTACAATATCACTTCTTACACAAGAAGAAAGAAACATACAGTATAGACAGGAGAGATGAAGTTCAAACAATACTCCCAATGATCCATACCTATTGTAAATTTGTAAAAGTATACATGTACGCGTTATGATTATGAGAAAGATACGTGCCACAGTGGCCTGCAACAATTTGCACTTGCTAGCCTAGATCAAATTGAAAAAAATGTGGAAATAAGTATTTCTTTTAGAGCATTAGTGTAAAAATAATAAGAATGTGACCATGAGAAATGATGGAAAAGTGACTTTGAAGAAGTTCCCTTGGTTTAACTATTTGCTTCGTAAGTGAAAGGAATTCTACTCATGTGAATCGAAAGTTTGGTGTTTAATCTGTCCAATGTAGCCGATGAGCAAGAAAATGGATATAGGCCTACTATACACTCTACGTGTTCAGCAAATGAACACTTATTTTACCCCCCACTTTGTAAACATGTTTAAATTCTAAATATGTTTAGCAATTAAACGTATTTTAAAGCAGAATGTTTAGGAATTAGACACGTGTGTTTAGCATCTAAACATGTTTACAAAGTGGAGGCAGAAAAGTGTTTAGAATTTTTTTATTCCTAAACACTGTTTAAAGAGTGTACAGTATTTATCTTTCCCCTCCAGGCCCGTAGCTAGAATACCCAATGGGGGGGGGGGGGGTATGTTTGAGTATCACCAGCCTGGGGGAGAGGTCTAAGGGGAAGGGGAACCCCTCTCCTTTGAAAATATTTGCCTATATCAATGACTCTAGATGCAAAATGGTGCGAGATTTTCCATTTTTCTTCTTATATTTGTATTCCAAAAATGCCGGTCTTGTAATAAATTTTTCCTCCTTCAGTGCAAGACCTTTTATTGAAAATTTTTTAGGGGGCACGCCCCCCCCCCCGTGGCTACGTGCATGTTCCACTCATGGAGAGTACCTGTTTTCCGTTGGCAAAATAAATGGTATGATACAAATGCTTATTTTCCCGTCATCTGGGAAGCAATAAGGCCACACTGAGCTTATATTTATTGTTCCGATCACTAGAACACATAACAAAACATTGACCAGACACAGTTTTCTTTAGATTGATGGGTCCTTTACAATGAAAAAAAACACCAAAATACCCCTATACGAGTGAATTTTTAACACATTGTTTGGTTTTCAAGATATCAACATTTAATTCATGCGTTACTTGATCGATATTACATTGAAAAAATCACTGTCAGGTTAAACAGGATTACTGTCTTTAAGGTATGCGAGGGTTACCGCAAGCACGAAGGCTCGAAAAAACGAAGGGAATTCGTGGAAAATTTTGCAGCTATTACTATGTACAACTCTTGCCTCTGACAACTCCTTGTTACTACCAAACATTCCCAAAATGGAACTATGTAAGATAGTCCTGCCATAAATCCATACAGCCACACCCCACCCCCTATTTCTTGTACTAGCTTCAGTAATCTCTACATTTCTTTTATTGTGGTAACAGATTTCCTAGACTGAATATCGACTCTGCAGGTAACACTAATCCTAAACATAGCCCACTGTAACGGGGTCCACAAGGATTAATCCTCACTGGTGGGCCTTCAGTCTGGTAAACATCCCACATTACATCCACAGGCTATGATAACAAAGGTACTCTTCTTTTCAGAAATTAAAGGCGTAATCGGTCACGCATGTCAGACTTTGATACAAAAGTTTAGAAAAGGGGCATAGCAGATGGTCACGTTCAGTTTCGTGTCCAATCGGGATAGTGCATATTCCATCTGGGAGTAATTGTTTGATTTTCGCCTTTATTGACCGTTGGAAACTTTGAAGAAAAAAAATAATAAAGCCAACTGTTCTATCATTTGTCAGTTGAGTAAACACGCAATTGGATTTAGTAATTGCAATTAGTCGAAAAGTCAAAAAGGAACACCCATTCTATATAAGTGTCCTGTCAGCTCTTGGTAGGTTCTAAGTGTGTTACAAATAATCTATGTAAACACATAAATTTTGTATGAAACGCTAGTAGAACGGTGTCACCCATTCTGTAAGTCTGGAACTGGCATAAGACCATGCATGTTAAGTCATACCGGTAGTGTCCATTAGTGGACATAGCTCCATCACGGAACAGAACCCCTTTTATGAGTAACTTTTGGCTTTCACCTTCCGACATCCAGCGGGAGGGACGTTTAGAAAAAGAAGTGTGTGGCAAGGTCAGTGTTCATTATGCAAGCCTGAAACACCCTTCATAGATTATAAATCAAAAAGACCCGACGATACGTGTAGTGTATAAAGACGGGCCTACTTGGCTCCTCTCTGTCAAGAGGGATACAAATACTGTGATCACTGCAGAACAGCCCGCCCATCTTACCCGAGGTCAGCCTAGCCGGGCTAAATTCCAAATTCTTTTAAAGGCTCTCTAATCTCACTCCAGACAATAACCATTCTCCCTACTAGGTTATATTCTAGCCCCTCCTCCAATTTAAACCAAACCTCCTGTCTAGTGCATCTATGATACCCAGTAGGCCTACAAAACTTTTGCCATATATAGATTATACATACACACAGTCACGTAACATTCAATACAGCAACACGCCATGTTGAAATGTAAAAGTATGTCTGATCAATCCTACTATTACAACTGTACGAACAACACTCCACAAAAGGGTTCATCCTATTCAAATTTTAATCTGATCAATATGGGGCACGAACCGGAATGTTGTAAAATATTAGACAAGACTTGGTTAAAAAAGAACAGAAGTGTTTCATTTTTACCAAAGTTAGTGAAATATTTGACAAGATTCTCTGATTCTGTTTCTTGCCACTGTTGACTAGATAGCAGAGAGTGTGTAACCATGACTCAAGAGCGATAAAAACTTGGCCCAAATGACCTGTTTTTGGAAAACATATTCCGTTATGACCTCCTTTTAATGCGCAGATAACTTAAATTAGAAAATGAAGTAAAATATTACAAACATGCCCATAAAAAGTATTTTTTTTCGACGCGCTTCGGGAGAACTTACGACAAATAGATGCCTCACGTTATTCTGTAACCCTCCTCCTCTAAACAAATCTCGCGCCTGCTAGACGTGTTACATGGATACAACCGACCTAGGCCTGATACCGGTACATACCTAGGTAGAAGCCAACGTTCCTGATGTCGTATGTAGTAAATGCAGATTCTCTGTATTTGTTAACATTGCAGATAGTGACGGAGGGAAAGTCGAGGTGCGTCACGTAGGACAGGTCCGTCTTGGTGATATGGTGTCTCTCCCGATAATGAATAATAATGACGCTGGATTGCCAAATGAAAAGTGCTAATGACGTCAGACAAATTACAGACCAGATTCCTTGTCGAAGCCGAGATCCGGGCCCGAATGCATGCTTGACACCGTGTAGATCGGAAACTTCTGTCGACCACTTCACAAAGTACATGGCTCGAGGAAAAAACAATTCACAATAAGTAACCTCATCAACGAGTATCGTTGAAAATCTGATATAATTTTTGCTTGAAGCCTGCTGGTCGTTCCTGGGGGATTCTAACACGCACACTTGTCACACCAAGTCTACTTCTTCAGATGATGAAGAATCAATCATACTGACTTTGCTTTGGTCCTACAAATAATACCCTTCATTTAAAGTAAAGATTGTGTCGCTTGTCGTTACACAATGAAAAGTCAAAAAGTAATTCCAGTTTCTGCGACACACCTTAGAGTACAATCAACCTTTAATTAATTTGCAAGTCCGAACTTTACTAACGCAATCTGTTTAAACTTTTGTTTACCATGTGAAGTGTTATTGATGGCTTCATCCTTCAACAGAAGTACGCAATCCAACTACAGCATAACAGGAGAGGACTTTGTAACATGGCCGGGTTAACTATAGGATTAGTTAAGATACCAGATGAATGCTGTATGTCCATGGTCTTAACTGACCTTAAGAGTACACTTGAAAAGACGTTGCATATCGTGGATAACAGTAATGTTCTCTAGCGCTTTTGGCTGTTTCGTAAGTCTCAACAAGCAACGTGGAAGGGCGAAAACCAAACCATCCTCTTCCCTGATGAAGTTACGCCCAGAAGGGACTCACCGAACTGTACGCGACAAATCGCTCAGTCTAATCATGAAGCTGCCATCCGGTCCAAGTATTAGGTCCGTGGTAAAATGCAAACTTCTAAATAGAACAGATAGTGCATATGATCTTAACGAAAGGACCGAGAGGAGATCGCAGGCCGTCCATCAAACAGTGACTCCGGGAGGACTGGGAAAGGCAAGCAAAACTTTGCCAGTGAGCATTAATCCTGTTAGCTGTATACCCTTGCACAGGAGCCAGCTAGGGCAAGTGCAGGGGGAAGGCATTGACGTGGACATGCCCCCCACGTGGGGATGCCCCTCACCCCTTGGAAGCTTCACTGCAGTAAAAAACACTTATTTTCTATAACTCGGAGACAGTTACTTCCCTTAAGAGTTAGAAACTAACTTTTTTCTTAGGTGTTACTAAAGCAAATGCAAATGCTTTGATTGGTAGGGTACAGGGTGGGGACTGGGGAGGGAGTCTCCTCATTCGGATGTGCAATGTATTTTGGGCAAATTTTATTTGTGATTCCATAAATTAGGCTCCAAATAGTCAAAGTATGTTTTCAAAGGCAATCATCTTCATGTTTATTTAATCCAAATATGTTGGCATAGTAACTACAAGGTTTTATTTAGTCACGTACCACTATTTAACTATGTCCCTTCCACTAAAATAAATCATAGCAATTTACCTTCCAAATTTTAATAAAAAATAGCTGAAATAAACACTTTTCGGGGAAAACTTACAACATTTTTTACTACTCTTATTAAAGATGCTGAGTTTCCCTTGCTGTGAGGTGCACATTTTTCTGTTAATTTAACATAGTTGAGGATATTTCAATTGTAACCTTAAAACTTATGTTTTATGAAGAAAGTTATTTTTCACTTTAAGAAAGTTTCGACAACATAAGTGTTTCACAGGTAAATTTTGGCGTTGCACTCACATGTAAAATTTTAGTACCTTATTACTCCAAATTTTGTCTATAATATGTCTTTCAAATATGTGTGGTTGGTTGGTTATTTAACTCGTTTAAAAGTTTTGAAGGATTTTTTCCATTAAAGGAGAAAATGGAGCTATTGTAAATTTTGGTAGGAGATTTTGGTATCTCCCTCAATGGTTTACATTATGGAACTTTATACTAATACTTACTATATTTTACATGAATCTTTTGCATTTAAAATACCATGCAATGGTGCTTTGTTGTCTCCCAACATTATTTAAGCCAGAAATTTATTTATTTATTTTTTTTTTTTTTGCACGGCAAAATTGAGATAGAAGCCTTATCTAAGTAATCGGTAGAGTACTAAGCTTCAGACTGCTCAAATTATCTTAGGAATACAAGGGAATGGTATGAACAGATCGATGTAAGGTCATAGGATTAAAATGTACCCATGATATGAAACGTGTAACTTTCGAGGTCATCTTGGAGACTAGCAAAATTCTTGCATTTATGAAAAGAATTCATACAACCTTTACTTTCATACCGTATTTGATTATCATAAAAAGCTGTTTTACACCCCACCTTTTTATTGTAAAAGTGGGGTATATGCTACCAACCCCATTACCGAGGGCCGTTGCAAATGCAAGGAGCTGAGCCTCTGTCGGATATACATTTCAGTGGCGGATGCTTGCGTCCATCAATTGTGCTCTTGAGGTCACTGCTTTCACTGAACTCTATAGCCATAATGGAGACTAGAAGAGTAACCAGACTAGTTGACCACTTTTAGCAGGGTCAATTCCTCATGTTCAATAAAACCTTACAAAAGTTTAAAATGCTAAATAGCATTATATCTAAAGCACGATTGTCATGTCGTAGCTTGGCATCCTAATTTTTTGAAAGCATTCACAAAGGCCTACTATTCTGGGGAAAATACGCATTAAAATTTAGGAGAGAAGTGCTACCTCTTGACCTCACCCCATTAAAATATTTTAGTCCTATATACCTATGTTCGAGGTGATATCAAAGTGTGTGTGTTGGTACTGTACTTACCGAGATGGTAACCAACATTTCTGATATCTTCTTCCGTCATTGCAGACTCTCTGTACTTGTTAAAATTGCAAATAGTGACCGCAGGGAAATCGTTGTGGGATGAGTATGCGATGTCAACCTTTGTGATGTGGTGGTATTCGAAGAAATACAAAAAAATCATTACGGACTGCCAAACCCAAACACCGGTGGAGAGGAGAACAAAAAAGGCCCATATAAGTCGCCGTAGGATAGAACCCTTTCCGAAAACGTGTTTCAACCCACTTATATCTGCTACGTCAGTTGCCCATTCGTGTAGGTAAAGATTGCTCCAGCAGCCCATGAGTGCAGCAAAATGGCTGAAACGAGAAACAGAAGGAACTCAGCATGGCAAAATGGCTACTTGTCTTGTTGCAGGTCAGTGAAGGATGCTTTTGACCATGAAACACTATCACAGTAGCTTTTAATTCCTTATTTTAACAACCTACTTTCAAGTTTGCTGACCGGCATGTCACGTCCAGGTCTGCTGGTGGAGGCTAGCTTAGCAAAGATCAGTGGCGCCGCCAGGCTTTGGTGATTGGGGGCAAAACAGATGAAGTCGTAAAGGCACTTCAGTTAACCTCCCAAGTCTGCGCAAAATGCGTTTTTTGTGTGCTCCCTGCGTTCGTATACACAGTGGGGATCCTTCCTTTGTCAGGTGTCACTACACTAAGCTGCCGTCCTGGGGGAGGTGTCTAAGGGGAGGGGGCCCCCCCTCCCCTTTGAGAAATTTTTGTTTATTTAAGGTTGCTTAGATGCAAAATGGTGCTATATATCTTTGTGATATTTTTGGAACTGATCACACACCTGCATGGCTGGAAAATGTCCCTAATGTAATGAATTCTAATTTTTCTGACTGACTGGATGTTTTTTTTTTCGAACTGAGTGGCGACGCATAAATATTCCCTTTTTAATGCTCCCTGCGTTTGTATGCAGCAGTGGGGGATCTTTTCCTTTTCACTACATAAAGGTGCGGTCCGGGGGAGGGGTCTAAGGGGAGGGGGTTCCTCTCCCCTTTGAGAAATGTTTGTTTATTTAAGGTTGCTTAGATGCAAAATGGTGCTATCTTTGTGATATTTTTGGAGCTGATCACACACCTGCATGGCTGGAAAATGTCCCTAATGTAATGAAGGTGTCCCCCTCCCCTTTGAAAATTTTTTGCTAATTTAAGGTTTTTTAGATGCAAAATGGTGCTATGTTTGGAATATTTTTGGAGCTGATCATATATAGCTGGAAAATGTCCATAAGTTTAGTGAATTCTAATTTTTGGTTAGGTGAAAGAAGAGAGTATGTTGTCTAAGAGAAGAATACGTTGCCAACAAACCTCTTGAAAACTTCCTTTTGGCTACTTAACCGCTTTCTATTCAGGCAAAGTTTTTACTCAAAAATACGTGCGTGGCGCCCACAGAAAAATTGTTGGACTATAACGAATTTTTTCCTCCCCTTCATTGTGCGTTATAAAAGGCATCTAAGGCTGGCAGATACCTGCATAGGGCCTCCTGGAAGCTCTGGATCAAGTACATAAAATGGAGCAATGATATAATGCCTATTATCTGGCGTCTAAAAGATAATTACAGATTATGACGCAGCACAATTTAACACTATCATATTTTTACTATTGAATTTTGAAAGAAAATCCAGATGAACAGCTTTCAGCAATGGAGAACTGGCGGGAGGGAGAATAAAGGTGCAGGAAGGTGATATTAGACCTCCCTGATAGGTACAGCAAAAGGGGTGAAGGATTTAACAAACGCGTTTTCAGAATACGTTTTGGTCGTAAGTGTATTAAAAATCACCATCTATCAGGGGCGTAGTCAGGAATTTGTCAAGGGGGGGGGGGCAAAGCCAATAGACAGACTCTCAGCGCTTCGCGCAAGAAAATTTTGGCTCAAAATGCCTCCCAGATTGCTGGAAATGGCACTTCCCAGGCCTATTTACCGCATATAAATAGGGGAAACACTAGCAATATTTTAAAAGTAAACATTAAAAGTACCAAAAATATGTTCAAGGGAGGGAGGTGCTTCCCCCTTTGCGCCTCCCCTCCTTGGCTACGCGCCTGTCATCTATACCGATAATGGCTGCGCGCAAAGCTCTCGGTAATTTTTATTAAAAATGTATAACGGCAAATACGTAATTTCAACTTTCCAAATCTGATTCAGCAACTTAGATTGAAAGATCCCATATTGATGCTAGGTTCCTGCAGATGTTGTTATTATAGTTCCATGTATTATTACTTTAATGATGGTTAGGAGATGGATTGCAAACCGTAAAGTATGCGCGCCAAGCGCGCCAAACTTTTCATTAAATAAGATTTCCATGACAAAACCTGCATTCACAATCTGCATCGAGACACTTTCAATTTCCCAACAAAGCTACATGCCACTCAAAAAGCCAGTCTTTTACCTGGTAATTCGTGAACAGCTTTCAACTTTTGCTGCTGTACTTCTCCGGGAGTTGCTATCAGAAGATATTGATAATAAGAACATTGTAGTAAGGGTTGAAGCGCGCGGAGCGCGCGAAATTTTTGAAAGTTTGGGAAGGATTTGCGAAAATTCTGATAGTTTCAGAAACTTTTGTGATAGAAAATGATTAAATAGATCTGTCACTCGGGTAAAGCACACCTCACCCTACCTCTACAGAAATCTATAGCTTAATCGCCTTTTGGAATCATTTTAAAATTTTCAAAAAATTTTCATGGGGGGGGGGGCACGCTCCCCCATGCCTCCCGTGCCGGCGCCACTGGCTAAGATGACATGAGCGGGGATGAGAATGGCGAATGTTTTATGCATCAGCAAATAATGCAAATTCAGCGAATGCACCCATAACCTCCCGAGGACTACAAAAGATACAGGTGGGGAAGTGGGGAGCCTGAGCGTTATTACCCAATGAAGCACAGTAGACACTGTGCCAACTAAAAAATGAATCCCTCCCTCCCCTTGGCTACGCTAGTCGGTCGGAAAGGAGGACAAACATACCGTATGTTCTATACGCCATAGCTCTATAGGCCTTCAACTTGCGTATATGTAAGACTGAGTTGTGATCAACCTACCACAAAAGATGATACATTTTTGGCAAGAAGAAATGTATACTTGCAGATTAGTTTCAACAGACCCTCTTGATGCTTTGCTTACACAGAGAAATTATCAACTTAGCATTAGCTCTAAAATTGAAAATGACTGTTTGTGGCTACAGAAACAAGAACCACCGTGGCAGAAGTGGTGCTAATGCCGACGTGCAAATGAGCATAAGGGCTAAGATTAGATTGTGATTATTTTCCTCATTTTTCTTAAGTTTTAAACGATGAATCCTTGTTCAGAATGTTGCATTTCTAAACCCATCGAATTCTGCAAATTAATTTGTCGCTAAAGCAACTGACTGACAACAGTGTGGGGTGCTCCTGGATTTTCCTGACATGCAGCAACTCGAAACCCCGACAACTCGGATAGATTGCCGGAAGGACAGTGAAGCCAACTCTTTCGGTTTTAATTGAAAAGGTCAAAATGCTGGGTTTTATGATGATTTATGATCTTAAGTTTCATTATCGAAGAAGCTTGGAAAATTTTCGGTTTTAGTAAAGAAAATTGCGTTTTTTATTTTATTCTTTTTTTATTGGCTGATCTATCCTTGATAGGCAAAAATCAGAACAGTGTCGGAACGACTTATCGTCGTTGGGGATTGCATATTTTATCATCACCACTTATAGACTCCCCCAACGAAATTGGAAAATTTCCCGGACGGAGCAGTGGGGTTGAATGGTAGCCTCTCCAGGGGTGCCATCTCCCCAACCCCACCTGACATCACCCCTGTTAATGACTTAAAAATAGTGAAAACTTCACACATGTCCTCTTTGAGATGGTTGTTTACAGAATGTTCGAGAACACTGTTAAAGGATTTTCTTCGGCGCTAAAAGGTTCAAAAAAGTGTAAATGCACTTATTGAGAATAACGCCTTCCTGTTCAGGTGCCCGTCCCTCTCCATTCACACCGATATTAACGGAAGCGTAGTACAGAATCTTGCACATAGGTTTACGCAATAATTCAAAAGCAGTAGGGTAACCAGGATTTCTTGAGCAGGGGCACAGGGGGGTCATGAACCTTGCCTAGGGGACACAATTTCTGAATTCTCTCCCTCTCTATAGGGCTTATATACAGAACTGTGCATTCCAAGATTTTCCACGGGGGTACCTGGGGGCACGACTTTGTCGTGGAGCACGTTCCCCCAGTGACTCCCGTAGTTACGCCACTGTTCAAAAGGGGGCGGGCAAATAAAATTTCCCGATATTTCCACCTTGTTCGAATTTTACTTTCATGCATGGAAAGCGGTGCAAACAAAAGTGTGAAGCATGCGAAAGCTTTACTTATTTTTCAGGGATAACAAAACTAATGCGGGATTCGGGAGCAAAGTTTACTACACTGTTTTTACAGATCATCTTTTCTATAGATGTACCTATTCCTAGCCAAATTTTATTCTTTGCCCTTAAAAGGGGGCGTCTGCCCCTTTCCCCTGGCCAGTATAAGCTGGCTCTAAATCTTGCACCATTTGTGGTACTTCGTATTATAAAGACTAGAGTGTACCGGAATCTTAATGTTAGTTCTTCGTAACGAAAGATACTGTAGGTCAGTTACTTTGTACAAGAAGCTATCAGCTTGGTCAAGGAATAAGTAAATTTGCCGATCAACAGTCGAAGTTATTCAATAATTAAGTAACCATCTATGCATGTATGTAGGCTCAGGCCTGTCATGTTTCTTTACGGTAACTGCAGCCCATAGGTATGGGGCTCTAGTCTATCAATTGGTAACAAAACCCTTGACACAACCGTCTCTATATTGTATAACTTGTTCTAGATTATCAATGATAATTACACTGTAAATGAAAGGAAATATACTTACATTTAGTAGGCTAAAATATCAAGTAATGATTCACACAACATTAGAACAGGTAGAAGTCCTTACAAGTATGTGTAGACTAAGTCGTTTGGGTAACTTCTATTTTTCTCGTGTAATTTGGACACTAGGTCTACTACTTCTAGGACAATACATATTCTTTGTTCTTTTGTGTTGCCCATACTTGACAATTGTCAAGTAATCGAAGATCCGCTAGCAACGTTCTCAACACGTGTTGTTAACTCCCAAAAATCAATACACCAGTATAATCCCATCCCCCAGCATGCCTTCTTTATGTGGTCGCCCAGTTCTATCTTGAGCCACAAGACCTATCGGTTTTGATGACATAAGCATGGCATTGTAACTGAGTGAATTAAGATAGTTCCGTATGCATGGACCCCAGCTATGCAGGCCCCTTAGCAAGCAATTCTGATGAGGCAGGAGGTGTGAAGGATGCATCAAAACGGATTTGTTGTCACTCGTTTTGGCAGCCCTTGTGTCAAATAGGTAGAGGTTTCCACACGTGTCATTAGCTCATCCCAGTTGCCTAGCAAAATGCCCTCAGGCTGAAGGGGACACTATCCCGGAGGATTAAATCGAAGCAAACTCAGCGGCAGATTTAGAAGGGATCGACCAGGCTATTGCCTAGGACCCCGCCCTGGCAGAGGCACCACGCCCTAAAATGCGTAAAATTAGCACGCATTATTTACAACGATCACTGGTGCAACTCACTGACTATAACCTATTAACTTTGTTCTCGCTATCTGGAGAGAGGATTTTTCCATGTTTGAACATGTTATTAGGCCTACATTGCATGCTACTTATTCTCTAAGTTAGTTACAGTATAATGCATCTCAAAAGTGGGGACATAATTTAAATTCAACTGGTGAGTACGAATTACAGTATTCAGGGTTCCGCACTCCACCGGCCTCGGGCGCCGTGCATGCATTCAAGTTGTCACTGAGTAACAAGAACACAAAATAATGCCTTTCGAATGTATTTTAATTTAAATGCTTTGTTTAAATGCTCACAATTTTAAGGTTGTAGAGCTTCCACGGTTTTCGCTAAGTCTTGTACCCCGAGCCCTGAGGGGTGCATGTGGTGGTGGTGGTGGGGGGGGGTTGATACCATGAATACTTTCGACCGCCTACCCTGGCTATCTTGCCTGCCTCAATTTTCCCTATCCGTTTTTCCCATCTGTGTAAGGGCTTGTAACTTAGTGAAATGATGCGAAAGTACTAAGGTGCTGCGTGTTGGTCGTGCATATATTCCTCTGAAATATTCTTCGCCAGTAAGTACGATCAACGAGGTCCAAATTACACCTTCAGTTAACGTCGGAATTGATGCAAACACAGCCGAAAACTTTAGTTTAAAGCCCGGAACCCTGAATAATCTAATCGCCTGAGGGACGGGGTATTCAGATTGGCAGAGTGATAACCCCTGCCATGCCACTCTTGAAAAGCATCTTTGCATCAATGATTTATGGAAGCCGCTCCATCCTACAGGAGTATACTTAGCAACGACAACAGTTGCGAGAGCAAACTTCTTTTTTGCCGAAAGCCGCGGCTAAAAGCGCAATTAAGAACGAGTTACTGATTCGTAAAACAAATTACGGTAGTATTTCTGTCCTTCGGATTCCCACGTTGTCATAGTTTCACTAGAAGTTTTCCAACCGATTCATGTGGTGGGAATTTTACTCACTTGCAGCCGGAAGGTCTGGGGTTCGACTCCTGGCCGGGTCATACCGAAGACTTTAAAAATGGAACCTACTACCATTGTGCTTGGTGCTAGCATAAGCAATGGAGTAGGAAAAACAAGCCAGTGAGCCACAACTGGAAAAAAGGCCGTGGCCGGCCCGACTTAAACCAACTGGAAACTGAGCCTTTAAACCTCATCTAACTCTAACTCTTACTCACCCTATACCCCTCCCAGTGACTACCGTGCAAGCAACTTTTTCGTTGTAATACCTGACATAATTTCCCTCTTCGCTAGCTTTGTTATTCTTTGTCTACTTTCTCTGTGTCCGACCATTTCTAAAGGCAGCACTCTCTGACGAGTATTTTTCAAGACCCGGATTAGTATCAAACACTTGTGATGAATAAGAGATTTGTCATTGCAATGACAGCTCCCTAGTTGCATCAAGCACATTTATGTCAAAAGAAGGAGGTGTGGGGCTCGAGCCCTACACAACTGGGGTTCGCCTAGCTGAGAGAGGCACAGTTTAGTTGTTTTTGACCTGGGGACAGATTCTTCAGTACGATCCAACACAATTTCGGCAAGCTTCGCGCTCTGTATAGAGTTTATCTTTCATAGTTTGGTTTCATACATAGATCTTTAGTATCCCCATTCCCACCCCCGGCGCAAGTGGCATACCAAAACCACCACAGCTTTCACAGACTTCTCTGAAGATCGGGATTGTATCCTCAATCGCCTTGATTTTCTCTCACATTTGTTCAACTTGTAGCCTACAGTAAATTACTCGAAGATCTGTTCACAGCACAGACCGAGCCTGTGATACAATACAAGTTTTCCCTCGGGCTGGGATGGCGTTGTAAAAGGACATTGGCAGTATACTGATATAGTGTTATTTCGCAGCGTAGGCTATTTGCGTAATATCCCGCCGAAAGTGGTTACAGTATGAGTAGGATCAACGATGAGCTGAAAGGTTACTATCAATTGTTATTTCGAGTGATCCACACGGGCTGAATTAACATTGATGAATTGACTAGCGGGCCGGATCAAACGGCCCCGCGGGTAGCATACGACCCGCGGGCTGGAGCATCGGTGCTGATTCCCACCCCTCTCTTAGGGGATACGGCCATGGCGATTTGAAAACACCTCCCTGGTACGATGAAGTATATAATCCCCGATAGCCATATGTCGCTCCAACTGTCTACCTTAACTTGCGCTCAAGGAGGGCAGATATACCTAGGCTGATAGGAACCCATCTTTAGGGCGCATTTCGCGCGTTGAAAAATTATTTGTTTCAATTTTTCCAAAGTTCCGTTCTATGTGGCTTTAGTAGCAGTGGCGCCGGCACGGGGGGGGGGGGGATAGGGGCGCGTGCCCCCAATCGATTTCAGAATGTTTTTTTTTTAAATGTTTCAAAATGATCCCAAAAGGCGTTTAAGCTATAGATTTCTGTATGGGGTAGGGTGAGGTGTATTTTCGACCTTGTGATGGATCTATTGTCATTATTTTCTATCACAAATAGTTCTCAAACTATCAGAATTATCGCAAATCCTTCGCAAACTTTCAAACTTTTCGAGCGCTCTGCGCGCTTCAAACCTTACCTCAATATTGTCCTAATTATCAATTATTTCCGGTAGCAACTACCGCAGAAGCACAGCAACAAAACCTGAAAGCTGTTTACGAATTCTCAGGTAAACTCGGACTGGCTTTTGATGGCAAATAGGTTTGTTGGGGAATTGAAAGTGTCTCGATGCAGAGCATGAATGCAGGTTTTGTCATGGTTATCTTATTTAATGAAAAATTTCGGCGCGCTTCGTGCGCATTCGTCACGGTTTTCACTCCATCTCATGACCATTATTAATGTTATAACACATGCAACTATTCTGATCACAACCCTTTTCCGAAAAACAAAAGTACATCCCCAACATCTGTAGGGGCCTATGGGATCTTTCAGTCTAATGTTTAGCATGATGTGGAAGGTTGAAAGTGCGTATATTTGCCGTTACACATTTTTCAAAAATTATTGACCTTCGCGCCCTAGATGGTGATTGGTAATACACTTACCACGAAAAAAAAAACATTCCGAAACCCGCCTTTTAGTCCTTAACCCCTTTTGCTTTACCTATCAGGGGGTCTAATATCACTTCCCTGCACCTATACTCTCCCTCATATTCCCCATTGATGGAAGATGTTCGTCTGGATTTTCTTTCAAACTTAGTAAAAATACCATAGTTGTAACGTGCTCGGCATCATTCTCAATAGTATCATTTAGATGACAGATAATAATCATCACATCGGTGCCCCATTTTATAATTAATCCAGAGTTTCCAGGAGGCACTATACCGGTGTCTGTCAGTATTAGATACCCTTTTATAATGCACAATGAGACAAAGGAAAATTTTCGTAACAGTCCAAGAATGTTTCTGTGGACTCCACCCGCGTTTTTTTTTTCGTAAAAACTTCCCCGAACAGAAGGCATTAAAGGGGATAGCAGGTGATCTTTGCAGAGTGTCGCTGCTTTTCTTATAGCATAACAAGACATGAGAAGCTTATAGTTTTCTGAGGAGGCGAGACATTCTCAATCGCATATCTTTTCTCTTGTGTTGACTGTTTGTCGATCGTTAGCCTTTAGTGAATAATAAAAAAAAATTACATTCGTAGGATAGACAGGTGGATTAGGTGTAATGCATGTTTTTTCTTCTTTGTATATGGTACCCGGTTTTGTTTCTTTGGGGGTGGGGGTGGGGGTTGTTACGCAAGCTGCTCCGACATAGTTGATCGCCTTTGATTACGGGACGGATTCTATGTGTACCGAAAATTTTGAACACCGTACACCTCTTCAAGTCCGATTTTCCTAAACTCATGATTCGGTAAGTCCAGCTTGTGTATTGGGCAAAAATGGTTTAACATGGAGTGGTTGAACAGAAGTTTCCCTTCTTAGTCCTATATTCGACTTTCCGTTTCCCCGTGCACTGATCAGCCTTCCTCGATCACCCTGCTCCACGTCGCCATACTTCTTGCAGTGAGTTGCAATGTATTCCAACTCCCTGCTTCTCGCACACCGCTTCCAACCCTTCGCTCACTCCTCCCTTGTCGGGGCTTCGAGAGTTTTCCACTGTCTGGCACGTCCTGGTGCCACACCTGAGCAATGCATGTTGGGCGTAGAAATGCAGTTACTATTTTTTGGTTTTAGAGAATGATTTCTTGCATTCTAGAGCTTTAGCATGTCACATTTAATTTTCTCCCATGTACTACCAACATATGTTAATTCATCGGCAGAGTAAAGGTTATTTTTTAGTTTAAGGTCATTTTACATACGATTTCCTGTAATCTAGTGTGTCTGGATGTCAAATTTTCTGGCCTCGGTCCCAACCGAGTGGTAAGGGCCGGTTTTGGATTTGTGTAGCGATACGCCCTAAGAGCCACCGCCCCTCTAAGAATATTTTTTTAAATTACTCTTCTCTTCCAACAAGTTTGAGAAACTGATCATGCCAAAAGCATTGTTGTCATGCCAAAATGCTTTTGTTGACATAGCAAAAGATTGATGAAAAAAGCACACGGCTTTCTTTTGATATTTTTAACTTCCTTGTTATTTCATGATGAACTGGAATAAGATATCAGCCCTCTGTAGGTGATTGCATGTTCTGGGCATTTCAGAAACGTTAATTTGAGCCTGGAGCGCGAGGCTCCTCACAAATGACGTCATACAGATATTAAGTCTTTACTGGTGAAATTTTGTAATGGACACGCACGTACCTGCTCGGGTCTAATGTCATGCAAACTTTTCAAGTTCACCCCTGTCCCTGTCGGGGAAATCCTGGCACCACCTTTTCCCCAAACACTCGTCAATCAAAACTTCAAAAATTACGCAAAATGCGTTTAAACTAGATTACTTTTCTAACACGGGAAGGGGCGGAAGTGTATTATGGTTATTACCCTCCTGCCATTTCCGGTGAACTGAGACTACGGGCCAACCACTAGACTGGTGTCACTAAGTTTGATGTTCCGTGCTTTCCATCCCCAACAGTGACCCTAGTTGCACCACTGGAGGGACTAGAGAAGAAACTAATAATAGCAACCACACATGTACGTCCTAATGCGTCTTACTCAGTCCAAGTCATCACAAATTAAAAGGGGTATCCTTCTTGGTAAAAAAAAACATTTTAATAAATATGACTCGTCGAATCTAGTGTCTTCCTTATCTAGTTGTATTGTTATATAGAATTTAGATATCTTTCCCTGTTTTCTCCACTCCCCCTAAATGAATATAAAAGAGTACATACATAAAAGGTTTTCGTCAACATGTAAGATCGACTTTAATATTAAGACTCTTTCTGAAGATAATGAAATCAAGCACTACAAAAATACAGGCCTACGACGATATTGAACAATGCCCATAACTATTCTACATTGACTATTACAAAGAGGAATGCTCATCGCCAACTGCTAATAATACACTATAATACACTATCAAAAGGTACAAAAGATAGAGAAAATATACACAAATGAACTATAAAACAAATATTGCTCGTCAACTGTGACCACGTACATCAAATTTTTGCCATGTTTTCAAAAGTCTTATATAACCAAAGTTGGAAATATCTTACACCAAAACATATTCTATAAAAGCTTGAAATACTGATGAAACCACATCTGATCATGATACGATTTCCAGACTACTGAGGTAAATTCTTCAACAAAACATTGTGGCAATAGATCCTAATCCTTTGCAGCCAGCAATATGTACGATAAACCTCCAGTCATCACTTGGTTTGCATGTTCTCTTGCAATTTGCAAATCCAAACATTAGTCGGAATTTGTAGTTACCTTCCTGTAAAAATTCATGTTACCTTAATGTTTTCCTATTTTTCTTTCCTTCTTTTTCATATGGTTTTATGTTTACTTAAATTTACCCTTATTTCCACTCACGGGATTTCCTGATTTTAATTCCTCTTGCATTCTCAAGTATTTTTTACGACTATTCTGCACTTCTATGACTTTTTCTTCCGACTTTTCATATCGTAAAATTTAAGAAAATAGTCAATTTCTGTTCTGACTTTCTTTTCCTGCTTTGCAGGTGTTTCTTTTAATATTTCATATTCCTCCATCCTCTCACTGTTCATATTATTTTGCAGCTGTTTTGCTTTTCATGTATGGTCTTTTGACCTTCCCATTTGCTCAATCGTTTTAAGTTCTACGTTTACTGCACAACTCTTTTAGGTCTTGCCTGTTGTAAATTGAAGGAATTCTAAAATTTATTTCTGTTGAAAAGATTTGTGTCTGTCAATTGTGTGCACAAGATCACTTCAACTGAACTGTACGTCCACATGGAAAACTACTAGTGTAGTACGCTGGGGGCTTTGCAAAGGTGTAATCTTTGGGGTGTAGAGATTGTTTTGTGACAGATCTGGTAAAGCATAGCGCAAAAACGAGCGTGAAGCGCGGGCTTTTGCGAGTGGAGTCCAAGAGTCCACCTTAATGGCTTGGTGGGGTCCAGGGGCAGTCCTGGGCAGTCAATTTGCAAAAAACTTCAGGGAGCCCCCGGAAGCTCTGATGTTTTAGCATATTTCTGGCTGAAAATGAAGTCTCAGTATGGCTATATTTTGGTTCATAATCCATCATTAAATGCAAAACTTCCCAATGATTTTAATGTTTTAGGCTATTCCTCTCATCAGGCCACTATACTATTTAAGTGGATGGGGTCCAGGGGGCAAAGCCCCCAGGAGCTCGGAGGTTTTAGCATATCTCTGGTAAAAAAAAAGTAAGTCTCAGGATAGGTATATTTTGGTTCATAATAAATTACCCAATGCAAAGATTCTTAATAATTTTAATATGTTTGGCTATTCCTACCGCCGTGCAACTATACTTCAGGAGCTGAACCTGGTGTTCAGAATTTGAACACTATGCTTCAAGCATTTGAACACTATGCTTCAAGCATTTGAACACTAGACACGTCAGGCGTTCAAATATGATAAGTGTTCAAATAGGTGTCTGGCATTCAAAAATGGTGAAAAAGTGTTCAGAATCTTAACACTAGCGTTCAAAATATGCTTTGAACGCCAGGATGCGTTCTGTACCTGTTACACTTTGGTGTTCAAAAGTTGAATGCCTGAGTTTGCAATGAAGGGAAGACATGCGTGACACACATTTTTTTCCGAGGATGTTTGTGGGTAAACCGGATCCACAGGAATTTGAAAAATGTTTTTGAAGTCAAGGTTAGGGTTTAGAAAATGGGCTAAGGATACCCACTCCATGGGTAATCAGGTGCTGCTGATCCCATGGTGATGATAAAAGTGAGGAATAATGTTCAGAAAGCGGTTTCTCAAGAATGTCATACGACCCAAAATAGCGTGCCTATACAGAAGCCTTTAATTCCCTTTCTTTCCCCGAGTTGCCAACAGACTCAGTCACTCGTACAATTACACCGACGGCTGTTGATACGGCCTTGTACCTTGTCTGGCTACAGGCCTGGCAATGATATGCATGTGCAATGAGCATAAGATGTATTCTTACAGATCAGTGAGGTTGATCAGGAACATGTGTGAATAAAATACCGTTCGTACTTGCACTCACGTCACCCTCCCACATTTGCCTGCACTCATAATGGTGATAGTCATAGAATGTTGTCCATTGCTGTTTAAATAAATTTTGAAATTCTGCTTGTACTCAGATTTGCACTCCTGACCAGGTCTGATGCATTTGTAATTGTACTCATGCTTTCAAACATTTGCATGTACTCATACTGTGTGTATAGTACTGTACTTACTTACAATCATGGCAAAATATATTAAATGCTGTTCATCATAAGGCAGACAAGTCCTTTGAAGAAGTTTTCAAATCACTTATCTAGCCCCAAACCACAATCCAAACAGTAGTCCCCTGTAATCCCCTACTTTATCCCATCAGTGAGCTGGAAGATTGTTTGCTTTAGCTAGCAGAACAATTGATTTCCTTATCTTGGGTTATGCTTCAGTGACTTCCAGCTGCATTTGGTTATTGATACTAATCAAGGGTCCCCGTCCAAATGCCTGATTTGCCGGGTATGTGGTTAACAGAGTTCTAAAGCAACTGTCTGCCTACTGTTGCTGCTGGAATTAGAAGTTTTTGCTTCTGCTTGCAGTATGACATGTACTCATGAACAGATGTAGCACAAATCAACTCAAACTAACCCTTTCACACATTTGTTCATACTCATGTTTGTCAGAAGTGCACTCATAGGGTTAAAAATTTAATTGTCCATTGCTGCTAATATAAAAGTTGTAGTCATACGTGTACTCATGGCCAGATGTAACTCATTTGAACCTCTACTCAGAGTTGCATACCTAGCTGTGGTACATACTCACACCCATAAGGCACTGTCCTCATACTCACAGTCAAAGATTTTTGAATGTTATCAATTGCAGCTAGTATAAAAGTATAATTCTTACAATGTGCTCATATTTGTGCTCATATTTGTGCTCAAGGCCAGAAGTAAGACATTTGCAATGCCCATGCCTCCACAAATTTGGTTATACCCACATTTTTGAGAATGATTGTGTAGTGGAGTTCCCTCCTTCTAAGCAAGTTCAAAACTTTGAATTGATGCATATGAAAATTGTGTCCTTATGCAATAGGCTTATACTCATAACCAATCCCATCACTATAATTTCTTGTACTTTCTATACACATGATATATTGTAATCTTAGTATATACAAGTCAAGTTAGAAAATATGTAGCAGCTCTATGAGAAAAGCAAATATGTTACGGGGTTCTCAACATGAACTTTTCAAAAATGGGGAATGTGTCTTTAGTTAGTCACACAATACATAGAAGCACACATACAAACACACATATAAAATATGCATATGTGTGTGTACATGCACACATATATGACAATCGTCTCTGTGCATAAGGAATATCACTAGAGACCAGACCAGATTAAATATCTACCCAAATGTGCAACACTAGCCCTATCAAACTTTTTGCAAGCAAAAGTGCACTGCTGGAAGTTCAAAAATGAACTTTTGAAAGCTCCTTTCCAAAGTTCTGTCCCCACATTTTGAGAGCTAACTACCCCACATATGGCTCTGATCAATCATCTGCCAATCTGTACATTGTTTAATTCACCAAAATCTCCTCAAACAAATTTTTCTCTCTAAGGAATTTCACACAAAGTCCCTTGCTTTCCTTTGCTATTTTCAAACGGGTCATAACATCTCCCTGAGATGTAATATCCTTGCAATACAACTCGTATCCCTGAAGGAAGGCTAGCCATTGTGTCCTAGCTTCTACCTCCGGCCAGTTCACTTGGATATACTGGGCAGTACATCGATTTACTATTAGGTGGAACCATTCACTTTCATGAGTGAACCATTGGTGCATGCCAAACATATCAATACACATTACATTTCTACTCTCACAGCCAATGAATGTATGTTGATCAACAACTGCTATGGTAACTTTCCCTTCCTTAGAATTTTTTGTCTTTGAACCATACATTGTGTTCCATTCTAGTTTGACATCAAAATTAGAAAAAGCATTCTGTAGGATGTCCTGGAATTGTTGGTAAAGCGGAAGAATGTAATCCCCACTATGAAACATGAACATAATTACCACTACTGGAAGTGCCGTAAAATCAAAATGCTCTCTGATCTTTTCTAAGGATGCTTCCAACCTTGCACTGCTACAAGAGCATGGGATTATGTCACCCTTTGGGCATGGACACTTTGGAAGTGTCACTAACAAAGGTTTAGGACCCTTGAATGTGTGGCCAATACATGAATGAATAAGGTGTCCCTGACCTATATGATCTTCAATCCCTTTGACCAGATCACACACTCTTATAGGAATTCTCATAATTAGCTTTAAGTAGTGCCATTTGAAGGCTTTTGGTAAGAATGGAATAATCCTGCTTGGATGATCTTCCTTCCTCATCATGTAAGAGTGAGGACATACAGACATCCAGCAGAAAAAGCCTTCAGGGAGCTCAAAATTTATGTTGTCCCAATTTGAACCCCCTTCAGTGCAACCAAAGTCTTCTACAAATGCATGTGCGGGGACCTCATCTAAAAAGATATGACATTTCCCTGCCACCTTTTGCTTATTTACATAGCTCAGAATTATTCTGTGGAATGATTCTGGTGTGATCTTTGTCATTTCTTCACAGTTGCCGTCAGAGACATCTTGAAGAACATCACCAAACTGTAACACCCTAATTCTCTCTGAAATGTTACCATTCTTTCTGAATGTGAGGAAATGCTTCAGCTGATCAGCTGCTTTGTACGGTCTGTTAAGCTTACATAACCAATAATTATCAATGTCTGAACATGATATGACAAGGGCTATGGAGGAATCATCCTCTTCCACCAGTTTCTTAGCTTTTTCTACTAACACCAGACTTTTTCCTGTTCCATAATCACCACAGACACACATAAATCTCTCCCTGCTTTCATGAACTAAAGCCATTTGATCTGGTGTCAGAAATAAGTACTCAATCTTCTCCCCTAATTTTTCATTACCCTCCTTAAAGGTACGCATGGGGACCTCTGACAACAACCCTGCATACCTACCACAAAGAAGCATGTACTCATCTTCTGTAAGGGCAAAATCCTCATCCCTTACTGGTACATTTACTCTTACCACAAGCCACTCATGCAAATACTTCAAATCACATTCTGTTAAGATCATACTGGAATGATTTTTACAAACACCCAAGCTCTCAACTTCTAATTTTTTGAGGAAAGGCACTGCAGCAAATCCATACACTGGTAATTTACCATCAAGAACAAAATCAAGATCTCTGTTGCTCTCATAGAAAACAAATTTATCTTTCATTACCTGCTCAAGAGCGAGTTGTATCATACCTTTTTTTGTTTTTTTAGCAGATGATGGGGTACAACCTTTCACCTGGATGAGGATTACCCCAATCTTTCGGTGAATCACAATGATGTCATGATCACCATCTTCAGCAGTGACCATCACTTTCAAACCCTGATCAGCACTGGGGGTGGCTTTATTTTTTGTGGATTTTATAAAGTTTTCCAGATACTTTTGGTGTTTCAAGTTGGTAATGACAAACATTCCCCCTGGGAGGTGCTGGTGACATTTTATCAATATGTCTCCAACCAAGTCAACTGCTTCTATTCCTCTTCTTTTGTCCTTGATGTTTTGAACATGTGTATGAGTCTGTTCTAGCTGTTCTAGCTGGGGGTGGGTTGGTAAGCAGTGATCAGAGTAATATGAGAGCTGACCAATCTTGCAATTACCTGAATGTTGTCTACTTCTTTTGCCATCTCGCTTTGCACCTCTTTTGTAATCATCACTGAAAAATAGGAAGGGTGGAACCCTGTGAACTTGGTTGATTGGCATAAAATGCTCTTGAATATATCCTTTAGTTGCATCTGCAAATGTTTTAACTTCTGAACCACCAACTTTGATGTCCAGTTCAGTGGAGCTCAGTGGACTGCAACCCACCTGCACATCCTTTGTTGCAAACCAAAAACTTTTTGACATGATGCAGACCTTGGAAACAAGAGCAAAATGATCATCATTTTAGTCTGTAATCTCTTGTACTTCCTATTTCCATTATAACAAATGCTGAAGACTGGACAGTATCAACGTAGTAATGTCATACAATACAGCTACAGTGTAGACAGACAATTGATTTGACTTAAACAGACTTCCAAAATGCATTTAGCTCTCTACATAATGCAACTGTTCACTAGTATATGAAAACAAGTTTTTCTTGCAACCTACTTTTTTAATGCATGTAACCATTATAATGATGCAAGTAATTAAACAGGATAAGTAGGGCACCATTGCAGCTACTGTTGTTGTGAGGCCATAAAAACAGCTTTTCATGATGGGGTTGGTAACATATTAATTCCCAAGTAGAAACCAGAAAGCCAAAAGGCTTAGTGATTCCTTGCTTCTTGGATACAAGTTTAGCACTGCTGCTTTAAGTTGACAGTATTGTTGTGAAGTTACTATGTTTAATTTAGATACAGAAAGCTAAAAAGCCATAGGGTTTTCTCAAACAGATGGAGTCTTGTGAACATAGTCATGGATCAGCTTCTTATTTTTGTGTTCCATGCCAGATATAGAGCCAAACATGTACATTCTTAACAAATAATGTTCACAAGAATTACACAGTTTGACAACCAGTGACCTCAAATGACCTTTGGCCAGCATCAAATAGTACAGACACCATGAACTCAATATTGAGCAACAACATGATAAGTATGAGATTCATAATTGATTTCTTCTTGAGATCCCATGTTTATAGAGTTTTCACAGTCTGGTCTCTAATGACCTCAAATGACATTTGATCTCCACCAAAATTGATAGGGACCATCTACTCAATGCGAGGCAATTCCATGCCACATATCTGATTCATTACAAACTTTTCTACTTCACATTTCATGTTCAGAATATTTCTGCAGTCTGTTAAAAGGTGACCTTAGATCACAGTACCTTTGACCTCCACCAAACACAGTAAGGGACAGTTTACTCAAAAAGGAGTGCTGACATCCAAGTATATCAGTTGATCCACAAGGTTACCCAATTAGAGACTGTGTTTGCAAACAGTTTTCAAGGTTTACACCAGTTGACCTTTGGTGACCCAAATATCCTTCAATCACCACTCAACTGACTAGGGTTCTTTAACTATTATAGGACACCAATATGCCAAGTACTAGGTTCATTCAAGCATTCCTTCTTGAGATATCATGTTTACAAAGTTTTCCCAGATTGACTTCTGGTGGCCCAAGTGACCTTTGAGCCCACCAAAATCAATGAGATCATAAGCTGAATATCGATAATCCACTTTCTAAGTATGCATGAAATCCCTTAAGGGTACTTTTCTTGAGACATCAGATTTTCAAGCAAGTGTCACATACATACACCCCAAGCACACACACCACCCAGACTGCACATATTCTTTTTGCCTTTGGCAAGGAATCTAAAATAAACTTTGACTGTATGAGCTCTGTTGTACCAATGAATGCATTTTTCAAAGTTCTAATGCCTAAAAAAAATTTTCATTTGGTAGTATTGCCTCAAGAACAACTCCAAGAGTAGAGTGACGACAAATTTCCAACCTCATTTAAAAATGTTATTTTAACTTATAGATAACAGAAAAACCAGCTTAAATGTTGTATCTCGTGCAAGAATGGGACTGGGATGTGCATTTTCTTCTGTCAAAAAGACTGCTTGCAACATCTTCATGTTGATGCAAATATTTTCTTAAGCTCTTGTGTTGAAGGTATGTGCACATGAAACCAAAACTACAGTGACAGATTTAAATCCCCCAGGCTGATGTAAATCTGTTGGAAACTTGGAATTATATATTTGAAATTATCAGAATATCTTTCACTGTTCTCAAGACATGCCTCTCCAAAGTTTGATCATTTCCGAGACTTCTAGTACAGCAATTTGCAGAAACTATTATCTGGAAGGGTGCACATGGTGTATGCATTTCATTTCTTAATCCTTGATAAATTATCTGTTAATTACTTTATATTAGCTAGAGTCTAGCTTGGTGTGTTATGCAGACATTTCCCAAGCAACCAAAACCTTCTTCCAAAATAAACCCCTCAGGGTAAACCAACACTTTAATTGTGTCCTTGAAATGAAGATTAAACAAAACAAGGGATAACAATAAGATATTTGGTGTGTTTATCTTTCTGTATACTAACAAGTTTTTTTTTCATTTCAAGCTCACATTTCTTTATGATGTAGGTACCCAACAGCACTTTTTAAATCAAACTGGCAGGTATGACATTCACATGTCCACCATTGATTCCTCCAAGAAATTATTTATTGAGTCAAAATGCCCAATAGCTGAATACTTGACTCATTACCAAATACAGAGCATCTGCACATAGCTCAGAGAAGCACATGAAACTCCCTTTTTTTATTTTTTTTTCCCTGCACATCACTGCGCCAAATCTGCAAGCTGCTGTTTCAACATGGCATCATAGCAGCTCAGTGGAAACACTGATGTCCACAGATGTTTAACCCAGCAGCTCCATGTATGAAAATAGCAATGGACCTATCAAGACAGTACTGTATACTAATCTTTCAGTGGTCATGCCTATGTAATCAATAAAGGTATCAGGGGTTTGGGGGCTTAATGGCCTGCAGAGCTGTACACTAGTGCATGCATACATTGCTTGGTCTGGCTCATTTTGGGCTCAGATCTGAGCTAATTAATTCATGATCAGGGTTCTAGCTACAGTAGGCGGTTGGGCGGACCGCCCAGCAATCCTTATTTGCGCCCGGCACTCGTGCACGGTCTAATAAACTGTCCCACCCGGTAAAGATTTTTCGCAAACTAAACTGAAACTTTGCTGCAAATGCACTGTTTTGATCACATTCCAAGCACATGTGTTATAATTTTTCAATATGAAAAATGGAAACACTGAATAAAAGAAAAAAACAATTAATGAGTTAACAAAACAGTTTCTAGCAATTTCTATACTGCACCTTCAGATGATCAATTCTTCAGCAAACATTAACTAAAAAATTGAAAAAAAAAATTTGGATGTCCTGAAGGGCTTGAGAGTAACAGTCCACCATCATGCCTTAGCGATGATAAAACTTACAAGACTTGTTGATAATTGTTTTACAACCAGACCCCTTGAGGAAGGCTTACACAAGAATGGCCAAACGGCATTAGGATGAATGTCGTACTAGGGCTAGGCTAGCAGCCACCCATGTCACAGTCACTGTTTAACTTTCTTATAAATATAATCTGCAAACTAGTTGCAATAAATCATCTTCAAACTTCCTGTAACTTTTTATTCCCTTTGGTGAGTGGAATTTCATAAAAAGATAATAGTGCATATCATCCGAACATTGCAGTCATTCTTTCCATATGGAAGAGTACTTGGTATGGGCCACCTGTAGCAGTGAAAGCTCAGGGTAAAGTCCATAAAAACCATTAATTTGTTGTCACTTATGAGCCCAGAATATGCAAAAGGTTGTTGAAATTAATATCAATGATAAGACTGCATACAAAAAACTTTCAGCAACAATTGCATTCACAAACAACAACAGAATTGCAAGCAACTAATTTTAAAATACCACAATCAAAATCAATTGCAAACCACAATTTTCGTTTGATAAAAGTTCACTAACATGCAACACATACATGTGATTTTGTCTGACATGCAACATATGTGTGATTTTGTCTGTCTATTCGAATTAGCTGTAATACAGTGTAGAAACGAAAAAAGGGAATCAAAAGTTTACTCTGGCTGAGATGATCCATTGTTAAGCCCCCTCTCCCTCCCCTCCCCACCTAAGCTTCTTCTCCCTCCCCAATTCATAAAGCACCTAAACATATAAAGATACAAATAAAAGTATCAAAAAGTTTCTTACTGATGCTTCTGTGGTAGAGTACAATTCTCTGAAATTATCCAGACATCCTTGATACAAATTGTTTGCTGCCTGAAAATAGAAAATTCACTCAAAACTTGACTGAAAAAAATTGAACTACAAATTCATTATAATACAACAGCTCCATATGACTTTTTTATCATAAAGAGTAGTTGCTTGGACTTTTTCTCCCTCGGTATTGAAAACTTTTCTAATCAAAGGCGCAGCCCAATATAACCCCTGTTCAACAATAAATTGTCCCAGAGACAATCCCTCCAGTACAGCAGCTGCTCTAATGGTGTGCCTGATGACAATTTACCTCACAGGTACCCATTTAACCCTTGGGTGGAGAGAGATAAAGCACCTTGCCCAGGATGCAACATAATGACCCAGGCAGGAGCCGAACCAGCAATCATTGCATCACAAGTCCAGCACCTTACCCAATAGGCCACCACTCTCTCAAAAAATGCCACAATATTTTTCAAACCCCACAGTTTTCAGGGCTTTGGGTGGTCACTAGCACTGGCCACAGGCTGGGGTCACTGGCACAGGTAAAGCATGTAGCTTCATTTTCAGCCAAAATGTTTCATTAGCCTTTCAATTACATATGAAGGATGCAGGATTTTCACTGGAGTTTATCCAGAATAGCTGGAGAAGCCACCTGAGAAAAATGCTCTGCAGTAGGGACCATAGACACCCTGCTTGCAGTTTGGTCCCCTCAGCACATGCAGTGAAAGCTTCACTAGCAACACCTTGCAAGAATGCAACCTTCATTGAAAGTAGTTTGCCAATGGCATTTTTTTCCTCTGGAAGCCCATGGTATGTCTATGTATTAACTACCCACAATAACAGAATTTCAAAAATTCAAGAAAGTATATTTAACCCTCAAAAAGTAATAAAAGACTTGTTTTGAAAGGTTCATATAGTACCCCAAACATTTTAAATATATATAGCACCATTTTGCATTTAAGTTTTCCTTAAAACTTTCCCAAGGGAAGGGCATTCCTCTTCCCTTATGTTCCTCCCTTAGACAACACTGGAAAGTAATCTAACCTTTAATGACCATGAGTAATTTGACATTTTCTACCAATGCTACTTTCAGGACAGAATTTGCTGTTCACTGTAACCATATTCCCTAGCTATATTGTTGAGACAAACCAGAGTGGGTATCAAAGTGACATGCATAGTTGCTACCCATTTGAGTGACCAAGTGAAATAATGAACCAAAGTGCTTAAGATCTCCTATTTTGTAACGATGTACTTCACTGTTCAAGGGCAAATTTCCTTGTCCCAGACAGTTCCAATTCTCCCAACTATGAAGTTACTTATAGCCCCTCCCAAAACTGTCTGAAGCTCCTCCTTGTTCAGACACAAAGCTAAATAACTGCTCAATGCCATATCCCAGCAAGCATATAAGATGATGTGTACCTGTATAGATCAGGGTACTCTCTCTGCATGCTTTGAAATGGGAGCTACTCTGCAATTTTGAATTTTCTGACTCTGATGTCAATTGAAGAGCAGTCACCAATAGAAAATTTAGCTTATCCCTAACCAAAACATGGGGTGATGAGTGTCTGTCTTTAATGTAAATGGTTGAAATAAATTTGCATAGCATTGTACTCTATTTCACACTTTAGGAAGCATATCTTTGCTTTACCTCAACTTCTGATAAGAGCATTGAGACCTGCCTCTTCTTTCTGTCTTCTATCTGTCCCAGATCCATGTTTTCTTCATTCTGAGATTATAAATGAAAACAAATTATAAATGTTTGCATATTTAATTTAGAAACCTTGCAAAACCAAAGGCTACAAAAACTTTTGGAGAACGCAACCCTAATTTCAAATCTGGGCTTTTTTTTTTCTTTTTTGAATTATACTGTCACCATCATCTTTAAATGTAGTACTCTACACTCTATTCTCCTATTCATGAACATTCAGTACCTCTGTCAGTTTTCAGTCAGAATACTGTAAGCCTGAGGGCATGCTCCAATAAAATCTTAAACAACTTTCAGGTTTCAAGTTTTTTTGTATAGCTCTCATGACCAACAAGTTTCAAAAATGTTTAACTGTTATGTGCAGCTAATTGACATGTGAGCAGGAAATGTAGGCCTAAAAAAGGACTGCTTGTTCAAAAAGACCCTGGCCTTAAAATCAAACACACAAACAACAACTGATTGGAGAACCAGAAAGCCAAGAGGCTTTAGTGATTCCTTGCCATGTGGATATGATTTAAGTACTGTGGTTTCAAGTTGACAGTTTCATTGTGAATTTACTGCATGTACTTAAAGTGGGCTTGACATGGCCAAAGTAAGTTTCTCAGTAAATAATCTTTGTGTATAGCTAGAAATAAAAAAAATGTTTTCTAGACTAAACTATGTCCATATATATCAAAATATAACCATGTGAATTCCCAAGTACAGGGCAGGCTCAGCCCATTCGAAATCCAAAAGCAAAAAAAAAACGTATCTAAGTGCATCTCAAGACATGACGTCATTGGCGGCACCATCAGTAGCACTACTGTAGGAGGCAGCTCGCCCATTGTTCCCATTAGGTACTCATTTGCTTACAGATCCAGACCCTGTATCTGGAACCATAAACTGTGTATCTGTAACCTTTTACTTTATCCAATTAAACTTGGTCCCTGCCTACACACCTGATTGAATTCTAGTTACGCCTTAGCTCTTCTTTAAGTAAATAATGACTTCAATTTTCTGCATGTCCATACCCTACACAAAAGATTTAACTGTGCAATGAGGGGGCATATCAATAGGTTATCTGCTGTGTGATCAACTAGACAATTCAGTTTCTCACTGGTCAGAGATTAAGTGTTATTCTAGAAGTGACAATGATTTGTTACAACAAAGAAATGAACAGAGTAAGATTTTATTACACCCGACCTCCCCTTTGTGAGGTCTGGTCAAATTGTTCCGATGTCTAAGCAGGCCAAGTTCTAATGCCACACACCGAATCATGTGCATGCTCATGCCCATTAGCAGATACCTTATTGTAAACTTGTCACCTGTACTATGATACTAGAGCAGCACGAGAGACCATTAACCACACTGTGAATGATGCGTCATTGCATGGTGACTGCTTAGCATTCACAACAACATATCACTGAACAGTACACAGAGTATAGGCATCCTTGTTACAGACTTTCCATACATATGTGCATATAGCTGTTCTGTACAGCACGCTGACTGCATTCTTATTGCACAAAAATAGAACTGTAGTTTACTGTATGTATAGGGAAGCTCAAACGTGCATGCATACAAACCTCATGCATATGACATCACAGAGCAGAAAGTGCTCCCTCATTTGGAGGTAAGCATGCATCATTGCAAGTTGTACAACAACAAATGCAGACAGCTGATTTGCACACCAATCGGATACGTGCACAAGTCTACTACAAGCACATACAATTACGTGAAAATCTCCGAATAGAATATTTGTCTTTCCACCCGCATATTACCCAAACCAGGTGGGTTCTATTCAGTGTACTCAATAAACAGATTATTTGGCTCAGTTAGTCTGTGATTTCCATTTCGTGCATGCTTGGTTTATCTCTTCCTTACACCCTGTAATGACCAGAGTGTGCTGACCATCTCAAAAGGTCCATTGTGTTACATACAGAGAGTCAATAGAGTTAATAGTATAGCAGTTTCTGCTCCATTAGTCACACAGGTTTCCCTGCAAAAACCTGTGAAAACCCATGGCAGACACGTGAGAAAACCTGAGGATTTGGAACCAACTGACACACGTTTTTTTGTAAGGGTGATAACAGATAGCCTGGGCTATGTTTAATCAAGCAAGCAGCATCAGATAAGAGCTTGGACCATATCTCTATTTGGAAAACTTTACCTCATATGTGAACTCCACGTTGCATGTGCAGTGTGCTTCATTGTTTTGCCTCCAAAATTACATCGTATGATGTCAATGCATAAGGTTATTGGCCAATGATGTGCCTCAAAACCCCCAACATGGTCTGCACTTTGTGCTCTGTTGCGCTGGTATTGTGATGTAAGCCTTTTCATGAGGTTGCTAAGATAACTCCACCTCAGTGTTACATTAATTCCACATCCAGATATGCACCTATAGCACAGTGTCTGTGCCACCAGTTGCGTCAAAAAAGTCAGGCCTGCTACGGAATTTTTCGAAACTGGATCATTTCACATTTTTCTTCAAATTCTGTATGTGCCGAATGGCACCAGTTGTGACTGTGTGTGAATTAAGTGATGTCTTTACATCATTGTATTCAATCTTGCAATGCTCAAAACTTCTTTTGGTTGTGTCATGCCCACTTTAAGTTAAAATTCCATGGGTAAAGATTCGACCGATTCATTGATGATTTATATGTTAACACCATCATACATTAGTTTCTTGGCTTAAAATTTCGGCATTATATGCTAGATATGAGATCAAAACATGTTTAATACTTGACAAATTATATAGGCAGTTTTCACCAAATATGAGGTCCCTCACTATTACTCATCTTGAGATATCATAATTACAAGCAGTTTTCAAGGTCACTGCATTTGACCTAGGATAGCCCCAAATGAGCTTTGGCCTCCATCAAAGTCAATAGGCTGCTTTACCTTACAATAGAATACCATGTATGAGGTTCATAACAGTCACTCTTCTTGACTTATCAAAACAAGTTTCACAGCTTTGACCCCTGACTATCTCAAATGACCTTTGGCATCCACCAAAAATAATAAAGACCACCTACAAAATATGGGCTAGCCATCCATACTTTAATTTTAAGATCCCTTACACTTACCCTTTTTGAGTTACATGTTTACACGATTCTGACCTTTTGACCTCTGATGACCCAATGACCTTTGACCACCACAAGCAATGTGAATCATCTGCTCAATATAAAGTATGTATATCCACAACTCAAGTATGAAACCCTCGATGCTTACAGAACCTTACCTTGAGGTACCATGTTTAGTGGAAAATTTTTAAGATTTTCACTGTTTAACCTTTTCTTGACTTCATATATGAGTTTGACCTCCACCAAAAACAGGGATTCTGTACTCAGTATGGGTCACCTACAAGAGTCAGAATGAGATCCCACAGTTACCCTTCTTGAGATATCATCATCACAAGGGTTTAATCTTTTGACCTCCCATGACCCTAAATGACCTTTCACCTCCACCAAACCTACAGGGACCATTCACTGGATATAAGCCATCCACAAGCTAAGTATGAGATATATCTCACACTTACCATTCTTGAGATACCATGTCTACAAGCTTTTGACCTTTTGTCCTCTCTTGACCCAATGACTTTTGACCTCCACCAAAACTGTAAGAAGCATCTACTAAATATGAACCATCCACATGACAAGTATGAAATCCCTCACAGTTACCCTTCTTGATATATCCTGTGTACAAGGTTTGACTTTTGACCTCTCATGACCCTAAATGACCTTGACCTAGCAAAAAATTATAGTAGCATCTGGTATATTTGAACCATCCACATGACAAGTATGAGATCCTTCACAGTTACCCTTCTTGAGATATCATGTTCACAAGGTTTTGACCAGCTTCTGACCTCTCATGACCCAATAAAATGACCTTTGACCTCCATTGAAAACTAAAGGGATCATCTACTCTATATGGGGCATTCAAGTCTTAAGTATGAAATCCCTCAAAGTTATCCCTCTTGAGAGAGGTACCATGTTTATGAGCAGTTTTCAAGGTTTTAAGGTTTTAACCTTTTGACCTTTTGGGACCCCAAGTGACTTTTGACCTTCACCAAGAATTTTAGGGATCATGCATGAACTTAATATGGGCTATCCACATGCTAAGTATGAGATCCCATACTTCCCTTTCTTGAGATATCATGTTTACAAGGTTTGGACCTTTTGACCTCTTGTGACCCCAAATGACCTTTGACCTCCACCACAAGTACTAGGGATCATCTACTCAATTTGGTGCATGCACTTGCCAAGTATGAAATCCCTCAAGGTTATCCCTATTGAGATATCATGTTTACACGCAAGGTGTCACACACATACATGCACACACATACAGTGCACACACACACAACATCACCACGGCATTGATTCCTTTGGCGAGGAATCAAAAAGGTATAAATCTAACAAGGTGCAAATAAAATGCACACTACAAGAGAAATTCATTAAGCAGTACTGGACATTATATCAGTAGGAGGTATGGAGATTAGTGTTGCACCGATATTGCAAGAAGCCGATATATACAGATACCGATATTTTAGTCCTCTACATCAGCTGATACCGATCCAATACCAATGTTTGGAAAGTAAGCATTCTGCAAAAATATTGGAAATTATTGCATTTAAAACTACTCAAATACTGTAGTACACCATTTTTATGGCATGTAGGACGATAAATATCACTTATGTTATATCGGCAAATAAGTAAATTTTACCAATGCCGATACTGGATGAAACTAATGGGGAATATTGGCTGATACCGATGGTGGATCCCGATGATCATTCCAACACTAATGGAGATAACAGCTGGGTGACAGGAATGTCTCTACTAGAACTATTAAATTGAAAACAATTGATGATAATTTTAATCTTCAAAGGTATGCTGGGCACAGCATTACAGTATTAAACATTTATAAATGTTTCTGTCATTTTTCATTAATGCATGTCATACAATTCCTCCAACTTGAACACACAGGTGACTCCTATAAATATATATATATATATATATATATATATATATATATATATATATATATATATATATATATATATATATATATATATATATATATATACATATATATACATATATATACATACATATATATATATATATATATATTTCTCTAATTCGGCACTTAGGGGGAAAGTTGTTGTTGAAAAGTCGACCTTAAGGGGAAAAAAATTTTCGGGTGAAATATAAGTTTCGCCTTAACGTTTCCACACACTTTTTCTATAGGAATACGTAAACTTACAAGGGCGCCCTCTTAGATTTACAAACTAGATGCCATTACTTCAAAGTTGTCAAATTTACGGACACCTAGCTGTTAACACGAACGGATGGCTGGCCATTGAAATAACGTTATTTTATATGTTTAGACGTTAGGGCGAATTTATTTCTTATGTATTTTATTATCTTTTTTTCGCCCTATGTACGAGCAGATATAACAATTTCCCCTTAAGGTGGGAATTAGCGTGATATATATATATATATATATATATATATATATATATATATATATATATATATATATATATATATATATATATATATATATATATATATATATATATATATATATATATATATATATATATATATATATATATATATATATATATATATATATATATATATATATATATATATATATATATATATATATATAATATATATATATATATATATATATATATATATATATATATATATATATAAAGTCTGATGATACTTTTGTAAAAAATGTTTTAATTTATTTTCTGCCTTATTTAATCCAAAGAGGTGTAAATTAAGGATGATGCAATCACCCAAGACTTGCAATCTAACATCATGCAGTTACCAGTACTACAGAAGTTTCAAAGTTTTCAGTGCACTCCCTTTTCTTCATGCTCCATTCTTGATTTTTTTATTTCAGTATTGGACCATTCTCCCCCCCCCCCCAAAAAAAAGTCACCCCCTTCAGTCAAATACCATGCTGCCACTCCTTAACTGACAAGATGGCCATGGTACCATGGGAAACTTATGACCTGCTACTGAATTTATGAACTTCACTAATAAATGATTGCAAACCTTTCCCTGATCATTTGTCAACTTCCAGATCTCCAATAAAGCCTTCCTCCATTTTTCATTGGTGGCATCTCGGTTTTTTCTTGATTCCAATGCTAGGAGAAAAATGTTGTCAGGTGTCATATACTAATATGAAGTAACATTCAGAATGCATGGCAAAGTTGGCATCCCTAAAGAGGTCAGCTGTTACACTCCTAGTTTTGCCTAAATGGTTGTACACAAATGTACAGTTCAGGTGAAGCAGTGACATAGCTTGAAGACACAATTCATTGAAACCAACACCTTCCACAGAAACACATTAGCTCATTGCATTTGTAAAAATATTTGGTAATGGGGTTGATAACATGATATGCCCCATAGAATTTGAATGACAGCCTTTGTAACACAGCATGAAAGTCACCCAAAACCTGAACTAATCTTACCTGATCACTGTTTACCAATAATCAATCAATCCATCAAGCAAATGATGAATCAATCAATCAGTCCTCTGACCTCTAGCTGACCTTCACCAAAAATGATAGCATTCTTCCTCTAAATATAACAAATCCATATACCAAGAATGAAAAGTATCCATCATTCCTATCTGGAGATAGTGTTTACAAGCAATTTCCAAGGTTTTCATATTTTCACATCTGGTGACCTCAGATGACCTTTGACCTTCTACCAAAACAATAGGGTTCATCTTCTGACTAAAATGCATCCACATGCAATGTATGAAAATTATCCGCACTTCCTAATGTGTGATATCGTGTTTTGGGATTTTAAAGTCCAATGACCTCACATGACCCCTGATGGCCACCATCAATTACATTCATATCCCAAGTATGGAAACGTGTATCTATCATTCCTCGCATTTAAAGTCAAGCATCACAAACAAACACACACAAAGGCCATCATGACTGCATGGATTCCTTTTGCCTCAGGCTAGGAATAAAAAATATTTCAATAACCCAGGGAATAATTTATCTGGAATCACATCGTAATTTGCTACACAAGCTGGCCATTGCTACACTAATGCAAAAATGTGTAGCACTTTTTGTGTGCATAACAATAACAAGGTTTTCAGTGATTTTACACCACAGAAGGAAAAAATTCTCAAAATTGCTATGCAAAATTTGAATACTAAATTATTCCCTCTAACCTACCATTTCCATAACACACAGTATATAGGATGATAAATATTTTAGTTGGGTAATATTGGCTAGGGATGTACCGGATCTGGAATTTTAAGATCCGGCCGGACCGGATTTTACCGGACAGTACAAACTATCCGGCCGGATTAAATCCGGCCGGACCGGATTTTTTCAATAGGAATCTTATAACTGAAATCAGGGTCCAAATAAAATAGAAGTACCAATGGTACATAATGGCAGAGGTGTCAGCAGGCTTAGAGATCACCCATTAGGCATTAAGAGTAAATTTTAATGATCAATACACAACTCCAAGTCTACAAATACTGGAAAGGGATCATCTTTTTCAATGAAGGATTAGGTCTACAGTATTCCCTTTCCCATCCCATCCAGGTAACATGAGTGATAAAAGTCTGTTGATTTTGAACTCCATGGATTTAAGAGACTTCAATCAAGTCACTTATGTGTAGCTTTTGCTTTTGTTTTGTTTTCATTTTCTTTTAACTTGGCATTAATTCAAATCATTTCTTAATTAGTTAAATGCAATTCAGTATTAAATTCAGATGTGTGACTGAGATAATAATGCACTTGTCAGTTGTAACCACAGTCCCCCACACCCGGGCATAGCGGGGACTTAGGCCGGGATGTGATTTATAGCAATGTAACAAGTGTTTGTCCTCCCTGGCTACATTTGAATAAAGTCCCGGTAGGGCAGGGCAGCATTTCAATGCACATCCCCCGCTAACTTCAATACAATGGCCCCGCATAGTTGGGCAGCAATTAACCGAACATGCAGTATTTTCATGAACGCAAACCCTGGGGTAACTACCAGCCCATTTTTTGCAATGCACATCCTGGCTAAAAGTCCCATTACATTCCCCCCATAGTGGGGACAAATTAAACTGCACATCCCTGGCAAATATGGTGCAAAAGCCCCGCTATGGCCTTTATATGGGGGCCGTGGTTACAATTGACAAGTGCATAATCTCAATCAAAAACTAGTAAAAATGAAAATAGTTTCGAAAGCCTACTAACTTGTTATGGGCAGGGCCTGGGCCCCTGGCATAAATTTAATAAAGAGTTAGCCTCTGAGATTTTGAGGTTATTTTTGGGGGGGGGGTTCTTTTTTCTGTTTTTGTTTTTTGTTTTTTTTTTGTTTTTTGTTTTTTTTTTTGAAAACTAGATTAGACCCCTCATCCAAATATACTGTACACCTGCCACCAGTACAATCTTCCAGCATTCAAACACAAATATCTGAAGTGAAATTTCCCTTAACATATGTTTTAAATATTATCATACAGGGTGTATTCAGTAGCTACTGTAGGCTTGTTTTGAAGCTACTACAGAATTGATTGGTCAAAGATGACATAATTCAGTTTATAATTTCATTTCTTCTTTCAGTAGATCAACATTTTCCTTAGCAACACAGGTATCTGGTTGTGCATACTGTAGACTATTTTATCAAGGCATGTAAATTGGGAGCGGTCTTTCTTAAATAAATGTAATTGGTGGAATGAGAAATTTTCTTGGTGTGGCATGCCCTGTTGTAGGGGATAATGTCTATAGCCCTTGCTCATTGATCCCCCAGCATAGTCCACCATCTCAGTGTTACAAAAGGGAACTAATGAGATATGGAACCAATGGGATTTATGATTATCTTTATACAAATTTTGTTTCATTTACAAGCAACTAGGAATCACTGAGATGTTTGTGTTTTTAGTTTTTACCTTAGTTGGTACAACTTGTGAATGGAATGTACTCCCTTCCATGGGAGGGACTCATTTTTGAAAGACCATCCCTTGTACCTGTCTCTCCAACCCCCTTTGTGACAACACTGGTTTAAATTAGTTCTTTTTATCTTGAATATCTCTTAAATGTACTTGCAGGGCATTTTACTAATGATTCACAAAAAGTCCGGTTCCGGCCGGATTTTTAAAAAAGTCCGGCCGGAACCGGAACCGGATAATTTTTCATTATCCGGCCGGATAGTCCGGCCGGACCGGATATCCGGTACACCTCTAATATTGGCATTAACATTAAATTTTACCAATACTGATATCAGAAGAAAATGGAGAAGCAATATTCTCTACTTTGTGTGTTGGGGAGTATAGTCCATATCCTGGCAGTGTAAACTGATCTTTTAGCAAATGAACCATAGCATAGAAAGCTGTCTAAGACTGGGGGGCTGAACATTGTGTTGGATGGTTGTCCAGGGGGAGGGGTCTAAGGGGAAGGAAATTTTTTATTATTTGAGGGACCTTAAATGCAATTTGGTGCAACATATTAGTCAATATGTTAATAAAATTACTGCACTTTTTTGACATTCATTACTGAGGAGACAAATAAGGGGTGTTCATCCTTGGATTGAGGGGAGGATCGAGGCACAAGCATCCTTCTGCCCCACCACATTTTTGACTGGGGGGCTAAAGCTCCCCCTCCCCCACTTCCTACTCCCATGAAATGAAATACCAGGTACTGTACCGTACTATGCTCAGCAAAAGAAATGAGAACTTGAAGCTATAGTGAAGATGTTACTTTCAGAAGCAGGTTTGCTATTTCAAGAAGAGACTATTTATGAAAAGCTTTGAGGACTTCATATCATAAACTAATAAAATACTACTACTGTACCTTGCTTTAACAGAGTTCCGTCATCACATGCATCTTGCAAAGCAATGTTGCACTGAACTTCTGGTATGTGAAGGAAACCTAAAAAAACCAAATATCAGCAAAAATGTATTAAAAAATGTACAGTATGTATTAAAAGTTTGGTTTCATAACATGGAAAATTCAAAAAATAACTACTGAGGTTTTCAAAAATGCCAGGTGGAAGCTTGCCTGCCCTGCAGACATGTACTCCTGCACTTATATTGACTGCACATGTGATTTCAACATCCACAAACTTTCGCAAGAGCTCTTTGTCCATCTGAATAAAGCAATACCTAAACTACTCATGATCACAACAAGCACAAATCATAAATATTAAAAAAAAAGGCCTAAAGTAAGTCTTATTAGCATGGCTGCAAAACTTGCAAAACTTCGCGGGCACACATACTTTGAAAACCAAAATTTCTAGCTCACCTGTTCTACTTAATTTGGGACTAAGATGAAAATTTCTAGCTGCAGCATAATTTTTGCGGACGCAATGCGTCTTTGTGTCCAACTTTATGCAGGCCTGCTCATTAGCATGCATTTCTTGCAACCAAAGTCAATGGGGTTTTAGTGTGTGATTTCTATCGGCTAAAACTTACCCAGAGAAGTCCCACTGACTTACTGTGTCACCTGTGTGACAGTGAGAAGGTCGTAGAACATTTCAGTTTCAGTTTCTTCATGCATGAGTATAGTACGGTATATTTATGTAATAAAAACAATTAGTCTACAAATACAGTAACTTCAAATTTGGCATATATGTGAAATACCAACTAGATCACTGTTTGCAGTTAACATTACAATCTTCTCTGCTCATACGGAATACCATTCAAGTCCACTGAGTTTGGCCAAAACGGGAGATTAAGTATCTACCCCAGTTTGTAACATTATAGCCCCATTGAATGCTCTACATACTGCACAAACTGGTTCTTACATAACCACCAAGTACCTTCAAACAGTAAAAAGAGACTGTCTGAGTATGGCAGTACATAATATAGCAGTAGATAGCAGTACAGAATGCTCTATACCAGTGGTTCCTAACCAGGGGCATTATTGCCCCCGGGGGCATTTGCACAAATCAAGGGGGCGATGTCGAGCACTAAGGGGGCAGCAGGGGGCCGTTTTGAAAAAAATGGGATACTCAATTTAAACCAAGGCTTTACAAGATTCCAAAAGCTTTTCTCTAGCTGAATTCTCAAATTGGTTTGCACAACAAGGAGATGAATGGAGTCAACAAGTTGAGTAGGTCTAACATTCCCTTCCCAGATGCCACAAAATCGCATGTGTTTAATTTCAATTTTTCCTGCAAGGACCCTCATATTCCCATTAGTGACAGTGACAGCGGTGACCGAAGGGGTCATAGCTAAAAATTGTCCTGCAAGTTTAACCTTGAATGTAGTTTTCTTCCTTGCAGTCCATAAACATGACATACTGACAGAAGTGACAATTGTAGGTAACTGTCACAAAATATACAACTCTGGCAATGTACTACATGAATTAAAACTTTAAAATGTTTTCAAAAATGCAGTTTTTCAGTGCACCAATTTCTGCTTTCTCATTATTTCTACCTGTTGGACAGCTTGATTGGCACAATTCTTTCAATTCTCCATGCCACCCCTACCATCTTTCTTCGTCTCGTGACAGGACAAGTCCCTTTCAGCATCAAAGGGAACTCCCGTTATTTATTACTGAAATGCAAACTGGACTAAGGCTGATTTAAGGTTATTAGGTAATCGGAAGATACCCAAAATTTGACTGACAGTACGTCATCCTTGTGTCAACAATATTGTAAATACTTCACAGCTTCCGGGGTGAATCCCACAGTCGCCTACTGGGATGTTGACCTTTGGCCTCATTTTGGGGAACAGTCCACAACTCGATGGGGCCCTGGCAAGTCAGTTAAATACCAAAGACATTCCTCCTCTCTTGACTGCGATCAAGCCTTCCAGCTTTTGTAAATCGTGGGTTAAACAGTTGCCGTCTCAAAAGGGTGTCAGTTTCATAAGTCCTGCATTGCTGTTTTGCTACCCTGGGTTGAAACACGTAAAAACCATGTATGTCATGGTAGGTCTACTCTTTTATTGCAACACGTTTTGTGTTATTATCGTCGTTTCATCTACAGCAATAGTAGGCTATAGACAAGGGGGGGGGGGGGCATTTGAACATCCTCAGTTGGTGAAAGGGGGCGTTTAGCTGGAAACGGTTGGGAACCACTGCTCTATACACCTGCTGTTATTGTTGGTCAGTATGAGAGCAGATATGTCTGCAATCGTAAGGTAGCTGTATGAGTCACTTAACTATGTACACTCAAGGGTAAATCCTAAATCCGGCAGTACTTTTGGTAGTTACAGTACTTTACTATCAAGCACTTGTCAAATTATTACACTTTCATGAGTTTTAGTTTGCCTATACGCAGTAAGGATTATAAATACCGGCATCATGAGACCCCGCCTATAATAATCCCAAATAATCCCATTCAATATTACACTGAGTAGTCCATGCAGGTAACCCTGCAGGTGAGAAGACCAATCTGTTCTGAGACTTGAACATAATGTCAAGGGCAGTTGGGATGATTTTCTCCCAATAAAGCCACTATGCAGACTTGTCAACCTCAAAAATGGCCAGCAAACCTTGAGGTTCTCAAGAGAAAACCTGGAAATCACATCTTAAACCTGGAGATTTTTAAACAAGTACCGTACGTTATTATCAAATTGCGTTTTCTAAGATAGGAAGATTTTAGTTTTTCTTTTCTTTTTCGTTTCACCCTTTTAACAAAGTTAAGATGCCATCTACAAAGCCAACTGTTTGAAAAATTATTCACCTTTCTGACAAAGATACATCTCCTATTCAATGATAACTTAACCAGCGATTGAAACTGCACTGATCTTGGTCTAAATAAGAAAACTTACCTGGAATTGCCTCAAAGTGATTTTCACCATGTGAGCTGGCATTTTCACCGTGTGACGATGCCCGAAACTGTCAGACTCACGGTGAAACCAAGAGAGTTGGCAAGTCTGACTTTGGTGCATACATGGTTATACGGTGGCAAATTTAGAGTTTCGTACAGTTTCCTGCCATTTGACATGTTTGGAATGTTAAATTCCCCCCCCCCCCCACCCCCAGCTGCACCCTTGATGGGGTTGAGGACGTACAGCTTTGATCCTTAAGCAGTCCCCTTAACTTGGAACTATCAGGCAACCAAATTAAAAATTCCTTGACTTGCCACTACCTGAGCTGTGCAGGCATTTTGGGAGCTCTAATGCTAATGGTCTTCACCCTCACTTAATTATGAGACCCTTTCTCCATACTCAAGGTATGAGACCCTTTCTCCAAACTCTGTACTGTACGTTCAACCCTGCTGGCTACAATAACAATGATAAAGCAAAAATTCAAGGAAAGTATGTGGCCCGTGGTTGAAAAAACTTGACAACCCCTAGTGCTAGAGGGTAAGAAGGGAATTTGTGATAAAATCCCCTTTTCCCCTGGTTTGATTAGCTTGCTGGTCAGTCCCCTTGAGGCACTCCTCAGTCTTAAAGAACCCCCTGGCTCCCCTCCCCCCCCTTTTTTTTTTTTGAAAATCCTGCTGTCACAGTCTCATGGGACTATATAAGTCAGGGCTATACAAAGCTTATAGAAACCAAGAGAGGTGGGAAACCAGGAAGGCAATAGGCCTAAGGAATTTTGAAAAGCAAATTACAAGTCAGAAAATTGACTGTCAAGTAACCTATTCATGAATTGGAGAATCCCATTACACATAATAGTCTACAGACAGAGCAAAACCAAAGCTTATCATTTTAAATATAGCTTGTTCCTGCATTTTTACTCCCACCAGTGAACAAATACCAATGATTGAAGAGAAATGTGGGAGCCTCATTAAAAGTCTACCTCCTAGAGGGAGCTAGGATATTTTCAATCGTCTTCCAAGCCCAATGTTTCTATTTAAAGCTCAGGGTCCAGATGAAATTAACCCTCATGAATACTCTCTATGAACTCAGGAATGAAATCTCTATTGCACTGTGTAACTTGACAATAACAGCCGGGGGAAAATCTCCCATCTGATTGGAAGTTAGGGAAGGAAGGAAATGCTTCAAGCCTGTTGATGAGTATATTCTGTTGTACTGTTTGCGCAGCAGTTCTCACAGATCTTGATATGGACCATATGTTTGTACTGTACGTACCACCTCTTTACTCCAAGCCAAGCGTTTTGTCTTACAAATGTTGTGTCTCACAACTTGCATATTTGATAACAAATTATCACTTAACCGTATCTTCAGTCGTTAGCATGGCTAATGTACATACAGTATACACTATCATTGGAATTATTAGATGTGTATTCCACTCTTTATACCAGGAGTCTGCTTTTTTAAAATACCTTAGTGAGACCAGTTACTGAGTAATGGCTTCCCTCCTTGGACACCTTTACACTAATGGACAAAGATGAGCTTGAAGAAACTTATGCAGAGAAGAGCAACAAAGCTTCAACATCCCACGAATGCTGTGATTCACCTTATGAGGATCGACTCAAACAAAGTGCACTCATAGTTTGGTAGATTACATGGGGACATGATTGATTCATGTTTACAACAGAGTATTTGAACGGCCTACAAAAACTAATCAGACTTGCTTACCTAGCTGTCCGGATTCTCTGACTCTCTGCCACTCTTTACGATTAGCCAAACCAAGGGTCAAAAATACAGTACAAGATCACGTCAGTTTTTTAAATTCAAGGTGAACTACATATAGCCCACTCATTTGGATCTTCTCTAATTCCCATATGGAATACTGTACCACCCAAGTTCCTTGTTTTTTGGCCAAAAACAGGGGAAATTAAATATCTACCCAAGTTTGTAACATTAGCCTCATTGATGCTCTACTACGTACACGAACTGGTTCAAAAATAATTACCACTTTCCTTTCCAAGAGTGAATAGACTAATTGAGTATACAATAGTATAAAGAATAGCATGCATAATGCACTATAGATCATTGGTTAGTATTAGAACAAATGTCTACAACCATACATGTGGCTGGGTCAATTAAATATAATGCACTCAAGGGTAACCTAGCTCCTACTACTGACAGTGACAGCACTTTTGGTAGTTTGACTAGTATACTATCAAGTGTCAAATTATTACTCCCCCAGTGAATTTGAGGACAATTTTTCAATGGGCTGGATTGGCCATCATGTGGAATATTCTCTGCACTAATGTTACAACATTTCACCACTTGAAATGATAGCTTTATTTTAAAGCAAGGTGTGACTGTTTCTGGGACAATTTGCCTGGACTGTTCAACTACTGTACACTGGGGGCATCACTACTCTACTGTACTTATATTCAGATATATATACAGTTAGTCACCACATAATTTTCCTGAGCGATGTGGCCTCCCATCTGGAAAACATACATATGGCGTGCAGTAAAAACTTTATACACCAATTTGATGGCGTGATTTTCTTGTCTTTTACATACACACTGTAGCCTACTTAAAACACAGTACAATTTAGCATGGCGTAAAAATTGAGAAAAGAGGTGACTGGCGTAAAAATTCAGTGTAGCAGATACAAAGTGACTTTCCAGACTGTGTGGACTACTGTATGGCCAACATCGATCCTGATATGATGTGGATGTGATGTCTATGCAATTGGGTCTTGCTGCTTAAACATATGGCTTACCATTCGGACTTCTTTCCTCAGGATGTTCTCCAGATTGTTCTCCAGTTGGAAGACGAGTACCAGCCATATTTTCTAAAACATTCTTTTGCACCAAAATGTTTAGATTTCTGTTCAATTTTAACATACAGTTAACCGCTTCTGTAAGTACATCGACTGTACTGTCGTCCTCATGAGCTGAAGGGCATTGATGAAAACTGGCTAAAAGTAGAAGAGGAATAGGCCTGGGCTAAGTAAGTAGGAGGTTTCTACGGCAGCCTGGGCTAACAGTGTTAGGCTGTGAAACGAGGCCATTAGTAATAGGCTAGTAACGTCCAGTGCATGCAATTTTGCGCAAGCCTGCCACTTCGAGAGAAACGTGAGGACAGCAGTTATCGCAGAGAGCCTAATGTTACAGTTTATGACGGTGATGTCTTCGAATTTTTCTACGACTGGAAGAAATATAGTCAGTCGCCATGCTTTCGCAAGATTATGCCTTAAAATGTCCCGTTTATGAGTTCGAAACTTGAGGCGGCTTGGACAGGGTGTATACTAAGTGTCCAAATCGCCACTGCTGTAATGCATATAAATACAAAATTCGGAAATCCCGCACGTATTGCGCAATACGGGGATTCCCCTCTATGGCGCGGCGCTAAGAAATAATACACAGCTCTATACCCCAGCTGAAGTTAGCCGAATACTATTTTCTATTACTGTTTTGTTTACGTCATTCCAACAAATATCTGTTCCGATACGGCACGCTCCCTGGAATATCTTTTAATAGTTACATCAGAGAGCTGAGCTTTGATAACATTGGACCGAAATATGCACTAAGGCCTGATCAAATTTAAGTCAGTGAGCAAGTACACTAGCTGAGAGGCCTGCTCATCTTGTAATACTACAAAAACAAAACCTACATTCGCCATTAGCAGCTCCCCATATAGAGGCACGGGAGGGGGAGCAAGTGCTAAATTTGGATGCAATCACCCCTATATAATTCTCTCACAAATGTCAACTATTATTTGAGGTTTTGCATACTATGGCAAAATTTTTCCACAATTTTCAAGTATGTATTTTGTGATAATTTCAAGATTCAACATAAGTTTACTGGGCCATTCGACTACTGGTCAAGTGAAATAATACTATTCAAGTCATCTGATTCCAATTTATTTTCAGGCTCATTATCTTTGCATTCTTCATGTAGATTTATCGACCCATGCACATGGATTTATTGTTTTGAAAATTTTCTAATAAGCCTTGCATTTGACATTTTATTTTTAGTTACACATGCAACCTTTGCAATAAGCAGTTTTAAAGATCACAACACCATTCTTATGTAATCCTATTGTTGTTGAAAGGGAAAATGCACTCCCACCCCCACCCCCAATTTGAATTAGTGTACCCGATCATCCTAATCCAGTAATGGCGCCTTTCAATCTTGTGACAATATTTTTGTTACTTATTTGTTAAATTCATGCAGAATAACTCCTTGGTTTACCTTCAGTATTCACTTTTTATAAAGAATCACAACGAAAAGAAGACTTGTGAGCAAAGTAAGCAGAGATCTGTAAGATTTAGCAGACATTTGAAAATAAAGTTGGGGTGACTGCTTTCTCCGTTTAAGGCCAAAAGAATTGTTTACAAAAGGGAATAATTCAGTGGTCAAAATTTTCATAGCAGCTTTGAGGTGTTGATCAAAAAATCAATGGAAAGCCTAGAGTTGTTTAGGCCTATACTAAAATATGAGCTGCTTGTGTAGCAAAAAGAGATACAATACCAGTTAAACCATTCCCTGTACAATATGGCCATTAGTGTACATTGCACTACACTTATATCTGTGATGCTGCTTTAATGAACTATAGAGATGGAAATTCCGGTGTTACATATGGGTAATCCCCTTTGCTTGCCAAACATGGGTAATACCCTATTGCATGTTAAGTATGGGTTATCCCCTATTGCATGTCAAATATAGGTTATCCCCAATTGCCTGTCACAAGCAAAACTATTGTCAAATTTCTCTTGGTCAATGAACTCAGACCTCAACAGTATGTTCATACCATGTACTACAGTTTCTTAGTCCTGCCTCAAACTAACAGAATTATGCAGAATATAATAAAACAATGAATGATGCAACTTCTGGTCTGTACTAAACCTGTCCACAAGAAGAACATCAAACCTATGGCCAGCTTTGTCTGTCACCTTAGTATGGATCTATCAATGGTGGTCTGTTACTGAAAACACATAAAAATTTAAAAGAACATACTGGGGGGAGGGTGAATAACAAAAATTTCTGTCCAGTCCTCAGTTTTGTTGTTGTTGTTGTTGTTGTTTTTTTTTTTGTTTTGTTTTTTTTGGAGACCTTCCACAATTACATCACTATAGACACTGGCTTACATACAGCAAGTGCAAGGATAAATACATAAATATATCATGCATGTAAGGTTCTGCGCATTTAAATGCTGACAGGATCATTCATGCTGTATCTACTTTTTCATTGTGATGAAAGTGTAAGCACGCCCTATCAAATCTTTTGCCAACCAGCCGAGATTTCATTTGTTTGTCAAAATGAGCGCCCCTCTTTGCCAATCCAGCATGCTGATCTCCAAGGCAATTCTAGCAATGAGTCTTCCAGTCTTTGAAATAACTAAACCACAATGGAGATGTCCAAATTTATGTGGGGTGCCTTGTGAGATGCAAGTCTTTCCAAACTGCGTAAAACTTTAAAGTGAATTCAACACTCAAATATTATGAGCAAAACTAATCTCACCAAAATAAACATTTTGCATTAGAAGAATCATGCTTACGACTCTTTCCATAGCATCTGGACCCCACCTATGGCACCAGTTTGATGGGAGGTGCTTCATTCACAAGTTAAAACATGCCCTATTTTTGAATCCTGAATAAGGCCCTGCTCCAAGGTATCTTGTATTGTATTGTTGACTGATTTGAGAATTGCAGAAAGTATATTTACCATCTTTGAGAACTGTTCCAATATTTAAACCTAAACATTGTCATAAAATATACAAAAGGGAGGATCCTCTCAACGCAGTTGGTGGCCCAAGCAAATAAGTGAGTTCGATAATTCGATAATTCGTATGCACATGCGCACATGGTCCAAATCGTCAGGATAAACAAAACACACCTGTACCTATAATATGTCTTCCAAAATTTGAGTTTGCTTGAGAAATTTGTCGAATCATCCTTTTTTAATGCATCGCAAGTATAAGGAGGTTTCTTACGTGTGGTTTTGTGGTGTAGGCTGCACATAAATTTGCCTCTTTGGTGTAAGAATTGTATTTAATCTGCTGTAAAGTAGTAGAGAGCCCCCATTTTTGTGCAGCTACGTTGGCCGCCCTTAGATTTAGGCTTAATGGTATATGTATGTACTGCACGAGAATTGATGCTGCATGAAAATAAGAAATAAGGGAATGCAGTCCACTATGTGCTGAGCCCTATTTGTTCATCCCGTGTGTTTCCCACAATTCCATGCAGTAACGAATTATTGAACTCATTTGTTGTAATGCTGCTTACTAAATTTACCCAAATTTCACACTACTTGTTCCCACAATACACAACATTCACAAGCAGAATACCACAAACTATGTGAAGTTGCCAGGTTTTGGCTATTTATTATTTAGTATCACAAACTCTTTCAGTGATAATATCCACTGTTAGGATTGCTTCATACCTGTCATGGTTAATGCCAATACACACCAGTTATAACAGTATATATATATGCAAAATAAATATAAAAAGGGAGGATTCTTACAATTTAGTGGATGACTTCATAAGCAACCGTAAAGCATTTCTTTTATCTACATACTGCTGCTCCCTGTTTCAAATTTCAGTTGACCCCAGTTAAACTAGGTTCAACTGGATGATCCAGTTGCATCCCAGTTATAAGCTAGTTCAAACTTCAAACCAAAGTGGTTGTTTCTTTCATAGTGTGAGAAAAGAAAATATTACAACCCTAACTAATTTAAACATACAATGAACCCCATACAATAACCCCCCCTCCCCCTCCAACAACACTGATACTTCAATGTGGTTCCTACCCACCCCACTTAACCCTTTTAAATGGTTGCATACTATTATCACCACCACTGAAGAAAGCATTCAAACGAAGTTGTGCAAGAAGGTAAATAAAGATCTAAGATGATAAACATAAGAAGATAACTTAGTCGTCCATTTTTTCATCTTTGCCACCAAATGTACTCTTTCTATAAACCCCCATTCCCCCTCTCAGAACATGCTTTAAAAACAGTAAAAAATTATATTATTTTTCCAAAAACTAATTGTTCTTTATTACACTTTAGTTGAAAAAGGATATGTAGCCTTTCTCTACCTCCCTAGCTTCAACATATATTTTGTACTCTGATAAATATTAAGGAAAGGGATAATCCCTTAGCTACATGTGTTCAAAAATATGCCTCCATAATGTGATTTCCTATTGGTGGCATTACTGTAGTCTGTTTCCATGGATACAGTCTATTTCACTCAAAGTTATAGCCCACAAAACTGATTCACATATTTGTCTAAAAACATAAAATCTATATCTACTATTTGTATGGGAGAATTCACATGCATGCAGGTTCATAGGTACTTTCAAGAATAAGCGTTCAATACAGATTTAATCAATCACTGTTTAAGTCATGAGAATATAATCTTCTCAAAACTCATTTTCATGCAATAATGCTTTTCTTTTTCTTACAAAAATATGCAACTGACTTAAAGCTCATATAAAGTTTAAATACGTCAGACTTATTTACAAACAGATTCCAGTATGAAAGAAAGGTTAAGCAAAAAAAAAAAATAAAATGGAAATGATACACCACCCTTCATTCACATAGTTCTTGATACAAAAGCAGATATGCAGTCACTCACAGCCACACACACACACACCCACACCCGAACACAAAACAAAACAGGCGAGGAATCATTGTATTAGAAGGGAAGGGAACATATCTCCGAAAAGCAAAGCATGGCTGTAGACCCTGCAGCCTTGCTGGGAGAACTGCACCTTAGCTAAGACAACTGGCAGCCTGAAGTTTTGACAAGGTAAGGTATCTATTCTAAACTGATTTCCTACTCCCATGCCTCACTCAACCTTTGGAGGAAATTCCTTTTTCTACATATACTCAACTGGGCTCCCATAAGAAAGAAGGAAGGGCAAGAGAGAATTTTAGTAATCTTTCCTTGTCACCTACACCATCGTGCCTGCCATCGTGTTGTACCAAATACTTCAGTTGGTGGAATTAACTAAGCTAAAATCAGATTCGTATATGTACTGATATGCAATATTTTAGAAAATTATCAAGGTTCATGGCAATTATCCACAAAAGCTATAACATGTTACAAAAACATCCAACACTACTAATAGACCAAAGATCACATGGCTAAAACAGAGATGGAAGCAGTGTTTCATTAAAACCAACCAAACTTTTTGACCTGAGTATTACTGGATGGACAATACGGCAACACATTTAGGATACACCAACATTAGGATTCACCAACATTTGATAAACTGTCTCAACTGCTGGATTAAAGAAACATTCATTTCATTAAAAGATCTTATCAATGACCTGCCAACATACACTGTTACATGTACAAAAGTGAACAATAGGTGGAATTTATGACAATGGAGCCGATCTTTATTTGCAGCAGATACTGTTTCAGCTAAATATCATGCAAGATGTATCCTTTACAATAGTACTGGTTTTAAACCCTCTCCACCACCTCCTCTGCCCTCCCCCATGCCCACTTTACTGCACAGCATTCTTAATGCCTGCACCACTTACAAGCAGAGCCTGCTTGCCACTTTCTCCAATGGGTCCCTCAACTCTCAGGCAAGAGCCGAAGGGTGAAACCAAACATAACATATATCACATGTGAATCAACCATACTTGCTTTACTAGATCTGAAGTACCGGTACCTTCCATTGCGATTTACTAAATGGGTGAAAGTGCTTGAACTTCACATATTTTTGTCACTATCTACCTCAGCCATAAACAGCAGGTCATAGGTCAAATTCCCCTCTTCGGTGGGTTACAGCCTAGATAATTACATTTTTATGACAACACAAATCATCCCTTAAAAGTTTGAAAGGGTGATGCAAATGTTGGCTACAAACTGGAGTATGAACACTTTTTTCTGGAGGTAATGTATTCCAGGTTGATAATTATGCATTTCAAAAAATAATGAGATAAGTAGAATTTAATATGAAAGGGTACTTGCAACAAGCAGTTACAGGCTCCTCTACAACTGAAGAAGCAACATGAGATTTTTGAAAGGAAGACATCCCATTCACAGTGTTTCATTTTTAGTCCTCCCTACTAACTAATCATGCATATTGAGTCCTCCGTTCTCATCAATATGCATAATGGTAGTACCAAAGTTACAGAAACCATCGACTGATTAGTGACAACATACATGTCATAGGCTGCAAATATATACACACAAATCTAAAAGCATAGGTTACCATACATACCTGTGGCACTGATCTCAATTATACATAACAAGAGATATTATTAATATAAGGTATATGTATACTCCCATTCTACTCATACCTTAGCCATACTTTCCATGCTATGCAATACATGTTCTGTGATGTGTAAAAATGCAAGTACAAAGAAGAATGAAATCAAGAGAAAAACAGGAGGAATAGTATAAAGAGAAACAAAATCTAAGGCTTGTTGTATTCATAGAGTAGTAAGTACTGGCCAATTAAAAGTAAATGAAGAGAATAATATATCTGCTTAAAAGAAGCTAAGGCATACCAAATACTATCAATTCAAAACATATTTCAACATTTTTAACATTTCCACAATGCAGATTTAGAAATGGGTGAAGGAATTTGAGCCAACATTTCAGAAAGTTCTACATTGCCACAAAGTACAAATCACTGGCCTTTTTGCCTTATCACCAAAATACATGAAATGTTTTATCATTAATATCCAAAATGATTTGTTAATTTAATTATCACCTTACATTCCAATGTTGCTGGATACTTTGACAGAACAAAGACACAAGAATTGTAAAAAAAAATGATTATTGTTAATATTATCTATTTAAAGCTCGGGTCACACTGCCACGACAACCCACACCACGACGGTGACCACCCACCCTGTCCACTGTGGTTGTGGCGGTTTGGCCGTCTCCACGACTAGAGTTCCATAGTGGCGTACGCAGTCGGCCCGATTGAACATTTTCAATCATAGCTGGATGCAGTCGGTGCACCAGAATGTCGATTTATGCAATACGGTCTATGGCGGAGAGTCGCAGGTAGTTGTTACAGTGTGACCTGGGCTTAAGGTAGGGGAAACACAAGTTCAATCCACCATCCTGCTTTAAATTATCCACCATGACTGAATCCTTCAACCTAATTATTTTTGCATGAAAACTCAGCATATATATATTCAAATTGATTTCACAGCATATGAAGCTTGTAATCTTCACTGTCATTTTATTTTTTTGAAAAACCTTTCATTTCAATTGAAGCCTTTTCCGAAACTCCACCTCAAAGTACATGTAGCGTTAGAATGAAGCTCACACCAACAAAAAAAGTTGTGTAAAATCCTCCAAGTATTAGTCAAAATTTCTCACTTTGTTGACAAAATGTTCACAATGTTTCTGTATAAGGACTGATAAACGAGCTCACCTTACTCTAATTCCTGATAAACAATAAACCATTATATGGTTTAATAATATCAAATAACTTGATTTTTATGACAAAATGTAACCACTATTTGACAAGTTTGCTCCAAGTTCCTTCTAACTTGAAAGAAGTTCCACTTCTTAATCAAGGGATTTTGAAGTGTGAAGGAAAATAGGAAGAAAGTGGGGATATTGGAGAGGGAAAGGGAATACTTTGTTTGGAAAATAACTAGGGCAAGAACATTTTACTGGGGGAAAATCCCACCCCCACACCTTTAAAGCTGTCACTCTGCACAGTTCCATTTACCACAAGTTATTAAAACGTGATCCTAAGATATCAACAAACAGAAAAGATAGCTGATGCAATTGATGGATTGACTATGGCAGTGAATCAATTATCAAAAGCCTCTCCTTCCATTTTGACTATTATTCAGTTTAATTTCCTAACCCCTAAAAACTGCCTAATGGAACTGCTTAGTTTAACTTTGAATTTGAGGAAGTCAAGAACTTTAATGTAAGCTGAATGAATAAAATACTCAATTTCACCAAAATACTAAATAAGAAAAACAAAAAAAAACAAAAAAAACTGAAGGGACATCCCCCTCAGAGTGGGCATGACAAAACTTGTAGGTTTACACATTTTTGGCTGCAAATAATGTAATGTCAACTTATATCAAAAGGGTTTTATACTAAGCAGACCCTTTCGATCATTTTCACAGGAGTACAAAATGTACTCTTTTTTTCTAACTTCCTCCCCCCCCCCCCAAACAAGCATACTTTGAAAAATGCTTGAATGATATTTCAGCAAAAACAGTGTGGTTATTATATTTTGAAAATGCATACTTGGGTTCCCTAATGTCCATTTGGTACCCTTGTGAATATAACAAAAATAATGGACACTCCTCTATTTATATGAGCAGCTTTCTGACAAGTCCTTATCATAGTACACAGTCACTCTTAAACTTACAACCATCTCAATATCATTATTTCAATACCTTCTGCAATCAGCAAACCAAGACATTCCTCGGCATTATATTATCGCAATAACCAGTCTTCAATTCCAGAATTTTGATATGTTATCCATGCATTCTATAACGCGAACACAAAATTTGTACATGTAACACAGTACTTTTAATTCATCTCACATACCGGTATGCACTTTTCTCAGTGACAACTCTGCTAACAGACCTCACACATTGCCATCAAAATCTTTGCGGCAACCTTTCCCTCCACTTCCTCGGATGACGTGCTTCTCTACTGTACTGTACACTTGCATGAGTAAACTAGCCAGCGGTATTTTGCAATATTTCTTTTGTCACTGCTTTTTACTTTCTCAGCATGTCTTTCCAGCATCTGTTAAAAATTTTAAACTATACATTTTATGACCTACACAAAAACAAGGAGATGGTGTTGTCAGAAACTGAAAACCAGAATTTCATGTAATTAGTACATTCCAAAGTTGTATATAAATACACATCACTTTGGCCAAGAGTAAATGGTTGCTGGTCTGTTTACTTAGATAGTCAAATACAGGAGAGCAGAATACAGCACAAAGATATATTAAGAAAGAGTAAAATTACATCATTTTATACCTTTAAGTAGCAAAAGAAGTCTTAGAAATGTTTATAATGTATGAAACATTTTGAGAGGCTGTCCTCTGGCTAGGGGGTGGATTTCAATTCCTAAGGCCCTATGACCATGTACATAGTTTCCATGTTTTTAAAGAAGAATACGCAATGAGCTACAATGACACAATTAACTTTTCATATCAATTGAATAAGAAATAACTGCATAAACGAATCTTTAATAATGTTATTACTTTAACCAAAGCTTTGTTTTTGTTGATGGCAAGTTGTGCATGTACCACTATTCTGTTTTACCTTGCATGTCCCACTTAACATTTTTGCTTAAAAATCAGTCTAAAAATCCACTTGATTGGTTGGTAGAATCCTTAACAAATTTGATAATTTGAAAATTTGATTATTCTTGTCCAAGCTATAACTTCTGGCATTCCATAATGGGCTTTTAAGTCTTGCATTCCTCCATAACAAGTAATATTAGTAACAGCATTATATTATATCTATCTACACATTACAATAATCCTTATCACTCTCCTGAAAACCCTCCACCCAGTAGTATACAATTTTTTTTTTTTTTTAAAATTGAAAACAAAGCAGGAAACATTTTCAATACTTCAAGGTTTTTTATGTAATAATAACTATTTTTAAAGACTCTTTTCTTACAGAGTTACCGTATTTTTTGATAAATTGAATAAAATTAAAAAAATGTACTTTACTCTACACCTTTACAGAGTACTCTCAACTCACCCTCAACAATTCATGCTAAACTTTGCAATATTGCAATTTAATTGTTATGACGAGGCCTGGGCAAGTTACCCACCTACTTCAGTACTTAATCAAGTCCCGGCCAGGAGTCAAAAGAGAAACCATTTTTGCAGTCACTGCTCCTATGTGAGTATAAATGCTTTCAATACATGTCCAAACATCACTTTTTATCTTTTAAAAGGTTGCATTTGCATTTTTTACAACTTTTAATGAAGTATTGTGACAAAATTATCACCATTTTCCCTTCACTTGACCCTATAATTCTCCAACAATGGCGGCACATTGGCAGCTCAGCTATTAGAATACCTATACTGTAGATCTATTGTGGTATTTGTAAGCTAGTACTTGGCACTTTACAATTGCTGCTGCACATACCCATGTCAGTCACAACGCCATTGGTGGAGTCTCTCCACTCAGCGCTGCCAACTCCTAAGGCTGTGGGTGACCAATTCCAAACATATTGCAGGTCCACCATACCTAAGTTACAAATTCCAGCCATTAAGCATGTCCAAAATATCCTTAAAAGTAAAACTTTCATCCTGAAACTTTGCAACCCTCTTCACGGAGCACACTTCCACAACCACTGTAAAAGTGTTAAGCTATGACTTGACTCACTGTAACACCTATCAAAGCTTTATATAATCACACAAAATGAAAAAAAAAAAAAAAACAGAAGAGAAAACAAAAATACTGTTGCATATCAAATATATATTCCCTGTTGCTTTTCCCATATTTCCACTAACAGCATGCTATTAAAAGAAACAAAAACATGGGTTCAAAGTCAACTCGGGAAGGCTACTTTGCAAAGAGATGGCGATCCTCTGGCATCCTGCTCTCAGTTTGGGATGGCACACACAAATTTAAGAGCAGTTCTGCATCTCCCCAAGATGTTTAAGGAAAAGAGTGTTACCTCTGTGACTGTCATCAAATTCTCATGGTAAAGTTCTCTGGGAAGACACCACGAGAATTGTCTGATTCTTTTATACCCAGTAACCAGCCTTCATCCTGAGAAAGACAAAAAATAATAAAAATGCTCAAAACCAGTTATTACCTAATCTTCATGCTCCTATGCTGGAAAATATTGTGACCTTATATTCTGAGGACATTCAGTGGCAGGTAACAAGTGTTTACACACATACCAATGGACCTGCAGGGCAAAGGGACTGGGGGAGGGGTAGTGCAACTCCTGCAGACTGCAATGTTGCACCCCCATTTAGCATATCTGATTGCCAAAATGATTTACAACCCAAAGAAAATAATCCTTTTGCAAAGTGTTTCAATTCTGTAAAATGCAGTCAACTGGAACAAATTATCTACATTCAGATGTCCCTTACAACAATAATTCATCTACACACATTGCCAATCTGTTAATCACTTGATCATTTCTCATTTGTAAAAAAATCCTTAATTTGTACAAAACCACAGGAAGTTTAAAGGAAATTGTTGCAGAGACAACCTTCCAAATCCAATGTCGCTTCTACTTTCAGACTTGATACAAAATTCACATTGCATGAAGACACTTCTACTGATAAAATTACTAGGGCCTAAGTGATATGGCTAACATTGGCCAGTTCCATTGCTATTGTTTTGGGTTTTTCTTTTTTTTTTTTACATTTTCTTTTTCCTTTCTTTTTGTTGGTTTGGAAGAAAAGTATTGACTGATGTCCAGTGAGGTTCCAATGTTACTGCAGTTTTTATGATGGGAAATACTGCATTTAAAATTTACCATCATGGCATACAAACAAAATAGCTTTACTCATTATTACTAGGCTGCCCTATTACTTGCATTACTAATGAACTCCAGCCAAAAATTAACCTCACATATTATGCAATATGAGAGATATGGAAGTTGCACTGCTTGAATTTTTGAAAGTTTGGGCCAACAAATCATCCCTGAGCAGCAAATAACTCACTTTCTTCTTGAGGGAACCTTATTTTCTGACAACAAAGCTACTGTACTGCCTCGTTTTGAATTATCTATCACTTTTTATCTATAAATTTTGGTTTTAAAAATATTTAAGTTTTCTGTAAAACAAAATTTTCCTTTAAAGTTTGACAATTTTAGTTTACGTGATATTACATCAGTCCAGCATATTATGTGTTTTTTTTTTTTTTTTTTTTGACAATTAGGGGTACACAACCCTTGCAGCAAAATGAAGATTTAATTCACGGGCCTCACAAGTTTCAAGCTAAGTTGATAACAATGCCCTTTTGTCATGATACTGAATTACAGTAAAGTCAATGCAGAAATGTGAAACCAAAAAATCTTTTAGGGCATAATGAGTCCCTCTTTGTTTTCAACATAAGTAAGCAATACCAGTCAACAAGACCATGTTTTGCAAATCCTATGTTTTGTCCACACTGACCCAATGGCTGGTTAAGCCCTATGAATAACAAAACCAATATTGACGATAAGTGATAATACTGAAAACAAAATTTGGAAACAACAGAGACAATTCCACAAGAGGGTGGAGGATGCATTAAAATACTGTAGTCCATACTTGGGCCCTCTTTATGTTGATAATTTAGAAGAAAATATGACATACTGAGAGTAGACAAACTGCACCCAAGGATATCACCCCTTCCCCTCACCCTTCTCCCCCTGAAGCCAAAACAGAGCATAATATGGAAAAAGAACAAGTAAGTCTTAAATAAACTCACCTGATCTTCAGGATCATCATATGCTATAACACTGATGATTTCCCCTTTAGTAAATGATAGTTCATCAGAGTCTAGACAGGTGTACTCATGAAGGGCTTTCACCTATCACACAAAGAAAAAACTCAATTTATAAGGACCTCTCTATACTCAGAAATGTTACTTTACTCAATGCACCATAATTCATAGGCTTTGGAAGCTGTTTTTTGCTAGACAGACTAGAGGGGGGGGGGGGGGTGGGGAGGAGGAGGAATATTTTAGACAACCATACTGAAAACTGTGTGTATCTGAGGAACCTTAGATTGAATTTGATGCTACAGTTTGCATAGTTTATGAAGTACATTTACAAAAAAAAAAAAAAATGGTATTTTTTACAGACAAATAAGGGCTTTTCATCCTTGAAGTGGTGGGGGAAGCTTACTTTATCCCCCCCATTAGTAATTCTGACAGTTTTATTGATGAATGGTTCACATTACTCTCTGAGAAACATGCAACAAATAGCATATCTTTAGGTCAGATTTCTTCATGAAGGGTCACACCTTAAAAATCGAGTGCTGTGTTTAAGAGACCACCTCTATGAACTGAAAAGCTTGCATATTTTTCTTATGCAGCATTTTCAATTTACATTCAGTTATGACGTGTAAAATGTCACAAATACTATTGTACAAATCATGATCATTCCTACAAATATTGTAGTATACCAGTATTGCTGAGTACAAGTCACTCATAGACTGTTCACATTATGCAAGTGGCAATGAATGAACTCCCTTTATCATCTGTTCACAGAACTGTGGTGTAATTGAGGCATAAAAAAAGTGGAAACAGTTTATGTAGGTTAAGCTCATATTGTCGTGCAATGTCCCGGTACAATGAGTGCTCTCACTGAAATATGACACTTAAAAAGTTTACATACCACTGACAAGGAAAACAACTACCCTTCACAGCTACAGGAAGGCTTGATAAAATAAAAAAAAGACCACATACTCTATATAAAACTCCTGGTGGTAATTCATCATTCTGTTTTGAAGTCTCTTCACTGTTGTCTGCAGAATTGTCTGTAACTGAGAGCTGAGGAGAAAGAAAAGAAAACTCATCATTTAATCCACTTCTTGAGATATTTCTGCTCTTCAGAATTGCAATTCAGTCTTGAAATACTTGTTTCAACACTGGGTGCAGACAAAGCAAAGTATGTTCAAAGTATGTTTAATGGCACGATCTACTTCCTTTGGAACAGCCCAGCAAACTTAAGTCTTAAAGCTCTCTCTGTCTCTTTACAATTTATGCATTCTACTGATTCAGCACTACGTAACTCTCAGATAAAATTTAATAAAAAATCCCACAAGGAGAGGGGGACTTTTATTACTCCCCCCCCCTGAAGATTACAGCCATGATTTCAGTTACAGGTGCTGATAACGGATCTATGTTCAGGCCCTCCACAAATGAACTTAGCTCCAGTGCAAATCTGAGTAGCTGCCTATGGGCCAGGCCCTGCATATCTACGTTATGTACCTATTATCAATGGACTGACTCACCTCACTGTACCCCAGGCAAGGTCAGTCTTTGCACATTTTAAGTGTGTACACTAACAGACCCTAAGTCACTTCAGTGGCCAATATCTTACATGAATCACTGGAAGAAATTAAGGTTAGTTGAACCAGGAGCCACTTTCAGTCAAAAGTGTAATCAGGGGACACTTTGTGTATACCAAGAGATGGGAACCCACATTTTTAACTTCACACTGATATACGTGTAGTCTATTATATAATATAGATATACTGTTAATACAGTACAGGCTTAATTGCCAAGAAGCAAAGCGATCCTTAAAAATTTGATTGTCCATCCCAAATTTGGAAGTCTCCATGTAAAACAATGTTTTTGTGGTCTTTATACTCTCTACATTTGCAATGATTCAAAGTGATAAAATTCTAAAGAATGAAAAAATCTCTTGTACCGTAATGCTGCACTGTAATCAAGAAACATTGGAAGTGACAATAGAAAGACTAAGATCCTTGTCTGTGAGGTACAGATATCCCAATGAAACAAATCTGACTACCTAGTACTAAGTATGGTGTCGTCATTCCAGCTCTAAAAAGACTGGATGGGGAGTAAGGGGCTGGGAGTACAGGTGACATACTTAAGATTTCTCTGTAAGCAGCTTCAATGGGGAAGGGGAGGGGTAGCTCGTACATTCTATCCCCTGCCCCATGGCTATGGCCTAATCTTTGACTGGGAGTGGTCTACATAAGGTTCCAACAACTTCACTGGGTTTTGAATCAGCTTCGAGACTAGAGTCATGACATGAGTTTGTAGTTACTTTTCCTACAGGTGCATTCACACCAAAACTGAAATCTACTGTTTTGCAAGCAGGACACAGAACTTTTTCCCCCATGACAAACAGGGGCATTTTTATTTTGATGAAAATTTAGAGAGTCTCCCCACTCCTTCTGAGAAAACAAATTTCGTGTCCCGCCCACAAAACCAGCAGATTTCGGTTTTGGTGTGAATGCACCTTAACAGTGATATATAGGAGAACATTTGTAAATAGTGTTTTTTTTTCAAGTTTTAAAGTGCACAGATGCCATCTTGTCAATAAAATAAAACTTTGCATGACAACTAACAAAACATTGGTAGGCACTTTACAACAAAAATAATTAGAAAAATTTTAATCTCTACAGCTCTTTAAGTACAGAGATTACTGCAGGTACACATGTAGGTTAGGTTCTCAGTGTACACATGTGCTACTTGTTAGGTAATGGCAAAAGTGACGAGACATGCTGCAGTAAAATATATCAGAGAGAAAAACTTATGACCTAAAGCTTGCAGATGAATTGCAGATTGGTATTTGAGGGTCTTCTGCACATGCCATATGTAAATATTTTTGACACTCTTGACCACATCGAGTATTGTCACCACATTTCAATTATCGATCCTGCTTCATGGATGGAAGGCATTGAGGTATTGTTAACAGTAAAAAAATGTATGCAGAGATCCGTAGCTCTCCTGAACCAAGAATTTTGGGCTGAAATTTCTTCCATGGGCAAGTTAGAAACTTTGTGCATATAATCATTGCTAATGCCAAAACTATCACTCTAGAATGGGGTATTTTAATTTTTTCTATCCATCTTAAACTGAAACCGTAAACATCAAGATTCTGAGGGCTCCACAAAGCCATATTGTGTACACAGAAAGTCTAATGTTTCAGACAATCACAGTCTGTGTTACATGACTTCACTGGCTGGGAAGTCCTAATGTGATTCATTCACAGGAAGCTTAAGTATCTGTAATGAAATTTCACCCTTGCCCATGATGCTATGAAGTGACAAACAGTTTGTAGTTTTGACTGACATGTAAGTCAATGAAATATCTGACAATTTTCATATACTAATGCACTGAGTGTAACAGCTGACTCACAATGACCCACCCAGGTTCACCAATTCAGTGACTGACATCTCAAGTGAAGTGACTCACTCCTCAGTCACTTGGGTTACTAACAATATTGTTATATGGAAGTATTATGGTTAATGACCCACCTTCAGTAACCATGTCTAGGGATATTGAGAAGAGTCATCAAACTGACAGGTGCATTAAATCTTTACTGTGATAGCATTCACATTTTTAAAATAGGATGCCATGTCAAGTGTGTTATATCACAACCCCTGCAGCCCTTTACATAGCAGAAAGAAGTTAACTCATAAGATGGATTTTTTGTTAATAAGCATCCATTGCAAAGCAGGTGTTTACTCTGGCCAGGCAAAATTAAGCAACTCAGCCAATTGTCTCCACATACAACCCTTTCGAATATGCCAAGCCAAGACTTAGGTATAGCGCAGTTGATCGTTAACTGACCCGTGGAGCTACAACCGGAGTTGACCGTGGTACTTGATATTCTGCAGCCTGGTTGTCATCGTCCTCATCTTCCTCTTCCCTGACTTCTTCTTGGACCTGTTCAATGCCTCTCTGCTCTGACTGTTCTAAAGATGTCTGTGACCTTTCTGATGAATTTGGACTAGGTGGCACATGTGAACTGCTAGAATTGTTGTCCCTATGGATGGTTGGAATTCTGTAAGACAAATTTATGTAAGTATCAGCTGAAGACAGACCAACTTACAGGAGGACTACTTTGGACACAATACAAATTCCAGTAAATAAATGCAGTGAAAGTCCTTTTAATCTTAAGGCTTGGTAAAGACACATGTTATCATTTTATTAAAGCTTACACATGTTATCAATTTTATTAAAGCTTAAACACATCCTTTACACCCCACTGCCACATTCTCCACTGCTTTCCAAATGCATCTCATTTCCTTATCTTGAAAGGAAGTTCAATAAGCAAAAAAAGGACAATTAAGTGATTACTTCATGACATTTGAACTAAAAATGATGATTTTGATGCTTTTCTTGTTTCATAAAACTTTTGAATTTTTCTGGATGTCATCATCCTCATCCTTGGTCTGCTCCAATTTTCTCATGGACCTGCTTGATGCTTCCCTGCTCTGACTGTCCTGGAAAGGCAGGGCAGGGTAGTCATTTCAGAGTGTATCTGGTGAATTTTTTTCTCAGAAATATGATAGTTGTGCTTTTTACATCATTTTATGCTTTCTGTCCATTTTGATTCAACTTTCATTCATGTCACAATTTTATGACTTTGCAGGAGCACTGTAAAACCATGTATATTTAACGTCACTTTCTGTAAAACATGGTAACCACTAAAATTAGTGCAATCTTCCTCAAATTTGAAGACATTGCTCACTTTTTCTTGATACTGTAGTTGCCAGTCTGGGCTTCTTTATTAAGGGTTGCCATGATGTCACTCAGTTGACTCATAGCTTTCGCCACCTCTTCGTGAAATGTCGTCTCTGCTGAATAAAGTTGCTGGAAGGTTTGGGCATAGAATGGAATGCGACTGGATAGGAAAAAAAAAATACAATAGTGGTTTACCAGGGCTGAAAATTAAAAGTTGTTTGATTGTTTGTGACCAGTAAAAAATGGCATTGGACAATCGGTTTTTCTCTTTAAGCTTGTCCAATGGACAAAAAGGTTTTATTTGTAATTGAAAAAGCCACAACATCAAGGAAGAAACGGTATTGTAAAAATCCTAGTTGGAAGTGGTAGTAAGAAAATGTTACCACCCCTATTCATACTGAAGTATTTATAAGGGTTCAATAGATTTTGATACTAAATTGCACATGAGGGGAAACTTTGTAGACATTTTTTGATATTAATTTTCATTTGGACAACCAAATAGCAAAATTTGTTTTCAGATTGTATGAAGGACAACCTGGGAATTTTCCTAGAAAATCAGGCCTGTTAGCCTTATGAGACCTCTGCTATGACAAAGCCTCCTCCCCTTAGAATTGTCCCAGGATGTCCTATAGTTTATAGTGACCTACCTTACAAATAGAGGGACCAGCCCCAACAAGGAGTATATATGCAGTATTTATAGAAGTTCACATTGGCAAGTGAAAGTTGTAATTATGTTAACATCTCCTGTTCTCAAATTAGTCATTCTTAGACACACCACTTTCATTTTATGTACAAAATTAATGACGTGGAGTGTACTGCAAGGTGTTGGAATTCTTTTGGTTTACTCTGCATAAAGAATCCTCTTTTACTGAATTGCAAGCTAGTTTATAGTTTGGTGAGTGTTTTGTCATTTCAAAGAACACAACTTTTACTTCCCAAATAAACCCCTCATGGCAGATCAATAGCTCTGTCCTTGCAATAAATAATGAACAAAGGATAACACAACAAATATCTTGGCAGTCTCTCCTACCATGTCAGAGATTTGCATATATGTTTATTCACAATGTCAGAGTAAAACAGATACTACCCTGCAAAAAGTACATAACTTAATGAATTTTGATGGGAATTGTGGCTATTTTTTACATTTTTATGCTTTTACATCAAACAGCTGACTATGTCATTTCCATATCACCAGATCTTTAGTAAGCATTTATTCTACATTTCTAATAACTTTTTTAAACATAACTGGTTGTATTCACACATGTAATTATCAATTAATTTAAGGTTGGGAGTCAAAGCTCTGCAATCAAATCCATGAATAGTATAATTGTCCGTTACATATGATTGCATTATAAGATTGTCTCACAATGCAAATAAAGACTACCAAACAATTCACTATTTTCTGAAAAGGAAGGTTTTAAGACTGAAACAGTTAGGAATCAAGTAAAGTACTGTAGTTTATGAAAGCAATGGCACAAATTTTACCTCAATAAATAATATTATCTTTAGGTAGATTCATTGCCACTATACCTATAATACTGACTAGTAGTGGATTGCAGACATCGAAAACAGTGAGCCTTCCTGCCAACTTTGAGAGGAGTTCTTTCTTAAACTTTAAAAAGCTATGGAGTTAGTTAGTTAGATGAGGTTTAACGTCCCAGTTTCCAACCAATTGGTTCAAGTCGAGACGACCACGGCCTTTATTCCAGTTGTGGCTCACTGGCTTGTTTTCCCTACTCCATTGCTTATGCTGAGCACCAAGCACAAAGGCAGTAGGTTCCATTTTTAAAGTCTTTGGTATGACCCGGCCAGGATTTGAACCCTAGACCTTTCGGCTGCAAGTCGGATGCTCTAACCACTTGGCCACTGCAGAAAAGCTATGAAAGCTCATGGATTCCAGGTGATTGATGGGGTAATTTGAGCCTTGTATTAGAGCACTGTACACATTTCTGTGGCCAACTTGAATCAATCCATGATTGTCTGGGATTTCAAACAACTTCTTTTTTCTTTTTTTGGGGTGGGAGGAGGGGGTGGGTGAGTTTGGGGCTGCCATCTCAAGCATTTTGGCACCTGTTGCTCAGTCAGTCACTGGTCATAAACGACTCTGGAACAGGTTAAAGTAGAATGTTTGTACTCTTGAGAAATTTTCATTTGAGCTTAACCATCTTAATTTCAAAATACAAACCAGGACGGTTAACACTTTTGAGACTTTTCAAGACTTCGTGCTGAGGCGACCGCAGCCAGCAACAGCATGACTGGGGTAGCTGCAGTTTTGCTATTACCATATGGTGCCTTACCTATCATATAATGATGGTAATTCCTCGTGAAGCTCATTGTTAATATCTTCATAGTTCTTCTTCTTTTCAGCATATGTTTCTTGGGCCTGACAAAAACAAATTATCAAAATATTAATCACATAAAGCTTATGAAAACAGGTCAACTCACAACACATAAACACTTCAAATTCTTTACAACTTTACAATTGGAAAAATAAAATGGATCTGTAGAAACAGAGAGTTATCAAAGACATATCAAATATATAGAGACTACAGCAGTAAATCATAATTTTCAGGTAGTGGTTTCTCTTTCAATTAGACCACAGAATCATAATTAAAGATATCCCTTTTATGTCTAGCTTTCACCCACTTCAGTAGCATACAGTCACTCACCATATCAAGTGTTTACATTCAACTTCCAGTACTTATCCTATTTAATTTCTCACTATATTTGTTAAAAGTATCAGAATTCCTGCCCCTTAAGCACAATAACATTCCATAAGTTTTACACATGACCCCTATTTATATGAAAAAACTATGACTATAGACCTTGTGCGTATGATGTCACAGAACAGAAATTGTGCCCTCACCAGAGGTAAGTGCTTATCATTGTAATGTATGCCAGCAAATGCCAACAGCGAATTTTGCGTTGCGAAGACTACGTCCTGCACGTGCGTATAGGATGTGTACCAAAGTCATGTACCTTATCTGAAGCGAGCTTCATTGCTTGTCCTCTAAAATGATGTCCCATGACATCAATGCATCAGGTCTATACACTTTTTCTTGAGAATAAAATTCCCAAATAAAAGTAGGTATTGAAGCTGCACAGTCTTTGAAACAAGACAAACAAGAGCCCAATGGGCACTGTGGTTCCTTGCTGAATGTAATGAAACTAAGCCAACTACTGAATGAACCAGTATTTCTGTTGATTCACAAAATCTGCTCTGTAGACAATGCACATCTTGTGTTAACACATTCAAGCATAAATAAATTGTTCTGAAGAAATACAGCCTACAGGCACTTCAGGGGATGTCAACACAGACAGTATACAGTTACGATTTGTTTTATTCAATTAAGCAATCACAATTCATGCACGCTCAATGGTATCTGATCCAAATGATCAGTAACTTGGTTCTCTTTATAAAACTAACAACCCATAGTAGCATTTGATTAATCAATTCTAATTTCCAATTCCTGCAAGCTCACATGTCCTAATCTAAGGACAAATGTTGTCTGTCTAGTGAACTTTCACAACAGTCCTCTGCTTTGTGGGCAGAGAATCTTCTGCAATATTAAAAAGTAGTACTTTATGCACGTTTTCATAATGGCAGGATTATGGATTAAAATCATAATACTATAATTTCAATTAAAATTGAGATACTTGGCATCTCTGAAAGATGTCCCACATCTTTCAGTCAATGATACAGTTTTGTGCTTATATTTTTTGACTTTAGGAATTCTTGGGAATTTGCTTTTTGGCATCTGGTGATTTCAACTCTGACATCCAACAAATCTCATATGGGTTTTCTGCTAGATTTAATGCAACACCTCAAAGCAAAAATCTATTCAAGCCTCCTACACTGAGATATAGAGTTGAAAAGGTTTGCAGAGTTTGACCTCCAGTGACCCCAGATGACCTTTGGTCTACACCAAATTTTTTACCCACCATAAGGCATCCACTAAGTATGAAATTTATCCAAGCTTCCTACCTTGAGATATTGTGCTAACAACAAGGTTATCAGTTTTTGACCCTTGGTGACCCCAGATGACCTTTGACCTCCACCCAAAACTGTATGGCACAGCTTCTCACTATGGTGGATCTATATACCAAGTATGAAATCTATCCAAGATTTTTTCCTTGAGATATTGCGTTAACAAGGTTTTCAGTATTTGACTCTCAGTGACCCCAAATGACCTTTGACCTCCGCCAAAAATGACAAGATTCATCTTCTCACCATAAGTCATCCACATACCAAGTATGAAATCTATCCAAGCTTCCTACCTTGAGATATTGTTTTAACAACAAGTTTTCAGTGTTTGACTGCTGGTGACCCCAGATGACCTTTGACCTCCACCAAAAGCTACAGCATTCATCTTCTCTCCATAATGCATCTACATACCACGTATGAAATTTATCAAAGCTTCCTACCTTGAGATATCGTGCAAACAAGGTTTTCGGTCTTTGACCCCTGGTGACCCCACATGACCTTTGACCTCCACCAAAAACAATAGGGCACACCTTCTCACTATGACAGATCCATATACCAAGTTTTAGTTTAGTCCAACTTTCCCTTGTTGAGTTACAGCGTACCAAAGCAAGTGTCACACACACACACACACCCACACACACACATTCACACACACGCACACACGCCAAGCTGACTACATAGGTTCCTTTTGCTAACGCAAGGAACCAAAAACCCATAACTTTTCAAAGACTTCTGAAGACCTGCCAACATTTGAAAACTAGAAATAGGAACACAAAAGTGCAAAACTGAAAAATCTGCTGGCCTAAGGCAGACCTGCCAACATTTGAAAACTGGAAATAGGAACACAGCGGCGCACTTTTGGAGAATCTGCCGGCCTGGGGTTGGTTTAAGGGGAGGGGGTGTCCCCCTCCCCTTTGGAAATTTTTTGAAGTTTAAATACTCTTAGATTCAAAACGGTGGCATATTTAAGGAATATGTATCAAACTTTTAAACAGGCAAAATTGCAAATTTTTTAGGCTGTATTTTAAAAATTTGGATGATTGGTAGGCCTTGGCCTATGTCTGCTGGAATTGTAGCCTAAACAAAAATGCAAAACTCAACACACCCCATCACACTGATAAGTCTATGGTTTTGTTAGTCTATAATGCAAGCAACTTGAACTTTGAACTAGTTCCCGGCAATGCTGATTACATCCCTTTTTGCATTATAAGTGCACAAAATAAAACTTTCAGATCATGTTACTTGTTACTGTTAGGCTGGGCAGGCTAGGCTGCATGGTAATGTTAGTCATGTTACACACTTAGCCTAACACAAACTTCGTTTAGGCCTTGGCCTATATTAACGATTCTTGGCGGGGTTTATGCAATGTATTCAGAAAAAAAATCATATAAAAAATTCCCACCTATTTCATAATCTCCGCGACTTTCGTAGTTCAAAAGTTAGACCTCAACGTAACCGTTAAGTTCAGGCCTAGCCTAGGCCTAGGCTAGACTGCACAATGTGCTAATTGGCTATGCCGCACTTTCGCTACGTTAACGTTAGTATGATACGGCGAACTACGGTACCGAAAAACGCCTGCAGGCTCGCAGCTTACTGTCCCAAAGTTTAATACTCAAAAACGTCGCTGCTGGTCTTCCGTTCAAAATTGAACACTGTCATAAGTACTTTGTTCAATCTTCAAATATTCTTTTTCATCCTTCTTAACCTCAAACAACAGCATTGCGATTAGTCCCACTGGTTATCAAACAAACATGCACTATGTATTGCGTATATACCGTATATGTACGTACCACCGCAGGTGCCACACGGACTTCGCGGTCGGTCCGTAGGCGCAGCTGTGGTGCTTTGTAAAGCATTAACTACAACGATTGTTACGGATATGTACTGTCAGTGTGCACATATCCTGAGACATTTTAGCGCGCACGCCGGATGTCGCATACATAATGCTGAAGTCTTGGCCATAGTGTTTACATATATGTACACGTAAAGCCCATACAAGTTCGATCCACGACTCATTAATGAGGTGCGTGACATGCGTTTTAAATAATTATGTTGCAAGGATATTTCTTGTACTATTTTGGGGTGGGTGCTAGAAATCGGAACGTTCCGAGTTTTTGCTGTGTACGGAGTCAAAAATCGGAACGGTTCCGATTAAATCGGAACGGTTGGCAGGTCTGCTAAGGGAAGGATTTCAGGGGGAATGGTTTGAAGTTTAAATACCCTAAAAGGTAAAATGGTGGCACATTTACAGAATATGTATCAAATCTTCAATCATGAAAAATTGCACATTTTGTAGGCTATATTGTAAAAATTAGGATAATTGGCATGTCTGCAGGAATTACAAACATGAAAATGCAAAAATCACTAAACCCCTTCACAGTGATTAGGCTATAAGATTTTTTGAGTCTATAATGCAAGCAAATTGAACTTTGAACTGGTTCTATGGAAGTGCTGAATACATCCCTTTTTGCATTATGAATGCACAGAATGAACCTTGCAGATCATGTTACTTGTTAGGCTGGGTAAGCAAGGCTGCATGGTAACGTTAAGTTGTTGCCCACTAAATACAAACTTCATTTATGTGAAAGTTTCTTGGCGAGATTTATGCATTGCATTGAAAACTAATTACACATAATAAGTCCTGACCAATTTTCATTTCCATGACTAAAAGTTTAAAAGTCTGGACTTGACGTAACCATTAAGTTCAGGCCTAGCCTAGGTTAGGCTAGGCTGCACATATGTGCTATTTGAGTAGGCTGCCCTTTGACTACATTATCATCAGGATACGGCATATGCTTACAGTACTGAAAACAGCCCACAGACTCACAGCTTACTGCTCAAAGTTTAATACTGAAAACTTCATTGCTGGTCTTCCGTTCAGAACAGAACACTGTCACAACAACTACTTTCAATCTTCAGAATATTCATTTTCATGCTTCTCAATCTCAAACAACAGCTTTGCAATCAGTCCCATTGGTTATAGAACAACAAGTGGTATGTACCACCAGTGTGGTATACCACACGGCCAACAATCAGTCCATAAGCTGTGGTGCAATATATACTGTACACTAACCCTATGTAAAGTACAAGCTACATCGTTATGAAATGTACTCATTGTACAAACTCTTCCTATGCCAAAACTTGTCAAGACTTGTTATCAATACCAATTAGGTGTTCATTCAAGCATTTGTCAATACCTTTAAGCTTAACATTTGATGTCAGTTTATTTCACATTAAACTGAAAGGTGATCTAACCTTCAATGACCAGGAGTAATTTGATCCCTTTTTGCCAGTACTAATTTCAGGACAGAATTTGTTGTTAGTTGTAATGAAAACCCCCTTTGTTGTTGAGCTACTGTTGTACTAAAATGGTCATCAAAAGCTGCTGCTCATTGAAGCAGCTAATTGAAGTAATGAACCAGTGGTCGGGTACTGTATTTGGGAACAGCAGTTTTCCCCTAAAAACTGCAGTAGCTACGACTGATTTCAGCAAAGGCAAATTTTGCCTCATGTGAAAGTGCATGATCCTGTGAATTTTCAAAACGCATACCGGATGTCACATGTTTATAATACTGAAGGCTTGGTCATAGTGTTTACACATGTACACGTAAAGTCCGTTCAAGTTCAATCGATGAGTCATCAATGAGTTGCGAGATCCATAAAGCCATGTGTTTTAAATAATTATGTTGCAAGGGAATTTTTTACTATGTTGTGTCTGAAATCACGTTCTGATTTGTTTGGTGTATGGACTCAAAAATCGGAACAGTTCAGATTCAATCGGAATGGTTGGCAGGTCTGCTTTTGTCCTTTTCACAGAGTTCCACATCAGAGTTCAGAGCATTTTATGAAAGCAAAATCTTCAACTTTTTTGCCAGAGTTCTGTACCATGAATTTTCAAACTTCCAGGATAATTATTCTGACTTTTTTGCAGTTTGACATGTCTTCAAGCTGTTTCAACAAGAGACAAAATGTAACACATAAACATACTAACCAATTTCTCTTAGAGGTAATGAAATTCCCTGACTTTTCCCTGATTTAAGGAAGTTTTCTCAACTTTCCTGACTTTCCACTGATTGAAATAACCTTCAATCATTTTTTATGTTTTCCCTGCCTCCACGATGGCTGGGAAACCTGTGTGACTGTTCCAGACCAAGGGAACTCTGCAATATACACCTTTGCAGAAAATTTCACCATTTAAGATCTTTCAGTTCAAGCATTCAGTAAACACTTACTTTAGCTGTTCTCGTCTCATCTTTCTTTCCTTTGGCAGCTTCTAGTGCATGTCTTGAACTGTCGTAGTCTATTAGCTTTCGTCCCCTCTTGTCCACTTTTTTCTACAGGAAGAAATGTTACACCAAAAATATCATTTCAATTTCCAAGGTCCATCTATGATCTGACTGATAAGTAGTTGCCTTTATTCTGCTAAATAAGTTTTGTATGTTTACAGATAGCTGACATTTGCAATTATTCTGTGTCTTGACTTGATAAACTTCTGAAAGAGTAAACAATGTAGACAACTTCAGCTTCTGACTTTCAGTAATCTTTGAGCTAACTATTATGGTGTGAATGTGGTCTTAAACATATTCTCTTTCACACTCACCATCTATAAGTAAAAGCTACCTTTATTTCTCAGAGTAACTGAATTGTCAACAAACACACAAACAGAAAGACTGACAAACAGACAAGCAAACACAGACAGGGAAACACATCACTGCTGCACTGTAGCTGCCGTGGCAATCATGTAAGCTTAACCTCAGATGTATTCCTTCAATACCCATTGTTCACAATCAACTTTAACACTAGTAACAAGGCTTGAAAAGCTAGGTGCTCATGTACCTGGAGGCACCATCCCTACCTGGTCACCGTGGCAACAAAAATCAATAATATTGCTAATAACAATCAATGAGTAAATGTGGTGTTCTTCCCCATAAAGGGCAAGAAAGGGGTGAAAATTACTAACACAGGTATTTTTCAAAGTTACAATTTGAATTTTTTGAAGTACAGAAATAGTCCTACAACAGTTGAACAAAATGATGAATTCTAAAAATTACTTCATTTAGACACAACTTTGATGGTACTGAACAATGAGCACATCAAGTGAAACCTTTTTTTAGATAAGTTTTAAAGGTACCACATACAAGGCAGTCGCGCTGGACCAGGCCCAAAATCTTCAGATGGAGCTATGAATTATGGCATTTGTTAAAGTGGACCTAAAGTCTAAAATTACAAGAATATATATTTTAGAGTTTGAAAAATGAATTTCATTCATCCAGCTCCCATTTTCATGGCTTACTCCATTGCTGAGATATAAAATAATGAAATTTATTCACTTAATTTGAAATAGTCGATTGCGCAATAATTTGTGAAGTCCTTCTTGTACAACTCACATGAACTGCTTTTGTTTCCTTTTGATATTAAGATGTTTATAGGACCTTGAAACAATTACCGTTCCCTTGCATGGTATGTCGTACAGAGAGTAGTATAGCCAAGTCACCCTATAACAGTAAGACAGTTATCACATTTTGGCATAAGGTGCAGTGGCTTTCGAAAAGACAAAGAACAACAAAGACTGTAATTTGAGTAGTACAAGAATGACATCACAAATTATTGTGCAATCCACCATTTCAAACTAAGTAAATAAACTTCAACATTTTATATCTCGGCTAGGGCTGTGACCATTTAGCGATTAATCGCTAAACGATCGCATGTGTAATAAACGTTTAGTACAAAGCTACCAGCGATTAATCGCAAAACCCACTTTTCCGTTTGAGATAAAAAACAATCTGCAGTCATTACAGAAAATTAGATATTCACTAGACTCTTTTTGAAAAAGTGAAATACATAATTATACAAATGGCACACATGATACAACATCAATGTTGAGCTTCTACGAGGATCCGTGTTTGAGGTTCATTGAAACTGTGTGACCCGGCCGACGTCACTAACGCATTTTACATATCATGTTCAAGGCACGTTTAAAGTCTATGTTGATCATAGATACTTGCGATTAATCGCTAAACGATCGCAAAATTTTGCGATTAAACGTTTAGTAATTTTGCTAAATGTTCACAGCCCTAATCTCGGCTCAGGAATGTCCTGTTAAGATGGGAGTTGGACCATTTGGATGCATTTTTCAAGCTTTGTAACATATATTTTTGAAATTTTAGACTTTAGGTACACTTTAAGAAGATGCTGTGCTGTAGTCTGCAGTGGAAGATGTGGTGAATGACCAGCAATGAAGATGGCTCTCAGAGGCAGTAGTTGAGCAGCATTCCCTAAAAACTTAACAATGTCACCAAGGTCAATGAGCAATGGCACAAGCAACAGTGCATGCAGATAGGGCAAATGAACTTGTTCTCTATGTATCCCACTTACATGTATTCACTTGTGGCATGATTCAATACAGCAGGTTGATATGAGTGCATTAATCCACAGCAAGTACTGCACATTTCACTAGATCATGATGTAAGCTACATAAGTAAAATCAATGTATTAAGAAGGCCTAAGATGAAGTTACAGGCCCTACCACAGTTGTAGCTGAGGCAAAATTTGTGCCTTTTATTTTTATACATGGCGGCAGACACTAATTGCCATCCTGGGGGGGTCTTACGGGAAGGGGCATTTTTTAATTACTCAGGAGGGTGAGATGCAAAATGGTGGCATACTTTGTGAAAATTTGGCATAAGTATATATGTAGCAGTCAGTAGCTTAAATGAAAGAAAAATGTCCTACACACATCCGCAAATATTTTAAGAGGAATGATATTATGGACAGTTTGGAATGTAGGATTTAGATGAGTAAAGATGGGGCTACAGTGATGTCTCAGTGATACACGTTAGCTGGTGCTATGGCATAATTAATTGAACATTAGGCTGGACTGTGTATTAAACAAATTTAGGACTCTCTGTAATGCTGGTCTTGTTTATAAAGTTGTATTCAGCGAGTGGACATCATCGCCATGTCACAGAAATGAAATTTTGCAATGTCATGTATGAAATTACCATGATTAATGCATGTAAATACAATCTAACTTGGTGAACAGATTCAACAGAGCATTTGCAATGTTTGACACATTGGAAATCAAAAGTGAAATATCTATTTGGCATAAAGAAGGGCTACATTTTGAGCAAGTTTTGCATTTTTTTTTTGGAAAGGAATGGTAGGTGGAAGAAGAGCTATTAGCTCTAAGTGCTGGGCGGCAACATCGAGTGCTGGTTACTGCCGCCCATCGCCCCCCACTATAGCTACAGTACTTCCCTAAGGCCTAGGTTTTTTCACCATTTTAATTATTCATTTCCAAAATACTGAACACAAACAGAGGAATTTGAGATATACAGCTTTATTCGCTGGAAGCCGTACAATGTAGGTATGCTCTTCTGTCTTATTTTGCCTAATAATCTTTTAACTGAGGATGTCAGTTGTCAGTATGTCGCCAGTAACCACACAAGATGATTTGTCACTAGGTAAGTACAGTAGTAAGGACTAATGTCAAAGAAAGAGGTGTGACCTCGGGTGGTAGTGACATCACACTTTCTCAGCAATGGGTGAGGTTGCGTAAAGATTTCGCTATAGTACCCAAACAATGCATGAATATCTGACAAGCATCATTCCCTTTCCCAAGGACACCACTCTGAAACAACAGGAACTGTTCTAAAATTCTTCACCTGAGACTAATAGAAGATTTAATATGTCCCTAGACACTTAATGGCTTACCTTCATATCAGGAAACTTGCTTTGATATCTAATTATAGGATTGAAAATCTGATCAAGAAGTTTCCGCTGATAGTCATCCCATAGAAGCCCAAGAGTCTGTAAAACAAGAAAAGCAAAAGTGAAAATAATCTTTCATGCTCAATTTAGAAGGCTGTTCATTCTTCCTCAACGATGCTTACTTAACCAGTAGCAGTACTTACTCCATCACTTTTGACTTTCTTCCTATTAAACATACTTCCACATTTCTTGACATCTTCAAGTGCATACTAAGTCTCAGGAATGCTGTCAACAGCAAACCCTCAAGTGGAGTTCCAAAAGCAAGGGGTACTGTTTTGTATTAATACTGCTGTAGTCTTACGACCTACAGGAATGGCACACTGCTGTAAGCAGAAAATAATTTCCAAGATCACCAACCAGACACAAATCTGTTAAAGTGGCTATGCCACGTGTAAATTAACGGTTTAAACCCTTTGGTATCTTTAGGAATACGTTTCCTACAACGAAAATCAACCATTCAGTTTGTTTACAACTTATTTTTCCGCTCGAAAATTGAGAAAAAATACACCCTCTTCCAGCCTTGAAAAGTTAGTCTTCCCGAAAATTTTCAAAATCTTGTTACGTCATGTGACGTCACTTTAGGAACTGATCGTTGTTTGCCGTGGTATCCTTCGGACATTTGATACAGTGTTTGCATTCCATTGTACCGGTTACCAATGTCGATACCATGTAAAACCTGCGTGAAAAGTTGTAAATTTTGGAATTGTTATCCCTTTTCTCGTGCTTACCAGTTGTTTTAGTCAATTAAATGCATTTCACGCAGGTTTTTCGTCTTGGTGTCATAAGTAGCTGCCGCGTACAAACATTCACAACGCAACAGCATAGGTACAGCATGGAAGTACTTCCAGTACACAACATACCTGATACCACACAGTGTAGCACCAGTACTGTTTCGTAGTAGGTAGCCTACCATGTGAAATCAAATTTAATACTTTCTTTGGAATGGCGGATCTGAGCCAGTAAGTTGCCCTCTAATGGCAACTCCCTGATCGGACTGTGGGTAAAGTGAGTTTTCTTGGATTTGAAATCAGAAAGACGAAGGCGATACTGAACTAGACGTCAGTGGTGCAGATGGGGTGAGTAATTCGTTACGGCGTATAGGACCGTATCGATTTGAGACTGTAAGGTGAGGTAAAAGTACAACACCACAACAATTCGAGAATGAGAAGCATTTGGAGCAATTGAAAGGGACTTTAGCTTGGAAAGTTTTATGTAGGCAGTCAAAATATGAACTAGGTTGTTTTCGTGCAAGTGTCAGTGGAAATCGTGGAACTAACCTATGATCGAGTGTGCACAGTATTTCGCTGCTGCTGCCAGTCCACACACTGTACGTATTACTGCAGACCGAACCGAACAGTACACTGGCGACTTTTTTCGTTCTTCGGTTACGAATCAAGAGTATTTGTAATTATTAGTAATAGCCTACTGCAGCCCCAAAATGTAACAGACCGACACCACTCTCCAAACAGGCAGAATAAAGTTCAAATTCAAGACATGCCGCGAATTACAATCATTACTATCTCTTACGTATGTATAGGCTATGCTGTACACCAGGTTCGGTATACGGAGGCTGGTGTTCCTAAAATGACGTCATTATCGTGTTGGCTTGAAATCTCATTTTCAACAGTCTATTTTTTGGTGCAATTTTTTGAAACATTAATTTCTTTTTAATGCTCAAGGCTGTAAGGGTGATGAAAACAGTTTTAGAAAGAGCTTTTTGTGTACTTTAGGCTAAATTAGTCTCCCGTTACTCCAATTTACGTGTCATGGCCACTTTAAACATTTATTAAATGCCGTCGCACATGTATGATGTACAGTACAACCCTGTAATGTATTTACAGAACTGGCCAACAATGTCTCTGGTTTTTACATCAACCAATACTTGGCTATTAACAAATATAAAGCACTACTGTACACTGTCTAAAATAGCACCTGGAAATAGCTTTCACCATTCTCAAGATAAACTGTGCCTCTTCAAATTTTTCCCATTCTTAAATACAGTAGCTAATGTACAGGTACGCAAAAATATGTGGAGTGTTGTATAGCTTAGTACAGTAGTACAGGTACGCAAAAATATGTGGAGTGTTGTATAGCTTAGTACAGTAGTTCTTTCGTTAACTCTGCAGAAATCACAGTGTCTCTGTGGAAGTCTTCAGATACTTTGCAATTAACTTGACATTTTACAATATACAGTAGGTACTGTACACGTACAGGTATGTATTCCTTCCTCAAAAAGAGGTGTGAACATAACAGTATCAATATAACAAGTTCTGTCCTTAAAATGATGGTTGAACAAATAAAAATCCCAACAAATTTCTTTTGCGTTTGTCCTTCATATCACAGATTTACACACTTAGCTAATAATTACAATATTCATGATTTCAATGCAACTGTATGGGGTAATTTTCTCATCCCAGACAGTTCCAATTCTTCCAACTACTGTGAAGTTCCTTCTATCCACCTCCCAAAACTGTCTTACTGTAAGTGCCTACTTGTTGAGACACAAACCAAGTTTACTGCTCAAGGCCACTGTGAGCATACAAGGTCCTAATGTGTTATCAGAACACTCTCTCTGCACGCTATGAAATGTGAGCTACAGTGCTCTGCATCTTCTGAATTTCCTGACTGTGATGTCAATCAAAAAGCAGTGACCAATTGAGTAATTTGGTTACCTAAAGCCTGTACTTGGGGTGATGAGTGTCTGCCCTTAACAAGGAATGAATACTGTATGACAGAGCTCATTAACAAAAACTGCTTATCAATGCTCCAACTGATTAGCAATCACTCCATCTTGATACTGTAAGTAGTTATTAAAATCAAAGTTTAAAAGGGAACCAGAATGTCCAAAAACAGTTCCGAAAACAGAGAGGAATTGTAAACTTGTAGAATGTCGGGTGGGCAAAGAGAGAATGGCATTTGTGAGATGGGTACTTCGTGAGTTAGGTCAGGGGCGCCCTCTGTTGGTAGGAAGTCTTTGCCTTGGAATTGCAGGCAATTAGGGAAATACATATGTAAATAGGAGGTAACGGAGGAGCAACATGGACATAGTTACTAAAATAAAAATTTAAAAGGGTAACTTTCAAACATACACCTTACAGCAGGCCGAGCATGAGAAAATATGATTTGCAACTTTTGCAAAGCAACAGTGAAACTGATTCAAACCTGAAGTTTCTAGGGTCACTGGCAAATTGCCATCCAAACTGGACTATTTTGTCCTTTTGGTCAAGCAAATTGTCTTGTAAAATGGTCAACATTTGATGGATTTTGATGGGAATTGTGGCTTTTACCCAAGCTTTCCATGCTTTCAACAATCATGAGACAGCTATGAAACTGAATGGTTACAGCCCTAAATCATAAGGTCATATTAGACTTCTGCAGGGGAAATACACTCTACATTTTCATTAATTGCTAGCATAAAGAAAAGAAGCAAACCTCATCACAAGAAATCATTGCCTCCCACCGCAAGAACAATACTTGAGGAATGTAACCAATGTCGAACTCAGAGCGAAATAATTAAATTTAGAAAACACAGATTTTACAACCTAATGTGCCTTCCATTTTCACTTTCACTTCCTAATTAACCTAGAAGATAATGCTTGCACACTGAGAACGAGGGACAATAAAATACTTTATATTTCACTATCCCTGAACCATGAAGGAAAACAATTACATCTTATGTTTATAGTATTAACACTTTATAACCACCCTCAGATTTAAATATTGTACAGTATTTCATGCTGTGTTTCTAATATGTATAATACAGAGACCAAGGTGCGGCAGTCAACTGCATCATGATTACTACAGTACTGTAGGTTCAACGCATCACAATTATTGAATCAGAAATGGGATTTTCCAACCTTCCAGGAATATTAATCTGATCTTTCAATTTGAGGGCCCTACAATCTCTCCCATAACATATTTTATCATATCCCTAAATACAACTGGTGACTGCACATTAATTCAAACCTTTCTTAAACAACCAAAAAGTTAATGCTAGCTTAAACGGAGTGGAAATGACCTACTACACATTGCAGTATTTTTACATGGGATTCCTGCAGATACTACATAAATACTGCAATCAAGGGTCAGGGCTAGCGATAACCCGAGTCCTCAGGTAAAATACGCAAAAAAGTGATGCACCATGCACAGTTAGCAAGGCTGCTGGGTTTTGGGGACGCATGGCATTTTTGTGCAGGAAATCTCAAGGGGTAACAGAAACATTGGGCGGGTACCTGGGTACGCGGGTTACCAGTGCACGCACAAGTGTGTATATGTAATCATACTCACTGTTTGTCACACTTGCCTGTGTTCATACTTGTAAGAATACATTTGTACTCAAACTTGCACTCAGCGACTTTGAAAATTACCCATTGCTGCTTATGCAAAATTTTGAACTCCTATGGGTACTCATGGAAACAGCATGCTTTGTCATCCAAAGACAATGTGCCTTAACTCACACTCACGACATTGTACTCTCACTTTAAGACTGGAATTTGCATACCTCTTTGATATTTGCCAGTTCACTTTGTCCCTCCCATTCCTCTTCATAAATGGACTCCAGAGTCTCATACAAACTACTGCTTGCACTGCTCATGGCTGAAACGAAACCACAAAGGATACATGTACCTAAATATATTACATCACTTAGAATTATACAATACAACAGTTCCAAATATTGACAATGTAGCTGTAAGGTCAGAAGAAAACATGTCACAAATGAAGTACAGTATTGTTTACAAAATGCATTTTATAACACATGCATTATTGTCTTCCCACTTATATACAATAATATAGCTTGCCCTGTAACCACTTTATCACATCAAAAATAGCCTTTCATACTAACAGGAAGTGAAATATAATGCTTGAGGAAAATACTTGAGGTTTATTTAAATCATGTTGTACAATATACTGTTACATGTCCTGTCATTTTTCAAATGAATAGAAATTACTTGATAGTATTTTAATATGCAATGCATATTGTACTGCATGTATATATTAATACTGTCATAGATGTCAGGCCGAAACAACAACAAAGATCATTTATGAAAAGCCAGTTTATGAAATTCTGAAAGACAATGACAGATGCAAATTGCAATTTGCTCATATTAAATGTGCAACCCTGCCTGTGTATTAAAGCCCTATATTTTTTAAACTTACTTTTAAACATTATTTCAATTAGCAGGGCTAGAAGCAATGTTCATCTCCCAGAAACACATCAGGAGGGGAGGATGGCTCAGGGGAGGGAGAAAATCCCCCTCCAAAATATAATGGGGATTTGGTTCAAAGGGCATGATCTTGATAAGTTGCAACATAAAACAGACTTATACCCACCAGGTTTTCCCAACAGGTGGGGAGATTTTCACACAAACTCTTAAAACTTGTGGGGGGCTATTGAGAAGAGTGCAGGAATAGACCCTTTTCCAAATAGCAATTACAAAGAATTGTGGGATAGCAGGGATGTAGCTAGCCAAATTTGAGTGCCGGGCAATTGTGTGATCTGGGGAAAGCACCCCACCTCACCCCATGGCATCTACCCCATTTTTCAGCCATTAATTTTTCATTTTTCCCTCATTTTACTTTAGGGAGTAAATTTAGGGCTAGTTTAAGGTCCTGGTAGGCAGATTTGTGGTGGGCGGGGAGAGCTGTGTTTGTCTGGAGTGCTGGGCAGGAATATCAAGTGCTGGGTGTCACCGCCCAGCGCCGCCCACCGTAGCTACATCCCTGGGATAGTGTTTTTGTATGCGTCGTTTTTCGCCACAGTAATATGCCACTGACAAAAACGACGCATACCAAACTCTATCCCACAATCCTTTAATTGTTATTTGGAAAAGGGTCTATGGTACAATCCCACTGCCTAATGCTAACTCTGGTGTCTACACATGATCAGCAGTCAGGTACTGAACAGGTACGTACAGAAGGCACCACCACTGTCTCATAAGGGGTACAGTAAGTATGTACAGTATCAGTACAGTACAGCGGCCTGCACTGGAACACAATTCTACAAAGTTATACAATGATTTAGGCTTTTTTCCCAATAAGCATGCGAGATAAAATACACAAAGAGCCAGGGAATGCAGTCCACAGCAGCCCATATGGCCCCCAAAAAGATGATGAGAATGGCAAAAAACACCAAATGTTACCAAAACTGCCCTCAGACTCCTTCCTTAATTTGAGCCAACAAAAAAGGCATAAAAATAGCCCCTGTTGACTCCCATATGGCCCCAGTAAACTGTTTTGGGAGCCATTTTTTCCAAAACATTTGAGACCTTAGTGGCCTACTGGCTAAGGGCATGATGCTGGGCATACTACTGTATCCAGTGGTTGCTGGTTCAAGTCCTGTCTGGTTCATTACATTGTTTCCTTGGGCTAGATACTTTAACACACCTCAATTTCCCCTCTTCACCAAGGGGTAAAATGGGCACCGTGCAGTCTATTGTCATTGAGTGCAACTTGTGCCTGTTGTCACTGTGGGGATTGCTTCTGGGATAATTGCAAAGGACTAAAAGCTCTGCTGGGAGAATTGATTGTTGACAAAAGGGTAATACTGTACATACTGTACAGTATACATGAAGGAAAGGGAGGAGCGGCATAGACTTGTAAAATCACTGTACTTTGGTAATAAAGCACTGAATAGAAGTATGGCAACCAATATAACTAAGCGAGTCCCCCCCCCCCCCCATGAAGAGAGTAAGGTACTGTAGTACTGCACTGTGGATCATCTTCCATGAGCTGTTCTGTGATGCTCAAGTACTGTGAGCATTTAGCAAGGCATGCATATAGGAGTTAGATGAGGTTTTACGGCTAGGTTTCTAACCAATTGGTTTAAGTCGGGCCAGCCACGGCCTTTTTCCAGTTGTGGCTCACTGGCTTGTTTTCCCTACTCCATTGCTTATGCTGAGCACCATGCACAATGGCAGTAGGTTGCATTTTTAAAGTCTTCGGTATGACCTGGTCAGGAGTCAAACCCAAGACCTTCCGGCTGCAAGGCATTTCCATAGGAACAATATTCAAACAGGACATTATTTTCAAATTCTTCCAACATGTTCCAACCCAACAAAAACAAAACTAAAAACATCTAAATTAAGAAAAAAATAAACTTTCTGATAATCGGGAAAATTCCCACTTCATGTCTGCATTTGTCCTACAGTAGATTACCACACACTTCCAAAGAAGATTTAAAAAGATCAAAGACTGAAAACGTTAAAAAACCTAAAGAGACTGCCTTCAATTTAATATGATGCACTTAACACAAAAATTTGCCAGGAGGGAAATCCCCAGGGCTCTAATTTTGTTTTCTTGTGCAAACACAACTGTAGCAATACAAGTTGATTGTACAGCCTCAACACATGGACATAGTGTAAATTGTGCAATTAATGTGAAACCTGGAGAAGGGCAGTACTGTGCTGTATGTACAGATGAAACCTGGTATTAATATGACAACTCTTTATTACATACTGTATCACCAAACTGACAAAAAACAGCATAACTGATGCTTAAAATGAAAAGTCAACACAGCAATGTAAAGACAGTACCTCTGTAAAGTGGGTTTGAACTGTTAAAGGGGCTCATTGAGTTGATACTGAATATTTTGTGAAGAGTTTTGAAGGACAATATTGCATGACAATACTTCTAACTAGAAATCCTGAACTTGCAGGCAAGTACATCGAAGCCCATGACTGTTGAAACTGTTGGTAGAGAAATACCAACAATATCACACAGCAAACAGATTTAGCCATACGTAGCTCTACTGACAAAAGCCTGCAATTATACCGTATGACTAGTCTACATTGCATTCCTAACGTTAGGACTGTAGGCAAAATGCAAATCTCTTCCTTAATGCTCCACCTAGTTCCTTGTAACTTTATGAGCTTGATGGCTCCAGTGAGACTAGTCCAGGCCACCTTACGAAAGGCCCCAGGTGGACGTACCCGATCTGCCGCAGCTTATGATTCACTTTGAATCGTAGTAGCCCCCGAAGCCAGCCCGACAGATTCAGGATTGCATTTGTATGTTTGTCTCAAACTTTTTGAGTGAAGAAAGATTTGTGTTCTTGTTTTTGGTGATTTGTGCGGAGTCGAAAATGCACATGAACTGAACAGTTTACAGTAGGCCTAGGCAATACACAATTAGTAGGCTACTACTTCTACGCTGTTGTACTAGTAGCATGGTGGGACCGGAATTCGGTCACCTTCACAAAGGCGCGATGCTGTACAATTGGTATGGAGTGAACGAATTCCGGACCCTGCCGAATTGAGGTCCCTTTAGTATACCATGGATGACTATATCATTATAGTGTACCATTAACTTGGAGAAACTACGAAGCACTCCCAACTGTTTGCGAGCCACAGATGGTTTGTTTACTATAAGCCTAACGTTAAAAGTTACATTAGCGCTCCTATTACTCCAACGGGGCAAAAAACGGACGCTATCGTTACTGTAACAAAGCAAACTAACACGAAGTTCAAAAACGAAACCTTTGGCTAATGTTATTGACTGTAGATTGGGCTATATATACTACTTACTAGGTAGGACATGACAGGACACATGTACATATCTTGTTTGTATGTTGCCAGGTACACATACGGTATACACACCGTGTTGCCCTTGCACATCGCGCGCCTTGCCTGGGCACGTCACGTACATGTATAGACAACTTCTGTTGCATGTTACATGTGTAAGTTTTACGTATATGTATCCGTCGTACACTTGGTAAACGTAATATGTTTCCAACGGAAATAGGGACTAGAAAAATGCACTTCTTAGTTGATCGTTGATGTTTAAAAGTATTGAAAACATGTTTGAATATTATTTTACGATCATTATAATTATTAACCACTCGATCATATTAAATTACACAATCTATTAAGTATTTTCGCTTAGATGGTTGGAATTTAGTAAGCAGCATGCGTTTCGTATGCGTACCTGTTCTTATGCCGATACATCCATGTTGAACGTGTATTCTTCATGACGGATGGATTTTGAAAAAATTGCCATAGGCCTACGTGTATACTGTACTTCATGACGGATGGATTTTGAAAAATTTGCCATACGAGTATACGTAGACGGATGGATTTTGAAAAATTTGCCATTTCGCGTGCGTAGCTGTTCGCTGTGCCAATACGTTAATGTTGAACTTGGGTGCACGAGAAAGTATATCAAGCCGGATAAGCAGTCGAAAAAGTCGTGTCCCCGAAAGCAATCCCTACAATCGAAGCTGTGGGCTTCGATTAATTAGCCTGATTAGCCTAAAATTCACTTCCTATAGTTACAAAAGGCGTAAAAAAATTGTAGTTTTAAGGGCTTAAGAGCTTGTAGTTTGAAACACTTGTCCAAGTCCTTGATAGACCAGCCTCTCTAGAAAATACACCATGTTACAACTGAAGCCTTGATCACAACAGTTGTTCATATGAGGAGCTGACAGCCTGCCAATCAAACTGGTATAATCTTCACTCATTGGTTGTACATATTTGAACATGGGTTGCACATGATTAATACCTTTAATGGTACATTTAGTGCCTGGTCACAAATTTGTAATAAATGATTTTAATCATTAATTACCCTATCATTGCCGTTTTAGTTGTGTGATAGATATTCAGAATCCCTTTGTTTGACTCCTTATCAGCAACTTGTGAGTAAACTCAACAGGTACAGTATGACAAAACATCATGAAATTCATGAACCAACTCAATAGTCAATGAGTCCCTTTAGACTGGATTTCCTGTTCTGAGGATAGCCATCTTATACAGTACTGCACATAAGGCTAGGTACCATAGGTCCAATATTTGACCCCCACCCCCCCCCCCAGCCTAACAGGAATGACAACTCCGAATGGACTCTGTCTTGCAAATTCCTGCAGTGATGTACAGTAATTGCTGCAGGTGTCAAAACTAGCCGGCCAGTTAATGAGTATAAATACACACAGGTCTGCAGGCTAGGGATCAGCAATATACCGGTATTTACCTAAGCACCGGTAATCTGAGTACAGGGATTACAACTGCAGTACTGAAGGCATGTAATGTAATACTTTTACTTGTACTTGATAAAAGTACCAGTATTTCTTTTCATTCATTTCTCTATTTTGTACTTATTTTCCAACAAAGAGAGTACACAATTATGAATCTTTTTCCCTACAATGATGTGGCATAATTAAAGTGTTGCATACCCGTGAAACACACTGTACCATACTTCCATTTTTCTTGTCAATACACAAAAATGCCTCAAAGTTCTCATGCAACTGACACTCAATTAAACATATGGTAATTTTGCAAGGCTTGATAAAACTTGCAGTTCAGCTGGGCAGGGCACAATGGTTCACTGTGCTGTCCTTTCCTGATGGTGCATATATTATTGGGAGGATTTCTAAACTACTGTACAGTATAACGCCCTGTTTATACGGAAACATCGGGACTGAAGGTAGTTCAGATAACTACAGATTAACATGGTTTCAAGTTTTGGCTTTAAGTATGGGGGCCTGATCTCGATAAGCCCTGCTTTTATCAGGTCTCCTCCACTGTATTCATAGTTTCTGTTATGAATTTATTGTTTATGCATGCATGACCTATTTATTAATTTACTGTTTTTTCATGTTATAGCAATTTAACTGTATCATTTATTCTTGTATGCTATGTTACTGAATGCGGAAAGGGAAAGGGAAAAGGAAAAGGAAAAGGAAAGGAAGAAATAATGGTACACTGGGTCCCTTAGAAAGACTGCCAAAACATTTCCCAAATATTTTCGAAACAGCGCACAAATTACCAGGAAAAGATGCCTCAAACTATTTTGTTTTTACTATTTGTAACTGATGATATGACAAACAGTTTTTTGTCTTCTAAACATCTTATTCACAAAATTCAAGAATGCAGTCTTCTGAATGACCAATGCTTTGTACAAACTAAATAGGTGCACGTCCCAACGATAATGAGAGGTATCTAGGGCACATATGTAAGTTAAAAATTTCCAAAAGGACTGGAGACACATGTGTACAAGACTTTCAAACAGCCATGCACAATGTTTCTGTAAGGTCTTTATTCATTATTTTTTGTTATGAAACCCACTACCATACTTACTTTTTAGGTTCAGTGAAACTAGGCCTTGCGGCTATCTTAATGTATATAACTATACATGGGATATCAAGCCTATACTGACTTGTGACTCTGAGCAAGAATTTCAAAACAAACTCTGACGATATTTCTTCCAAACATGAAAAAGAGTCAGAAACTGTTTTCTATGGCCCAGATGCCTGCTGTTTTAGTCAAGGTAAGGGTAAAAGTCCCGAGAAATTAGTGCAAAGCTGCTAACACTTGCATTAAGTTTTGCCTTGTAATGCACTCAAAACTTGATGCATACTGTACTATTGTACCTTAATTGTGTTGAATAAAAGTCTGGTAATATCACAAGGCCAGTTTGGTCAAACTGGGTATTGGAAAAATGGGTTTCAGATAAATGGTGTTTTACCGAGTGTGAATTTTCAATGGGTTTCAACATTTACAATTTCCAGAGCAGTTGAGATTATATGAACAAATTTTCTGTTACTGTAGACAAATACTCAGTAAAATTTCCTTACTCTCAAGTTGACTGGTAATCAGCTTTAACACAGTTCAGAGCCAGTAATACTTATAATACCTGTTCTGTGTAACAGTCCCATACCTATGTACAGTACAGTACACTACACATGAATCCAGTTTTGCTCGAATCCTACACCTCACAATACAGCAGCAGGCCTGTAGCTGGGGGATCCTCACCAGAAATCTCTTATCATGCAAACTTTGAGAGAATTTGAAATGTGTTCAATCAGTCATGGTAAAGGTTCAAGTAAGAATTGTGAATGTTTAGACTGGAGGCCCCTAACAATGGCTGACTTAAGCCAGACCATCACTTCCCTATGCAGATGTACATTTGTACGAGCTGTAGGCTTTTTAATGACTACCTGTAAGGCACTGAATTGCCAGTGTCAGGAAAATGTAGCCATAACTGAAAAGAAAACCACTGAAGGAATTTTAAGGAAAATGTATATTAAAGCAAGCCATTTCTACTACAGTATTTCATTTAAACTAGCATATGTACACAAATTTAACCTTTTCTAACACAAAATGTAATTTTTGTGCTTTTATTTTTTTTTTTAATTTCAGAAAATTCTTAAGGAAATTCACTAGAACTCTATGGACAGAGAAGCTCCAACTCGACTCCAGGCTTCCAGTTGCACCTACAGTATCAGGCAGACTCAGGTAACCCACCCAAGCCTACTGCACACAATGTATCCTGCATGCAGTTGCCAGCATCCCTGACTAGAAACGTACATATTCTGTAGTAATGTTTGCTTTTTGTCCAAGACCTAATGCAGGTATTGTATTGCACAGTGTACTGAAAGACATGAAAACTATTTGAACATTTGTTGGTTTCTCTCCTACAGTAGTTTGAGCATCAAATAGAATTTTGATGGATAGGGGCCTTCTGCATATACCGTATATATACTGTATACTGTACAAATGCATGTAGTCTTCATGTGCAAAACTGTACTGTTGTTACTGTGTACTTAAAATACCATTCATTATTAGTCTAGTCTTGGCCTGTCTACAGTAATGTACCTAACACTGAAGTATACAAGCCACAAACATATTTTAAACTGTTGTCAGAATGTTATAGTTCTACTGTAATATAGAATGGTAGCAAAAGGGAAGGAATTTTTCAGAAAGGAATACTTTTATAAAGTTTCCTTTTTTGAAATGCAATACAAAAGGAGATGATATTATGACACTTGTTATGTCCAGGATAGCATGAAATTTAGCATTACATACTACAGTACAGCAATTTAGTCAGTTTCAACCCCAATGTACAGGGGTGCAGAAATTGAATTTTTCTCTTTAAATTGTTATTTTCAAAAGTTATGACTTCCTTTATAGTACTAAGCCTATCAACACCCAAAAAAATAACAGAGAATGCAAGCTTCTAAACAAAAGTCTTGCACACTTGCCAATATTGGCATGTGCAGGGCTGAACATTAACGATTGCCCGATTGCCCGGGGCAAGTAAAAATTACGTCGGGCAAGTCATTTCTTACATCTGCTTGCCCGACTGGGCAAGTCCCAGATCGTGGGTAGGCCTAGTTCACATGCACACACCTGTACAAGAAAGTGTAACACACTGAAAACACAACAGACGACTGTTAAATATTATCACATTGCCACAGAGTGATTTAGCCAGCCCCGTTTCTAAATGCGACAGAAAATAAACCACGACAGTTAAAAAAGTTTAAAACTATTACTGAACGAAAAGGGTTTCATTTTGCAACTCCGAAAACAATCGCACTGTTGATTTAGCTTTAGTGCATCGGTTCCACGAAACTCGGTGAAATCGTTCGAAGAACGTTACTTCGACGATCGTTTTTCACTATTGCATACAAGTCAATTACATGATATGTGTGTGCATATACGGAGCTTTATTGTACTGTACATACTAAATATACAGTGTAGTAAGGATTAGTTACGCACTACATCTGAGAACTTTCTACTTTGCTACTGCGTAATGACCCATCTACACGTGTGTACATATTACTGTGAGGGAGAACGAACTGCGTACCGGAATAGACGGATTGAATGATACAGTAGCATCATAGCGTAATTGTGCACTGCATGTACAACTCAATGATATATCAACTGCACATGACCTCGTGTTCAAAATGAAAACTAAGCTCCGCCGCGCCAGCTAGTTACGCTGCAATTGTACTAGCATTTAAGTTTTAACTGGACCATAGATAGGGCCAGGCCTATGTGTAGTGAAAAACATGGCGAAACAAATATCATTACTGAACTTCGGATTTACGAATGCTGCAGCGCAAAACAAAGCTCCACCAAAGGGAAAAGCAGCAACAAAGAGAGAGTATGATGTCAACAAGCGATCGCGCGGCTTCGTAGCATCGTGGGTAGACGAATTCCCAGGGATATTACATGACAATGATGCAGGGGTTATATTCTGTTCTACATGCCAAAATCATCCAAATATTGCTGATCAGCAGTCTGTCTTTTTTACCGGTGGATGTGGAACATACTGAAAGCAAAGCTTACAGGCACATTGGCTGTCACCTCGCCACATTATGTGTGTCAAAACTGTAAAGGTATGTTACAATAAAAATCTATGATGATCGTTACCAGTGAAATTTGAGTTTCTTGTTTTTTTTTTGTCTGCCGTTTCAGGGCAAGTGAAAATTTATCAGGGCAAGTGAATCCTGGGTGCTACTTGCCCGACTGGGCAAGTTGTTTTAAAAGTTAATGTTCAGCCCTGATGTGACTAATTTGTAAACAGCTTAACTTTCAAGCACTTCCCTCCTTATAGTCAATAGTGTTGTATTAAATACTGTAACCATGGGAAGGAACAACACGAGTATGGGCAGCTCCTACACTGTACTTTCAAAGATCGCTGAAAAACAGACGTCTATGATTTAGCTCCTCCTCCTCACCATACCTTCCCACTCTTTTCCCAAAAATACAAATAACAATGGAAATAACAGTCAAAACATTTAGAAAGGAGGGGATGAAGAAGTCCTATTTGAAAATAACATCCTGTAGTCCTGTACATGAAATTGATACCATGCCAGGAATGGCTTTGTGGGGTGAGGGTTGAAAATACAAGGGAGGTAAATTATCGACACGTGGCCTCCTCATAGTTACCTTTTGGAAAGAAATAAAGGTGGTCAATTGTGATTTCAACCTTTGCAATATAGTATTTAAAATACAAAAAGAAATCAATCAAGTAAAAATTAAGCACCTTTACAGCAACCAAGGTAGTTTTTGACCTCTTTGGCCAGTTTTGCAGCTACTGCCTGCTGTTGGCTGAAGTTCTGTGTGTAGCACTCAAATATTTCATCTTTGGTTTCATCTGACTTGCCCAATTTTTGAAGAACCTACAGAACAAACAGAAATATGTCTCATGGTTAAAGAATAACATCAGTCATATTGCTCATTCACATTTTGTTTATTTGCTTGTAAATGAGGTATCAGGTCAGGAAGTGTGGATCACCACAGAAATCTGTAGTCTTTAAGTTTATAATGAGGAAAGGTTCAGTCCTTTAACCCTAACCTAATATCCTAACATTGGCCTCAAGGTAGACTTGTCAGAATAAAGTCATTGGAACAGAGAGCAGTCTACACTATTCCAACAAAGTTCACTTCACTGTGCAGTACATACCAAACTACTACTTCTCACAACAATTGATTTTTACTGCCAGTCCTTCACTCTGAGGTTTTTCAACTTTCTCTTGCCAGCCTACCCATGAGTATACAGTACATGACCCATAATGAATACCCCAATGCAGAGTAAAAAAATACTTTCCCATACAACACCACACTACTGCAACCAGTGTATGCATTTAAAAAAAAATTCTGTGTTTAAACATTTTAAGGAGTGGGTGCCAAATTTCCATTTTCAGTGGCTTAGCCCCATTCCTTTTCCCCTCCCCCACTTTTTTCTTTTCAAAACTCCTTACAAGACACTAGAGATGATGAGGACTTATCTACCACTGCTTCCCTCTATTGCATACCACTGCAGGATAAGTCATTCAGTGAAGAACATTCTAATACAATATGGTACAATAATGTATGGCATCATCTGCATGGCTACGCTGACATAGCACAATCTGTCATTTCATATATTTTGTTTGAACTTTACAATACATGAGTCAGCAGCCATATCAATCAGTACAGGTCTGTACTACCACTGCACATGTTAAGTTAAACTATGTTTAATAATAACCAGTTTATACACTCACCCAATTACTCACTCAATCAACAATAGCTCCCATCAATGAACAAGACACTGACACAATGATTTGACAACCTCAATTAACAAAGGGTGCTTTTATATTGAGTTAAAAAAGTTAATCTGTACAGTATGTACAATCAGGTTGAACCTGTCAAATTCTGATTTAACACATCACTGATTCTATGCATCTATTAATACCCTTTAATACTCTCACTGTACAGTGTACATTGGGCATACAGCACAGTAAGATAGTCATTTTTGTATGCTACTCAGGGCTGGTCATGAGAATTTTTCAGGAGGGCAAGCAACTGCCCGCCTTGCTTTAGCTGTTACACTTCAAGGCGGGCAATTAGTTGCCCACCCAAGATTTTAGGAGGGCAGTTGTGTAAATATAAAATTTACATTTAAATTTATCTTAGCTAAGAACATAACAGTATTGTACAAACTGAACTGCAAAGAAGCCTTGTTGCATAATAAAAACAATTAAGAATGAGGATGAACACTTTCATGTTTAATTGCAACAACTGAGCAAAACTCGGGCTTGGGTCAACCGCTCCATGTAACCAATGGGGAGGTTTTGAAATGAGCAATGGGCAGTACTTATCACAAATCACCTGAAGCACAAATCGTGGGGGTCATGGGGCAATAACCCTCTCTGAAAATAAATGTTGGGGGGAAGCACTCCCCCCCCCCACCCCAGCCAGAACCAAACTTAGATGCAACACTCATAACAAAAACAGTGGCACCATGTTTTCTAAAATCATGTTATAAATCAGTCAAAAAATGAAAATGATTGTCTCTAAACTTGCCACAAATACCCCCATTAGCAACATCAGGCAACCTTCAGGGTAGAGTTGGTGCTCTAGCTATTCCCTTCTACCATATGCACCACTGTGGACACTGGGCAGACCAAGTCCGGGGTATGGCGGAGCCACTCCATGAATGATGCTAGTAAGGGTCCAAGGATTAACTGATATCCATACAGTAGGGCCTATACCAATATTCCTTCTTCGATGGTACATACTGTAGTCCAGGTGCGGCCTAAAAGCCCCCTTCAGTGTTCTCCTCGATTAACATTATGCTAATTTTTGTGTATTTGTTATTGTTGATGTGGCGAAAAAGGGGGGCTGAGGCCAGGAAAGCCCCCCCCCCCCTTGGATCCGCACCTGCTGTAGTCGGGCCCATGCCTACAGTCCGGAAAATGGCAGTGACAAGTTACCTCTAATCTCAAAGCTTTGTGTCCTTCTTGGGAGTAATTAAGGGAACTATGTAAAAAAATCATACATATTCCCCTTTAATATAATGGGTATATACTTTGATCATTATCTTCCGACAGGAGTGGGGGAGCTAGGTTGGGGCCATGGGCCACAATGTTTTCGTCTGGTGGTAACTGATGAATGCTCCACCCCCACATAGCAACAGAATGAGGATTCAGAGTGGTGTTATGTTCATGTCACTTTAAGGACTTCAAGAGACTAGAACTATTTGCTTCTCGTAACAGTAATATGTATGGCAAAAGGCTTAGAAAATATTCAAGTTGGTTTGACAAGTAAAGACCTGTTCTGGCCATAAATATGTCTGAACTCTCATACCCACATCTCTGACAACATTTGGTAACACTTTCAAACAAAAATGATTGGTAAATTTTAGACCCTGTAGCTCTACGAGTAAGCAGACAACTTCTGCATATTGCAGCATCTTAGTAGGCCTATCCATGTATTTTACATGTTAGGCAACGGCAAAATTGCAAAGCCCCTCTAGAGAAATGTGCCTCGTGGTGAAAAACCTTCCAATCAAAAATTGTCAGTATTATGTAGATACTTGTTTGAGAGTCTTTTGAACATGTCAGGACAATGGTTTTGTCATTTTTGACAAATTTAGTAATGTTTGACAGTGAATTGACACTCAAAAACGATGTATTTTGAAATAGTACTCTCTGCAGTACAAGATGCATGCAGCAAGCTGTAGCTTACTTGTGCAATCGAACCATGTAAAATCAAGCTGTGCGGCATGCCACATTGTCAGATTATACGGCTGGCTGTTTTCGCTATGGAACTTGCCGAATATTTTGGTGTGGAAAGTCTTTTTTGGGTCTTTTAAATGTACTAATCTGCATGTATTCTGATGGTTTTAGCATTGTATTTTCACACGGGCAATCATATTTCTCAAGGTGGGCTGTTTGCTGCCCAGCACACAATTTAAGGAGGGCATTTTGTTGCACACCTTGGCAAGTGTTTTTGCTTCCAAGGCGGGCGTTTAGGCGGGCACGGGCGATCGCCCGGGTCATATGACCAGCCCTGATGCTACTGCTACTGTAACTACAGTATACTATGTATAATGTACTTCCTGGCCAATAGCCAGGAATTCTAACACTGGGGGCACCAGCAATGGGTAGCACAGACAAGGTATTCTTTTTTTTAGGCTTGTTTCGGCAATCGATTTGCCTGGGAAGAGGTCTACTATAGTTACACAGCAAGGGTTGAACAATGTGGTTTAGTAGCTCTATCCCATTTCCACGCCTGCAAAAAGCTGGACGCAAAGACGCATTGGGTCCGCGAAAATCATGCTGCAGCTAGAAATTTTCATCTTAGTCCCAAATTAAGTAGACCAGGTGAGCGAGAAATTTTGGTTTTCAAAGTATGTGCGCCCATGAAGTTTTGCAGCCATGGCCATTTCCCACCCAAAGGGCAGTGGGGGAGGGGGGAGCAGGATTTATATAAAACAGAAAAACTTTAAGTTTGAAGATAGCTTTTGAATTTTTACACATGCACTTGTAGAGAATGTTCTTTACCCCTGGAATGCAAGCCCATACTCCACCTCAAACCCATGTCTTTGGCCAGTGTATTTCCTACAGTACAGTATCTGTGCAACTTGCAGGATGGTACAGTGTGGTATTTTCGGTACAGTCCTGTAGTACAGACTTAATGTGTTTACTCATCAGTCTAAATTATGTAACAGTAGTAACTTTCCTCATAATAAATGACTCATTAAAGTTGTGTAGATTATGCACTTGTAAAACCCCCATTTTTCCTTTCAATGGCCCACTTAACATTATCCTGTAATGGTGCCCACAGTATGACTGTAGAGAACAGTTTCAGCCGTTTTGTGAAACTGAAACTGCTGAGTCTTGACTAGAGGGTAACCAGAGTTACAATATGGCCCTGCAAAACGTACAGTATTTCAGAATCATTCAAACAATGCAAATGAACTAGTTTATTGTTAACCATATGGTACAATAACAAGCATGATGTGTATTACCTGTAACAAAAAAAAGTAAAAACATCAGCTGGCAAATATTAAAAATACATTTGATGAAGCATTCACTATGAAGCACGAAGTACCATCGACTAGCGATGACAAATGTAATCATGAATACCCTGTACACGTTTACAAATACTGTGCAGTGCTGTACTGCATTGCACTGCACACCAAAAAATTCCCTGCCCTATACTGCGCTTCAGTGCAAGGCTTTGTATTGTACTGAATTACACGTGTAGCATGATGGTACCATGAGTCGGTCACTTAAGGGAAGTTTCACTGAAAACATGCTCATACAAAACAAACATTTTATTCAAAATTATCCTGTATTCTCATAAACATGTTTTTCCTTCATCCTCCAAGTTTAATAAAGGGTATTCCATGGAAAAACATCCAAGAAAGAGACAACTTCCAACCACAAATTTCAGATTCCATAGGTTCAAGAATGGTATTCTGTCACCCAAACAGGATATGAAAGCACTGAAGAGTGATGAAAAATAATATCTTTGATGAAATGAAATGCACACAAATCACAATAAAATGAAATGATTAATAGATAGAATGAGACCATTCCCAGTTATTTAGATAAACTTGCCATGTAATTCTTAAGGGTATTTGGAGAACATCTAAGTCAACCCATGGTAACACTGGATGTACAGTAAGTTAGGCTACAAAAATTTCCTCTAAAAAATAGAAGAAAATGCAAATTTTTGATGGATTTTTGAGGTGCTGTCACCTTGTGCTGGAGTTTCATAACTATGAGATGTATATTTGCAGGCCACAGCATACCTATCATACATTTTGTATGCAGCGACTGACTCAAAGTACCTACCTCAAGTTACACTCACTACACAAGTTCTGTCTCCTACTGATACTCATCTAAATTAATACCCAAACCCAGGGATCAGGGGCAGCTGGTCAGCTTCGGTCAGGCCTGATCAGGATGCAGAAAGCAAAACCACTACTATGAAAGCTTTGAAAGTGTTTTTTCTGACCACCATTTACTTTCAGATAGCAGACTAAAAGTCAGACGCTTGAAATTTACTTGTGAATCTTCCAAAAAGTTGAGGTTTCCTTGTACTTTGGGTTTAAAGCCCTACTGAAAGAAAACACCGATTCAATTGATGTACAGTATTGTATAGTGACTCCAATGCAAGCAAAAGCAAGTGGTGCACTCAGGAAGACCACTAAATATATGGTGGGAAGCGATAAATAAGGCCCTTTCACAGGAAAAAGCCACCGGCACTCCAGTATTCCTGGGCAAAACCCTGCATTTTTCAAGAGATACTGTAACCATACAGCATACCTACAGTAAGTCATATAATGTACCGTATTTCTGTTAAATAATCTGACAATACTTTTATTAAATACTAAACTGAGTAACAAATTCATAAAAAATTTTCACAGGTTTATATTTATTTTTAACTATTAATGAACATCACTAAAAATTAGGGGAAGACAAGATTTGAAAGGCTCATAATACAATACAGTTGTTTTGAAGAAGGACTGCTTACAGCAGGGGTGGGGAACCTCTGGCCCGCGGGCCGTATGCGGTCCGGAGACAATTTTATCCAGCCCGTAAGACAGTTCACATGCAAATTCAGAATCACTTGAAAGGTAATTGATAATAATCTTTTAGCCCTAGGTGCCGATCTTTTATTCTAACATACCACTTACCCGGCTATTTCTCGCTTAACTTCTACGAAACACAACCGGTATATTACTAAAACTCTGGTATGCACAGTATGACACAGGCGTGGATCCAGACATTTTGAAAAGGGGGAGCAGAAAGCCCCCTTGAATATTCTCCTAGATTAACATTATGCTAATTTTTGCATATTGTTATTGATCATGTGGCGAAAAAGGGGGGCTGAGGCCAGGAAAGCCCCCCTTGGATCTGCACCTGTGACATGCCCCTTTGACATTAATCAGGTGTAGAATCCTTGTACTTCTGGTGGTAGCAGATGCTTTGCGTGGGAGGCTACATAGCATTAAACAGAGATGGAATATCACAGGTATCATCTGTAGGTCTCTCTCCTACAGTACGAAACCAAGAGGGCACCCATACTGTACTTATTCCGGGGGAAGGGAGTTGAACTGTCACTGAGAAGAGTGAATTAAGCATTAAAAAGTGGTTAATTTTGCAACTGAAAGTGGAGCAAAATAAAGTTGGTGTCACAGGTCACGCTAATTAATTATTCATTAATCGAGGGCACCTCTCGGGGCTCTTCTGAACTGTTTGTTAATACCAATGTTTACAGTCAGTGAATTGCGAAATACCGTGTTTTGTGTGTACGAGTCTGCGAAGTAAATTTCACCCTTGACTGACTCGTACTATTTTGACAGGGTAGTGATCTTGTGAAGGCTTAAAGTGACGTCATATTGAAACTCTGCGGCGGGAACTTTAAATTTGCCTATGAGTAGCTAGATTTGAATGTGTTTAGCCAAAATTTAGTGTAACAAAGGGTTTAGAGCTTGCTTCTGGGAGGGCAGGCATGCAGAGGATGGAAGGTGATGTGCTAGGTAGAGGACTGTAGGGAGTGGTGACTGAGAAGGGAGAGCGACTAGCACGTACGTGGAGGGAAATGGCTTCTGCCAGGGAAAGGCAGCCGATATTCTAAACGTGACAGCAGTAATCTAAAGTTGCCTTGCAAACCGTACTGCACAAAACCAACGAGACCGTTTACTTCTCGTCCGAAACGTTTTAAAGGCGTGGTTATTTGCTGTATTTTGGAACTATGGTGGACTGTTCAAACGTTTGTATGTAAGCCATTCCGAGTACCCTCTGTACGTTCGCTCGAAGTGACACAGAACTAAGTCGTTTATACTATGCATGTCATTTTCTTCGTATATGTGTAATTAGAAGTGAAGCAGTGGACTGTGCCGTTTTTCACATGTTCTTTCCGTATGTTACATTTTGAGGGAGAGAAAGAACTCCCGTTTTCTCATGTTCTCTGTATATTGATATAACTTTGATACTATGGAACGATCCCTTGAACTTTGGAACGAGATATTGTAAGAATATGCACCTTTATGTTCCTGTGCTACTACTGTATTTGACTAAATAAGTGAAATCTGACTCCATATGCGGGATCCGTCACCTATACGCCTGGAGGAAGGAGACCGTTATTCTTAAGCCCGGATAATATATTTGGGAAAAATACTGGCGATTGGAACGCAGTCAACCTCTAGAGGTTAAAATCGCGAACGTTGGAGAGGTGAATCTTCTATCTTGTACGAGGGACGGTCGCGAGCCATCGTTAGCTAGCTACCTCGCGGGAAAAGAACTACACAGTCGCAAGCGACTTCCGGTTTCGCGAATCGCGATCAACTTAATCCCAGACGCCCTCAAGAGAAACAAGACCGAAACAAGACCGAAACAAGATAAGTTAAGTTAGTTTGAGTAAGTCGTCTTAAGTAAGTTATTTAATTGGTTTAGGTAATTGAAGGTATTTTCGGTTGGGCGTAATGTTTGAGTGAAAGTGTGTAAATAAAGTTTTTTTTTTAATTGAACTTAAGTGTTGTGAGTCCTATTTGCTGCTCAGCCCAGGCATTTGTCTTGCAAAATGTTTAGTCTATCTCCTTTCTAACGAACTTCGTGACAATCTGGGGGCTTAGACGGGAAAAGATAACATAGACTCGTACTTAAAGAGATTTGAGAGGTATGCTACCATCATGGGATGGAAAAAAGAAAAGTGGGCTGTGCCACTAAGTACTCTCTTGACTGCAAAAGCCTTAGAGGTGTATTCTAGGTTGCCTGATGATTTAGCCAATGATTATGATAAGCTTAAAGCTGCTTTGTTACGTAGATACGAATTACATGAAGAAGGATTCAGACTGAAATTTAGAAAGTCAAAGCTTGAATCAAATGAATCTTTTTCACAGTTTGCTGAAAGAATAGGAGGGTACCTTAATAGATGGATTGAAATGGGATCCGTACCTAAGGATTACCAAAGTATCTGTGATCTGATGATACGTGAGCAGATTATGAATGTCTGTCACAAAGATCTTTCGTTGTATCTGAGGGAAAGAAACCCCAGATCTGTAAAAGCAATGGTTGATCTGGCCGATATGTACCAGGTGGCACATAGTGGGGGCACTGACAAAACGTTTGGCAAGGGTAAAAGTAAAACCCAGTCGACGTCTGATGCAAAAAATAGTTCCTCAACCTCGTATGATTCAGAGCAGAAGAAAAGGGGTCAAAAATCTGTAAGGTGTTTCAATTGTAACGGTAGGGGTCACCTAGCCCGGGCATGTCCCTCCCCTAAGACAGATAACAGTGGCAAAACAGCAGCGTTAAAGGTCACGGAGCCGCAAACCAGTCAGAAAGAGACGGGTGTCAGTCAGCAAATGGTCGGGTTGTGTGTTAGTGTAAATAGTGAAAATTACGAGTACTCACGACAACCTGGTAGATATTTTCAGCAGAAATGTGGTCCTGAACTACCTGTTATAAGTGCTGTGAGTACAAATGATAACATGCCAGTTACGCCAGGGTTTGTTGGTGGACAAAAGGTTACTGTTCTAAGAGATAGTGGTTGCAGTACTGTTGTCGTTAGAAAGACGTTTGTGAAGTCTGATGAGTATACTGGTACAACAAAAAGGTGCGTCCTACTTGACGGTACTATCCTAGATGTATCTGTGGCAACAATTTCAATAGATACGCCTTTTTATGTTGGTCAAGTACAAGCTCTAGTTATGACTAGGCCTATTTACGACTTGATTGTAGGGAACATTCCTAACGTACGAGAACCTAGCTCTCCTGACCCGGACTGGGCCCCCACAGAGGTGAATAGGGGTCTGAATAGTGAAGGAGGAGCTGTGGAAACACATGGTCAGATTGCTAAGAGGCAAAAACCGTTCTTGCCACTTAAAGTAGGCACGGAGTCTAGTAATGTGACAAAAGAAGAGGTTCGTGAAGCACAAGAGAACGATCCTCAGTTGGCAAAATTATGGAACCTAGCAAAGACTGGGTTACCGAAAGTTAATATTAGTGGAAGTAAGGTAACGTTTGTGATTAAAGGAGGTATGTTGTACAGGTATTTTGTGTCTCCCAAAGTAGACTATGGAAATGTACTCAGACAGCTAGTAGTTCCAAGTAACTATCGAAATGAAGTCATGAAGCTAGCCCATGACACCCCTCTAGCTGGTCACTTGGGAACAAAGAAGACTACTGACCGTGTTTTGTCTAGTTTCTACTGGCCGGGTGTACATGATGACATTCGTAGATATTGTTTGTCTTGTGAAATTTGCCAACGTACTGTGTCGAAGGGAAGTGTAGGCCGAGTACCACTTGGCACAATGCCGTTAATCGACACACCTTTTAGGAGGGTTGCAGTTGATCTGGTTGGTCCGATCACGCCCATTACTGAAAGGGGTAACAGGTACATACTTACTTTGGTCGATTACGCCACACGCTACCCTGAGGCGGTGGCGTTGCCGAAAATAGAAAGTGAGAGAGTGGCTGAAGCTTTGTTTGAGATATATACGAGGGTAGGTGTACCACAAGAGATTCTAAGTGACATGGGAACACAATTCACATCTGAAGTTATGAAGGAGGTTGGTAGGTTGCTAACTCTGAAGCAGTTAACAACGACCCCGTACCATCCAATTTGTAACGGGCTCGTGGAGCGGTTCAATGGGACCCTAAAGAAAATGCTACGCCGCATGTGTGCAGAACGTCCCTCTGACTGGGACCGTTACCTCCCTGCCTTGTTGTTTTGCTTATCGAGAGGCACCACAAGAAAGCCTGGGGTTTTTCCCCGTTTGAACTGATGTATGGGAGAACAGTAAGGGGACCCCTAACTATTCTTAAAGAACTTTGGTCAGGTGAAGTTGATCATGAAGAGGTGAAGAACACATATCAATATGTAGTTGATTTAAGAGAACGTTTGGACAGAACATGTCAAATGGCCCAGGAGGAGTTAAGTAAAGCATCAAAACGCTACAAGAAATATTATGATGCTCGTACCAGAGACCGTAAGTTCTCGCTAGGGGATAAAGTACTTGTTCTTCTACCTACTGAGTCTAATAAATTATTGATGCAATGGAAAGGGCCATATGCTATTGTTGAAAAGGTCGCTAAGCATGATTACAAAGTCAAAGTGGGTACAAAGGTCAAAACCTTACATGCAAATCTGTTAAAGAAGTATGTGAGTAGAGATGAAGATGATGCGAAAGTTTCTGTGTTAGAAATGCAACGAATTTGCTCATGTGTAATTTCATTTGATGATGATGTTGAAAGTCAGTGTGATAATGAAATGTTCAATGATTCCGGTGAGATGGAATGTGGCGAACTAGCCGAAAAGGTAGCACTAGACTTACCTTCTGTTACTCCTAATGAGAGTGTTGATGATGTTAAAGTTAGTGATGACCTGAATTTACATCAAGTCAATGAGATTAAGAGATTACTGAATGTGTTTCAAGATGTCCTAAAAGATGTACCTGGTAGAACAAATCTAATTCAGCATACCATTCACCTCACTTCTCAGGTACCTATTCGAAGTAAACCATATCAAGTACCACATGCGATGGTTGACAGTGTTAAATGCGAAATTCAGAGTATGCTAGAAATGGGGGTGATCGAGCCCTCGACGTCACCCTATGCATCTCCAGTCGTCCTCGTCCGTAAGAAAGACAATAGCATTCGATTTTGCGTAGACTATCGAAAATTGAATAAAATCACTGTTTTTGATCCCGAACCGATACCACACATTGATAGTCTGATGGTTAGGATAGCTAAGGGAAAGTTTTTCTCAAAACTCGATCTTAGCAAGGGATACTGGCAGGTTCCAATTGCTAACGAAGACAAAGAAAAGACAGCTTTCATAACTTCTGACGGGTTGTTTCAGTTCACGGTGTTGCCTTTCGGCCTCGTAAACGCACCGGCAGTCTTCTCCCGTATGATGCGTAGAGTGTTAGGAGGAATCCAACACACGGTTAATTACATAGATGACATACTTATATTCACGAAGACTTTTGAGGAACATTTGGAAGTTATAGAGAGTGTTCTTAGAAGGCTGAGAGAGGTTGGACTCACGGCGAGACCCTCTAAGTGCTCAGTCGGTTTTAAGAGGTTAGAATTCTTAGGACACATGGTGGGCCAAGGTATCCTACAGCCAAACAAAGACAATGTGAACAAGATTTTGGAAGTTAGTAGGCCAACCACAAAGAAACAGGTTAGGTCCTTCCTTGGGATGGTGGGATACTACCAGAAATTCATCCCAAACTATGCTATCATAGCAGCCCCATTGAGTGACCTCACCAAGAAGGCAAACCCCGATAAGGTTAAGTGGGGAGAGTCACAAGAACTTGCTTTCAGTACTCTTAAGTCACGTGTTACGGCTGCCCCAATTTTGCATCTTCCCGATCTACAGGAAACGTTCATCCTAAGAACTGACGCCTCTGACGTAGGTCTAGGTGCAGTGCTGATGCAACAGCACGACGGTGTTAAATTTCCCATTTGTTATGCAAGCAAGAAATTGCAACCAAGAGAGAAAGCATATTCTGTTGTAGAAAGAGAGTGTCTTGCTCTGGTATGGGCAGTGAATAAGTTTTATGTGTATTTATATGGGAAAGAATTTATATTTGAAACCGACCATCATTCACTTTCCTACATATCGAAAGCTAAGTTAAACAATGCAAGAGTAATGAGATGGGCGTTAAGCTTACAGCCCTTTCGGTATGTAGTAAAAGCAATTAAGGGCATGGAAAACGTAGGCGCTGATTTTTTAAGCAGGTGTCCAAAGGAAATTGGAGATTAAATGTGCGTTCCCTGTGATGCTAAGATATTAGAAGTATCTTTTAGAAGGGGGTGGTGTCACAGGTCACGCTAATTAATTATTCATTAATCGAGGGCACCTCTCAGGGCTCTTCTGAACTGTTTGTTAATACCAATGTTTACAGTCAGTGAATTGCGAAATACCGTGTTTTGTGTGTACGAGTCTGCGAAGTAAATTTCACCCTTGACTGACTCGTACTATTTTGACAGGGTAGTGATCTTGTGAAGGCTTAAAGTGACGTCATATTGAAACTCTGCGGCGGGAACTTTAAATTTGCCTATGAGTAGCTAGATTTGAATGTGTTTAGCCAAAATTTAGTGTAACAAAGGGTTTAGAGCTTGCTTCTGGGAGGGCAGGCATGCAGAGGATGGAAGGTGATGTGCTAGGTAGAGGACTGTAGGGAGTGGTGACTGAGAAGGGAGAGCGACTAGCACGTACGTGGAGGGAAATGGCTTCTGCCAGGGAAAGGCAGCCGATATTCTAAACGTGACAGCAGTAATCTAAAGTTGCCTTGCAAACCGTACTGCACAAAACCAACGAGACCGTTTACTTCTCGTCCGAAACGTTTTAAAGGCGTGGTTATTTGCTGTATTTTTGGAACTATGGTGGACTGTTCAAACGTTTGTATGTAAGCCATTCCGAGTACCCTCTGTACGTTCGCTCGAAGTGACACAGAACTAAGTCGTTTATACTATGCATGTCATTTTCTTCGTATATGTGTAATTAGAAGTGAAGCAGTGGACTGTGCCGTTTTTCACATGTTCTTTCCGTATGTTACATTTTGAGGGAGAGAAAGAACTCCCGTTTTCTCATGTTCTCTGTATATTGATATAACTTTGATACTATGGAACGATCCCTTGAACTTTGGAACGAGATATTGTAAGAATATGCACCTTTATGTTCCTGTGCTACTATTTGACTAAATAAGTGAAATCTGACTCCATATGCGGGATCCGTCACCTATACGCCTGGAGGAAGGAGACCGTTATTCTTAAGCCCGGATAATATATTTGGGAAAAATACTGGCGATTGGAACGCAGTCAACCTCTAGAGGTTAAAATCGCGAACGTTGGAGAGGTGAATCTTCTATCTTGTACGAGGGACGGTCGCGAGCCATCGTTAGCTAGCTACCTCGCGGGAAAAGAACTACACAGTCGCAAGCGACTTCCGGTTTCGCGAATCGCGATCAACTTAATCCCAGACGCCCTCAAGAGAAACAAGACCGAAACAAGACCGAAACAAGATAAGTTAAGTTAGTTTAAGTAAGTCGTCTTAAGTAAGTTATTTAATTGGTTTAGGTAATTGAAGGTATTTTCGGTTGGGCGTAATGTTTGAGTGAAAGTGTGTAAATAAAGTTTTTTTTTAATTGAACTTAAGTGTTGTGAGTCCTATTTGCTGCTCAGCCCAGGCATTTGTCTTGCAAAATGTTTAGTCTATCTCCTTTCTAACGAACTTCGTGACAGTTGGTTTCCAAATAAGAGGTTTTTTGATTACTTTTTGTCCATTGTCACTTCAAATATTAATAAAAATGATCATATTGTGGTGCTCCTGGTCTGGGCAGACTTGCACATGCAATGCCATTTAAATATACTGGATGAACATTCTATTGCCTATGAATATGTACAAACTTCATACTGTCCAGGTCTGGCCGCAGTTTCTTGGGATTTTCCCCTAGTCCACAACAGACCTGATGGGGCCCCTTGGCCTGCACCCTATGGGGAAAGCTTGTTGCGCCCAAGCTATCTGCGGCCTATGAGTAGGTTATTACTATCAAAACAGCCCGTCAGAGGAAAAAGGTTCCTCACCCCTGGCTTACAGTACTTAACAATCAACCATTTCTTATAAATTTTATTCTTTCCAACATATTTCATGCAAGGAACCATGAAAACTTGTAAACCTATTACAGTATGTACAGTACATATGCCTTCAGTCAAAGAATACCATATCATGATACAGTTCTATATCACAGGCCTACAAGCTTTGTATATTTGAACATGTGCTCATACTGGACTGGTACAGTACATGCATAAAGTGTTTACAGTAGTAAACTGCATCATAACGGACTTTCAATACCCTGCAATATAACTCTTTATACTGTCACTCCTGGAAAGACTAAGCAATGCAGGAAATGGCCTGGTATTTTGCATTTTATACTCCAGGATAGCCATCTACTATACTGTACAACAGGAAGTGAAATGTTACAGTAACACCATACAGTAGTGTACTGTACTAAACATAAACACCATAAATGCTTTCACCATCTTGTCTTTGCATTAAAGTACCATAACATACACTCCTAGCATGTACAGTACTTTAAGTTACAGTACTGTAGCTGCAACAAGACCACAGGTTATACTCAGGTCTGCTGGAATGTACTATACCTGTACTGATGTATACTGTACCTGTACTGATGTATACCTGTACAGTGTTGTACTGTTAGTAGTACTGTAGCAACTGGTCTGAATGTGGTAATGTGTGCTACTGTATAGACAGTATCAGAGGTTGGCTCCAAGAAGTTACTTATCTTTCAGTTGTCTTACTGCCTCACAGTTTCTTATCCATGGTATAATTTTATCCACTTTTTTCTTACTTTCCCTTTAAAATGTCTACATGGAAGAACAATTAAAATGCTGGCATTAAAGGGCACTTATTTTACAGTATCATATTACAACATGACAAACCACAAATCTGGTTCAGAAGCCTACAAGCAAGCTAATAAATTTTATTTTTGACTTGAAAGGTCAGTTTAAATGGGTAAACCAATATTGTTCTTAGATGAAAACCCACATTGCAGTGTTGTGACCCTGCTGAGAACTGAACGCCAAACTGCCCAGTTGCTAGGCTTCACTGCCACCGCCGTCATCTACCCCACAGTCAACTGGACAAAAATGACTACCAGGCTGTAGGCATACTTGTACTTTACAGCATCTTTTATGCCAGCATAATAATATACAAAATACTACAGTAGCTGTTTCTCTATTAATACAGCTTATGAAGTGCTAAGATATTTTGCCCCAACTGCTTCAAATTCTTACAAAGACATTTACTTTCAATCCCTCCCCTACTGTCACCAATCTTCTTCACAAAGTACTGTCATTGCCCACTGCTTCTGTTGGAGTGTTGGAGACACTACATTATGCCATTACTTTGGAAACAATCTACCTTAAATACCCTCTTCAAAATTAACAATATAACAATCTGAATCTGTTGCCTCTCTCTACAGCCATTCAAACCAAAGAGTCCTCAGGGTCGCATCTCCACCTTCTGGCTAAGATCATGTATAGTATCTGTTCTTTACAGCCAGTATAGAATGCGGCCATCCACGAAGGTCATGGGGCTGGACATGTTAAGTGGGGCATGTAGCTCCTTCTGGGAGCAGAACTCCTTCAGGAATAATGTTTGGTTTCGCCCTTCAGCTCTTCATCAGAAAGTTGAGCGGACTTTGGAAAGAATAGTCCTTGCAACCTTCAGTACTGTTAGTTCTATGTAGAATTTAAGCTGTGATGTATGTAATGGTCTGAAAGCTAAAGTCTCTTTCAGTAAAACTATATCCAAGGAGTAAATCCACCAGTCTATTAGAAGTTTGCTCCCTCTATAATAAGGCCTCTCTTTGTTGCTCTTCCATGACACTGTTTACTCCCTTCACTCAGTGTCCTTTCTGGCAAATGTGGATTTTACAAATGGCTCAGATTCAAGATTACTCGCAAATGATGCACATTGTTTAATCGCAAAGACAGAGGCGAAAAGGGAGGTCTACATTCCCTCAGAAAGACACGGTCATAGAGGCATCTTCTCTGCCACAATGTCTCTAAAGTAAAGGTGTTCAAAATTAATTGGCATTGACTTAGGTGCCATTTCCAACCATCTAGGGTGCATTTCAAACATAACTAGCAAATATGCCTCCAGTGTGCTTCTGCCCTAGTGGTGGTGGAGCTCTAAACTTCAGGCCACAGAATTTGTTCACTTGGGAGTTGGCATGAAGCCTACAGTACTGTACCATATGAACACATGGAGAGTTGCAATAATACAAGTTGGCACAGTCAGTACAGTACAATGCACTAAAAAGGCTTGAGTGACATACTGTACAGAACTGAGTCTTTCTATCATAAAACAAAACTTTATAAAAAATGATACACAATGGGACTGACATACTGTAATTACAACTTGTTTTACTACAGTACATGGGACATGTCTGCATTTGGGTTTATACACTCCATGAGTCTTACAACTTCTCATCATAAAAAGTTCTTGAACTGTACATAAATAACTGGTAACTTGAAAGTTAATATTTCAAAATTTATGATAGTTTTGCTTTGATTTGAATGCATACCAACAAAGTAAAACTGTATTTTTGTACAGGTGCAGCAGTTGCTATAGTAACCTGTAAAACCCTGACGAGAGATGCACAACAGTAATTTTGCAGTTACCTTCAGGAAGGGTAAAAGCCAAAGCTGTAATTTTAAATACACAGAAGAGGAAGTACTGTACATCCAAGAATTCTGGTGAATCCATTTAATTCCTACTGTACGTCTGGTTCTTGAGATATACTGTATATAAACTCCTACAATGTTTATTTCTACCATGTGATCTTGAAGAAAGCAGGAGTGATGTCATCTATTCACACTGATGAACAGTGTTTTGTTTCCTTTTTTCAATCTAACATTTACTCTAGACCTTGAAAGTGATCTAAGGAAATGAAAAGTTAACAAAATCCCCCTACTTTATATCAAACATTACTCTCACAAAAGGATGAGGCAATGAAAGACTGGTGGAGGAAACAGGAAATTTTAGAGCAGTGGTTCTCAAACTTTTGCAGACTACCACCCCTTCCACCATCTTTAACAGTCCCAATGTCCCCCTCCTCTACCCTCTCCCCTTGTCCTACCATTCACAGTCCGACGCCCAACAAAATTTTCTTTTCTCAGTTAACTTTCTCTATTTGCAAGAACAACAAAAACCTGCAGAAGGCAGGCATACTGTACTGTAAAACTGGTATAGAGAGACCAGATGTATAGTTACTGTAAGTCAGAGTGAAGAGTGAGCTTGGAGTAAGGCTGCGAAATTACGAATGTCTGGTTCCATTTTAGTGAGAAGTGGAGGGGAAGAACTAGAGGAGGAGAACAGTCCCCTGGATGCCTTATTGTGCCCTAAAACCCTGCAGTAATGTGTCATAATTGCCAAGGACCCCAAAATCAGTGCCGATGCCCTCCTTGTCTCTGCATGCATGCTCTGTAGCTTCCACCTGAGACTTCCCAATGCCCCGTGCAGGGAGGTAGGGATCACTTTGAGAACCACTGTTTAAAAGAATAATGCATTAGTGTTGAATAAAAGCACATGGGGGTATTACTGTATGACACCTCTGCTTGCTTCAAGTTTGGGTTGACGATGTGACTTCATCTGCAAATAGAGTATCTTGGGAACCACTACATGAATAGGATTTGAAAGGAAATTTTACCAGAATGTTAACTACAGTACAGTATTTAATCATCTTTAACTCTTAAACATATACGTCTTATAAACTTTCCCTTAATATTTCTTTTACAGTAGGTGTTGGGACTCATTTTTATCCCAATACTTGCATGACAATGTAAACTTATTGAAATTTGTTGAATAAAGAATTCAACAATGATGGAACCATTCAACCATAATGGGACAAATGTGAAATATATACTAAAGGTGCTTCATTAACTTAAAGCAATTGTTTTTAGCTATTGAATTTTGTTTTCTCATTTGACATTCTGCTTTTAATGCATTCAAGTGATCAGAAAAAAATCTTTTCTTCATAGAACTGTAGTTTTTAATTATTAACCTTTAGGGAGCAAAGTTAAAAAGTTATTAAACTGCAAATAAAGAAACCAGAATGCAAAGATGCATTGAGGTTTCGATGATATATGTTCTATTCCAAATAATGCCATGATGTCCCATATCTTTCAGTCACTGGTCAAGTGCTATCTTAACACGTTGGAAAAATAATTTTAGGTTCATATTTGATCTTGGGAATTCCTGGGAAATTTTGCATTTTGACATCTGATGACTCAAGATGATGATCTTGGGAATTCTTGGGAAAATTTGCTTTTTGCCTTCTGGTGAACCCATGAGACGATCTTGGGAATTCTTAAAATTTTGCCTTTTGACCCCAGATGACCTTTGACCTCCATCAAAAATGATAGAATTCTTCCTCTTACCATAATGCATGTACATACTAACTATGAAATTTATTCAAGCTTCCTATCTTGAGATATCGTGTTAAAAACATTTTCAGTGTTTGACCCCCGGTGACCCTACATGACCTTTGACCTCCACCAAACATGATAGCATTCATCTTCCCACCATAACACATCCACATACTACCTATGAAATCTATCCAAGCTTCCTATCTTGAGATATTGTGTCAACATGGTTTTCAGAGTTTGACCTACGGTGACCCCAGATGACCTTTAACCTCCACCAAAAATGATAGGGGCCTTCCTCTTACCATAACACATCTACATACTAAGCATGAAATTTATCCATGCTTCCTAACTTGAGATATCGTGTTAACAAGGTTTTCAGCATTCAACCCCTGGTGACCCCAGATGACCTTTGACCTCCACCCAAAACGATAAGGCTCTTCCTCTTACCATAACCCATCTACATACTACGTATGAAATTTATCCAAGCTTCCTAACTTGAGATATCGTGTTAACAAGGTTTTCAGCATTCGACCCCCGGTGACCCCAGATGACCTTTGACCTCCATCAAAAACAATAGGGTTCTTCCTCTTACCATAACGCATCTACATACTAAGTATGAAATTTATCCAAGCTTCCTATCTTGAGATATCGTGTTAACAAGGTTTTCAGAGTTTGACCTCCGGTGACCCCAGATGACCTTTGACCTCCACCAAAAATGATAGGGTTCTTCCTCTTACCATTACGCATCTACACACTAAGTATGAAATTTATCCAAGCTTCCTAACTTGAGATATCGTGTTAACAAGGTTTTCAGCATTCGACCCCCGGTGACCCCAGATGACCTTTGACGTCCATCAAAAACGATAGGGTTCTTCCTCTTACCATAACGCATCTACATACTACGTATGAAATTTATCCAAGCTTTCTACCTCGAGATATCGTGTTAACAAGGTTTTCAGAGTTTGACCCCCGGTGACCCCAGATGACCTTTGACCTCCATCAAAAACAATAGGGTTCTTTCTCTTACCATAACGCATCTACATACTAAGTATGAAATTTATCCATGCTTCCTACCTTGAGATATCGTGTTAACAAGGTTTTCGGAGTTTGACCCCCGGTGACCCCAGATGACCTTTGACCTCCACCAAAAACAATAGGGTTCTTCCTTTCAATATGGGGCATCTATGTACCAAGTTTGAGAACTGTCAGAGTTTCCCTTCTTGAGATATCGTGTTAACGAGCAAAGTGTCACAAACACACATACACACATACACACACACACATACACACACACGCACATACACACATACATACACACATACGCCATCACGAATGCATTGGTTTCTCTTATCATCGAAACCAAAAATAGTACATATCTAAATTTTGCCATACAGTATACAGTATTGCTGTACCTGTATGCAGTCTCTCAGGCAGGAAATTTGTTAGGAATCTTTATCATGAAAATAAGTTAAAGTTTCATTATCGAAAGATCCCTCCAGTTTGGAGTTTTACAGTGTGATGGTCAAAGTCAATGCTGCCCAATGTTCACTGTAATATTTACAGTGTGAAGCACTGCACACTTTATGCCAGTACTATCTATATCACATGCACCTTATTTCAATATACTGTACTGTAGTGACTGTTACTGTACATGTACTGTACTACTGTAGATGACAGACAGCAGTGAATGCAAGGCTTGGCATACAAGTACCTGGTCAGAAAGTCCATTGAACTTCCTACTGTACAAAATGTGAGTGGATGTTGGTTACAACCTTACAGTTTTACTGGGATTTTCCTTCTCTACATGTAGGACAGTTTCTAATGAAAATAAACAGTTATATCATACAGGCTGGCAGCAATATCAATTGTGCAACTTCCTCCTTAATAAATTAAGTTTGACCACCTTGCAGACACAGTATAAACCATAAAAGCCCCTGCTGAATTTGTCCTCAAAAACGACCTCATTACACCTGTCATCAAAACATAATCACTACCTATAAACTGTAATTCACTTTGATATTTGAGGAACGGGCACAAAACAAAATATCACAATGTTTACAACAGCCATGTACATAATGCATAAGAACTTTTGTTATTTTAAAAAGCACTTTAGGGTAAACAACACTGACTAGAGATATCACTTGTATCTTTAAGATATGAAACCCATCACATATCATTATTATTTCTAAAAAAGAAAGAACAACAAAAGCTTGATAAGAGACCACAAAGCGTTAACCAATTATCACTATATTATCTAGTACTATGCCAGGTGCCTAAATCACATCTTTGACTATCAATCCAAAGCAGAAGACTTGAAACAAGTCTACTCTGTGGTACTGTACGTTTGCTTATCGTATGGCTGAGATCCTTTGCACTTCCAGTATCTTTAATGCCACCCTTTCTCTCCACACAGTCACCATACAGTACATGTGCAAATCAGAAACAACTTTCAAAACTGCTGTTCTTTTCATGTATGATGAGGACTTATGCAAATTTCTGAAATAATTTTTAAATGGTTATTATTGCTGTGCCACCGCATGAAAATAGATCTATATAATTTTAAAAAATTTACTTAAAAGCTATTATATTACTTAAGTGAGCCAATAATGCTGTATCATTATAACCAGTGCCCTAGCCAGTGTTCTACTTCACTGCCCCTCTTCTTTTCCTATCCTGCCTTTTCTTTGCCCAATTCGCTATATGATTATTAAGATTTTGAAAATCTTCCAGTGCAAATGAAGGCTTTTTTGCCACATTTTAGGAGTGCAAAGTGTAAATTATTCTACAGGGGTAGCTGTTTGTACAGATGATTAACCAAGGGTTGCATGCATCATTGTATGGAAAGATTCATTGGAGTCATGTCTGCCACGCAGGCTTCAAAACATTTTTGGAGTGCAATGTGATAGCTTTTTGTGCAGATGATTACCCAAGGGTTTAAATACATGCAGTCACTGTATGGAAAAATCATTGAAGTCATGTCTGCCATGCAGGCTTCAAATCATTTTTGGAGTGCAAAGTGTAAATTACTGTTGCTGTTTCTACAGGTGACTAACCAAGGGTTACATGCAGTCACTGTATGGAAAGAATCATTAAGTCATGCCTGCCATGCAGGCTTCAAAACACAGAAGTACAACATTTGTACCACATCATCTACATGCCCATCTTGCTCTTATCTCCTTGCCCCCTTTTCCATAAAACTACTGTACAGTATACAGGGTCTGATTACAGACTTGTCAATATGTTTAAAAAATGGTACAGTAGTTCCCTTCTAAAACACACTGTAATAATTACAACATTATACCTTCACAACAAAACAATATATGAAGAAGCAATGTGTGGCATATATGCCACTTTGAACTTGCAATCCTGCTCTTCTTTTCTCAACTTCATGAAATTTGAACCATATTTTCTTAAATTATTATTCTTAATCTGTGCAAATCAAGAAAAGTTTTAAGTATACATGTATTTAACTGCAAGAAAATTAGAACCTGTATTTTAACAGTAAAATACCAGTACATCAGTAGCATATCATACAGAATTGTACAACTGTAGTTATTCATCAATTTATTCACACCGAGTACTGTACCATATGCTCAGTTCCATTGGTGGTTAACTGTACTGGTGGTAGAGTTAACGAGTACTGTATTTAAATACTATACTGTACCACTGAAAAAGGGTATATAATCTATCCCAAGGTTCCTTGATTTATATATAACTTTATGACTTGCTATGTAAACTTGCCTGTTTAGTTTCCCCCAAAGGATACTTCTGAAGTCCTTCCCTGATGATCCATGGTTACAAACATTGAAGCAATGTGAGATGCTGTGTATAATACACATTGCAAGCAGCATTTGAAGCAGTAGTGCAATATTTTTAGCAAATACAGTACTTCTAGTACACAAAACATTGTCAACATCAATTTTTCACTTTGTATAGCATAATTAGTACAGTACCTCTGTGTGGTTCCTTCTTTCTCTGGCAAAAGTTTTTGAGAAATCACAATCCTCAGCATCACACTTTAACCTGTACATTTCAAGAATTGCATCACATTTATAGGAAATTTTACAGTGTGCCCCATTTGTGATGCAATACACGTACATTATACCACCTATTTTGAATGCTAAATTCATACTGTAAGTGCCTTCCAGGACTCTCATAAACTGGCACACTATTCATCTTGCTGGAAGTTCCTACAACATTACTGTACAGAGCAGTACTGTAAAATATAACAAGGCTACTTCACCCACAAGTTGAACATTCAGCTGTTGTATGGTTTTGGTCATTTACCACTGTAGGGGACGCTTTTAAGTTTAGGCCGGCCTTCACAGAGCAGTCCTGTTCCTTGTACAGTATCTTTGCACAATACTGTAGATTTACTGAACAGTTACTGTACTGTAACAACAGTACAGTACATGCCATCTCATTTTTCAGTGGAGGACAAGCAATGAACTTGCAACACTTACAGAACTATACAGATTATTTGGGCAGGGGGGAGGGGGGGGGTAGGGACATTCACAAAACTTTTTTTTTTCAACTACAAAACTGGGAAGACATTTTGAAGCATTACAACAGTACAGTATATATTCTGAAAGCTTTTAAAACTGCAAGTTGTTCAGCATTAATGTTTCTTAAACTTGAACAGCATGGGCATCTGTACAGGGTGAAAAGTTTCATTTTGAAGCCCAATGATTAATCAAAATCCTGATGACATCCTTTTCCCAGTCACATTCTATTAGTCTAGACTAGATGGCATTGCTACTATATACTGTACATGTGTAGCAAGTGGACTTCATTGTTACAGGACTGAACTTCCATTCAGAATTGCAACTACTAGCCAGTACTTGAGTGGCAACCTCAGGCCTCCCAGCAACTCTTTTGAGAAATTCTATTTATGATTTTATGCTACTTTCATTATGGTTTTTTATACTTTTCCATGCCATTGTCTGTAATATTTATGACCACAGTATTTTTAGCATTTTATACCATCAAATATGATAATTACATTTTAAGATGCCAACCACCTTCCATAACCAGTTCCCTGATTTATCACTGTATGCCACTTAAGTCTCATAACATGCCCCATTACTGAGTAATGTTACTGGACAACATCTCCCCACTCTCCAGAAGTGCCATACCAAAACACCAAAGGCACCTAAAGCAGCCATCTCGCATAAAGTCCTAACCCATTTTAATGCACTAGTAATGGTAACATTCAGGGCTTTAGCCAGCATGGTGAGATCAGGGAGTCCAAACAGTAAATTCTAGTGAAGTTTGTGTGTTAAAATGTATTATATATATGTGGCAATCCAAAATTTTGGGAGTCCAAATGACTCCTGGACTGCTCTCTGGCCATGGACATTAGACTTGGTGCATGCCCCCTCAAGTGTTGCCCCTCAAAATTACAGCCCTTATTCTTTAGAGGTCAGTCTTTTTCCCAACTTATGGTGGACTGGATAGATTGACTTTGCATACCTTAAGTTAATAACGATGTGACCATACTGTAGTTTATAATATACATCCCGGGCTGGGAAACTAAGTACAAGTGTACGCACACATGTAGAAGCAGAGTATTGTAGCTATGTTGGGATGTGCACAAAAGTGCATCACGTGACACTGACCGTGTACATGATCGACTGAGTATATGGCTTCATTGAGTGATGTGCTGTTCATTCTTGGAAATGAAATTGAAGTTGATCCAAGGACTGAAAGGGGGGGGGGGGAGGGTCATGAAGTTTCCGAATCAGCATTTGCGAACTTTCAAATAAAGGAAAAAAAAACGTTTCTTGTTTGAGTAGGAGACTACTTACTCAGCAATAGGGTTCTAGCTAGAGGATTCTGAGTGCCGGCTGGTAAAATGCCTGTTTGTTTTGAAAGTGTAAGGTGTATATGGATTATGGACAGGTCATACACTCTAGAAAGAAACTCAAGCATACAGTACAGCAGGGGCCTTTCAGAAAGTTTTGCTTGCAATATTAATGAGGGTTTGGGACTCTGAATGAATGCCTCGTTTTGCATCAAATAACCAGATAAATATTTGGGTCGTTTTATATTGCAACAATATATATAACCATAAATTTCAGACATTTGCCATGGAATTTACACTGAAGTTTGCGCTGGCCGGTATTCCCGCCAGGGCTCGAAATAACGGGGGCCCGTGGGCCTGATGCTCCTAGAAATTTGTTAGGGCTCATAGCTTCTACAAGGAAAGGTGTCCGGTTGGCTCCTAAATAATGCAAACTTCTCCATTCACATCCACGATGTGTATCTCACACTGCCTGTGTATTTCGTATACTGACAGTCAATAAAAATCTGCGAAACACGCATTATTTCTGAAATCACTGCACACTGCTCACAAGTAGTCTGCATTGTCACAACACGGAATGTCACTCATGCAGGCATACACCGATGTCGGTCATGAGTAATGTAGGCAGAGCCTCACAAGATTAACTGACGGAAATCTCCTTTTCAACCTCTGTACCTACATACAGTGTGGCATTTGCACCTCTTAATTTACACTGTACTGTAACACATAGGCCTGCACTGGGAACGGTAAGAATATGCCATCGCTATGGATAGTGCACATGCTATGCAATACATGCAAGCGACAATGTAATGGTGGAAAGTACATTCTTCATGATCGACGTAAAAGGGAAGGTTGGAATTTAACTCTTCGTACACTTGCATAAATTTTTTTTCACGTACAGCACACCGTATCGTACAGTACATCATCACACGCAATTTTGAAGTCTTTTGATTTTTGGGAGAATGTGAACTATTTACGGGACTTTTTTAAACTATTATAAAACTTGGCGAACATAGTTAACTATTGATACGGCAAAAGCCATGCACACCACACATAGGTAAGCCTATACACAGCTGAAAATCTATCACACGTAATGCAGTAGTGTACAGTTCTACAGTAATATGGCAAGATGACTTCAGGTCTCTGTTACTGTTACATACTGTACACACTCAGGCTGTGGGCCTAGATCATTCAGGGGTCGAAATTTAATTTTTTTCTCCACTGTTCCATGGAACAGTACCTTTTCCCAAACTACTGTTCCGGATCAGATTTTACTGTTCCAAGTTTTCATATACTGGAAAAGGGCAGGTTCTTGTATGCAGTGAGTTGGTTCTCCTTCATATGAGCACACGTACTGATGTTCTTTTCTGGGCCGCAAATTTAAATGAAATCGTAATTCTACTCTTGTCCTTCACAGTGTGGTTGATTCAACAATCATTTCACACAGTGAGTCAAAGGGACGATCTCATATTTTAAGGAAGAAACAACACGTTAAGGCCCATTTTCTTTGGACACGAGATGTCAGCAGTCAGATTGACTTGCTTTCAGTCCGTGTACAAGTTTCGGTGCCTAATTGCTAGTAGCTGTCACGTTTTAACATTTAAACGGTTAAATGACCGGTTGTCCGTCTAACCGCTGCTAAATTTAACCAAGTGTTTAAACGGATTTCTTTAGAAGAAAGGTTAGCACTTTTTCTCCCCATGTTTTGCTTTGATATCTGTCATTTAGAAACATTGTTTATTTGCAAATTCAATGACCAAATTAATGCCTTAGAAATAAACGGTCAGTGACTTTTCATTCATAGCAATATAATCCCATGATTGAATCGATTTTCACCTACTCAAAATGCCTTTATCCCGTGTGCAGCAGTAGCTCAAATCTGATTGTTAGTTCACAATACGGCTTAAAGAATTCAAAGTTTATACCGTGATCGTAGTCTAAGCCGCTCACAGCACGAACGTTAAAACAGAAATACTTGGACTCCCTCCAATATATTCAATACATGTACTTCGACATTCCACACCATTCTACCGTGCTTTACCTATAAGTAAACGGAGTGTGCAGGCTTGCACGTGTTTGTTTTGAGTATTTCGCATAGCAGTACGTAATGAATGCACGAACTACATATATCCATACGTAAATATTTGTTCAATGCATGTGCTAGGCGCAAATCAAGTAAGCTAGTATGAGTGTAGGCTACATACAAGGCAATCGAATTATTTTGTCAAACTTTTGTTACGTTTCAGGCATTGTTATTTCATAAATCATAAAGTGCAAGGCACACTTTAATTTCACACAAATTAACATGAATGCTTTACATAAAATCACCAGCTGAAAATTACTGCAAACTACGATGTAACAACTGGTGATTTAGCGGTAAAAACAATATCGAAAAATGTTGTAATTTTCCGTACCATGCCCAATGTTCTTGCGACGTACGTCAACTTCTATACAAAGCGGGTGCGTACTAACCTTATAGTACTGGCAATTACAAACCTGTACACATGCTCTGACTTACTGTACGCTTTCATAGTGCGTTTCACTTGAACTTCTGTAAAGAACACAGACATGGCCTATACAGTATATAGGCCATGTCTGTGTTCTGTACAGAAGGGTATAGTACCGTTGTTTGCGTATATTTCGCCCCATATCATACGTGCAATTAATGTCTATGAATTTGATACTTGGTCTCGTTCATTGTTAGATTTGAATGAATCGAAAAAGACGGTTGGCGAATGATCGCTAAATGTGCAAATTTACAGGGGTTTTTGATATTCCCAGCATAATTACTTCATCAGAGATAAGGATACATGTGTATGGTTGCAATGTGTTTCTTCTGGAAAAATACTGTTCCACGGAACAGTTGCTTTTGGAAAGTTACTGTTCCGGCACTAAAAGCACTGTTCTCGGAACAGCGGAACAGCAGGAATTTCGACCCCTGTCATTGACTGCACATATGAATGATGTCGGGTTTATCCAATCAGATTACAATAAACAATAATATCAGTGGCTTTTTTCTTTGTTACAGTAGCTTTGGGCCCCTTGATTTCTCATTTGGCCCCTAGATTCCACGAGCTATGGGGACGGCTGGCCCCAAAATTTTGAAGGCTTATTTCGACCCCTGCCGGCAATTTGCTCTTCATGCCGATCGGCAAGCGTCAGTGCCAGCTACAGCTGACCGGTGTGACTAGAACCTTGCTCAGCAATTTTGCATTGATGTGTAACCTTAGGGCTTAATAATATCATAGTTAATACACACGATTATAATATGTTAAGCATATTGTAATTGTAAGTCTCCTGAAAAACAAGCTGACGGTATGCCCCGCTTCTTCTCCAATGGAAAAAGGGTTCATTAATTTTGCAACAACTGTTCATTTCATGGTCCTAATTCGGTTAAGTCTTTGTTGAACTTGTAGCTACTGAGTAGACTACGGTGCGATGTTTCACAAGTTTGCTGAACTGATACCAGTTTTCTTACTGTACCAACTCTCGCGCCTCAAATACCGTTCGGTGTTTCAAGGTTTTAAGAAAAGTCACTTAACCAAACCTTTACAACAATTTTTCATAATTACCATTTGATCAAGGTCCAAAAGAGACTTCCGAGGAAATGAGGAGGCCATAAGGCCATGGAAGTACCTGGGAGGTAGTACTTCCTGGTAAGGTTTGGCAATAGTAGCTCACATTGTAGTATTGTATGTCACGCCATGTACTAATATGTGTAGAGCTAGCTCCTCAACCAGCTTTGTGCACGGTCAGCGCCACATAACTACTGAAAATCGGGATCTCAACATGGGCAGTGTACTGTAGTTAGCAAGTTTTCCAACCAGGGATGTTTGTATTAACTACGATGTGACTCAAGTGGGAATCCAGCTAGATTTTGATCATTTTGAAGTTTCACGGCTGAGAAAGAGAAAAGATGTTCTAGGGCAAGTGTCACGGAGGGACAACTTGTCACCGTGGGTTATTTCTACCCAACTACATTGGGGCTGAGGTGGAACATGTCTGCTCATGTGCTCTAGAAATTTAAAGAGCTTCTTAAGTAATGTGTACTTTGTGTCAAGTAACAAAAAGCTTATGTGTAGGAGTAGTGAATAGCCAGCCATCACTGTTGTGAAAGAGATGTGCTCAAGCATGATTATTGACAAAAGTGTGATACTGTACACCCTGTGTGCTGTAACTGCACACTCAAATAGGAGCAAAGAAGGATTCTCATTGGTGCAACTTCAGAGAGGGCTGTTCCGTTTAAAGAACCAACAATAACTCCTGCATTGTTACATGCAAAGGCACTATACTATGGACGATCTATCTACAGAACTAACAGTACTGTAGACTACATAGTTAACTGTGTGATGATCATGTAGTATACATACATGAACGGCTTGCTAGCACCACAAGGCGACGTGCAAGCCACGTAGGCTATCCCGCACATGTAGTATATTACAGGCCTAACCAAAATGCATCTTTCGACATACTGGAACAAACCAAAATAAACCTTGAAGAATGTGTTTAAATTTTTGTTGATCGTTGAAACCCACCTCTAATTAAGTGTCATACCCACAAAGACCCACACGCAAAACACACAAGTCCACAGCCAAACATCCGCTGATTTTTTTCGGTGGCCATTCGATACAGTAACTGTTTGTTAGTCCAGGCCTAACCTAGCCTAGCATAATTAAAGCTGAACTAGCCGCTAATGATTCTGACGGAATCTGTCACGTGAAGATGGCAGCCAAAAGTTGATACTAAAACTTACTGCTCAACGAAATTTTGTGCTGTGCCAACAACTTTATCAGTCGTTGCATACAAAGACTCTTAAACAAATTGACTTATCATGACTCGATGCTTGAGTTTAATCCACATAAATCCAACAGTGTGAAATGTGTATGTACGTAATGTGAACGTGCGCAACAATGCAGTTAGCATTTGCCCGGTGCCAACTGCCAGAGAGTAAGGTCCTTCCTGCTCCTGCTTGAGGCTTGCATGTGCGCGTGTGTACCGCACCTCCAGTCTCCACGAAAGTTTCAAGCTGTTCTGTTGAGCGTACTTACGGAATTTTGGGCGGGAAAAACGATCAAAAGAAACTTCACAAAATTTATGAATGGAATGTTTTGTTTACTATGGCAGCGCAGACGATAATTGTAAATATCACACAGTGGATTCAACCATGTGATATGAGTATACAGTTTGTGCTTTGATTATTTCATAACACATTTCACTGCACGCAAAACTAGTTCAATCTCCCCACTGGTCAAGAGACAGTAAAACACCAGTGACACAGGGAACACATATTTTGTCTTTTTTTAACGGCCAAACCAATCTCCATGGGGGCAAAGAGTTAAATAAAAACACCAGACACAGTGACATGAAACACGATTTGTTTGTCTTTGTCATTTTCATTCGGACAACCAAAAATTATTTCGGACAACCAAAATTTTGTTGTCAGGTCGTCCTTCGGACGACCTGAAAATTTTCTTAAAAATCAGGCCTGCGGTGGCTGTTGAATAAACAGCCGCGACTGCGACTCCACTCCAGAATGGAGGCGCAGTGAACTTAAAATAATTTTTGCAAAAGTGTTCGTAGGATGTATGTTGAGTCGTTCTCAGAATGGAGGCACAGCTAGCAGACTTAGAATAATTTTCGCAAAAGTATATGGAGGATGTACGTTGACTTGTTCTCATACAGTAAAACCATCAAACGGCCACTACGACCGCGACTCCAGGAGTCTCGGTGAGAAGGGTTTTGGGGCAGGGTATTCTGCAGTTACTCTGATCATTGAGTTGTGGATGGAGAGGTTCACGTGCAGACTGTACAATTAGACTTGAAATATTTAGGAGCCAACCGGGCCCCTTTCCCTGTAGAAGTTACGGGCCCGAGCGAATTTCTAGGAGCATCAGGCCCACAGGCCCTCACTATTTCGAGCCCTGGGTCTTGGCCGAGTGATGTACGACACTGCATACATCATTCAATCAAGTCATCAGCACGTCATGATCACGACTTAAACTAGCTTTCTGGGCACTAGCTCGTTAAACATTGTTTTTCTAGTGTCCTGTCCATTTTTGTATTTCTGAATATATTTGTACGGACGAAATAAATGAATGAACGAATGAATGAATGAATGAATGAATGAATGAATGAATGAATGAATGAATGAATGAATGAATGAATGAACTTATGATCATCAAATAGGCCAAGTCAATCTAACATACAGTACCGCCGCAAAATCTGTCACACTCCACCTTGACTTTCAACTCAACGTTCGTTGATCAACTAGTTGAAACTTTTCAATTTCAACTCGTTGTCAACGGCCCCTCCTCCTCTCTGAGCTTTCCTTTGAAGTTGCGCCCTTTGTTAGTCAACGTGGCTCCCTTTTCATGCACAACAAAAGGGCAGAAAGGACTGGGAAATATCAATGGGGTGGTTTGCCGATCGATATCCAAGGGATTATATCCTTCACAGAAAGAAGTTTCTGGATGTGTGTTACTGCATGCTTAGACAACAATCAGCACACAGTGACTAACTGTATGTTAGCGCTAACATGTTTCCGTTTTCCTAACTTTGGGATTCCGTTTTGTTAATTTTTCATTTTCCGTGATCATTCCGTTTTCTCGTCGTTTTGCGTGTTTCGTCCGTTTTTCAACAGTTTAAGAATTTGCACCATGAATTGTATGGTTTACAGTGGTCACGGGTCTTGGTAGTCTCGCGTATGTGTGTACGTTTTTCACGCCACTAAACTGTAGTATAGTAGTAGTAGTAGTAGAGTAAGTAGACCTTGATAAACAGTAAAAGTATCCATTGTTCTCCACTTAGAGTGTTTTAAAACTGAAAGTATACAACTTCTGCTCACATTTGAAATGTTTTTTTGTCACTGCCAGTCAAAATCGCGAATTCTGTGCATTTTCCATAACGTGGAAAAATGTTGGCTTTAGACTACCGGTACTGTATATGCAGGACACCTTGCGGTATATCATCTCCGGTGATGTTCGTTTGTTGTCATGCGATTTTAAATTATTGGAGATGGAGCATACCGTACGGCAAACGTCACTTCTGAATTGCCGCAATTTTAGACCAAAAGCCATTAGGCCTACAACTGATTTGTAAAGCTTCTTCAAGAAGATTTGCAGACCTAGTGGCGCCCATTTTTTGGCACCCGGGTTTTTTTGTTTTTCTTTTGAAAATCATGATGGTACTATAGGTTGATGACGGCAACTTTATTATAGGCCTAACATTGATTTTCCGCTACACTTTAAATCGCATGCATGAAAAGTTATTGAAGACAATATTTACCGACAAATTACAGTTTTATGATAACCTTATGATCAACTCCGACTCGCTAAGACTTAAAGAGAGGTACATTCAAATAGCTCAAGTCAAAAGTTTCCAAAAAATATCACAATTCAGGTTCCCAGAGGTCACAGCCTTAATTACAGAAAATCCCACCGGCCCCAACAACGACCACCCGTGGCCAGTTGCGAATGCGTGCTGGGCGACGTTACCTGAATACGCGCTAAACCTAAGCTCGTCCACTCCGTTTGGAAACACTCCCTTCTGCCGATTGCAAGTTGGAACAATAAATACGATGATGAAAATTTTTTTCAATTGCATCACTCCTTATTTCATTATTTTCTTGGGGCTTTTCTTTAATTCATTCATTTCCGTCATTTTATTTGTGAAATGATGTTTTTAAAGAACGATGTACCCATGTAAGAAAGTAAATATTGTATGGTCGAGTGAATTAGACTGAACTCAAGCCTAGAGATATTTAAAAAGAAAATGCATTATTATAAGTTCCCGTTTTCGCAAGAATCAAGCCGACCGTTGTCATGTCAATTTCATAATTCTGATTTCCGAGCAGGCGGGTCCCGCTTGTTTCTCTCCTGGATTTCTGCATAGCGGGAAATTTAGGTCTTCTCTTAAAACTCTCTCAAATATTTTTCCTCGGTATCGCTTAATGGTTACCCTGGTTAAAAAAGTTTATAAACAAATAATTTTACTCTTAATACTTCGAAGATACATTTGGCATCTTTTGCTAAGCATGAGCTAATGAAGAAACGTGCTGTTACATCTGAAATAATTAGAGCTTTACGATAAAGTACTTTGGAAAGGGAAAAAGGAATTCGTTCGATAGCAGATTTCCAGTAGAGCAAGGTCAAACATGGGCTCTTTATCCACTTCGCCTGAGTCACACTGCCGCAAATCTGCAGTCTAAGTTTATGAACATGGAAGGCCACGTATTTACTTGCAAGTACAGTAAGCACTGGAAATATACCAGTTCCATTTCAACTCTCTGCTTTCTGTATGGTTTAAAACTGGGTTTCACCCCCATAAATTCGAGTGCGTATATACAGACTGAAGGACAATCGTCGAACACGGCTTTAACCGTCAGAGTAGGACTTGAACCCAATCACGGGATCAGTTGTCCGGTTTTATTGGAATAGGAATTGACATGGAATGCTATCCTGGAATGGACATCAACTTACACTCTGCTTTGTCGAGGATTACAGCCGAGTCCTCAAAAAATGATTTTTTTACTGTAGCGGTCTACAATAAATACTGACATCGGTAATGACCTAATTTCACTAAGCATATGGCACCTTGCCTTCCAAATAATCGGGGCATAAATAAAATCAAAACACACAGCATCGTTCAAAAAAAAAAAAAACACTGTTCAATGCACTGAACAACGGCTAGACCAAGCCCACATCCGGCCCCTAGCTATCCTTAAATACAGGCACGTTGACTTGTTTGTAAGGTTCTACAGCGATCACGCTAAGCTGCCTAAAAGATGGAGTGGGGAGGGGGTTCGTCAATTTATTTTTACTAAGTCTATATATATGATTGGAGTTTCTTTTGAGTTTTATCCTTAAAAAATTCAGACTAGCTTGAAGACTTGTTCTAACAGGGAACGTGCAGGATCTATGTGGTCTATCAGATTAATCAGGAGGTTTCAATTTACGGCAGAAAATATCTTACCGTTGGTAAAGGTCAGTATATTCCACACAAACATGGCTTGTAAAATCCAACTTAATTCCGATTAAATCCCTCTAGTCTCGTTTACAGGGGCGGATATGGCGTTATGACATGTAAGGATTGTAAGCAAACTTCTACACAATGGTCTACACTAAATAAAATCGTACGTTAACAAGCGCTGTAGCCTACATACTCTGGCACCAACTGCCTATACAACGCGACACAATTTATGTAACACTTGTCTGGTGCAAATGTTGTCATCTATTGTTTTCCAAACGTAAAAGCAGGCCCCGATCTCCCAGGGTTCAAGTTTGAGCTACTGTATCTGTCAATCATACGTGAACACTTCGCGCAGCTGGGTCAATGACCGTGTTTTTCTCACAGCGGTATCTTTGATCGTCCTCCACGCGTAGACTGGTTGGCGCGATGTGTAGATTTCAGAGAATCTTCCGTCATTGTGGCACCGTATGACAGGATTCGACATTGTCCTGTATTTTCAAGCTTTATACGTAATGCATGCTCACTAAAACGATGATCATTATTAATTAAACATTGTTGGGCGTGGCTGTGGCCAAGTAATCGACAAAACCGCTCGCCGACTCCCCATCAGCGGGTAACATTTTCATCATGCCAACAACGTTCACTTAAAATTTATTAAATTGGAATTTTTCATGCTGCTCGCCAAATGACGGAGTTACTTTTGTCTAGTCTGAATTTCTTGAAGCCCCGACAGTAAAATGAGTGATCATGGTGATCAGGGTCTGCCTCCCAATGGGGAGCTTTATTCAAGAAAACTACTTTGTAAAATTTCGGGTGAAGAACGACTCGGGCGCTTCGTATTTTCGCAGGCCATATAGTGCAAGTTACGGCCCGCAAAATGGCCCGCTGGCCGCCTCTTAAGAACAGCAACCTATTTTGTGCAAGTTCTCCCAATCCGCTCTCCCTTCCATCACCCACACAGAGTAACACATCTGCACGTTTTGAAGGACAACCTCCGAAAAGAAACGTAAGGAAAGCTATTGCACTGGAAGGACATGAAGTTCATGTCCTTCCAGTACAATAGCTTTCCTTATATCCAGTGCGATGTAAGGATCGCATACAGGAATTCAGTGAATGAAAATTGCACCAGATCTTTACACTAGCTAATACTTCATCTTAACGTTCATAGCCTGTGCAGGGCTATTACTGTCTCCCCCCCCCCCCGGCCCCATAGCTGACCGTGTTAAACAGACGTCAGGCAGTTGATTGTCTACAAAATTCAGGTATTTGGGCATTTGCCACCCGCCCAAACCAGCCGTGATTTTAAAGCACATTAGTGAAAACACCTGCACCGGGAAGGGGGGGGGGGGAGTAGGCACACTTCTCAGCCCACGGTCTCAACTTAGCAGTCGCTGCCGACGTAATCCTCTCGTCCACTAGCCTGTGTACAAATGAGTCCAAGGACACTCTTTCCCCGTGCTACAGTGCATATAGCGTTCTTACGGAAATTGTTCTGGGCGGTGTTTTGATGCACCTGCTCTTTTGTAAGGTCCCTTCGGAACATTATTTCCATTCAAAATTAAACTGAGCGGTCTTTAGATGCTGTATTTGTAACCCAAAAATGAGATCTCATAAACGTTTCATTGCAGCATTTTTGTCGATTTATTTTCACCCGTATACTACTGCGCTCTCAGCGACAGTGTATAGACGGGACATCTTAGCTTTATCGCAAAAAGTACATGTACAGTACCGTACTTCCACATAATTTACACAATGTATTATCGGCACAATGCATGCAATGTATGCTTCCCCGCACGCGTACGCCATAACAATTTTTCGCTTGCTCGCCATGCATCGGGCCGAAAACTGCACTCGACAGCTGAACAAGTGATGATGTCATTGGAAATTCCCGCCTACGTCCCCAAATCTAGAATTTTGATTGGCTGTACGCATGAGTCACCACCTTGAAACCGCTTGCACGTGACATTTGACCACGATCATTGGAGGGTTAAAGGTGAAGGGATGTTCTTCAAACGAAGGAATGTTCAACAACACGAGCTTCACTGCGCGAGTCTGTGTATTAGGTATGGCCCGGCCCAAAACATGTTGGAACATGTGTTTCAGTGCAAATTACTGTATGTAAGCTAGCTAGACTAGCGCTGCGCCAAACGTGTTGAATGCGAAGTCTGTGATCCACAGGGACCGTCTCAGTTCCGATTTGGGCCGTTCAATTGTGGCAGTTCGTAGACTAAAATTGAGATAGGGCCTTTTACGGCTGGAATAAATGGCGTGTCTCAATTCTAAACATTGCTGGCTATCCAGGCCAAGGCAAGATAGTTTGCACTTTCCAAAAACGTATATTACCGGCAAAAATTGGGTTTAGGATACTTTGCAAATGTTTACTGTTTTATAAACAGGCTAGGCCAAAGTTTTAGCAAAGGGTAATCCATGACTTAAAGAATTCCTGACGGCCGTTGCCACGAAGGTTTAGATTATAAACCAGGTGGGGGTATCAGGCTGGGATACCAAGGGGCAGACAAATTGAGGGTGGTGAAATGTAGGGAAGGAGAGGGATTGTTTTAAATTTCTTTTTGTTGGGATCGGAAAACTGGAATATTTGGTTCGTAAACAGGTTCGCGTACCGCGTTCCTTTCTCCTTGTGCCGTTTCTACTCTCTCCATGTGGAATTTAATTGGATTATTATTTCCTTTGGACTCTGGACATCCTGTTTCATACCACGGGTAAGATTAAATTTTTTTACGGTACCCCATTTGTACTTAAATAGATTTTATCATCCATCGGGGAATTGGGTATGTCTTCTTACAATACTGGCGGACTTAAAACTAAGAAAAATCTGCCCAGCACTGTTAAGGAAAAAAGTCGCTAGTCCACAGTAACTGGAGAGAGGGCAATTGTGAAACGGTATTAACTTCATGTAAGCCAACCTCAAACTGAAGTGAATAAACACCTACTAATCCTATTCGCCGTTCACTTCAGGCCATTCAGCCTATTCATCTCCCTTCAGTTGTCCATTCACCTCAGTTTGAGGTAGCCTTACATCTAGTATCTTCCCATGAAGGTAATTCTTTCCCAGGTGACATTAAGTAGGAACTGTTCCCTCAGGCACGATCAAGCGGGGTGGGTAGATGAAACATGGGACGGCGCATGTTTGAAATCTCACTCTAGTGAGCTATCTTAGTGCATAGACACAAAGGGAGAGGATGCAGGGGGTGCCGTAAGGTGAAAGGTTTGTCATTTTCGTGTATCCCCCTACTCCAAAGGAACTTTCGCCCCTTGTGAAGCTATATTGCCGCCCTTCAGTTTTCTGACAGCGGCTTAGGTTGACGTTTACCATGTTCTCTATTGGACAACGCCCAAGACTTGTCAAATAGAACAAACGCAAAAGCAAAAAAAAAAAAAATGCACAGAACCAAAAATCCATGGACTGCAGGGAACCTTGAATCTGAGCCTGTCATGAGATTCACAAGACGTTTCCAATGGTAAAGTGTAAGAAACCATTCAAAGGATGGCTAATTGGTTAAAACGTCCCTTTGCCCAAAACGTTCCCTTTTCGCGGTTAGTCAGAAAAGTCCCCGCACGCAACCGTCTAACTTGATACAAATTTCGTGATACGTACTTGGCAAGGGGCTGACATTAAAGTAAATTTACGAATATTTTCCAAACTTCAATGAAAACTGGTCCTTACAAAAATTAGTAAAAGAGTTTGCACAAACCAGAACGCAAATTTTAAGCAACTGTTATACCTTAGTCTACGAGCGCTGCACTACAGTGCAGGCACAGCTGTTCTTGGCAGAGCAGTCGTGTACAATTCCACATCACATTATCTTATAAACCTTCAGTGCCTTATCCTTCGTACATTTACAGACAAGTGTCCCAAGAACATTTTACGTTAAAATTCATCTCTGCTTTGTAAATAGTATTTTAAAATTTATGGGATGGTGTAAATTTGAAAAAGTCAGTTATGTGCATATGTTTACTGCAGGGACGTTCTGAAAGATAATACGTCTTTGGTGCCTACTGCTACAGCTATAGCTCGCCGTCCAGCGCCGTTGTGCTCACTCCTAAATTTGATTGAAATTTTATCATCGAGCTTATCAACTTTTGAAACAGGACAAGGTCCTGTACTCTGTATTTATCGCTCACTACAGTACAACTTCATGAAATGTGTTTCGCCGATGATACCCGTATTCCGCACCTCATTCCAAATGAACTTTTCAATTAAACATGCAGTACGCTTTGTTAAAAGCATTATTTTGTAAGTTGCATAATTGTTTGGCATATTCATTTTTTTCATGTTCAGTGATGAAACGTCATTGAAATGAAGTTATACCGTACGTTTACAGATTCCCGTCGTGACTTTGCCCGTCTTTGGTCTGACTTTCTATTGGTCCGTGTCAATCCCGTAGCACGTAAAAAGCATTTTTCTTGAAAGACTTTCACAAAAATCCATGGCTGTTTTACTGCGATACAGAAAACGGAGCAAGTCTAAAAATCACTGAATCTGTTAAATCACAAACTAGATAACTTTGGCCACCCAACATGCGACTCAAGTTCTCACGAACTTTACAATTTGAAACAATTCTGACTGTCATTGCAGGGAGTTGTTATATATCCAGTTCCGTGTATAGCATCAGAACAGGTAAACTTAACTGCTGAACATCGATCTTTAATACGACAAACTGTACAGCTCAAGAGTTTCTTGACTCATCCCTTTCTTCATTGTTCAAATAAACTTGACCATTGATGAAATAATCCGCTTACCGATACAAAAGAAGTTCTTCTGGAAGACACAATAAGGGATAGGGACACGATGAATGGGTCAACTAGTTGAGGATTAGGGGCAACCTGGACTGACATGATTGACGTGTTGCTATTGTTCTATTGAAAATTCACAATGATAAACTAGTTGATCAACGACCGTTGCTCAACTAACGTCCAACGCACGTTGGTGCGTTGAAAACGTGACAGACTATGCGGCGGTACTGTATACCTACACTGTAGGGTAATATGAGGCAATTGCTGTTGGCTTAAAAAATCAGGGGTGCAATGTGAATTTTCAAGTGTGCAATAAAAATCTAGAAAAAAAAAATCTCGGGTGTGCAATTGCCAATACTTTCAATACTGGAGAATATAAAGGTTGTGTTATTAGGAGAACAACCCAATGTGAGTTATGAGTTCACTGTTGTTGTTAAGGGTGGCCATGGCCATGACACTGCAGTTGTATCTAGGCCTAGGTGGCCCTAATAATCACGATGAACAATGTTCTGCATTAGGCATAGCTTAGGCCTAACGTTAAATACCAGACTGTAAAGTTTATTTTGTGCACGGAGAATGAAATGGAGTGAAAAAAATGCGCCTTCCCTGTGCAGGCCAAACTTTACAGTCTGGAATAATCAATTTGAAACTATTACAGGATTCATCCTCGGATTCGTCCTTGGATTCATCCTTGTATTCAACGATAGCTTCAGACTGCACGTTTGACTCCACCAGGAGTGTTGTGCAGTTTTTATCCAGATCCAGACTGGTGTTAAATTGGCTAACTTAATTGTAGGCTAATGTGTAATTTGTAAGGACAATTGGCTATTTCTTTGTTTGATCATAAATTTTACCTTCAATCAATCAATCATTTCTTTTAGTCACCATCAAGAATTGGGCAGTTGCTTTCATAGGCCTAATAATTTTAGCCTATTATTTCTACCAGTATAGTGTGTTGACCGTCGGATGCGCACTTAAGAACCCTACTATTGCAAGCTTTTTGTATGATATGTTACGCTAGATGCGCACTCGACGGGCCCGCACAGTCAACAGTCACCCCATCATACCAAGTTGTGAATGTAGGCTATGTGTAGGCTAGCCCTCAATCAGGGCCTACTATACTACGCTCCGTAAGACTACACTCCGAATACAAGGCCCTTATTCTCTGCATTGGCATTTCCAGTAAATAGGATAACAATGATATATCACAAATTTCCCGTACCTTGCGATCACATATGACACTAACCAGCACTAAATACAATCAGTTACTTTTATATCTTCCTTTTTTGGCAACTTATAGAGCGTCATTCGGTTATTCTGCATGAAATTTTCAAGAAAATTGGTCTTATTTTCACCTGCAATGCGAGGCCTAACTCTTCTGCAGACGAAATGACTTCTTAATCCCATAATCCTACTCGGCATTCCGCTCCACAACTACACCCAACTGCGTACGCGAATGATCTTTATATCATACGTTGAAAAGTGTCATATTGTAAGAACCACCTCGGCCCATTGACGCGGATAATTTCCCATGACCCTACTCGGCTTTCCGCCATATAATTCTACTCGACTGCGAAGAACCCTTATAAAGTATGCTGCAAAAGTTTCATACAAAAACATCACTTTGACCCACTGATGCAGACGGTTGAGCTAACGGTGGTCAAAGGTCACTGCAGATAGCTCTAAGCAGACGACTACTCGAAGGCAGCCTGGTAGTGTAATAATATGTCATTTTTTTGTAAAATTTATCAACATTTTCACTCATTGAAGGTGTTATAGTGTTTTTATCGTTGTCAACTTACATCGGTGACAGTTTGGTGAGTAACCGAGCCGATTTATAGTCGTGAGAGCTTAAAGTGTTTGCCACAACGCCGCGGTTGTGGCTAAATCCTGATTTTGTCAATGTATCGCCTAAGGACCTACTACACGGAGCAAAGTGCCAATGGAGCGTAGTGTGTAGGGCCTGATTGAGGACTATGTGTAGGCCTACTTCTTGCAATTCTACTACTAGCCTATCGTTAACGATCTGTACTGATTTTTGAGCCTAACCTCGTCACCAAGTTACAGTACACTTACACAAAGTTACAGCACCAGTCACTTCATTGACGTGACCGACTTACATCTTCGTTTTTACAACACCGTACACTGACTTTGCATTCACACTGAGTCAAAACTAGCGTTAACCTAGGCCTAAGTTAGGTCTACAACTAGTACAAGGTTACAGAACCTGGGCGGCTCAAGAACCCGGAAGGGTTGGAAACAAAAACCGGCTAAAATACCGTACAACAGAATTATGGTGAATGCAATAGCTCATTGAAAATAAGCGTTTTGCAAATCCAAACCTTTTCCTTGGATCTAAAAAACTGTTTCTGAATTACAATCGATTTCCTTCCCCACGGACTGTCGCTTTTGTCAGCCATTTTGCACAACCTGTGTACTATGCCGAGTACACGTACGAGTATGCTTGAACAAGTTCAGCTGGCCTTTTGTGCACGTAAGACTAATAGGCTAGACTTGATAAGGCCCATTGCTACTGTGCGTACGCAGACACGTACGTAAATGAAAGTACTGATTAGTACGGCGCTCTCCAAGTGCCATATGACTTGTCATGATGATGAGATAATTTATCTGACCAGGGAGTTGCAACAGAAGCAACTCCCTAGCTCCGACGAAGACGACTTAACTGGGGTAGGCAGTCGACAGGGTGAGATAGTTTATCTGACCAAGACGAAATACTTACTTAGGAAATTGACATGGTGAGATATTCAAAAGCAAGTTTATGGAACGCCACTTGGCTGATATATCGTTAGTTTACGAGTACAAGCATGAGCAAAAGTTGTGTGTAACCAGTGGCCCAGCCAAACTTTTCAAAGACTGAAAGATGCGTAACGTCCATGAGGGTAAATCCTCTTATAAAACCCAAAATTTGCCGATTTTATTAACCTTAATCCAACATTGCTTGCCGCATATTTTTTCTCGGCATACTTTCGGCAACCCGTCGTCTTTGTCGGGGCGTCAGGCTGTAGCCCCACGTCGGAGAGCTTGCCCCCTATTGGGCAAATCCTGGCGCTACCCTAACGTCGGGATTGCACATTTTATCATACCTTCTATTCTGACTATATGTCTCCCGAAGAAATTGGAAAAATTCTGCCACAGAGGTACCACGCCGTACTGTGCTTTCCCCTCCCTTCACCCACCCCTTATGATGTCTTTTTAGGACAAACTACGAAAAATTTACAGGAAAAATGAGAAACATTAAAAGAAGATATATGGAACATTTTTCGAGCATTGAAACAAAATCAATTGGGCGTGTATCATGCAATATAAGTACGGTACCAATACTTAAAGATGCGGGCGAAAAGGGGTGTTTGTCGCCCCCCCCCCCCACACCGGCGCTTTTACTTGTATGCCATACAGCTTTACAGTAGAGCATTTGTATTAATATACTGAGAGTAATTCCAAACATTGTGGTAGGTCAGATGGTAATTAGGCGCTTGACTCCGAATGCTGAGTACTTACATGAGTTCAAGTCCACCTGGAGACTTGGCAGTGAGTCTTTTCCCATTTTGCGGTTTTGAGGTTACTGCTGTTTTCCACGGTCGAGTTTTTGCAGTTGCTTCCTCTTTAATATCTCTCTTGTTCTAGCTTGTATTGACTCCGCTTTGTTCCTACTTTTGCTTTTCTTAATTAGGCTTCGTTTTGTTAATCATATTTTACTGTAAATTTCCAAATCAGCTATTGCATGTAGAGTACACTATTAGGTCTTGCAACTCCACCCTAACACACAGCCTTTTTACGGTTGCAATTGGTAATAGTTTCATTTGTTCTTTCATTTTTGCGATGAAACGGATTCCATGTTATTTGTGGTGAGCATTTGACACGAAAGGTCTCAATAAAAACAATGGCCTAGCTCGGCTACATTTAGCTTACTTTTCCAAAACAACTCTTCCCTCTCATCGAAAGCTAGTTTGGCATGAATATTTAAAAGATTACCGATTTCAAAATATTACCGAAGAGATGGAATGGCTACGGTACTGTGGTTGTTATCCTAGGCCGCCGACCCATCATGTAGTTGATCTAGTTTTGCCCTCAGTTAGCCTACAGATTCTTTTATGTGTTCCATAATTTTTGCGCTCTTCACACGCTGTCCAATTCCACTTCAGATTTTTCGGAAAATCGTTACGTCTATTGTAGCCTACAGAGGATGCAGAGTATGCTTTGTCATGGAATGGTACCGTATTGTATAGACATTTCCTTCAACCAGTTCCCAACACTTCGCCATCCTTCCCGCAGTCCCGAGCCCCTTCCCGTCGCCCTTGCGGAAGTTAATTCGGCTTGCTGCTCCCTCCTCAACGGAGATTTTGGCCCCGTGGTGCAGAAAGTCCTGGCGAAATAGAGCCCTGGGAGGTTGGCAGAGTTTAGCTAGAGGGAGAATAAGACGGAAAGGAGGAAGAAGAAAAAATGAGGAAAGACTAAGAGTGTCAGAAAGTGAGGAAGGAAATCCACCAAACTATCACTTACAGGCAGGAGTGTAGCTAAATTACTCTTATAAGGTGGGGGAAGGGGGGAATGAAATTCAATTTTGCCGGCGTCAAGACCGATTGTGCCGACTGACGGTGTAATAAGGCGGAATTCATATAGTCCATTTCTTAAATGTAGTTCATCCTACTTTTGAAAATGTCAAAGCCGGTCTATGCCCACAAGGTACATTTGGATCTGAATAAACAATAAACTCAGGCTTCCATTATACATTGCCATCAAAGTAATATCTGGGCATTTGGGGGGAGGGGCGAACTGAGACCCTTTAGCTCCTACTTTCAACATTTTCTAACTAGGTGATTTTGGACCGTGCTCAAGTGAAAACTTTTTGAAAAAAATCTTTCTACCGAAAATTATAGGGGAGCCGCAGACTCCCCCCCTCCCCCAGCCCCCTCATGTTCCAGATCCGACGGTTCTGCACATCATGTGCAGTAGCAGCACCATAGTTTTGAAAGTGGAGGTAAACAGTGGGCAGAAAAAATGGTATATACTTCATGTAAGCCAACCTCAAACTACAGTGAATGCATGGACACCTACTATAATCCTATTCACTTCAGGCTATTCAGCCTATTCATTTCCCTTCAGTTGTCTATTCACCTCACTTTGAGGTAGCCTTACATGGAGTATCTCCCGAAAAATATGAGGAGAAATTCACAAGGAATGACCCAACTACATTATTGACTGTAATCAGGACCGTCGCTAAAGGGGTATAACAATAATCCAAATTATCTCTGTCAGCAAATCCTTGGTTACGACGAGAATGCACGTTATCTTTGGGCAATAATGAATGACATGCCTACAGGTACTAGCTTTACAAGACGCAAAATTTAAAACGACTTAAACCTGTCCGCACAAGACCAATTAGTGTAGAATGGTTGGAATGGATGGGCCACAAAGAAAAGGTAAAGATACGCCATGCTATGAATGACACTTAGTCGAAATCCAGTAACTGATTATTGTGAAGAAACAAACACGGCATTACAGTTTCACGGGTGGTACTATCACAGCCACGATTGTCATTTGCAAAGAAGCAAACAAATAAACGAAAAAAGTGGGGTGTCAATGTGGACACTATTTGAAAATGCGAGGGAAATTCGTCAATACATCAAGGAACAAGGTTACAATTATGAAGAAATATGGGAATGCGAATTTCGCGAAATGAAAAAGAACAACCAAACTTTGAGACTGTTTCTGAAAACACTCTATCGTCCATTAGAGTTTAAAAACAAAATGACACAATGCCGAATAATTCGTGCTATTCAAGATGACGGCAAATATTTGTCTTTGTTGAATGCGATATCCACGTTCCCAGCTGCCTTAAACCTACATTTGCTGAGATGTGTCCTATAAAAATATAGATATTTCTGTAGAAGACATTGTTACACATATGAAACGGCTAGCTGAAGAAAATAACGTGATGCAGAAACCCATTCGAAGTCTTATCGGTAGTATGTTTGGACAAAAGATACTTTTTGATTACTCCTATTGTCAAATGGTATCTAAACCATGGGTTGCAGGTTACCCGTATTAATCAAGTCATTGAATATTTCCCAGAATCTTGTTTTCGTGTATTTGGAGAAGCTGTATCAAACGCTCTGCGAGCTGGTGATAGTGATCCTTCAAAGACTGTCATAGCTGACACGATGAAGTTGATTGACAACTCATCGTACGGCGAAACTATTGCAAACAGGGAAAAGAACACAAACGTTAAACTGGGAGACGCAAACACATCAACTTTTACAGATCTGGATTTCATTGCTGATGACTGCAATGAAGTAGAGCTTGCTAAAAGAACAATTAAGATGGATTTACCCATTCAAATCGGGCTACGTGTATATCAATACGCTAAACTGCGTATACTGCAACTCTGTATCGACTGTCTGTGGAAATTCTTTGACAGGGGCGTAGCGAAGGTGTAATCTTTGGGGGGGGGGGGTGTAGAGATTATGTTTTGCCGACAGATCTGGTAATTCTTAGCGCAAAAACGAGCGCGAAGCTCGAGCTTTAGCGGGTGGAGTCCAGGGGCCCGCTTTAGGGCGTGGTGGGATCCAGGGGGCAAAGCCCCGGTGGGTATCTAGGGGCGAAGCCACCGAAGCTCTGCGGTCTTAGCATATCTCTTGTGAAAAAATAAGTCTCAGGGTGGATATATTTTGGTTCATAATGCATCATCAAATGCAAAGATTCTCAATAATTTTGATGTATTAGGTTACGGTATTCCTACTCTTCAGACCACTATACTTTAAAGCGGTTGGGGTCCAGGCGCCATCTTTAAGGCCCCTGGTGGGGGTCCAGGGGGGCGAAGCAGCCCCCGAAAGCTCTGAGGTTTTAGCATATCTCTGGGTAAATAAGTAAGTCTCAGGATGGATATATTTTGGTTCATAATGCATCATCAAGTGCAAAAATTCTCAATAATTTTAATGTATTAGGCTATTCTTCTTGTCAGGCCACTACACTTTAAAGCGGTGGGGTAGGGGACGAAGCCCTCGGAAGCTCTGAGGTTTTAGCATATCTCTGGGTAAAAAAAAAGTTTCGCGATAGGTATATTTGGGTTCATAATACATTATCCAATGAAAAAGATTCCTAATAATTTTAATGTGTTAGGTTATTCCTACCGTCATGCCACTATACACTGTTAGCACAAATTAGTCAAACATTGTCTGATACGCCTAACCCAAGTTAGTCAAAGGCGTTTGACTAATTTTGTACCACTGAATTGACTAGATTTCTGACCAATTTTCAACCTCTTCGACCAATTTTTTACCAATAATTATTGGTCCATCATTGTGCAATTGGTCAAATATCATTAGAAATTGGTCAAAATGAGTGACTAAAATAGGTTAGGCGTATCAGACAATGTTTGACTAATTTGTGTTTTCAGTGTATACTTCAGGAGCCGAACCTGACGTTCAGAATTTGAACACTATGCGTTCAGCATTTTAACGCTAGGAGCGTCAGGCGTTCGAATACGGTAAGTCAGGCGTCCGGCATTTAGAAATGGAGAAACATTGTTCGGAATCTTTAAACAAGCGTTCAAAACATGCTTTAAGCGCCAGGATGCGTTCTGTATCTGTTACATTTTAGTGTTCAAAAGTTGAACGCCTGAGACTGCAGTAAAGGGAAGACATGCGCGGCACGCATTATTTTTGTCCCAGGATGTTGTGGGTTCAAGTTCAAGTTAGGGTTTAGAAAACGAGTTAAGGATATCCTCTCCATAGAAATAGGGTGCATGCTGCTCCCCATGGTGATGATAAAAGAGGAATAATGTCCAGAAAGTGGTTTTTCAAGAATGTCATATGACCCGAAATAGTGCGCCTATACGGAAGCCTTTAATTCCCTTTCTTTCCCCGAGGTGCCGACGGACTCGGTCACTCGTTCAATTACACCGACGGCCGTTGATATGGCCGTATACTGCCGTCACATGCATGATCAATTTGCCGACGGGCCTTCAACTTGAATGGGCCAATTAAATGAAGAGCCGAAAATCGAAATAGCCGATAACAGACCGGCTGCGCTCTCCCGTTCTATCTTTGTCTTTTTTTCTTTCCATTCTCCATCTTCCCTTTCACTCCCTTCCTTTCCCTTACCTTTCCATTCTTTACTCTTCTTTTCCTCCTCTCCTTTTTTCCTTTTCTTTTCCTTCCCCTCTCCCCTTTTTGCAGACAGATCGAAAATTTTCCGACGACGACCAAATATTGGGGGTGTGACACCCCTATAAGCCCGCCCAGTATGGCCCAGTTCTTTAATGTGAATAAGTGGGCGTACGTGGAGATGGATTCCAATTCGGCATATATCTCCATTGCTGCTAATAGGCTTAAGGATATCATGAAACCAGGCATGAAAGAAACTTTCATCTTTGGTTTCCTCGTGAGGACACAGAAGAAAACAAAAAGTTTGATAAGAGGACCCCTGGCTTATTAAAAGTAAAGAGTAACAAGGTGATAGTATTATCGCATTGTCCAGTAAAATGCATTATTGTTTCGGGGGTATCACGGAGTATAAATGCAGTTGTAAAGGGGTAAACAAGAAAAGAAACCACATTGACAAGGAATTTTATGAAAATGTCCTTGCGACAAAAAAAAAACATCTTTTTGTAAAAATAAAGGTTTTAGAATTAAAAACAACCAAATGTATACGTACACTGTCAGGAAAGACGCATTTACATACTTCTACCCTAAAAGAAAAGTTCTTGAGGATGGTATTACCACGACATATCTTGACATTTAAATATCTGTATCGAAAGTGTGAGATGAGGCAGGGACAGATAAGACAATCATTTTATGTCAACTTTTATTATTATTTTGTTTTATGTCGTTAGTAGTAAACTGAAATATTTATTTGTAATTAGCTTTGGTATAAATTAGAACACATCAAATTGTAAATGTGTTACTATTTCGAAATTGCTAAATCACTTAAAATTAGATATCATTCGTTTTCGTTTGTTTTTGTTTTATTACGTACAACTTTCTGTTTATGTATATTATCACTTTCTGTTTTTCGTCTCAGTTACTGATTAATGTTCTTTTCACTGAATTGTTTGTTCTATTTTGTTAAGTTTACCATTACATGTATGAAGATACCATTAACTTGTAATGAAGTTCATGATGAACGTCCACAATGATGATATTTTGCTTTGATAGCAAGTTTATTGTTGTTTATGAACAGTTTCTTTGCTTTTTTGTTTTCATAACGAATTACTTAAGAGTGTTGTTTCAATATGTATCAATAACAAAACAAGGGAACAAACTTGTGTTATAAACTGAAGTGTACAAATATTTTGAAAAGTGTCTTGCTATGTTGTTCAAAATAAAAGTGAGATGATGGTCCAGAAACCCGAACTCATATTCTTTGTTTTGTTTGCCGTACGTTTCGTTTTCTTCATGGTACATTTAATGACATACATTAGTTCTGTCAGTGACTCTTATTTCAGAGCTTTAAGTCACAAAAATGTGGTTCGTAGGAGTATGTTTTGAAAAATATTACTATGCCAAACAAAATTTTCAGTAGTATTAGTCAGTTTTCTATGGGGTTGCATGTGAAGCGCTCCTAGAAAAACATTTCTAGCATTTTTATGGTATTTCATATTAATGTTTTCTTTCATTTAAAATTGCAAAATTTAATCATAATAGACTATTAAAAATTCTCTTACAATTTCTTTGGTCTCGCTTCCTTTCACTCATTTTCTTTATTATTTTATTTAATATTTTTAAGCTCTGAAAAAGTGGGGGCACTTGCTCCCCCCAATCCTGCCTATGGGCAAACGTATTTTATCTCGGTCAAGTTTGAAAGTCTGCATCATAATTTATAAAAATAATGTTTAGATGCAACTTACATAGCCTAGCTGTGAAGTGCAACTCCTGCATTGCCATCTTGGAGTAATATTTGGCACAAGTCCCGATGGTTAGATTTGTGCCGACTTTTTAACGGTGTGACTTACTGTCTTCACCCCCACTCCCCCTCCCCCCCCCCGCCAACCATCAAGTCAAAGAGAACTTATGACAATGACATTTGCATCTTAACCAACAAGTAAAAAGAATTCTTAAAAGTGGAGGAATTTCCCCTATGAAGACACCTCTTCCTCTTACATCCAGCCAAAAGAAAAAAAACACTAGAAAGTAACCGAAGTTCGACATAAATTTTTCTTGCTCACCACTTTTTTCTTTGCCTATTAAATTTTCGTCGCTACCCCTCTATTAAGCTACCCAGGAAGTGTGTTGTTGTAGTGTGTGGGTATTTTCCCTTAAAAACTTTCCTCCACTGAAAACGATCAGATGTGACGTCAATTGATCCTTAGTCAGAGAAATCCTAAGCTTAGGATTTCTTTGTCATTAGTTAATTACATTTATATGTACAAACTCAGTGAGCGCGCGTACGTACGCGTACGTACAGGGTCGGTTTGGTAATACAGTAATTCTCTTACGTACCTGGTGTATGGTATACATATATTCCTACATACAGTGTCTGTTCTTTTTCAGCGCCAAAGCATGCATGCAGCGCGCGCAAGCTGAGCCTGGGTTGTTTTACCGTTTGTGCAGTTGCTACAGTGTACCAGCAATTGGCTACTGGGCTTCAGAATATTTTTAAGAATCTCTCAGTAAACATTACGAGATACTCATGACTACAATTTTCAACATTTCCCTGTTCTTTCACCATTCCTGACAAGCTTAATTAATGATCCTATCGAAAATGTTCTTAAGATGAAACATTTTTATTTGCATATCATTTGATTCACTTGTTTGAGCTTTTTTAAGTTATCATGATGAAGTGGTATTCAGTTATCAGTAAACAGAATAAGGTCAAGGGATAATTTTATTTATGCATTTTTAAGTTTACCTGAAATGTGTTGTTCATCCTCTCACTTGAAAGAATAGACATTTAACTTTAAAGGTTATGTGATCTGATGCCTTCATTATTTTTTAATTTCCTGAAAACTTTTGTGTTTTAACCCAAATTCCCCCAGTCTTTAGACTGCCATCTGATTTTGGTCCAATTGAGGCAGGTTAATAGATTCGTAGCCCGGGCCGGGTCCATGCAAGGTCAGACATGATGTCTTTGTATGGAACTGCATGGATCCAATCCATTTGCAACTTAAACATGATGTTAGATGGAGGTCTGAAAATATTGCAGTCCTTTCTGAAAAAAACCCTGAAAAAATCCTGTGTACAGCCATGCCCACATGAAATTCAGCATGCATACCGACCAAACAAGCAGAGTGTAGCTACCGTTTCAAGTTGTGCCAATGAAAGTGCAGTCACTGACTGTATTTAGTCATGTGACAATATTTTTTTTATTTACATTCGAGCAGAACTACCCATTAATTTACCTCCAGTATTCAATGATTTTGTACAGAAACAATGAAAGATATTTGTGAGTGAAGTAACACATTTTAAAGATTTAGGAGACTTGAAAATACACTGGGGATGACTGTTTTCTCCATTGGTCAAAATATGACCTGAAGGTAATGAAGGCCTGTATTTAAACAAAGACAATTTCCTGACAAAATTATTCTAGAGTTGTGAGAAATATGACAAGAAAGAAGCTCAGGCATGAACAAAAATGAATCTGGCAGAGGGTCCTAAATGAGCCCAAGTGGTTTCTTGATCCTGTGGAACCAAAACAGCATTTTTCTTCTTACCTGAAAAACAAATTCATACGAACAGTTGTTAGGCATATGTTAGTAATTTCCATCTAGGAACTAAACTCAAGAAAGAAATAAAACTCATTTTGGAGACAACCATTCTTGCTTCCCTAGGCCGTCCATTGTACCCTACCAAAACTTGAAAAATTGGTCAGGTCATTCGAGTATGCAGTGACAAAAGTACGCCACTGTGAAATAAACGTCATTATACTGTTACAGTGGTAGCTAAAGTTGACCCAACAAAAACTGGTGGCGCTCGTGTTCTTTTGAGGAAAAAAATAATTGAAGTTTTAAAGAGGGCGCTATTTCTTTTCACAATGTTTGTAAAAAGTAGCAAGAGAATGAAGCCAGGTATTCAGGAATTCTGGCCGGTGTTGTTACCCCACTCTTGCAGGCACCGTCAATCAGGCATCCATATAGCTCCCTTCTACCTACAGTGATGCTCAGCATGCTTTGTAGATGACAACATTCCCCCCTCACACCTCTGGAGGCCGGCGATACATTGGGGAGGAACCTATCCGCCCCCCAGTGCAATCAGGATAGGACCATGTGTGAACACTACCGTCCGAATCTCGCTAAACACAGATTTCAGTATTCCTTATATAATAAGACATTCTCAACCATCTTGTGCATATAGTGAAGGTTTTCAGCTCAAATTACAACCTCTGCTATTACCCGGAAAAGTTAATTTTTCCTCCCAGCACTAGTGAAGTTAATTTTGGAATATATTTGAAAGTCTTATTTTAAAATTTCCCGCCAATGAATGTTGTCATTTCTGTTTTTATGAATTTTGGACTACCAAACGGGAAAGTTACGTCACTACGTCCAAAGAACGCATGCTCGTGAATATGTATGATACCGCTGTTCGTCAGTGCAGTTACGTATACGTTACGACTCAGTTGTCAATTCAATTACTTCATTGAACGAGTTTTGATTATTTGTTGTTGACCACAAGCGTTTTTTGAAGAAAAGAAAGAAAATCATCGCAAAGTTTCCTTGGGAACAGTTACGTACACATCGGGAGTCACCGTAAGGTTAGTGTTGAAGGACTATACCTTAAGCCGCCAAACAGTAGAGTGCGAAGGTTATATAGGTTACTTAGTATGGGCCTAGCCCAATCGCATGTCTACCATCTGTACTTTTGAAATAGGTGCAGGAGGTTGTTCTCAACTGAGTGCAGAGCGTTAATTGTTTCAGACTGCTTGCCTGGGGGAGGGATCAAGAAAGCATGTGCAGCTTTAAGAAATCTTGTTGGGGGAGGGCAAAAATCAAGTCTCTAATCTGGGAGTTTTGGGTGACCCCCAGGGCAATTAGTGGTCTGCATAGGATAGTACAGTAGGAGTATGGCTGTATGGGTATGGCTATTAGCCTATTACAGAGATGCCCATATAGTATCCTTTAGAAATCATCTCAGGCATTCAGTCATACATTGTGCTATACTTAAAAACAAATACAACCATAACAACCATGGCTTCTTCATAAGGACATGCAGAGTACAGTGGCGTTGCCAGCTTTTTCAGTGAGGGGGGGGGGGGCGGCACTGGAAGGTCCAAGCGATCTGCCAGAGGGCCCACACTAAAATGGAGGACTGGGCATCACTCCAGCATTAGCGGCTCACCATAGGGGCACGTGGGGGGGGGGCAAGTTTGCAAAGCATGCAGGTCTTCAAATTTCACAATAATAAATAAACAAAACATGTAATTCGAGATGGATTAATTAGGCCCTCCCTTTTCCTTGAGTGGGTTTAAAATTAAAGAAGTGAATAACTTTCCAATGCAATGCGAAGGTAAGACATTAATAAAGTGCTTTCAAAACGACATTTTTTTCGGCGTGCTTTGCGCACGTTTTCTTAGTTGCTTGTTTGCTAAAACTTCAGACACCACAAATGGACCTGCCATTAGTGCGAGCTATTAAGGTAATCAAAACAAATGATCACGCTGTAATATTTTTTAATCTGAATAGCTTTGCATCATAATGTCATTTACAGAGTGTAAAGGTAATGCTGGAGTTAAATGGCCATAGTTTGCAGACACTTCAGAGCTTTCAGGGCCATAAGATACACAACCCATCAGCCGTGTTTATTATCATCCACTACTAAAAGCAGTTTTGCCCGGGCATCACCTGGCCAGATTAGCATAGGTATCTGTTTACAAAAAGTAACGTAAGTAGCCTATAAACATATTGTGTTGCCCATAGAATTAGAGGTTTCCCTTCCCTTGTCCAAACTGACAGCGCCGTTGGCCCACGAGCGGTCTTATGACTGTCAAACTGCCTGTTATAAGCAAAACGTTCTCCACCTCTGTGCTAAAGTATACCGTTTCAAATTCAATTGATTTAAAATAAACACACCAAACAGCCAATCTAAGCTCAGTGTAATGAGACTTTTGACTAGTGGCCTAGCTAAGACGTCGTTCTGAGTAAGGGGAATTCCCCTCCCCCTTTAAAATATTTCGTTTCGGACTGGTACTGAGATCCAAAATAGTGCTATCATTTTATCGTTTCCAAAAATCTTCCTGCTCGAACTTTTCATTAGTTTAAGGAAACGATCCAGAAAACCAACATTTTATGGCTTCTTGGCAAAGCTGAAACATATTGTGACACAATGATAGAAACAACAAAATATTTCAAGGTGGGGCTCATTTTATATAGTAACAAATGGATCAAACTGCTAAATTGCCCATTTCACCTGCCTCTTACGCCACCCCTATGGAGTAGCGATCGGTTGATATGGTTGTATTTATTTTTAAAGTCTATAGTCAGCTCATGACTGACTGCCTGAAATGGTTTTTGAGGAGCTTTTGAAAACTACATGGGGCATCACTGTAATACATAATAATAGCCATACTCCTATTGTACTACCCGGAGCTGACCATTAATATTGCCGGGGGGGGGGGGGGTCTTCCGAACCTCCCTGAATACGGACTTAAGTTTGCCCCCCCAAACAAAATTTCTTGGAGCCGCCCATGCACTCCAGGCATTTTAGTGAGTGCAGCCCTCCCCTGTGGGCTTTAATTAGGCCCCAGGGCCCACTGTAGGGCCCTTGGTGGGATCCAAGGACAAAATTCCATTGGTGATCCAGGGGTGCAGCCCATGCAGAGGCTCTAGGGTATTTATAAAAATGTTACCATTAAAATGAAGCATTTGAACATCTCCAAAATGTCATTGCAGCTAGTGCACTTAAACAGGCCACAAAAATAGAAATCACAATTTGACCATTGTGTTAGCCTTACTGCACTCAGATTTTATGATGGGGGTGTGAATAGGGACAGCGGATTGAAAATGTTAATGTTTGCCCTGAGCTTAAAAAATAATCCACTTATGCTGCCCAATACGAGTTTTAAATGTTGAGACAAGTATCTCCCGGACATGCCACTGAGGAAGCCTTCAAAACCAAGCTACATCTGAAGGCTGCAGATCCGGGGCTAAGTGGGAAAAATGTGGAGAAGCCCACTTGAATGCAGTTCGGTGGGCTTTGGGTGCTTCAAAATAATAGTTATAACCAGTATGTATCTTTCATTGTCTTCAGCATTAAATGGAAAACATGCTGTATTGACTGTGCTTAAAAGTTATTCTTTCACATCCCACCATTCTATTGTCTAAGTGGGGTATATAATATAACCAATCCTGTAGCCTAGAGGCTGTTACAAATGCAGGGAGCTCTCGAATGTGTCTTTGTGGAAGATGCTTGTGGCAATAAAATGTGTTTTTGCGATGACATCTTCACCTGAATTGTACATTCTTTAGTAAATTTAAGGAAGTGACAGCCGATCATTTTAGAGAGGCCGATTCATCATGAGGGTGGGTACCTCCTGGCGCTGAGACCACACTTGGTACACTTGCGAAGTGGCCAGAAAATTTGAGCTTCTATGAAAATTTTGTGCAAGTCCTTTTACTTCTTTTGGATATATCACCAATATGATCCCTGGTGTAGTGTTTGACTGCTCCTCAGCAAGGATACAGGGGAGCAAAGTTCGCCATGCAAATCAGAAGGCACCAATATCTAAAATAAGCAGACATTAGCCTATGACAGTAAAGCAGCTGTTTAATTATCCTCATATTTATTGGATACGCATTGAAAAAGGCAATGCAAATCACAATTTTTTACAGTTTTTGAACATAGGAAGATGTGACTAAAAGATAATCGATGTGGGAATTGTATTGGGAGGACTCAATGCCACAGTAGTCTCTCAGCTTTGAAAATAAAGGTTGAAACAAGAGCTGTGGATTACACCTCCCAATAAGGCAGTCCTTCATATAGTTCTACAAATAGATGAGTGTGAAGCACGCCTCAAAATTGCATTTTTGAGGACGTATTTTGTACAATTTTAGTCCTAAGTTTGTGATGAAATAATAGTGGGTCTTACTGTTAATATCAACATATACACTGCGAATGTGTTTGTTCTTAATTTTTTTCATATAGCCGAAATCTCATTTAGGAGGAGGGGCACATGGGGGGCACAGCCAGTCGTAGGTGGGCACATGCCCCCTGCCCCCACCCCCTTGATGACACCACTGGCAAAGTATTGGAACAGGCAATGCTGCTTGATTCACTAAGTATAAAATACTCCAAGCATAAATACCTTGCTATTTCTTTCATGTTGTCACAATGTTTCAGCTTTATCAAGAAGCCACAAAACATTAGTTTTCTTGATATCTTTCATAAAATTATGAAAATTTTGAACTTAAAGATCTCAAAAACTTTAAAATGATAGCACTTTGGATCTAAGTACCCCTCCCGAAAAAATTTTGCAAAGAGGCAAGGGGATTTTTTAACTCAGAACTACAGTTCATCCTATACAACTAGGCCACTATAGTCAGAAGTAAACTCACTTCAGTTTTGATTTACTGTTTGGTGTTCACTTTAAACAACTAAAATGGCAGATTAAAACAGAGGTGGTGAACCTTTTGATTATAACAGGCCGTTTGACAGTCATATGATAGCTTGAGGACCAACAGTGTAGTCAACGTGGTCAAGGGAATGAAAAGATCTCCTCCTATGGGAAGCATGTAACGTGAGTAGATTACATACCCATTACTTTTTACACAGATCTCACTTCTGATCTGGCCGTGTGACACCGGAATAATGCTGCTTTTAATAATGGATGATAATCAACATCCCCAAAAGCTCTCAAGTGTCAGAAAATTATAGGGATTTAACTCTAGCATTACTGTTACACTCTTTATCAATGACCTTAGATGGGTGAAGCTGATCAGATAATGCAAATATCACAAAATGATCATTTGTTTTAAATATCTTAGCTCACACTCAATGCAGGCCCATTCGTGATGTATGCATGAAGTGTAATGGCAGTCAAGCAACTGAGGAAAAGGTCAGGAAGACATGCAATAAAAAAATTGTTTTGAAGCCTTGAAGGTACTTCAGTAATGTATATAGTCATCGCATAACATTGCAAAGTTATTCAATGCTTTAGTTTTAAACAGGCTGGAGGGAGGAGGCGGGTTTTAACTATGCAATCCACCAGGACATGCTTTACAATACATGCTAATTGTGCAACCTGTGCTGAGGCACGGATCCAGACATTTCGAAAAGGGGGGTGGCTGAAAGCCCCCTTGAATAACATTGTGCTAATTTTTACATATTTGATCTTGCTGTGGTCACAGTGGAAAAGGGGGGCTGAGGCTGGGAAAGCCCCCCACATGCCTGCTGTGAGTTGTAGTGCTACAACAGAAGCGGCATCATGCAGGGTGTGTAGCCAATGCTGGATAATGGTAGATAAGTTATTATAAATTGAATTTCAAGTGTCACTGAAATTTATACGTTCACGAACTTGCCCTCCTGGCCGGACCAACCCATCTGATCCCCACCAAACCATTCACTCAACTCCATTAAAAAGTCTTGCAAAACACGTCTTTTGCCCCTCGGAAATCTCCTAATTGCTCTACTATTAAATTGAACACTGGGGGTATTCCTCCAGAACTTTTATAGCCAAATCCTGTTTGACACAGAGCTTTGAATTCAAAAGTTCTCACATTTTACAGTAATCCTCACACACACTCCCATCATGTATGACTTTCAAAGCCTAATAAGTGACTTTCGTGATCATCTTTGGTTCAGGCTTCAGTGATTTTACCAAATAAACATTTTTTCATTCATCCTTTTTGGGGAAATTAAAGACATAAACTCATAACACCAAAGCATATTTTAAGTGTGGGGATATCAAACTTCTCAGTTGATGACTGCTCTAATTTGATTGACAGCATGTTCGAAAATTCGAAAGATGCAGAATCACAAAGCCTTGGGGGAGGGGGAAAGTGGAAATATTTTTCAGGGGTGAAACATAATAAAAAAAATGCATAAGTCTATGTTCATTTTTGATCTTCCGGGGCAACAATTTTTCCAGGGGGCTTCCCCCTGCCCCCCTCTGTTGGCTATGGGCCTGCATTGTTCTCTTATAACAGAAATTCAAAAATAAAATTTTAAGTGGGTGTTTTTCATGTATAGCAGGGGATATAAAGAAATAGAAGCCACTTAAACATGGTCTATATATAAAGTGCTGCTTTTGGCAGCCTACGTTGCACTTTTTGGCAATAATTTTCTTTGGATACCCTGTGCACCAACTGATGGTGGTGTTCAACTAATACATACTGTTTCATGTTTTTGGTCCAGGTACTTTTCATAGAATCAACGGACCCCAAATTTGCAAAAGCTGAAGCATACAAGCCTGCATGAATACAAACATATGATGAATAAGAATTGCCATAAAGATTTCTATATTGCTATTGGAGTCAAACTGATGTCAGTGCAGGAGCTCTTTTCACTATAAGATCACTGTAGAATCCAATTACTGAAATGGGACAGTATAGACTTCCAGTCTTAAGGTAGCTCAGTCCAGCACTATAAATACAGCACATCCTGTTCAAGCAAAAGGGCCAGTGTAACATATGGACACTATGTCATTTTCCTCATAGGATTAATTTAAGAAATTGTCTTTCTGTTTTTCAGTCCCCTGGTAGGGTACATTGCTTGCAGTTCATTTTTCAGCAAAACTAGTAAAGCTAGCCCTGTAGTAAAGCCCTAGCTGTTCTGTGGAAAATCACTCCCACAAAAAATCATCACAGCTCTTGAAAAAACACTCTGTTAATTCCCCTTTGTTGTACATGTGCACTCAAATCTTTGGAGTTAGCACTTCTAAGTGCAAAAATAATGTTGCAGCTTTGCATGAAAGATATGTGGATGGTTGCATGACAGAAGCACACACTGTCACATGTAAACCTTCTGTACCAAGCTCAGTGAGGAATATTTTGGTGGGCACTGCATGTGTTAACCATAGGAGCACAGGGGTCAATATTTCTGGGGGCCAGGGATAATTTTGCCCGAATTTAGAATTTGGGACCAAGTTGCCCGAATTTTGGTACTGCTGTACTGCTGTACGGTTGCAAAAGGGCATAATTTGTATTCTTGCACTGTCTCATTTGCCCGAATGGCTCCACTAGTTTTGCCTGAATTGGGAGGGCGTATGCCCCCTGCCCCCCACCGCCTCGTACGCTTATAGTGTTAATGCCTGTGGATCATTGTGTGGGTCAGAATTAACTCCAGACCCTCCGATGCAATGCAGTGTTATGAATTTAAAGAAGACTTACATTCCGTAATTCACAAACACTTTGCATGCACTTTTGTTAGGTGCTCATTCATTTAACTGCACTTTATACATCAGATTGTTAAATTTTGATTCTACTAGTCATTTTATAACCTTTCCCATTCAATATGCCATTTAAAGATAGCGGACGAATACTTAGTCATGCCCACAAATTTGCACGTAGCCTACCCCAGAGCTTCTTGGCAGCCTAATTGTCTCAGTCCTGTACAGGGGTCTTATCCTGCACCCATTAGCTAAGCCCTCTTGGGTTTCCAAGATTGACCTTATGGGGAAAGCTTCATGCACCCTCGCTATCTGCAGGTCAGGTGGGCTGTGAGTGGATGGTGAAGATCAAAATCGCCCTACATAGGAAAAACAGTTCTCCATCCCTGTATTAAAGAGTGTCTCAAAACAAAACATGTTAAATAAACTGTCCATTGATAAGAGTGGAATTAATTAGAGCCACTTCCTCAGTATAAATTTACCTTAATTTACCTGCATCTTACTTAAAAAAAACACACTAACAATACCATCAGCATTTGAATTAAGTAGGGTATGGCTACAAAGCAATGTTTCTGAATGGCAATTTGACATTTTTATATGCATCAGTTTTTGTTCTTGGTAATGGATGTGACAGAATACTACCATTATTAAACAAATCATTACAAAGGAGAAAATCAATCTACGTTTGTTGCATGACTCATAATTCAAGCCTCAGTATTTTGGCCCCACTAATGAATGTAGGCATAAGAGTAGGAGAAGGGGGGGGGGTGTCTGGACAACCTATAAATCTGGGGAAAACCTGAAGAAATTTGGACAAAACTATACCTGTAAATAGGCTTAGAGATTTGTGCCAAAGAAATCGGGTCCCCCCATCCAAATGGCCCTATATGCTTTTGCCCAACAGCAGCATTGTTGTGCCTGTTACATATGCCACAGCCAGGTCTAGTTGGGTGTTGTGCATGTTACATGCCACAACATAGGTGTAGGGAGTACCATGGGGTGGGGGGGCATTGCCTCCAGTCAAAGTGTCAGGTGTGGCAAAAGTATGTCCCTCCTCCCTACATCCCTCCATCCAACCCCTTCTTTATTTCCTTTGTAAAAAATGTCAAAAATTTGCAATAATGTTCCTTAAAATTTGTCGAACATGTCACACCAAATTGCATCTAAGGACCCTCAAATATTGGAAAATTTCCCAAAGGGGAGGGAACACTCCCTTGTTTTAAATCCCTTCCCCAGGACAGCAGTCTGAAACAATTGTTCAGTCCCCCAGTCTTGAACAGCTTCCTACGCCTATGCACCATGGTCAGGCCTATAGTTGGCTGTTGTGTTGCTCACTTGGTGGACATTTGTTAAATACTCCTACAAATATATTAATATGGCTGCACTCATAATACCAACATCCACAAACTTTCGCAAGAATTCCTCGTGAAATGTGCGTAAAAACTATGCTATTAATATTCATATATACAACCACAACAAACACAATTAATATTCAATGAAAAGTTGACTAAAGCAAGTCTGGTTACTATAATGTTTCAGATGCCCAACATCAGTGGGGTTAGAACAATGAAGACCCATTGACTCATGGTGAAAAAGTGAATGTTATAGCTGAAGCTTCGTCATGCAATATGAATATTCATGTTTTAAAACCAGTCAACAGTTGAGAGGTTAAATCACTTTGGGCTCATGAATATAGCAAAATTGGATGATCTCTGTCATTGTTTACAGGTTTTAGAGTGTGTATGTCAATAGAGGAGTACAAATTTGACACCTGCTATGAAGGTAAGGTTTTGTGCCTTTTACATGCCATAGACCCTTTTCCAATTAGCAACTACAAAGGATTATGGGATAGACATAAAGTACGCATTTTTTGTCCACAGTAAAATGCTATTGATGAAAACGACACACACCAAAACTCTATTCCACAATCCTTTGTAATTGCTATTTGGAAAAGGGTCTATGGTTAAGTCTAGTTAAGCAGCATCAGGGGTTAAAGGTGTCTTACAACGAGGAGGCTGAGGACCTATCAATCCCTAGATTTTTGACAGTATCTGGGGTAAATTTGGCCGCTCTTAGACCCAGAAAATACTAACTTTAAGAGAAAATTTTCAAATAGGTATGGCCTTCATGCCCATCTGGCTTTGAAGAATATATTGACTATCACCCTTAGCATTAACAAAATAAGAATGCAAGAACTGGTTCATTTTCTAAGGTTATCTAACCATTCTAACTTTTAATCCCTTCCTCAGTCATTTTATTTTCCCTGCCATCGGAGGCCTCCTATATGACCCTTCTTTTTTCTCTCTTTTTGCCTTTCCTCTTTTTCTAAATATTTTTGTCCTCTTTTTCTTCATTGTCCATGCCATGTAAGTTATAACTTATTGTATCCTTCCTGTTTTGTGATTGCAGCTTGTTTCTTGTTCTGTCTTCTTCATGGCATATGCTTTGTTTATTAGTAGACCTAGAACACTATTTCTGCTTTCCTAGAAAGTCTTTCAGATGTCTGCAAATGACTTCTTATGTAGCTTTTCATACAGGGTATACCTGTACATATGAGAACAGTTACATTTGAATGTAAATGAATTAACATATAAAATCTCCCTTCCTGCCTTATCCCCCAAAAATTGCATTGTCAGTAGAACAAGTCTTCATTTTAAATACTAGGCCAAGTGAAAGAATCAGTGAGTTTAATATTCACAACCTTTCCTTAATTCCTTTTGCAGCTGCATCAGTTTTCATCTTTATTTATTCAGTATTCAAATTTTGAAGTTAGATAAAGTAACCAAATTTTTACCACACAAAGTTCTTTTTAGTCATACTAAAGCACCTCAGAGCCAGTAGAGTTTATGAGCAGAGAACGTGTATGCAATATCTGTGCATGATTAGCTAATGTTCACTCTTTTCTTGGTACCATGTCTTTTCAGTATACATAGTTCCAATAGTTGTGTAAATCATGTTACAGTATGTTAATCAAACTGTAAAAGTGCTGACCTAGCTTTTACATGTTCCTTTTGAAAACAGGGCCCTGTACTCAGTCCCATTTTTGACAAGATATAACAAAAAGAACTAGCTTTGTTTGTTATTTGATGTTTGAATATTTGATATTTCTGCAACTGAATAAGTAGAAACTGCCCAGTAAACCAACTTCCCTGCCTTGTCATTTTGCAGGAGAATTCTTGATGTGGAAAGGGCTAGTAATCAAGTGACTGGGAGATTGTAAGTGGTGAGGCCCCCTGAAAAATATTTTTCCCCTCCCAAAAATTTCTGCAGGCAATGTTAAATTGTATTTGCTTTGGCCCAGGCCAACTTTAGGGTCTCCCCCAATTCAAGATGCCTCCTTGACTGTGAATTCAGGCAAAAGGCCTGTTTGTAGGTGTGACGTATTTTTAAAATTTTGTTTTTGAGTTGCTACTGATGGTGCATTGCATTATGTATGCCTTATTTATGGCGGTGTTGTATGGTAGACATTGCAGGTCCATCTATATACTTTGATGAAATTGCATTTTTACACATTGCATGTGGTTTGTACTCATGTACCCTGCACTAGCTGAGAGAATGAGTAGAATTGCTGCAGTGGTAATTTCTAATTCACTGTACAGATTACAGAAGTAAATGTTACAAATACTGACAAAAGTAGTCAGGTAAAGAGCTTGAACAATGGTAACAATGTGTACTAAATGCATTAACAACAGGTCAGGTACTTTATTCCTCAACAATGGATTATTGGGGCCTACATAGCATGGATAGCTAGCTTTTATGAAGCCCAAGCTCACCCTCTCAATACCCAATTCAAGGAGTACAATTGTCACTAACAAAGAAACATCCCTGGTACTTGCTTTGTCCACAGAGATGTGAATCACTGGTCATATCACAGCCATTAATTGTCTCATCAAGAGCTTAATCACATTTTCTTGGGTGGAGTGTAAGCTGGTTCCATGGTTACAGTATATGCTGCTTTGCATTTAAAGTAGGGTCCCTGAATTAAATATGCATGGCTCTGTGGAACTCCCCCTCTTGCCATTTTCTGCTGACTGGTCATATTGGTGCTGACATATAGGGGACTTTCCTGCCAGTTGGTGGTTAAAGAGAGGGTTCCCTGTATAACAGGAAATTTCTCCCTTGATAATGTTATGAAGGCAACCCATATTATGAGGATTTCTAGCTAATGCTCCTGAAATTCATAAATTATAATCTGCTGTCATTTCACAATGTTACAATGAGATTTTCCATCTGTAGCATGTTAGTTTATTTTGTTCCTCATAAAATTTCATTGCAAACACAGAAGTTACCCTACATCTTAAGTTTTCTTCTGGCTTCCCTTAAGAGTGAAGAATAATATTTCATATCCCTTAATTTCATATACCTCATCATCATTCTAGTTTCTCAAAACTTATCAATGGTTCAGTCAGGGTATCAGCATGACCAGGAGGGAGAGGAGCTGGAGGTAGGCAGGGCCACCAGGAGGGACTTGGAGAGGGAATAGACAAAGGGGTAGCACCAGAAATTTCCCTGACAACTAGGGGTACCAAGCTCCCAAAGGCATGGCAGTAACCTGGCTGAAGCCACATTATTAATGGTGAAGGGTTGCTAAAAGAATGTTTAGGGCAGAATTTTGGGGTTTCTGTGTGAGAAAATATTGTGGTTTTTGCTAAAGAAAATTTGAAAATGTGGAGTTTTAATGAGGAATCTCATTGGAAATTTTGTTTTGTTAAGAAAACAATCTGCCCTACTTTGGAGCAAAGTCAGGTGGTCATGGGAGCAACTGGGTGTCATCAAGCATGGGTCTGCATATTTTATGGAAAGCAGCTGGCACCACCCCTGCATAATGGAGACAAAGTTAAGTCTGGTCGTCATTAAAAGGAGAATGCAGTCACCCAAGTAAAGAATTGTATAGTAAACTATGTCCTATTTCCTGAATGGCTCTTGAGAATCATGTGACAGTATGTTTCTCACTCAATTGGAAAATTTACAAGGAGCAACTTCTTGATTACCTTGAATATGCAATATTTATGTTCTAAAATATGAAAGATACGTGGAAGCGAAATGAGAAGAAATTTGTGACATTTAGCTATTGTTTCAAAATAAGTTTGGGGCGACTGCTTCTGACCTTTAAGGTAAAAGCTTTGTTTTAACAGTGACAGCTAGCCTGACAACAACATGTGAACAATTCTGCTTATTAAAGTATGAGATTAAATAATACATTAAATTTTAAACCACATTAAAAGGAAAACTGTCAACATTTCAAACCATTTTCTCATTCTAATTTTAAATTGCCAGCTCTTTTTCCCCTTTTTGTGTCAGCAAATGTCTATATAGAGCTGGGTAGTTAATACTGTAACAAATTTCATGCAATATGTGCTAAAAAGTATTTATGAGACAATTGAATTGACAAAAACTTTTTTTAGAAAAATTCATCTTGGTTTCTGTATCCTGCAATCACATACAAACATACAAGCTTTCTCAGTGAAACTTGCATTGTACTGTAACCTTGACTTTTAATAGGGTGCAAGTAATTCAGGAGTGGATCAAGTAGGCACTGCTGTGTTTTTGTTTGTTATCAATAGGTAAAAAAGAACCCTTGTGTAGTGATAAAAAATAGCCTAAGGCAATGGGGTTTGTAGTAAACCTCAGTAAGACAAAAGAAAGATGAGGTTTGAAAAACAGGTATTCTCAAAAACAAAAACTGAAGGAAAAGTGGCCCATGGCTTGAAACAGGTCACATTCCGGCAACCTCTGCTATAGATCATTTGTTTCCAAACCAGACAAAAATTCCATTCTTTTTGAAAGATTATGAAATCAATTACAGCTTATATGTACATTTTATATAAAACTGCTCTAGTATTAATTTTAAAAGGAAGCCATTTTTCATTCCTTTGCTGAAAGCAGACAAGGAATCTATATACATTTATGATGGCGTACCTGTGTATGTATGGGTGTGTGTACGTGTGTGTTTGTGACACTGCTCCTTAACATGATATTTCAAGATGAGAAACTCTGACAGTCCTCAAACTTGCTACATAGATGCCCCATGTTGAGAGGAAGAACCCTATTGTTTTTGGTGGGGTATGGGTCAAAGCTCATCTGTGGTCACAGGGGTCAAACTCTGAAAACAATTCATAACACAATAACTCAAGGTAGAAAGCTTTGATGAATTTCATACTTAGTATGTAGATGCATTATGAAAAGAGAACGACCCCTATTGTTTTTGGTGGAGGTCAAAGGTCATCTGGGGTCAGGAGGGGCTGCAAACTGTGAAGACCTTGTTAGCACATAATTAACTCAAGGTAGAAAGCTTAGATGAATTTCATACTTAGTGTGTAGATGCATTATGGAAAAAGAAAGACGCCTGTTGTTTTTGGTGGAAGTCAAAGGTCATCTCAGGTATGTCACAAGTCATATGAGGTCACCAGAGGTCAAAAACTGAAACTTTGTAAACATGACATTACAAGGGAGGAAGCACAGACAAATCCCTTCTCATACATGTTTGTTTGTTTTTTGTTTGTTTTTCTTTTTTCATTTTTTTATTTTTCAAGTTTGGTGGGTTCAAAGGTCATGTGACATCAGCAGGGGTCCAATTGTGAAGACATCGTAAAAGATTATGTAGTACAGAAGTATAAATTTGAGGGATGAACCTGGCAAAACAGAGCACTCTCCCTTTTGGCAAGGAATCGCTAAGCCTTTGGACTTTCTGGTTAGCTTTTAAGTTTTATATGGTACTGATAATGCTTATGATGAGCTCAGAAATTGGCATAATTTTCTTTGCAAAATTAGGACATTCGTTAGAACTCTCCTGCGTAGTGCTGTAAGAGGCATTGACGTTAAGACTGTATATCAAAATCAGTGCATGGCCAGGTATGGTGTATTTGTTCTGAAGTGTATCTGCATGGCCATACAATGCAGTCATGAATTCTAGACCACACACCACAAGATTATATATATGACAATATGAAGAAAGGGATGTATACCTGCAGCTATATAGTTTACAGTGTATCTCTTAATTACAACTCATTGGTACTATATCAGTCTATATAGTATAGCTCATTAGTGCCATTGCCCATTGGTACATACCCTAGTCCTCTGGTACAGCACTAGATTGGGCCTAGTACCATTGATGACAGACAATATTGGGTGTAAGACTACACTGGACCATAGGACCAATGGCCAATACGTGAAGCCAGTGGGATATGTTTCACCAAAAGACCAGTTCTCTAGCTGCATGTATAGGCTATATAGAACCAACCATGCAGCTACTTAACTGAGTTTGTCATGGTCACTGAGTATGTAGGACAGTGAGCTGTAGGACCAATGAACTGTATAGGCCTTTCGAGTAACATTATGGAAGTTGGGGTCTTGCCGGCCAAATCAAATTCTGTTAAGGGCTTCATATTTACAAGAGAAAGATATTTGGCTGGTCCAGAAGGATGGCACACATTTTCTGAGATGCAAATTGCATGTAATCCATGGGTGCAACAACACTCAGTAGAAGACAGTGTTTTCAAATATATTTTTAATTTAGTTAATTCTTCTTTTTGTTATATTCCCCATTTATGGGCACAGACTTGGCCCCAGTTACTTAAGTAACTGAACTCAGGCTTGAAGGTCCATGGTTTAGATTAGGCTTCATGCAGGAAGAGAAAGGAATTTGCAAACTCAAAGGGTGATATTATTGTGCAAGTACCTTCTAAAATGTGTAACTTTGCCTTTTTGTATCATGAAGATTTTCATGCCAGTGTACCCATGCACAGTACATAATGTTGTTTTATTGTTAGTTGTTACTTTGCTTTTATGCAGTTTCACATCCAAAGTGTGGTAGAGGAAAAGTACAATGACCCCTGGGCCCCATGTACCTATGATGATTCAGTTGCTAAAAGAATAATGATCTGAACTTACAAACATATTCGGTATGACTCCCAGCTCTGCAGACCCCACTGTTATAGGAGGGCTTAGTGGGACAGCATTGCCTCTGACATAATTGGATCAGAGGAGTGTTAGCCCCTCCCAGTCCACACCCCCTTTCCTGCCCTTGACAAAATCCTGGCCACACACCATTACCTGTCATCAAGCTACTAATTCATCACCCCTTAATAGTTACATCTGCGCATGTTGCATTCTCTTCTGTTTTGCATCAAGTGTGCTACATTTGTAGAAGGGTGTAGGTGAAATATCTTTGGGTTGCAACCGTAGACCAGCTTTTGCAGACATTATCAGAACCATCAGAGCCACAAAGGCAAGGAGTGCTACAGCGCCCCCAGTATAATCCAGTGCAGAGGTTTTTGTCTTAAAACATCCAAAATTACCTGAGAAAATGCAAAAAACTCTGGAGCTGAATGGTCCCCCCCCCTTCTTGAAGCTGAATTGTTACAAACCTTCCAACCTGCAGTTGCTCCTCAGAAATTTCCAAAATTATATTTTTGACCTGCCAATCTTTGGGTATTAAAAAAGCTGAAAGGTTATATAGATGCAACTTATAAGGTCCCTTAAAGAGAAAATGCAGTCACCCCAATTTGAAAAAGTGTAGTACCTGTCATCCTAGTTTAGGGGTACTGGCTCTTATCAATATGTGACAATATTTTTGTTAAACATTCATGCAGAATAACTCCTTAGTTTACCTTCAGTATTCAATGCTTTTAATACAGAAACACAATGGAAGATACCTGTGGGCAAAATTTGAAATCTGTAACATTTAGCTGATTTTTGAAAATACTGTAAACTTGGGTTGACTGCTTTCTCCTTCTAATTTCCCCCACGATATGGAAGGTAATATTAATTTTGCCAGATTTTTTCCTTGGTAGGTACACTCAAGACTAACTGATGGTGCCACCCTGCTGAAAATTTCTGTGTACAGCCATGTATGCAGCAACACCCATCACCCATTGTGTTTATTGATTGCCCTTTCCTTTGTTATTTATCCTGATGTCTGCAGCATCACATTTTCTTCAAACTGAGTAATGAAAGCTATGTAACCTGGCCTTAAGAGCTTATACTTATGTCAGGTTCATGCACCTGGGGGAGTTGCAAGGCAGGAGCTTATAGGACCTGTCCTCTTCTTTCCAGTCTCTGCTGACTTTGTGTAGCATTTGTTTGTTTGTTTGTTTTTAGTTATAACATTGAATTGGAGCCAGTCTGAGGAGGGGGAGATTGGTACCCTCCTGCCTTCTGCCTATGCTGTGTCATTAAATTATAATTAAATTTTGTTTTTGGTCTTCTCAGGAGAGTGTAGAAGATGAATGTGTAGTAAATAATGAATGTGTAGTAAATGATCTTATGTTCATTTTTTTTAGTGGAAGATCCACAATTCAAGTTGTATTTTGCAGTTTGACTTTTCAGGATGTAATAATAAAAACAGCACACCATTCCTCCTCCCCCACCCCACTGGAAGAAGTATCTGGTGTGCCTGTAATCAAGTGTAATGAGTACTAGATCACCCAAACAAGGCACAACCATTGCCCAATGTGGTATTCCCTTTGTTTTTTGTAAGTATGGTCTTTGCCATCTTGTTAGTCATATCACTCCATTTCTTTCAAATCATGATGAGTGAAGGTTAAGGCAAAGGGTAAGAATTTGTCATGGAGACCACACATTCAATCATGGAAAAGTCATCGAATTTCATTTCCAGATTTCTGTAAAAACACTGATTAAAACAGATAGGTAAAATTTACTGTATGTTTTGTGTCTTTCTTGTTTATGCATCTAACGTAACAGTGGTCTTTAATTAAATCATAACGAGCATTACAAGACCAGTTTCATTTGGTGAGGCTTAAGTCTTTTGCCTGAAATTGTAAGCACATGTATATGCCAGGAAAATGGCACATATTAACTCTAAAATACCACATGGGGGCTGCTACCCAGGGTAGCCGCTGGTATGCCTATGATCCCATTGGTACTGGCCAGTAGCCTACAAATCTCTGCATACATATTTTCACAAACAAATGATGTTTTGTTGTAAGTTATCAAGTATTCAAGATCAATGACACTTTTTTCTTCAATATATGACTCCACCCCCACCCTCCTCCCACCCCTCCCCTACCCCCTCCTCCCTTCCATGTCCTTTTAAGTATCCATAATATGAACATTGTGTGGTAGAAAGAATACCATACAGCTCCAGATATCATCAAGAGGATTACATGTTAATTTTTATTATTTTGGAGAGCATAGACATCTAGACTGCTCACAATGCATATCTTGTTTTTGAAGAAATGTAAAACAGATCAAACTTAAAAATATAAAATAATTCTGTTTTCAGCTACTGTGTATTAAGCCACATGCTTGATAATGACTGATGGCACTACACAAGAGAAAATTGGAAAATGTATCATTTTTATATGTGATAAATATATTCTCACTGTATGTGTATTCAGTATTGATCCAACTGAGTATCAGACACAATTTTTACATGACAATAAAGATTCCTAGTATCCAGAGCCCTAGAACCTTTTCTTAATTTAGAAACAATACAAGTATTCAAAATATACTTCTATATCCAAAAAGTCTGTTGGGCTTTTAGGACTTCTATCGTGAAACAACCCGTATTTTTGCCCTGGACACCACTGAAGGCAATGAATGAGACTGACATCTTGGCCCACTCTTTCCAAAATTTAACAACATCTGAACAGTTGCAGTAAGATAGAGAGTTGTGATATTCTTGAAGCACCTGGTAAAAAGAAAAAAACAATTGGAACCATAAAACCCTACTGTAGAGTTTAAAATTAACATGTTTGATTGCTTCAAATCTCACTTTTGTCAGGTACTTAATATTTAACACAAGTACGTCTAGCATATAAATATATCATCAAGGACGGAGTTGAAAAGTAACGAGAAACAACTTTACAATATATCCAAATAGTGCAATATGGAAGATTGAATACTAGCCCTCCCCTTCCCCAGTTTGACTTAATTTTCTCATTTTAACAATGCTTAAAGAGCTAGCAAAGCATTCTCTTTTGTGGAAACATTTGAGATTGAACTGTTCGTGAAATCACAAGTTATATAGTCTTTTAGGGAAAAGAATGTCAAAAATTACAGAAGAGAACCTGCAGAAACCACAGACAAGGTACTGATGGGAAGAAGGGGAGGGGAGGGAAATTGCTTCTAGGAGGTGCATGCCGTCTTGAACCCGTTAAAAATGTTAGATTTCCGACCCCAAAAAATTGGACTTGCGTGGGGTAGGATTATATGTCACTTTTTAACGCCCAAGGCTATCTCCATCGCCGCGCCAATTAATCATCTCTTTCCAACAAGCTGTATCAGATGTCATGATCTGGACAATGGCAACGTCCAGCCTTGAGGCAATTGGTGTAAAAGAGAAGGGGAAAGAGGTTTTTAGTAGTTTTAAGGAGACCAATACCCCATGTGCAGAATATTTTTCGGGGGGGGGGGTGAAGGTGTATTGAGGCAATGGTAATCCGCTACAGCTCGGCAGGAAAGCCTTGTAAAATGCAACTCTGCTTCGTTACTGGAACACCAGGTACAGAAATCACAATCTGACCATTTTTGTTGGCCTTACTCGCAACAACGATTGAATGATTGGGGGGGGGGGGAGTCAAAACGTTCGAAACATTCTAATGTTTGCATTGGGCTTTAAAAATAAATCCACTCATGCCGAACAGCAGGGCCGTAGCGAGCGGGGGGGGGGTGTGGGAGGGTGTCGCCCCCCCCCCAATATTTGGTCGCCCGTCGGCAAATTTACAGTCTGTCGGCAAGAAGAGGAGAGGGAAAGGAAAAGAAGAGGAAAAGAGGAGAGGAGGAAGAAAAGAGAAGAAGGAAAAAGAAAGGGAAAGGAAGGGAGTGAAAGGGAAGACGGAAAATGAAAAGAAAAAAAGAGAAAGAGAGAATGGGCCAGTCTGTTATCGGCTATTTCAATTTTCGGCTCTTCATCTAATTGGCCCATTCAAGTTGAAAGCCCGTCGGCAAATTGATTATGCATGTGACGGCCGTATCAACGGCCACGGTCGGTGTAATTGGACGAATGACTGAGTCCGTCGGCAACTCGGGAAAAGAAAGGGACTTAACGGCTTCCGTATAGGTGCACTATTTCGGGTCATATGACATTCTTGAAAAAACACTTTCTGCACATTATTCCTCACTTTTATCATCACCATGGGGAGCAGCGCCCGATTACCCATGGAGATGGTATCCTTAGCCCGTCTTCTAAAACCTAACCTTGACTTAAAACACATTTTGCAAACTCCTGAGGATCCGGTTTACCCACAAACATCCTGTGAAAGATAATGCGTGCCGCGCATGTCTTCTCTTCGCTGCAATCTCAGGCTTTTAACTTTTGAACACCGAAATGAAACAGATACAGAACCCATCTTCAGATCTTGGCGTTCAAAGCATATTTTGAACGCTCGTGTTAAGATTCTGAACATTTTCTCTTACTTTTTGGACGCCGGACGCCTATCCACTTATCGTAGCCTCTACTGTTTAAATACTGAACACATAGTGTTCCAATTCTGAACGACAGGTTCAGCTCCTGAAGTATAATGGCATGACGGGAGCAATAGCCTAACACAGAATTAACCGGAATCTTTGCAGTGGATAATGCATTATGAACCAAAATATACCAATCCTGCATGAGACTCAATTTTTACCAAGAAATTAAGCTAAAACCTCAGAACGTCTGGGGGCGAAACCCCACGGACTCCCACCAGGGGCCCTTAAGCCGGCCCAGTGTTTTAGCCAGCCCCTATTTGTGCGACAATGTCGCATAAACGGCGACAAATGTCGCACAAAAAAAGATCTGACAAGCAAATTCTACCCGGGTGTAAATTTTTAGGTTCCTCATTAGGGCAGAAATCCACTCAAATATTGCACCATTTGCGATCTAGGCACCATTCAAATTCCAAAAATATCCCCTTAGACCCCTCCCTCAGGCGACAGATCAGTAAATGTCGCATTGAGAAAACGTCCAGGCTAAAACACTGCCGTCCCTCTTGATCCAACCTCTTAAAGCAATAGCGGCCTGACGAGAGCAATAGCCTAATGCATTATAATTAATGGGAATCTTTGCATTTGATAAATTAATGCATGATGGACCAAAATATATCCATCTTGAGACTTAATTTTTCACCCAGAGATATACTTAGACCTCAGAGCTTCCGGGAGCTTCGCCCTCCGGAATCCACTAGGGGTCCTTAGGCGGGCCCAGTGTTTTAGCCAGCCCCTATTTGTGCGACAATGTCGCATAAACGGCGACAAATGTCGCACGAAAAAAAGTCTGACAAGTAAATTCTACCCGGGTGTAAATTTTTAGGTTCCTCATTAGGGCAGAAATCCACTCAAATATTGCACCATTTGCGATCTAGGCACCTTTCAAATTCCAAAATTTTCCAAAGGGGAGGGGACACCCCTCCCCCAGACCACAGATCAGTAAATGTCGCAATGAGAAAACGTCCCAGCTAAAGCACTGGCGGACATCTGGATCCAAACCCCTTAAAACTGTAGAGGCCTGACGAGAGGAATAGCCTAATACATTGAAATTAGTGGGGATCTGGTTTGTATTTGACGATGCATTATGAACGAAAATATATCCACCTTGAGACTTAATTTTTCACCCAGAGATAAACTTAAACCTAAGTGCTTCCGGGGCTGGGCCCCTGACCCCACCAGGGGTCCTTAGGTGGGACCTGAACCCCACCCGCTAAAGTTCGTTTTCGCACTACGCATACCCAGATCCGTCGGCAAAACGTAATCTCCACCCCCCCCCCCAAAGAAAACACCTTCGCTACGCCCCTGCCGAACAGGAATTAATGTTGAGACAACTACCTCTCAGGTAATCCACTTAGACCACGGAAGCCTTCACATGAGAGCTTCAGTCAAACTTAGATGCATTTTTGGCGGCGGATCGGGGGATAGGGACAGCTAGCCGGCGAAGTTTGGGAAAAAGAAACCCATGAATGAGGTTCATTTGGGTGTTTGGTGCCTCATAATGTTAATGACAAATATATTTTCTGCGTTTTTCCCGCAATTAATGAAAAGGGTGGCTAGTGCCCACTTTGAGACAACCCCTGTGAGCGCGCGAAGCAAGCAGAAAATCCTGGTCGAATCTAAAATTTCTATTATACTCTTTTTGGACGTAATACCACTTTATGGTCCCTGGTGTGGTTCTTGGCTCTGCTTCGGAAAAGATTCACAAGAGCAAAGTTTCCCTTGCAATATTCTTAGGCACAGGTATTTAAAATGAACGGACATCAGCCTATGAGAGTGAAACTTTTAATTATCCTCATATTTATAGGATACGGCGCTGAAAATGGAAACGAAAATCGCAGTTTTAATAGTTTTCGAACATAAAATCAGACTAAAAGATAATCGATGCGGGACTTTTGTTGATTTGGGAGGACTCACCGCTGCTGTAGTCGCAAAACTCTTGAAACTAGAAGTTGAAACGATAGCTGTGGATTGTATCCCCCAATACGGCAGAGTCCTTCACATAGTTCAACAAATAGATGGGGGGCCGCCTCAGCCAACGTTTGGGGATACCTACCCCTCCCCCAGGCGATGCCAGGCGCGTAGCTACGGAGCACCTGGGCCCACAGATGTTTTCTAGGCCCCCAGAAATTGTGTGTGTCAAACAAAATTTGTAAGAATTAAGGACGGCGGTCAATGCCGTGACCCCCATTTGATACCTAAGCCCCCCCCCCCCTAAAAATTTCATCCTAGCTACGCCACTGGGCGATGCCATTTGGGGTGACGGAATATGTGCTCCCAATGAGATTTTGGGTATTTAAAAACGCACGAACACACCGTTCAGTGGCGTAGCTAGAGGGGGCAGGGGGCGGTCGCCTCCCCCACAAGGCCTCTGTCGGAAATTTCTAGTCTCTGTCGGAAATAAATAAAAACAAGTCATTTGAAACACTAACAACACTTCATATGCATTTAAGCAGAATGACACACCGATATGTCAACGTAAAAACCAAAAGTCGGTCTCAAAACTGCCCCCCCCCCCAAAAAAAAAAGGTCCCCAGAATTTCGAACAGCTATCAAGATGATAATCTGTCGACATTTTTTTGCTTCCCCCACCCCACAAAAAATGTCTAGCTACGCCACTGACACCGTTTAGTATAGCGATTTGGACGCGAGGACCCACTCTTACTTTTTGAGTTAATCAGAGGCCTAAAATTGCGCAAAATATTCTTAAAACTGCATTATTATTACTTTTGTGAACATCGTCGAGCACGGACTTACTTTGAAATATGGGCTATTCGAGAATTGTTTTTCAATATCTTTTTTCAAGAGCTATGGTTCCCCCTCACCATATTCAATACAATTCCCACATCGATTATCCCTTAGCAAAAATGTATGCTCGAAAACTGTTAAGAGAGAGATTTTTGTTGCCTTTATTTTACGCGAATCCAATAACACATGAGGATAATTAAATATCTTCATCTCATAAGCTAATGTCCCTTTATTTTAAATACCGGTGCCTTTAATTTGCGAGGGGAACTTTGCCCTTCTGGTTCTTCGCCCAGGCGGAGCTGAGGGATCATAAAGTGGTGATATACCACCATTAGGGGTATAAATACTTGCACGAAAATTTTTAACAGTAAATACCATAACCCCCACCTGGACGCTGTCCCAGTGGACCTCACCAGCGGCCTTATAGGGCCCCAGCGCCAACAGGAGAGCGCTTCCGGTCACCACGACGCCTCCGGTGTCGCTCCGTCCTTCATGGTGGTTTGCCCCTCCGGCGGACCGTTTAGCCCCCCCCCCCCCCCCCCGTGTTCCAGTTCGAAAAGTCTGGCCACGCCACTGGTCCTCTCAGCAGGACTTTTAAATGTTTGATTTTGACGTGGTATTGAATTTTATCGGGGACGAGCATTACTTGTGACGCGTTACATTGAAATGCCTTCATCTCACCATGCTGCTAGAATTCAATAGGCTCGTTAGCCAAAGTTCCCCGGGAAAAGGCCATTTTCCTAGGTGAAAAATATAGACGTATTAAGTCGCCTGATGACTAAATCCTCCTACTGAATTCTAGCCTCATGACCCGGGAAAATGGGGGCATTTCCCTCCCTTACGCAGCAGACTGTACAGCATATTCCTTGTTCAGTCATCCCTTATGACTAAAGCTGGATGCAACCTTCTTCGTTATGCCAACGTTTGCTTTGAAAGCTGAGGGGATAGAGACCTCATAATGATTCAGAACTGTTTTGTGATCGTCTGTCCAGTGACCGACAGGCTGTGGTATTTTTTTGGCAAAAGGACTAATTTCCGTAATAGGCCTAGCACCCGACTGCCCCGCTAAAAAAGACACGGTGCATTTTACGAACTATGCAAATTTACCCACACTTCCAAGATCCAAAACAAATTATAATATATTTTAAAGCTTTCTTCGAACAAACTGAAACGAGTTTGGAAAAGGGGGCGCCAACTTCAAGATAGCGGACCGATCACCAAACTTTCCGTCGCAGTCGTTTCTTTGAACACTTCTAATGGAAGGAGCAAGGGCGGATCCAGGGGAAACTGGGGGCAGTTGCCCCCATGACCAATCTGGCACCCCCAAATACAAGAAAAATGCGCCCTCCTACGTCCTAAGAAATTAAGTAAAACTACCACATGCTGGCGCCCCCTTTTCAAACTGCCCCCATGGCTAGAGGCTGGATCCGCCCTTGTCAAGACTGCCTGCCTTCTTAGTGACGCCTTGACCTTGATAGCAACATGAGTGCAACTTCACTTTCGATTATACTCAATGTAGTCCCCCACCTTACAATCAAAATGTAGTAGAAAGGGAAGAAGAAAATTTAGTATGAAAAGTTAAGTTTTAAAATGTAAATTGAAAATAAAATCTCCAAAAAAATGCGCATAAGTATCCTCAATATGTTTTTCTTGGCAATCTTTGTAGCACCTTTATCGTTTATGCTAAGTTCATGATCCTTGCTGACTACGGGATGGATGTAGGGCGGGCGGTGGCCTGGGTGCGGCAACCATTCTAGCAGAAAACACGGTCCTTGCGGGAAAATAAGCTTTCCTCTAGCAAGCTTGTGATTATAAAAGCACTTTATATAGACACTAAAATTTCGGGCAAAGGTGCACATGCATGTATGTAGCCTCTAATTGAAAATAGTCCCGAACGCTTTTACCTGGGTGACACTTTGATGGAAATGTTCTTCTCAAGATTTACCTATATCTAGTAACGCATTGAGATGGGAAGATTCCTTCCGTTTTCCAGTCTCTCCTCACACCAACTCCTTTATCCTCCAATTGACAGGTAGTTTTATTTATTTGGGGGTGCTTTTTATCATGTTAAGTTCCATTAGGTATACCAGGCCTGATTTCAAAGTTCTAAAGTAGCAGCGGGGAGGGGCGTTGGGTGCCTGTTTCCAACCCAATGGGCCTAATTTCAGTGGCCATGAAACGGTACAAGAGCACCGTTTACCCCACACCTAGTCGTTGCCGCCCCAAAATATGCAACCTGGCTACCGAACTGCCACTGCTTCAGTCTGCGCCCCTGTGTTACCGATGGCTGTAATTAAATTTAAGAAAACTTGTGTCAAATTTCTTTCTTTAACTTTGTCATTCATTTCGTCTACTGACTCTTCACTCTCCAGTCTCGTATCTATTTCAATTAAGTTTACCGACTGGTGAATGATTTCTTGGACTTGTCTCATGGTTAATACTCCCTTAAACAATTATGGAACCCTCCTCACTCAATCACGTGACCTCTTCACTTGTTACGATTTCCTTCACTCCCACTCAAATCAGAGACTCAGCTGCAGCGGCTCAGGATGAATTTTTCTCCCGAATTGCGGTGGACGGTTGTTGTGGTTTGCTTATAGTTAGGTGCAAGTCTACAGTCCATAACTTTCTACATATCCTTAGGCTTTAGGGCTTTAGTAGCCCCGTTGGGCCCCAGAGTCTTTGAATTCTTCCCCCATCCCATGACAAAATCCTGACTAAGACCAGACAGGGCCATTTTTAAACATACAATCTTCGGGCATGGCTCTAACTCCCTCTAGTCCCCTACCTTCCATGCCTCAAATGTAATCCGTGCTGATATATGGTGATTACAGGCCTACCAGCCTCCTAATTGCCCACTTACTTTTAGATCATTGCGTTGTTCAGTTAAAATGGTCATTTTAGATTCTGATCAGGGGACTCCTGTACAATATAGGAGTTAGAATTTGTAAGTATGTACCGTTGGACGCAGAAGAGGTTATAAAGTGGCGGTGTGCTGATGTGGAAATTTAATTTCGCAAAGCCTGAGAAAGTTGTATTTCCTTTTTATGCAAAAGGGGCAATACCCCCCCCCCCCCCCGCAGTGTGAAATGTTCACTTGCCATCACAGGCAAAAATGTAACCCGGAGGCATTCTTGGTATTACACTTTCCCAGCTCTAGTCATCATCCATTGTGAAACTCTCAGTGTTTCTACATTTTTAAATCCAATTTCCTTAAACGAATTGGTAACTTTCCTTAAATTTTGTCATATTTCCTTTGATCTAAATTTCACACTCAATTCACTGGCGTAGGAACCGGGGGGGGGGGCGAGGGGGCCATGGCCCCCCAATATGTTTTGAGGGGGGCCAAATGTCATTTTGGCCCCCTCCCCCCATAATTGCGACAGTTTACAGTTTCGTTTCACCTATTTTTGCTCGTAAGAGGACAATTTCTCTAATAAAAACCTAAAATTTTAGGCGCGCTACGCGCGCAGGAGAGATATTCTGGTTTCTTCAATAGTTTCATTCTACATCACTAGATAGCGCAAGTCCTTTCCCCCTTACCACAACACGTAGGAAAATTACACAGTTTATGTAGAGGTCGTAAATTTCATCCCATATTGCAAAGCCTAGCTACTGTTCTCTTGTGTGTCATGCGGTACGGCCAGTTGGTGAAGGACTCACCGAGCAATATTTGGCTATTTCATCGGATAGTCAAGGTAGTTTCGATACAATGCATATTATCTCCTATACGGTCTAGAACCCCTACAGCTTTTCTTTCTTATTGTTTTTAATAATTACATAGGCTTATGTTTTCTGTGAAAAATGACCCGAAAAATTTTCGGGCGCTTCGCGCGCTTTGCAGCTTTACAGTTTAGATTTCGGAAAAGACATTTAATCAACTCGGAACTTAGCTTCTCTAGTATATACAAATTTTATGCAATATATGACCCGAATGAAATGGAGGCTAGTACACAGGCTTTCTTCAAATCCCACCTCACCAATACTCGACGGCATTGGGCTGTCGGAGATTCGGGTCGTTGGCCGTTCGCCGGGCAAATCGTGGGGCTACCTCTATTCAACTTAATAAGTTAACAGACTCTGGCTGTAGAAAATCTCAGTTCCAACTAATCCACTGAAATCCATGGGGGATAACTCAACGCTGAACAATTTTGAATGAAGTCGGAGAGATTGTAACAGACTTAAAGTGTTAAATTCAAATCAAACTTTACAAAATTTGCACAACAAGGACACATCTTGATGGCTTCAAAAATCCTGGCAAGCGCTACTTCCGGTGATTTGGGATGTATTAAAATCTCAGATTTTCTCGGTACGCTCCGTCCACGCAAACCTATGGTGGCGCTTTGCTTAGATAGTAAATGGGGTTCAAACTTCCAATCCTCGGACAGGAAAGTCCAGGCCAGCTCAACTAATCTGTCCTCACAGAAATGTGTTTTATAAAAAAATCAAATCAAACTTTACATTTTTTCACAAAAATTGCACATCTTGATGGCTGCTATCAAGCCTGACAAGTGCCATTTCCGGCTATCTGGGACGTATTCAAATCTAAAATTTTCTTGGTACGCTCCGCGCCAACCTATGATGGCGCTCCGCTTAGATAGTAAACGGGAGTCACCCTCACAAAATCTCCAGTCCTCCAGAGCCTCCTAAACAAAAAAATCACTCCTGCATGGTGTTGTTTTTGTTTCCTTTTGCTTTAAATATTTTTTAATTTTGCTCAAATTAAAATCGGAAGAATCACATTGAGCAAATGTGTTTTAGTGTGGGAAGGGGATTCAAGGTCGAGAAGTCACATCTGGTCTGCCCCCCCCCCCCCCCCCAATATCAAACATCTTCCTACGCCGCTGCAATTTCCGTTACAGTGAGCTAGGTATACCATTCTGCTACTAGATATTGGTCGATTTCCTCAGCTTTTCCTTGCATTTTGATTAAATTCCTTTTATTTCCCGTAAGTTCTGTGTTTTCTTAAAAAACAAATAAAGCCTCTAGAGTTCTTAAACTTTATCCAAAAAACATCCCATACTATAATTGTTCCAAAGGATGTTTTTTCTGTGCGCTTTTGTCACACTAGTTGTTTCCCGTTTAATTTTCCTTGGGCAGCTTGATTGTTAAGTATAATTGTTTTTATCCCAATGCATCTCCTGTCTGCATCCATGCATCTTCCCCACCCACAAGTTCCTTCATCATCAAATTTATCGGCCGTTATTTATAGTTGGACCAATATAAGAAAAATGATCAAATTAAATTTTTGTGGTCTATTTAGTGCTCTTTCAGTGCAATTTGGGAACAGTTACATGCTTCATTCCAATGCCAACAATTTTGTAAATACCCAGAGCTCCCGGGATATTAGCCCACTAACTTCCACCGGTGAGTGCACCTGAACCTCACGAAGGACTGTAAGACGTTCCCCTGGACACAACATCGTCGAACCAGGGAGTTGGAGATGAAGACTTCTGACTAAAGGCCACAGGAGTCAGGGTTATTGAAAAAATGTAAGGAAAGTATCAGGGATCACCTGTAATTTTGAAGCACCCCTAAGGAGCTGGAAGCCCATGTCAATGACGGAAGCAGTTCGCGGTCACTCGCTAAAAGAGCAACACGACAGGTGTCTTAACTGAGTCCAGGACCAGTAGTCAGGGTAAGTCAGGGTAGTAGAATAAACGAGTTGGGAAATTAGAGTTTTGCTGTACCATATATTACCACAGATCAAATCCACGTACATTTTCGCACAGATACGAAGGCTTCGAGCGACTGTTGTTTTTGTCTTCCACAATCTACCGTCATTCTGCCCAACTTTTTCGGTCCAAGATAAGGAGATTAAAGACAGACAGTCATCACCCCAAAGTATATTTTTAGTGTGGGTATATCAAAATTCTCAGTTGGTGACTGCTCTTTGATTGACATCTAAGTTTTAAAATTTGAAAGATGCAGAGTAGCTCACATTCCACACAAGGCAGAGAGAGTACTTTTATTACATTTTATAGCCTTTTATGCTCACCAGGACGACATGGCCTTAAGCAATAAAACAGGTTTCTTCCTGCACAAGGAAGAGCTTCATACAGTTATGGGAGGAGCTGGAATATGCATAGTTGGGAGAATTGGAACTGTCTGGGATCATGAAAATTCCCCTTTAACTTCAAAGAGACCCCCCCCCCCCCCGCCCCGCTAGTAAAAAGTCTATAATGGATGCTTAAAGGTCCACGGGTGCTGTTTTAATTGTTTGGTAGACACTAAGGAGGAAAGAAGAATTATTTCGTATTATTCGGCATTTTCGCCCTCGTCAACTTATCTCTGTGAAAGATTTTGGCCGTTGTGAGTTAGCGAGGACGAATTGCCTGTCGTCTCATGAATTTTTAATCCTATTGGCCAATAATGTGGGAGACAGGTAGAGCACGTTCCCCACTCTCCCCGACTTCTGGAGGGGATTGTCCCCTACTTGTTTCCAGAACTCTAACAAAAATAGAAGGCACGTGTTTGATTCCATAGCTTGCAGTATAGCTGAGGCAATGAAATAAACTCGAAAATGGTGAAAAGAGTCATTTAATGGATTAAAATCATTGCCTCCGATTAAACCACCGATCATCTAGCCTCCAAATGTTTCCAGGGACCTGAACTGAGCAGCCCCGGATCCCTCGCTTCTTTGTTTTCGCTATTCGCACTAATTTTTTCTTCCAAGGTTATCCCCACCTCCTTCCACTTTTCAGAAGCTGTTGGCACTCGTGTCATTCGCCAGTTGACAGTAGTCTGGTAGTCAAAAATATGCTTACTTGAAAAACTTCGGCACACGTTTTGATTCCCATCATTTATATATTGCCTTTACGTCTATTTTATTTTCTGTAATATCTAAATCGCAGAAATATTATTCTCCTTGACATGGTTAACTGCAAGTCAACCTCTGTTTCCCAAATTAAAAAAAAAAGAGAATACCATTTCTTTTATTTTCAAACAATTATATTTTTCTTTGCAATTCGTAGACACCAATTCTCTTATAGCGCCACTTACTCAGTCTTATCCGTTTACTAGTTTCCTCGGGTTTAGAATAAGTACCATATAAAAAAATGCAGCTTCCTTAGGCTAAGGTAAACTGGGTGCCTACCTATTCACTGGAGTATAACAAGAGAAAAGGGGGCGAGTGTGCAGCTGAATAAATTGCACCGACAAATAACTTGTATTTTAATTGCTTATTATATGTCTATGTGATATTTGGTCCACTTTTATGAACGGAATATTCAATTTATTTCTGCCAGTAATATTTATTTGGGAAACATTAATCAGAACAGAGCAGAAATAAATGTCCTTTTTTATACTCTGTGAACAAATAAAGGAGTACCAAAGATAGGCAACGACTGTCTATAGGTATTCTTAAAATTTATATTGCGTAATGCACATATTAAGGTACATCTGATAAAATAATCTGCTGCCCTCTAGAAACACTGTGTGCTTATAACATAGAGCAGGTTCCTATTTCCTATATCCTGCTCTAAAGCTTATAATCATCCCAATATAGGCTAAACTGCATACATTTGCAATAGCACAAATTTTGAATTAGTGGCTACGGTTAACAGCGCCCTAATTTGTTTAAAGTGTTAAACAGAGGAGTACAACTTTTACGAGGGCGGTGCAATTGGGAGGGACTGGTCTGGAACTAAAGCTCCACCAGCGCCCTAAAATATACTCGGAGTGAAATTAGGCGCAACAGATTTACCCATGCTGCGAAGGCACCATGGTCCCCATGTAGAAACGTATTAAGTCTAATAAGAAGTTCGCAAGTCATGTTTAACTTCTAAACCTGGAAGAAAATGGGGGAGGGTACGACAAGCTTTAGGAACTCGCCACCACCAACCATGTCCTCTGGTGGAAGCCACTTTTTGAGATAGCTGGTTAAAATAGGAAAGAAGGGAATTTTCCCACTTACGATAGTTTCGCCATGCACTACGAATACCTCCAATTTTTTCTTGCTCGAAATGCAGGGTTTAATCTCCGGCACAAGTACGATCATAAGCAGCATATCACACATCGTTGTGATGTCAGAGCTTAATCTTTTGACCATAAATTGAAATGGGCAAGGTTATTTATAAGTAAAATGTTAAATTAATTTCATTTATCAAGAATGGAACAAGAGGCACCTTTTTGCTATAATGTGTTGAAGGAAGTTGGCTTCCTATCGAGTATCAGGTTTCTTCTCCCCTGTTTAATATTTACAGTTGTCTCGTTATTTCCAGGAAATATTCATGTAAAGCTATTCATATGTAAGCGTGTGGCACTTTTCGTAAATTTTTAAGTCAATGTCAAAATGAAACCTATTTCTAAGTTTTCTTGTGGTTGAAAGGCATTATCTCCATCATCAATTTGCGGGTACCGTAATTGGTAGATAATTTAAACCATTACCCTGGAGTTTGCCATTGACCGCCTTAAGTTTTTCTGTTTGAAGGAAGGGTTGCAGCAAACTGTTATTTTTAATATGTGACAGAGGAACTAATTCTAAGCATTCTAAGGAAATTTTCATTCAGTTTCTACATGTGGTTCTCTAGATATCAGGACATAAAGTTAGTACATGTGTTGCCTGAAGTGAACTTGAAGCAAGCAGGAGTGATGTCATCTCCTCCTAGATAAAGGAAAGCAGCTTTCCGTGGAGAATACAAAGGTGGTAAAATTTGCACACCCCTCATACATTCACATTACGAAAAATGAGATATCGGACGGAAACAAATATTGAGAAGTATAAAGAGAAACAACAGCGCTGATTAATGTTGGAATATGATATCTGGTGTGTTTCCACCGAGGTGGGTTGAAAATGTGATAGCTTCATTGAATGGTTATATCATAGACAGGGAGTGAATGTAAATTTCACCAGAATGCTTAGAACAACTACGCCTCTAACACGTCAAACCTAAATTTAAGCCTGAACTCTTCATTTAACTGTTGTACACTTATCCGGTTACTAAAGCCTGGACCCCTTACACAGGAATTCTTAAAGTTCAAACAACTTGCTTGCATGCATGAAGTAATACCCAATCTTAAACTACCAAGCACAAATATTCAGAGGTTGTAGACCAAGTCTTAATTTCAATATGTAGCCCTTAGGCCCTAAATCCGAATTTTAAAATCCTTCTACTTTCTTTTACGTCAGTATGTGACTCTAATGGTTGCTGTATATGTGTAATTAGACTAAATATAAAAAGCCACACACCCGGTAGTGAAAAAGTGTAGGGGCCTTGTCGACTCTGCCTTTCTATTATTGACGGACGGTTAAAGGCTCCATTTTGGTACTTTGATATTCAAAAATGTGGCCTTTTTCTACCTGATAGCATGATAAAACTTTTGAATGTGGAAACTTCTTTCTTAATAATAAAGGAGAGAGCCAACTTCAAATGAGAACTATTTGTACATAACTTCAGGCAGTCACTAACGTCATTATTTCTGAAACGTTATCCCTTGTACTTTCTGTATGGGCAATGTGTTCATGCCTGGCCGTCGTAAGGATTTTTCTTAAAGTAGGGCGACCATTTGCGGTCTTCTGGGGCCTGAGGCTATTGATTAATAGCTTGAATAAATTGTATGAGACTCATTACCTGACGGGTGCCGGCAGAGGTCTTATATGTCTATACAAAAAGCAGCAATGTTGCCAAAATGTTGTAAAATGTTTTTTTTATTTTTTTATTTTTTTTTCTTGCCAACAAGTTGCTACCTCGGACCACCTCCCTCGGACGCGCCTTTTGTGACGGTCATGAGTTCATAGCAGAGGAAGAAGGGAGGTGAGAATTCACACTAGTAAGCAGTCAATGAGTAAGGTTTTTTATTGGTTACATCATGGAGCTAGTATAGCTATATTTTTACATAGAAAGAAATTGTTGCATGCACTTTCACTGCGACTACAGTTTCAAGCAAGTTTTCATGACGAGCATCAGTGGCGTAGCTAAAGGGGGGCAGGGGGCGGTCGCCCCCCACAAAGCCTCCGAAGGCCTCTGTCTGAAATTTCTATTTTCTGTCGGAAATTTTTACCACCTTAATTAAAAATTCTTACAACGGAAATTAGTAGCTAAAATTATATTCTTAGGGGTTTACTTACAACACTTCTTATGTTTTTAAGCAGAATTACACATCGAAATGGTTACTGACAAGGCCTTGAAGTGCCGTTTAAGGCAATCTCGAAGATATTTTAATCTAATTTTTTCCGCGCCCTACATGCCAGATGATGGTGACGCTACGCTTAGATAGTGCATCATTACTTCAAGATAATAATCTGTCGGACACACACACACAAAATATCTAGCTACGCCACTGACCAGCATGTTACATCTCAAAGAAGAAACATGCATGTGCAGGCCCGTGGTCGAAATGGGGCCAAATTTGTAGGTGGCGAATATTTTAAGGGTGTGTCCATCCTTAAAAATATTCTCCACCTATAGATTTTCTAATAAGAACAAAACTTGCTGTTGCCTTAACACATCATAACAATTCTACCACCCCCTCCCCACCCCCCAAAATGATTTTCCCTTTCTGGAAGCTATCCCCATCAACACCCCTCTTCAGTGCTTTATCTGGCTACGGCCTGGTGATCTGCCATATGCGATACCAGGCATGTAACACCACGAAGTAAGTCACGTGCAGGAAACCATTAATATTGAAAAGAATAAGCAGAGAAATTTCAGGGCTTATAATTGCACACTAGAGGACAGCATAAGCTAAGATAAACTGACCAGTGCTGTAGTCGAGACCGGAGGGTCCGAGACCGAGACCGGCCTCTCAACGGACTTTACACACTGTTTGCATAGGGACTCGAGACCGGTCTGCTACAGCACTGAAACTGACCTCAGCTTTTACCATGAAATGTGGCTTCTGTCAAACGCGTAAAAAGAGTGAGGGTAGTGGGTGCAGTCCAACATTATATTTCTCTGAAAGCACTCCAGTCATTATACTGGTATTGTTTCGGGCATTCAGCTGTAAGCAACTAAAATGCAGTTAACTTGTTCGAGGGCTGGAGAGTCAGTGGTATACGTGAAAGAACTCGGCTTCATGGAATAAGACTATAGTTTTCATGTTTCTTGAGTTATTGGACATCGATGGCAAAGTTTGCAATCCACGCTTTCCTTCTGTGTCCAAGTAGACCTGTCCTCGATGTGGTATAAAAAATTAAAGCGTGAAAAAATCTCACGAAAACGTCACTCCATATATATTTACGTTTTTTACTCAACTCGTTTCAGCCTTCAACCCTTCCCCGACATCCCCACTCTATCAAATTAGATTTAAAACACACAAGCAAGCACGCACGCACCCACACACTGACATACACACGCACACCGATTGGACTTGGAGTCCACGAATACTAACTCCTGCTACGTGCTCGCTATAGCCTTTAGTGTATTTCGTTTTAACCTATCATCAAAAAAAGGTTATATAACAAGTTATCTAAAATATTCAAAGAAAAGCTAATTAAGCTGAGCGTGTATACTCTCCGGGCATTTCTCAAGCTGAGTCGAGCGGATATTTTTGTCAAGAAGGGGCCGGCGTATAAGAATAGATAATTTGTCACCTTTTCTAAGAGCAAAATACACAATAATTAGAAGGTGCTAAAATCTATAGTTACGTAAAAGGTATAGAAGAAGATTTACGTAAATATTTTTTTAGAGGATTTTGGCAGGAAATAGTACTCTTAAACACAAATCTGTCACTACAGCTCTACGTTTACCAGGCGGTGAGTTGCCGGTAGGAGACTAAATTTGGCATCCCATAGGCTCAGATTGCAGGAAATCACATTCTAAAACACACATTTGTCACTACACTTCTCAGTGGTGCTACTTTTGCACTCCAGGCGACCTTTAGATTGCAGGAAATCCCACCTTTAAATAATAATTATTTGTTACAACTTACAACAGCATTTATTTTTCAACCAGACTATAGTCTAGTTGGCAATTCCTGTAACGAGATCTTAATCTCCAGTGTAACTTGTAATTTTGCAGCTTGTCGTAAATTCCTGCTCATAGTGAAATAAACTGAAGAAGCAGTAAGATTATACCCACAGACCAGGGTTTTGGATCTTGCGCGTCTGCGCGTCATGGACCCCATTCTTTCATGGTTGGACGCGTGAATAATTATTCATTAGCTTCATATTCGGATCCGACACGAAAATCTCGGACGCGCAAGGATCTCTGCTCTCAGTGCCTGTCACTCCCTTCCTCAGCGTTGCGACAATCCAACTCAGAATAAAAAAAAATATCAGTTAGTACAAAACCATACTAAACCGTCGTAATTATCAATCTCCTCCGCACATCCCAGTACAAACATGCCTGTTAGAGCGGTTGGAATTCCCCCACGCTCCGACTTGTTCTTAGTGTACACAATGAGTGATGAAACACCCACTATATTTCTTGACTTCCATTGTTATTTTTCCATTGTGGACGGGTACTGTTTGGGTGCATTGTTTACTTTGTGCATTATGCATTTGTATATTTGTAAATTCGAAGACTGGTTTGGACCCTTTTAAATTGCAATTGGACCCCAAAGACACACTGTTCGGGCCATCTAAAGGTCCAGTATCAATATCTTGGACCCTTTAAATTTGGAGGTAACCGCAAACCCTGCCACAGACAGACAGACTTTCAAAAATTAGCTACACCTCAAACCTCTCTCCAATAGAGACATTTGTGTTGGCACAAATAACACAACGTACACTACAGGTATGGGAAAGACGGATAATTTCGCGAGAACTTGAACGGGTGATATTTGTATAAGGTACCGGTAGGCAGGTGAAATTTGACTCGAAAATGAAATTCTTTATTTACTTTCCAATAGGAACATACCAATAGGCCAACTTAGAGAATTCGAGTGTGGAAGTCAGAAATTCGGAAGATCGCAATCCCATTGTCCAACTAAAGTCAGCTTTACCAAATATTGCAAAACATCCCTAGACATCGTCCCTCCTCCAATCGTGATACAAGTAACGCATGGCGTGCATTTTGTGTAGCCGATTAAAGGGCAAATTTCCTTGTCCCAACGAGAATCTGCCTTTAATATTAAGATAAGATAAAGTAGCTACTCAAAGCAAACTTACACTATCTACAACCCTCCATTCATGGTTTCTTCTTGCCAGCGGAGAGGACTCTGTTTGCTCAGCTCCAAGTTGTAAGGCTTCCCAAACAAGCGTGTTAGGAATATGAATGGACGAGGAACATGCCATACAGCATGCTACGTAGGCAAGCTTTCTTTCGCATGCCCGACATAGAGCATGGATAATATTAGAGCCCTTGCAGATATTCAAGGTCCGAGTGATTCTAAACTGTAAAAACAGACTAGAAAGCTGTGACAGACCCATCTCCTTGCACATACTAGGGAGTAAGCTTTAAACAGCTCCAGGTTTAAAAAAAATCACTTTACTTACTGTGGTCTTTTGCAAGCAATTCAAGCTATATGACATCAAGATAAAGGTGACGTCATAGAACATTTATTACTATTACATCAAATCTTATGCAGCAAGTCACTCCTGATTCAAATCGTCTCGCTCACTGATGTGCTTGCAAAGTAATGTCAGGTGTAATGCGACTGGATGACGTCATAAACAACGTGACGTCAGACGCTTTGATTAAAATCAACGGTTATACCGTGGGTGACACTTGGGGAACCATTGCCTCATTTTCTTGACTGATCGATAGTATCAGTTTCAGGTATCAGGTTCAGGTAAAGAAAGTTGCGAAGTACCTGGTCAAACTGCAGAGAAAGAAAGATTTAAAATTAAAGGAGCATTGCGTGCTAGAATTTTAACAATAGGCCTATAGCACAACAGGAAATATCGTTTACCATTATTAGGTCAATCTCAAGAACAAAGAATAACAATAGCATTCTTTCCCAAAATAAGTTTTGAAAGTCACAGGTCCCTTCGGGTTCTTAATTCTTTTTTTGGGGGGGGGGGGGATAGAGGTCTGAACTTTTGAAGGCCGAGCGGTTGTTAACGTTAAATTTGGTGTCCCTTTAGGCCGGATTTGAAGTTCGTTTGGTTTTCGCTTCGGTTTTTGGTGACTTAAGTAGCACACCCTCCCCCACCCCCACACACCTCGAATGAAGATCGCACAACTCCATTCAGGAATAATTTTACGTTTTCGCTCCCGGTGAGAGAAATTTATGTTCCACTATCAAATATCACTCCGCTCCAGATTTCGGACATTTTTCATGAAATATGATTATATATAGAATCAACTGTTGAATCTGTTAAAGACAAGTTTTGCGTGCACTTCAGTGGAAGACAGCCTTCGGGCTTTTTGCATTTGAAGATATAAACGTTTAGGCCAACAAATTATTTATGAGCTACAAACTTAGAAGAAAATGTGTTTCAGTGAGAACCTTTTATCTTGAAATTAAAGTTTCACAGCAATAAATTATTTTAATTGCCTTTCATTATATACTTTGAAATCATAAATCAAGAAGGACGACAATTTCTGTGTCACAAACGCACAGTTGCCTCTTTTAATGCTTGCGTGTACACTATTTGCCATTCAAGAGGAAAGAGTCACATGTGGCACTTTTCCCTATTAGCACAGACATTGCATGTACATACGTAACCTTTTGTTAATTTGAGAATTTCATCCTCAATGGCTTATTTCTACTTTTATTGTCAACTTGTCTTTGTTACACAGTGACCTTGGCAAGTAGGGAGGTTTGCCCATTTCGTGGGGCAGATTGGCGTGTTGCAATAAGCGTACGTTATATATACAATATACTGCATATAATGCATATAATGACCTGTAGATTCAACGGGGTTCTTTTCTGACTCCAGCCTACCTTCTCGCCACTATTTACATTTTTCGCAATCGCATCTAAGGATCTAAAATATCAAAATTTCTTCGGTAAGGACCTCTATCCACATGACCATTGGTGGCCAAAGTTGATTTCAGAGTGGTCACACGGTCTAACAATGTACTATTTAACATGATCTATCTTGATTCTCAGATGCCAAGAAATGGCATTTAACAGAGCCCAATTCCATTACTTCTTGGGAGAGGACCCAGGCCTTTTCCCGTCTAGGATTTACGGCTTCTGCGCTCGCAAGTTGGGCTAATGTCCTCACAAAAGTGACCCCCCCCCCTTTTGGTAAAACTCTGGATCTGAATGTGGATTCTTCTTTGTGTCCTTAAAATATTTTGCGTCCTTCCCGGAAGTCAGGTTTTCAGAGGAAAATTAAACCAGCTCTAACCTCGATATATACTATTAGCCAAATATGGTATAGGAGAAAAAATTATGGTAAACTTTTGTGCAAAAAGGTCTTTCAATCCCCTTCCTACTTTCTCCCACCGCCATCACAGTCCCTCTCCCTCAAGTTTTGAGAGACCACCTCGGAAAGCATGCTCCCATAAGTGGTTCACACCCCTTAAGTGCCCCTCGCCCACTGAAAAATCCTGTCTAAACCACTGTACCTTTCTCATTTCACTGCAGAATGGTATTCCCTGAAATCTTTCACCGGCGGGATTAAAATGCAACACGATACGCCAGGGTTAAAGGTCACGCAAGCCTTCTTTGGTGGAAGAATTTGTCTACTAAAAGATCCATTAATATCAATGTAAATGAAGAAATATGAAAATGTGGATTGCCGTTCGTTTTTATCCACAAATATAAGAAATGACTATGTAGAGGACTTCATTTGACCAGGGAGTTTCCTAACAACTCTCTGATTACAGACATAAGAAGGTTCATTTCAAGCGACTTTCCTCCCCGTATCCAGTGGCGTAGCCAGGATTTTTTTGAGCAGGGGCACTGGGGGGTCACGAACCTTTCCGAGGAGGGCACAATTTCTGAATTCTCACCCTCTCTTTAGGACTAATATATATATAAAACTGTGCATTCCAAAATTTTTCGTAGGGGGCACCTAGAGTGGCACGGCTTTGTCGTGGGGATACGTGCCCCCTCATGCCCCCTTAGCTACGCCACTGCATGTATCCAAACCTTCCCCCATCCTTTCTTTGTCGCTAAGAGGCGTACAGGAATTTCGCACTTGAGCAGAAGATGTTTACAATTAAAATATTTAATTTTATCCTAAAAAGGAGTGAAACCAACCTTTTTCTTTTTCTTATGCCCTGAAAGGGACATATTCCCTCCCAGACCCCGCCTCATATACGCCTGTACTATCGCTACCGTGTAATGAAATTTTTCACGATGTCATGTCACTCGGTATTGACAGTATAGAAATATTCTCCGTGCATTACCTTTGCATAAACTCACACCTGTTGGGGAAAGTTTTAATTGGTATCATCGAAGCTCTGCTGCGGCCATCGTATGCCGGTTACTCCAGTTACGATTTCGCCCTAAAAGGCCGTCTATCTCTCCGTGAAGTTAATGACTTGGGTGTTAAGCTTGATTTGGAATATTTCATACACGCGATCCTTGGTTTGGTAATCAAACCCCCTTTGGTTTTAATCTGAAAAGTGGTTTCTTCCATTTCGAAATTTGACGGGATTTCGGTTAATAAGTTGTCATCAATAATAGAGCAAAACTCGAAATGATGTGACTCCAAACAGTAAGCGGTTTGAAACTCCACTTGCTTAGAAATTTAATCTCCCTGTGTTTACTCCTTCGAGGAAGACAAATGTTTTGTTGGGTGAATGCCACGATCACTCCAGACTCACGGAAGAGAAAATGGAGGAAATAGACCGAGAAACATTCATTACAAAAACCAAAATATGTAGGAAACTCAAATATTTCTTCGTCCAGTGATGGATATAGTGGCTGAAATCAGATGAGGGCAAATGCAGAGGCGGCGGAGAGAGGATCTAAGGACAGAGTGTACCCCCAGGCGCACCTTGGCAATAATGTTAAAACGTATGCTGTTTATTTGTATTCTAGGGTGGAAAATCACCGCCACTGTTTTAAAGCTATTCCAAATTCGTAACCTTTTGTGTGCCCCGTTGTTTGTTGAATAAGTACTGATTCAAACACAATATTTCCATTTTATGTTAACTTGATGTATCTTTCGTAGAATACCCGAAAGCAGGGGTCCACAATTTTTCCCAGCGACCTAAAAAGATTTTTGCATATGAAGCACGATCCACCTTAATGCACTAGACGAAATTAACAATAACAAATTAACTGCAAATAGACTTTTTTAAACATATGTTATGCCTCTTAAAATGGGTTTGTGTTTAAGTTTTCATTTTAATTTAAAGACTATAAAAGTCACGTAGACTTCCTTTGATGAAATATTTAAGTAATTTCTCATTTATATCTTTAAGAACGTCGGCAGCTTGTCAAAAGAGGGGAGAGAGGACATTGCTTGACCAAAACTAAATCAACCGAAACCATGACGCATTAGAAACGAGGAATTCGTGCCCGTTTTAAGAGCCCTGAAAATTTTTGGATTCCAGGTGTCCTGTGGTGCAATCTGAGGCATTTTCCCACGACTTTCATCCATTAAGTGGCTGTTACGGTACCACCATATCTGAGTTTGATTTAATTAAATCAGCTTTTTTGTAAGCTATCGAATCACACACGTGCCAACTATTATCATTAGGGCTCTGTAAAAGAGTGGGGGACAAAGGATATGATATTCCCCCACTTTCAAAAGTAGGAGGACGTGCCCCTTCCCCTTGCCCTCCACTTGTTAACGCTCATGTATATCTCTGACGAACGTGAAGTCATGTTTCGGTGACTTTCAATATCCTTAAGTTCTTGTTGCCCAGGATTTTTTTCTCCACAGCAATGGATAGCAACACACACTTTGCCGAATAAGAGCCCTAGATACCATGGCCATGTTATTATTTATATCGTTATATAACTAGCAAGTAATTCAGAGTTGCTTCAAATTCTAAGTAGACTAATCGCAAACGTTCACAATCTTTTTGAAGGGATGTCCACATCTGAAGAACTCGACGAAAACTTAAAGGGTGAATGTCATACCAATTTTAATTGGTGTACCCGGTATCCTTATTCATGAATGGCTCTGTTGAAGTCATGAACCGGTGTTCTGGATAAAGGCGGTGGCATTTGAAGCGATGAAGCTTGGCAACCGGGAGGGTCGGGGTTTGATCCCCGGCCGGGTCAAAGTAAGGTGGGTTTTTCATCCAAGAGCAATCTACGGTTTCTCTATCTGAACTGGCTTTTCAAAAGAAACCAGATTTGACCGAAATTGTTGAGTTGGTTAGCCACCCGACGTGGAGTTGTAATTCCTAGCCATAAAGGCTTCTCACACATATGTGGTCGCTTACTAGCGTCGTGAAACAAAGCAACTTCCCTTCAAGGCCTGACTTAAGTCATGTGACAATGTTTTGTCACTAAATTGTTCGATTCATGCAGACTATAAGTACCTATTTCACTTTAATATGAATATTTTTTGCTTGGACAATCATGAAAGATATTTGTAAAGGAAATAAGAGGAAATTTGCAAGATTTAGTAGACATTTCCAAATAAATTTGGGGCGAATGTTGTTTCCCTTAAGTTAAGTAATTGCACATGTGTTGAAAGGGGGAGGCCATGCCCTTTTTAAAGGCCTGGTTGCATACACAGACGCTTTTATATGTAAATTATCTACATCAGGGGTTCTCAAGTATTTTGGGTTACAGGTTACTTTTCCTAAGTTATTCCTTTATACCAATTGTAGTAGCTAAAACTGGTTTACATAGTTTCCTCTCTTAAATGCTATGAATTTTGAAATCCATAAATCTTCCATGGACCTTTTTAGATTTTGTCGAGGGTCACAAATGGCCCAAGGCACCACTTCAGAACCTACGATCTACACCTTTGTTTTTGCGCCAAACTTTTATTGTCGGTAAATTCATAGGTACATCATGTTAACTTTATTGATTGTTCCCTGTTATCGTATAAAGGAAATAGATCAAAATTTCTGCAAATTCTCTTCACAAAAATTTGGTTACTTTTTTATTCAGCTTGTGTCACATGAGTGTGTGGGGGCGGGGGTGGCGGTGAAGCCTGTCAATCCCCAAAACACGATTATTAGTGGCGTTACGATTTAGAGGGAACTTCCATGTAACAACAGTAGCTGAGATTTCCATACAGTCAGAGGGGAGATAGACGTCCCCACCCTTCCCCCTCCATGACAGACTCAAATGGACTGCTAAAGCCCTTTTCAGCCACGAGTTCAAATATCGGCTTTTATGACATTTTCTCCATGAACATTATTTCATAATTCTTTCCACAAAACTTCGCAATCTCAGTTTTTCTGCCGCGAATCCCCCCTTTCTTCTCTGCTTTCGCAAAAGTCTCTCCGAATTCTATGTCTGAAAATCTGCGGCATTTATATGTCATCATTTGTGTACTCGATAGAAAACAAATAGCCACAACTTCCATAAAAACTTTTAGAAAATATTAACCATGTTACAAGAAAATGTCTGTTTTTGCCACCTACATCTTAAAAAATAAGCTACATATGCAAATTTGTGACGTAAAGGAGGGACTAAAGACATGCCCTTCTTACGTCATCCATTGTTTAATTCAACTTTATTCGAAGGACAATCGTAATGTTGCTATGCCCTGTGGATTTGTCCTGGCAGTGGCTGTTGTGTTCTTGGAACATATCTACATTGCACACCAAACTATGAACTAGCTGGTAGTAATTAATAGCTATAGTTTATCTCGGATGTAATGACAGAAATGCAGACACTGTGCAACACCTCATATCATAATTTTGCATAGCAACTTATGAGAAATCTCGAAAATCAGCCAACATCTGAAGAGGTATATCTTGAGAATGATTTAGATATTTAAATAATTCCACCCAACATTTCATCAGGGAGATTTGTCTATCCTGCTTAAGTGGAGAAAAAAACTTCTTTAGCTGCATGTTTACATACAGCTTAATGTCTCATGGCCCTAAAATCGGCTTTAGAAGAAGAACGGCAATCGATGAGAAACACGTTTCGTGGAAGAGCGGCGTTGTGACATCTGGTTACAGAGGAAGTTGAATTAAACCCCACTGATGTTTTGATTACGTCACATTATAAGGAGGGTACTACCATGTCTACATTGTCATCTGTTAAGTTAAGTAGACACCTAATCGAACACCACGTATAGGCCTAACTATCCTTCGAATTCTGCCACCAGTGACAGCGATATCAGGGGAGGGAGAAGGCATGTGGGACACATGTCCTACCAGATTTTCCACTTTTTCCACATGCACCCCTTTCCTCCAGTATTTCTCCAGATAAAACAAATGCAGCTGACATGCTTTGCTCCCCATAATTTCTTTTGCCTAACTCCTCCCCCTCACTTTCAAAATTCTTCTACCTCCAGTGACTTTTCTGTCACCACATAATTCGTTACACCATATCTTGTGAGCATTTGAAATGCTGAGTCGTTTTAACATCATCGACACACCCAGCCGCCATTACATAACATTTGAAGGTATACACACGCCGATACAGTAAATTCACACACACACACGCACCCACACACACACATATATATATATATATATATATTGTAACGTTTTGGGGGTGGGGGTTTGGAGATAGGGTAGCGTGAGGCCAGCAGGTTGAGATTCTTGGCCGATGATGGTGTATTTTAATTGGCCACACGACTTCCAAAAGAGCAACACAAAAGACGAGTAAAACAGCTGTAGAGGCTTCCAACGATGTATTCAAATAATAAAACTACTTCTGGTGATTTAAAACATGGCACACGGTGAAATAAGTTGACGTTATAAAATACACAGTTATTGGCAACAGTATTTGGCAAGACATGATAGGAGTAATTGGCTAGCTTAACTTCAAAGGCACCTTTAAACACTGGCTGATAGCTGAAGGCGTTGGCCTGCTACCAACCTGAAGTGTAGGCTACCTTGTTAGCTTGTCCTTCTCATGCTGTCTCTTCAGGTGTGTACCAGGCTTATGATTCCACTGCAACTATCAAACTGTGACTCCCTAACATGTACACGTGTACTTCATTTTAAATAAATCCCTTAAAAATGGCTTGAAAATAATCCCATCTTTAGACATAAAGATAAAACTGAGGCTTACAATAACAGTTAAAATTGTCTAAGATAATCCACAGCTGTAGAACTATTCACTACTTTACTAAGCAATGCCAAGAACATGGAACCTTTTTTATAGCAAATAACTTCTTACGTAACGTTACATGAAGTTACATCACATATGTAAAACGGCATGTACAAATAATAAGCATTCACAATACAGAGATTATCCTGTGGATAATCACTAACAGCACACAATGAACTAATAGAGGCACAACTTCTACACAATGAAATAGTCTAAGTAGTAGGCAAGGCTTAAATACAGGGATTTAGGCGCTCCACATAATCCGAACTTGCTCCGCAAGGCTCCGCATAATCCATTGGATCTCTAAACAGCTCCGCATAATCTCTTGAAGCTCCACAAAGCTCCTCAGCTGTCACATGTACAGCGTGCCAGCGTTACAATATATATATTGCTAGCCTTTTCTCAGTCATCTGTCGTTATACGCTGATGAAGAACACAGGTGTGTTCGAAAATTTCGTATCACTGTATATTGTACATATTTGCTATATATTTGCAATAGATCGAATACGTGCTTCAAAATGTCAACCGGCCTGTTGGCCTTCTTAACGTCTACTGTATTTTTTGTATGGAGCACACGTGGATTCCATCACCTCAATATATATATATATATATATATATATATATATATATATATATATATATATATATATATATATATATATATATATATATATATAAATATATATATATATATATATATATATATATATATATATATATATATATATATATATATATATATATATATATATATAGGGTCGAAATGCTGTAGAAATGTGTAGGTCGATAAAAGTGGTAATAAGTGCTTAAAAGTTTGAGGAAAATTCCACGTTTCGGGTATAAACCCTTCATCAGGTGGCAAAAATGTAACTGAACGAAAGTAGATAAAATACACGTTTAAAGAAGGCACCTACAAACCGGTTGTATATATATATATATATATATATATATATATATATATATATATATATATATATATATATATATATATATATATATATATATATATATATATATATACAAAGCAACTGCTGCCGTAACTCAATATAATACTTACCTTCCTCAATTAAGCTGCAGGCAAAAATTTTGAAAGTAAACTGGATTAGAAATCCTATTTCAAGAGGTGCTAAATTTATTTATGAAAACTTTTCATTCTTATCCTAAATTTGATTAGCAAAAGACAAGTTGACGTGTGCAGCCCATGGCTTGTCGCCTTGTCCACCAATTGTTTTCTTGACGTGTAGATGAGCCCAATTTTCAACACGGCGTGAAAATAAATCGAGCTTATACTTCTAGATAATATCATGGTGTTTCTCATTGTAAAACTTCCGAGGATTAGGTGTTGGTATTCACGCTAACAGTACAAAATGCAGAGTTTTTATTTGATTTACGTCACTTTTGCGTCATATCATTGCTCATAAAAAGTAGCACTATTTTTATACATTAATTGTTAAAATATAATGGAGGGTAACTAAGACATTTTTTCCGTTAGGTTTTGTATCATTTTTATATTATTTAATAATGATTTGATCAGAAATTTTTATGGCGACCAATTTTACTAATCAAAATGGCATTTCTTCATACTTGACTGAAAGAAAAGCATGACTTAAATAACAAAGACAAGAATATTATACAAGCGATTAATACATCAGTATGTATTCTCGTTGAAGGAACTTCAAGGAAGACCTAATCTTGAGTTATTCTAAATCCATGATGAATCTGAGCCAACCTTTCCGATGGCTATAGTTTCCTATTTACAGGGCTGTGACGACCAAGTGCAGACTTGGAATCGAATAAGCAGATAAGACGAATAAGACAATAATCTAGTCGAGACATCGATAGCTTCTTTTTCCTAGGCATTACACATCGGAAGAAAACTTGTATAAATGTGACTAATTATTGTAAAGATATAAATAAATAACTTTTCCCAGTTTGAAACATGTAACACTATTACTTCCAACGCCCGTTCATTTGATTTAAGACTACTTGAAAACAATATTGATCACCCCCAAAAATATATATCCCCCATATATATATATATATATATATATATATATATATATATATATATAAATATATATGTATATATATATATATATATATATATATATATATATATATATATAACGCTAATTCCTACTGTACGGGGAAATCGATATATCGCGGTTTCGTTAAGGCGAAGAAAAAAACAATTTTATATACATTAAAAAATATTTCCCCTTTTGGAAACCAGATATACAACAACGCTTTTTCAATGGCCCACCATTTGTACGTGTTAAAAGATACGGGTACGTAACTTGGTCAACATTGAAGTAATAGCATGTCAATTATGTGGTGAAACGGACGTTACCATCCGTTTACGTATTCCTATATAAAAAGCGTGTGATTTCGCAAAGTCGACCTGATTTTTTCCCCTTTTAGACGATTTCCCCTTTTAGGCACGTTTTTTCATACAATATTTCCCCTTAATCCAAAATTAGCAAAATATATATATATATATATATATATATATATATATATTTCTCTAATTCGGCACTTAGGGGGAAACTTGTTGTTGAAAAGTCGACCTTAAGGGGAAAAAAATTTTCGGGTGACATATAAGTTTCGCCTTAACGTTTCCACACACTTTTTCTATAGGAATACGTAACCTTACAAGAGCGCCCTCTTAGATTTACACACTAGATGCCATTACTTCAAAGGTGTCAAATTAACGGACACCTAGCTGTTAACACGAACGGATGGCTGGCCATTAAAATAACGTTAATTATATGTTTAGACGTTAGGGCGAATTTATTTCTTATGTATTTTATTATCTTTTTTTCGCCCTATGAACAAGCAGATATAACAATTTCCCCTTAAGGTGGGAATTAGCGTTATATATATATATATATATATATATATATATATATATATATATATATATATATATATATATATATATATATATATATATAAGTAGGTAGAGTGACGTAGCGAATTTATATGAATGAGTCAAATCAACGCTGTATTTAATATTTGCATAGAGACCTTAGGCCATTTTTCCTCTAACAAAGCACTTGCCTTTTACTGAAAGAGGATATTCAAATGTGAATGGAAAACTTAGCCTCAAGCAGCATTCGAACCAGCGACCTCCCGCATACAAGGCGGATGCTCTGACCAGTGAGCCAGTGGTCAACACCTCAGAAACCACATACCAGGAAGCACTCCACAACAGTGGCTATGGGTATAATCTAAAGTACAGAACCCAACCGCTTAACACCAGTCAACAAAACAAGGCCACAAAACGAAGACGTGCCAGAAACATAACCTGGTTCAACCCCCCATTCAGTGACAATGTCACCACCAACATTGGCAAGAAGTTCTTCAACCTTTTAGACAGCTGCTTCCCGCCTGGACATAAACTACATACTCTACTCAACAGAAACACGGTAAAACTGAGTTACAGCTGCATGGCAAACATGGACCAAATAATATCAGCGCACAACAAATACATACTGACCAAACAGGATCTGCAACCAGCAACACAAAACAACTGCAATTGCAGAACACAAAACCAGTGTCCACTGCAAGGCAACTGCCTCACCAACAACATAGTGCACCAAGCCACTGTAACACGCCATGGCAATCACAAGGAAGAAACTTACATTGGTCTAAAGGAAAGCACCTTCAAAACCAGATACAACGCCCACAAGTCTAGCTTCAAACACAAAGACAAGAGAAACGCAACTGCACTCAGTGAATACATCTGGAAATTAAATGATTCAAATGTAGAACACTCCGTGAAATGGAAGCTTATAAGCAAAGCTCGGGCATACTCCACATCATCAAAAACCTGCAACTTCTGTTTAGAAGAAGAGTTCTTCATCATACTCAAACCTACCTTAGCCACTTTAAAAAAAAAAGAAACGAACTCATCAGCTCTTGCAGACACAGAAATAAACATCTGCTGTGTAATTATTCCAATAGGTAATGTATCTTGACTCGACCTAATCACCGTGCCTGTTTTCAGAAACGAACGCTTCCACAGTACGGTTCAACGGGCCCGTACGGACGTATTCAACGTTGTTGACACCATTCTACATCAGGCTTCTGAAGAGTGAGGACCCGTTCAAATAGGCCCTTACGAAACAGTTCTGTAAAGCTATCTTGTAGTAACCCAGTTACAACCTTTCAATATTTTAGCTCCCTTTACAGGTTGAGCACTTTACCATTGACTAGTTAACACCTTTTACGATTATATATATATATATATATATATATATATATATATATATATATATATATATATATATATATATAAATATATATATGAAAGTCATGGAACATAAATGGTGAACAGCAAATGTTTCAAAATGAATTTGGGGTGCCTACACACCCTGTAGGTGACGTCCTCACAAAACGAATATGAAGAATTCTGTTAAAGAAATCCATGCTAGTAGCATTTTGACAAATTTTTATAGAATGTGTAGAGAACTTTTACAGAAGTCCACAGAAGTTTTAAAATGCCTATAGTCATTTCTAGAGGATTTCTTTCGACATCTCTAAATTTCTGTGAACTTTTTAGTAGTATCTGCATAAAATCTCTAAGGATGTCTTACAATTTATGTCATAAATTGTAATGAAAGATATTTTTGAGATAAGACGTAAACGATTGAGCAGGTGTTTAAGATAAGGATGAGGCCACTGCTGACTCCCTTTAAGTTGCACCATTACGGAAACTTAGTACACACATATAAAAAGTATCGAATTCTGTAGCATGCTAGAAAAGAATTAATTGTAATTCTACATAGGAGAGACAGAGATTCGTTAAAGATGTTACAGAGATTTTTAGAGAATTCATAAAGATTCTACAGGAAAGTTGAAAGGAGTTCTTTGAAGTATATTTGTATAAATATTCAATAAAACCCCGAAACACCTCTGAAAATTTTAACGAATCTCTGTCTATGGAGTTGTATAGATATTTTTGGTAAGGACGATTTTATTTACATACAGAAATATTTTCAACCTTTATCCAATAATTTATAATTTATTATTCTATTGAGCATAGGAAAATGTACGAGGCACTCCCTTTTTGAGTTCTGAATTAAAAACAGAAATACAGTCACCTAGATTTGAATGACTAATTCATGAATATATTTTGGTAATCATAGGACAAAACTTAATACCTTCAATAGACCTTGTTAACTTCTAAAACTTTATGCAAGAAGTTTGAAAGAGGGATGTGAAAAATTTGATCGTGGTTTTAGCGGATCACGGTTTCAAGACGGTTGGAGCGACAGATTATGCCAGTTTTAAGTAATTCTGATTATATACATTAACTTAAAACAGACGGATGGTATGAAGTAACGAACAAACGTAATATGTTTATACAAGTATGTTGAGATCATTTGACGGTGACGCATTGCATCATAACCCCCATTCCCGGGGCCCGCATTTATTAACTAGTGTCGCTTGTGATCACCGTATGAAGCATAAGCAAACAGGACTTCTTCAAATGGGTAGCTGTCCACACTAGCCAGAGATTTTACTGTAGACATCTCATACGTTTTCCCGAAAAACAAGATATACTTTGCCCCCAAATCGCAAATATTCTTCTCAAATGGGGCTGCACCCCTCTTTTACCCAGCCCTTTTGGTAACATCCGGTGATGTGAAAAGGAGTTACGACTCCGAAGTAGCACGATGCTTAAGTTAAAGGCAGTAGGCAGTCACCCCAATCAGAGTGAGTGTACCCTGTCACTCTAGTTCATGATTGGCCTATTTTGATCATGTGACAATATTTTTGTTGGTGAATTGTGAAATTCAAGGAGAATTTATCCTTGCTTTACCTATTGTTTGTAATAATTATGTTCGAAACATCTTCAGAGGTGCTTGCAATGCAATAAGAGGAGATTTGCAAGAGTATGCTGATTTTTCAAAGAAAATTTTGGGGCGACTGCCTATTGCCTTTAACGAGAAAAACTCATACAGCCCACACGGATTAAAATGACAAGTATAATACGTCAACAGTCCATGGTACTAAATACACGGTTTACCGACCTTTTTCAATACCCATATATTTCTACATATGAAACTGAAAGTGTGAAGCCTTTTCCTCTACGTCCCCTCTCCCTCCTTAATCCTTCCGCCCGCTTTTGACCTGCAGGCAAATAACTCCTACCGCAATTCTGAATTTCAAGCGTTTTGCTGACAGACTAACGCGTACACAGAGCGGTATAGCTGCTGTCGAGGTGTTCAATGCTCCAGGCAGAATCCTATTGAGGTACATAACTCTCACGGTATATGTAGTTCTCACAAAGGGAGCTTCAAGTTGTGCGTGACCACGAATTAGGAATATCAATAATGACTGACGCAAGAATATTATTACGTGCAGTTTCTTTGCATCGAGGCATCACATTTTTTGCGGTTTCCTACATTTTCTAAATGCGTGATCACATTTTCCCTCCCAAAGTGATGAACGTCTGAAGTTTTCAACCTTACCAGTGAACTTCAGATACCGCTATAGTAGCATAAATGCGCGTCATGTTACCAATTAATTTCGGGGAAAAACTGATGTTACTATTCCCTGTTTCCTAACTTTTTGGTCAAATATCAATATCAGGCTCATTCAGGAAAAAAGTACACAAAAGTGCACGGAAAGAGCATCAGTGACCTGGCTAAGATTGTCAACGACGATGGAATGCTATTTTATAAAGCATCAAAATGACAGAACATGAAAGTAAATAGTCAGAAACAAAATACTATATTTTTTCAAATTTAGGGAAGGGTATTTGACTTCCTGCAGTCAGGCCAGTAGTGAGGGGTGGGGCAGGGAGGCGCCCCTAGTGTCATGTAGTATGTATAATGGGCCCTTCAGTATAAATTGATGCTGACCGCCATTTTGCTATTTCTCATTAAGATTGCAGATTATGGTGCAATACCATTTACATAATTTTGAGACAATGCACACGACACCTAGTCTGTCTGGTTTCCCCCTCCCCTGTGATTGGTCCTTGTTGATGGCATAGTATTTTCAGCCAATCAGAGGCCTATCCCATAGTAACAGACTTCCTTCCTACTTTAAGTCGGAAGGCTGTATCCCACGCCACTCGTGCAGCAGACCTCTCAAAAGAAGCATGTAGTCACTTTTAATTTCGGAGCATGTAGCTCCTTAAATCATTCTTTTTGTATGGCCGGCCTTTTAATTCCTGTATGATTCCAGCACGATTATTTATAATTCATCATCAAAAATCACCTGTATATATTTAACTACCGAAGGAATCATCACCAGAATAAATTAACGAGAAACCAGAAATCCTGTTCTGTACTTAACTTGGATTATCGTACCGAGCTTACCCCCAAGCCTTCGCAGGAGCGATTGGCCCTTACCAATATCTTACACGGTGGAGTCGCAAGGCTTTTAATATCTTACACTAGAAACTTAAAATTACTAGTGTGGTAATGCATTTTAGCATATATAGCTCCCTAAAAATGTTTTCGCCCCTGGAACTTATCTGGCCTCCCTTCAGTACCTTGTATGGCTACGGGCCTGCCTGCAGTCCATCCGTCTAACACACTGTCGGCATTTATTACATGAGTCTGAATGATGTCGACTTTTTGACAACGGGGCTTGGCGAACTAATCCTTGATCTGTTGCGATCGCAAAATTTCATGCGCTGTGGACGTACATATATATATATATATATATATATATATATATATATATATATATATATATATATATATATGCAATGTCAATTAGTGGGCTGACACGGGGGTATGAAGTGGTTGCTTCAATTAGTTGTTGCAGAGATGGCCGAAATGGTAGTTATTTTTGATTTTCAAAGCAAAATCACATCGTCAGCCGAAAAGTTTCCTTTGTCCACCTCAACGATTACTATTTCTTTTAAGACAATAAGCAAACGTCCAAAAATAATTTTGAAACAGCAACTGCATCTTACAAATCTATTTTCCCTTTCAAGCCTTGACGTAAGAAGCGGGGCTGGGGGAGGCTAGGGGAGTCTACACACCCAGACTAAAATGTGTTAGACGGAAGTATGCCCCCCCCCCCCCCACGATTCAAGGGCAAAAATCCTTGTTTGGATCCTCGGTAAAAACATGTCAAATACTTGCACAAATGTCGCACCAAATTGCATCTTACGACTCTCAAATATTAATTCCCTAAAGGGGAGTGGGGAAGTCCCTCCTCTTACACCCTTCCCTAGGCCGGAATCCAAAACAACGTTCAGCCCCCCCCCCCTTCCGAGTTGAGAACAGCCTCCTACGCCTATGCGTACAAGTATCTTTCATGATGTTTCCAAACATAAATATAGCATATACTAACCATAAACCGACTAGTTATTCTGCATGAATTTAACAATTCAATAACAAAAACAGAGTTACTTCCTTGGGACCCAAACTAGTAGCGACCAAATGCTCAGCCTTCAATCCGTTACATCACATGAGTCTTGCATGAAATGGTTTATACTGCTTTTCAAGTAAAGATCTGGGGCTACTTTATGTTATCTCCCCTACTTGTGAAAACCTGAAACTACTCCTAAAGGAGTTACGACCACGAATTGAATAGGGGCTTACTAGCAAGCTCCCACATACTTTGCTTTGTTTATTTCCGGATTGAAGTGCGTTACCTTATTTTCACAGGTATCGATTCTAGACTGATCGAACTTCTAGTTTCAAGAAAAGCCCTCCCGGGCTATCTCCCACTTCCAGAGAAAATCTGAAACCACTCCCAAAAGGAGAGGAAGTCCTCGGAAGCCCTTCTAGTAGTGCAAGCGAGAACTGTCATGAATGGCTTCAACAAAGTTAGGGTGAGAGTTAAACGAAAGTTTTTCTAGGAAATATATAGATGTCCGACGTAGCCTTTATTTAAAACACAGTGTTGAGCAGAAACGGTGAAGGGAACCATATGTACGTAAGGAAGCGTTCACAGGTCTTCAGGTCTTTTTTTATGAAAAGTTCATTCGGCTGGACCGGAAGTCCATAGCTAAACGTTATCCACCCCCCGCACCCCCCCCCCGGACTTAGAATTCAAATGTTTAGTTTGTTGGAGGTTTCCGTTGCGTTCCCGGCGAACGTAGGATACTTCCTCAGCCACGTATGTCCGCCGCCTCAGAAATATAAAGAGGTTGTATTCTTAACCTGCGCCGAAGGTTACTGTGTCTGTTGTTTAGCTAGGAACATAGTGGTTCTGCATGGACGAGGGAGATGCTATCATCCCCCTGCATGGAAAGCACAGAGGGCAAATAATGGGTCCATGTAGGAAACCATGGGGCTAACTGTCGAGACAGTTACTCATATGAACTAATTCAAAAAAGAAGCATTCTCGTGGGGTTTACACACTTGGTCCATGAGCCTCTTCCTAGGACTACGTCAGTATAGGGTTTTTCAACGATTGGCCATTTGAGTATATCATCATCCCACTGTGAAAAACATCTGCTGGAACGACGGAAAAGTTACTGTGACTTTCTCTGAACTAACAGACTAAGAGAAGTGATAAATTTCATCCACTCCCTTTAGCGTACGAAAGATAATTTCGTTGTTTACGAAACTTTAGGACTGATTTTAGTTAAAGTGGTCGTAGGAGTGCTCTCAGCCAATCAAGTGATAAGCAGTCCACATAAACACCCTTCCATTGAAATGAATATAAATGGAGAGAATGTCACCAACCGGTATACGATTTCTTACCGGGTAATCAACAGTAGGCTATTTGTTTGGGTCGTAATAGATTGGACAAAATTCCCCGCAAATTTCATCTAAATTCCTGAACGCAAAGACGATGAGAGCTTACGAAGTTCTAACTTACATACACCCTCGCTTCCCACACTCGCAGTTAATCTATTATTTACTCTTCAAACTTTCGAACCCCCTTGTACTCATGCACCTTATAGACCAGCGGTGTGGCTATGGGATGGATGGAGGTGAAAGCCCCCATAAAAGTTTCGCCCACCCTGTCGTTCTAACCAGAAAAATCAAGTAAAAAAAGTATACCGCTTCCGTAGCTGAAACTCCCCATAAAATTGTGAAGCTTCCTCCACCCCCATGAAGAGCTTTCTGGTTGTGCCACTGGGATAGGCGCATTTCTCCTACGCATGACGAAGCAGATAACGTTTCCGGCAGAATCATGCGTGTTCAATCCCACATCGGTAAAATTTTCAAGTGTCACCCACGTTCACATTCCACAGGTTAACAACAGTAGAGCGATGTTAGCGACTATCCGATGTGCGTCAATCCTACCTGATTCGTAACTATATTAATTTTTATACCTTTCCGCATATATTTTCTTGTAAAATGTGACGTATATACAAACTTGACGACAATCTTTCAAAGTGGAAGTCCTTTCTTTAATTTCTAGAGGGTTTAAAGGTAAACGACCTGAGAAACTAATAGTCCAACCTCATTACTAGAGAAGGAAGGCACGAACGCACTTACAATTACAAATGACAAATGGGTCATTCGGATTTGGTTTGGTTTTAGTATAGTGATGGTCAGCTACAGTGTGAGATATCTAGAAGTTGTGAAGCGTGTAATATGAGGCACAGGGGCAGGGCCGTCGAAAGATTGCTGAAATTGCTGCTAAACATATTTAGATACTGGTCTGGATTTGTCATTTTCAAAGGTAAAAAATATGTAATCCCGACAACAGTCAGTCTCCCCAACGATCTGCTTAATTTTGCTCTTAGGAAGGGCAGATTCTTAAATAAAAGCTCAAAATTTTCCAATTTTCCTCACTTAAAATTAATTTTGTTTTCAAACTTCTCCCAATAAAAGTCCAAAATTTTCACATTTAAAGAAACCAAAATTTTCAAACTTCTGTCAACAGGAGCCCCAAAACTTTCGGCGCACTATACGCCCGCCGAAAATTTTACGTTCGGCACCCTTTCGGCAACCAGTTACCTTTGTTGGAGCTTCGGATTGCTGGCCCCTTGTGGGGGAGCCTAACCCCCCTGTCGGGCAAATCCTGGCGCAATGCCTGTTGCATAACAAATGATTAATCTCAAAAATGGTAGAATCTCGAAGTTATATATCTTGAAAACGGAAAATCTATGTGCATTGAATTCTTTTGATACGTAATCTTAATCTATAACAGTGACGTAACTAAACTTTTCTTGTGGTGGGCAACATCTAACATTTTCCGAAAAACTGTTGTCCTCAGATAACAAGTTTACTGACTACTTCACTTGTAACAAGGGCTTCGATTTTGTTTTGAAAACATCTAGAAAGATTCAGCTTAGAATTTATGTGCTGTCTTGGGGAGGGGTGTAAAGAACTCCCTCACCTATGGAAACTTTAAAGAATAAGTCCCTAAATGCAAATCTCAGGATATTATGAATCTTTCAGAAAAAGTCTTTTATTTCTGTTTTAGGGTCAGGCATACTTTCCTAAATGACATGTTTTTGTAGAAAGTTCAAACATAAACATGACCATGGACGCCCCCTCCCCCCAAAAAACAACTTTCATTGCCAAACGACTTTCAACGTAGGATGTATTCTCGTAAGGTGTGTCCGACGAAGCTGTCTTTACAAGGGCGGAGGCGTAAGCCAGAAACGGGGTGCTTCTGGGAATTTATCTCAAATTAAATGACTTTTGCGGTTATTCTTGGCCATCTCCGGAAAACAAAGAATATTGCGACCTCCACGTGTAATTTGCAACTGTTGTGAAATAGTTTGGCTAACGATAACGCAAATTAGGTGCCGACCGAAAATTTTCATTTGCAATTTGCAAAGGCGTTGTTGCAATGCTACGCCCTCCCACTGCCAGGGTGTGACCCACGGTACTCATTCGGCCTATTCACGGGTCCAGGGCCACCGTCCAGGCAAGATCCACGGCAATTTGCAAACTTGTGGCCAGAATGGAGCTATCAACTGTCTACAGATGACATCGGCAATTGGCCCCCCAAAATTATAGTTAATCATCTTTTAATTTAAAATAATACCCCAGACTAACGGGTTGTCGTGTAAAGTGGAGGTGATAGTTGGTGGGGTAGATTGCGAGAGGGGTTACAATAGTTTTCAAAACAATACTTCCGTTCAATTTTTCTTTCAGAAAGTAGTAATGAGACAATTACACGCAAGTTGTCTTATCATGAGAAATCGGTAATAATAATGAGAAACCTGTCTATATTGGGTGAGAGGGAAAAGGGCCGAAATATTTGACTGAGTATGATTGGAGTGCATATTCTATTAAATCGTGTATGCAAGGAGCATGGTGTATTCCACGGTCATAGACGGCTATTTCAAGGAAATTTAAGATGGCAAAAATTCCGACAGAGACTTCGGAGGCTTTGTGGGGGTAGTACAACGGCCCCTTGCCCCCAAGGCTCCAATTAGGCCACCGATTTACAATGTTGAGTAAAAATTACTTTTAAGATTTTGTGAGTGCATTTTTCAAACCTTTCAGGACATTAAAATGACAGTGTTTTGATTCCGTTGTTTCTCATTCAAAAGGCCCTTCCGCTGTATGCTACGACTCACTAAATGTAAAAGAGTGAATTTCACTCTTCGGCGATTGCCTACAGTGACCAGTCTCTGTTTCGAGTGGAATTCCACTCTGTCCGGAGTGGTAATTCACTCATTTAGAGTGAATTACCCCTCCCAGCAGAGTAAAATTTTCACTCGAAGAAAGAGTGGTCACTGTAGGCAATCGTCGAAGAGTGAAATTCACTCTTTTACATTTAGAGAGCAGAATGAGGTTCTGCTCCCTGAAGGAGCTATGTCTAAGGCCCCTCCCTTTTGAGAAAGATTTTGCCTTTGTAATGTTGCTTGGATACAAGATAGTGCTATCGTTGACAACGCTTTGAATTGATTATATGTTCTAGAAATTCCCATTACTACTGATTTTTTCGGCTGTGGCATGGCGAGGTGCCATGCAAGAGTCGAAGACTGATACCCGTTGTGGACCTTCCTTCTCCCTCTTAGTGCGCTACTTAGAGGGCCACCCTCGGATGGTGTGCAGAAGATCTAATTTTTGTAGAAATGCCTCCTAGATTGGCAAAAGGGCACTTTTTCCTTTAAGACCTCCAAAGTTGCATCTAAACATTTTTGAAACTACATGCTTTAGAAACTAAGACTTCAAGAAGAAATTAAAAGTTAAACTTGAAAAACGTATTTAGAAAAACCACTTTGATGGAGGAAACTGGACAAAAAGTTACTTTACAAACTCATTGATTTAAGCATGTAACTAAAAGGTAATCATAGACTACTTCATGTTAGCACGCTGTGGCACGTGTGAAAACAATACTAAAAACCTTTAATGTAAATACGGGAAAATCTAAAAGAAAACGAACCTTTATTTGAAATTTCCCAGGTTCTGACGGCCTCAAAAACAAAATCAGAACAATGAATTTTAATTTGATTAACTAGTCAGCCTCTCAACCTTCAGACCTCTCTTGTTGGGATTTCACTGTCTATGCGACAGGGAAATAGCGTTTTGTTATCAATTGGGTGTAACATTTTATTGAAAAGGATACTATTAACACTGTGTACAAGAAAGGGTTTCGTTCTTCAGTTAGAATATATATATATATATATATATATATATATATATATATATATATATATATATATATATATATATATATATATATATATATATATATATATATATATATATATATATATATATATATTTATATATGGCTGTCGTGCCTTTACAATTATGCACTTTTCATATAACAGGGAGCTGTTTGGAAAGAGACACAGCAACCAAATTTGTAAAACAATGAGTACTTGAACGTGAGTTATTCCCATTCAAGTATCAAACTTTTGATTGACAGGCCTCTTTGTTCCTATTGTTTAGCCTTGTTGAATTTCCCCTTTCTAATGATGATCTGCCCCTTTCACACCCAAGTAATCCTGAAACAACTGCCTTTCTTAAACGTGCTTTGATTTGAGGTTTCTTACCGACGGAGACCAAGCTTTATTCAAGATTTTTAACTAAACGACCGTCAGTCAAAGTTTAAATAATGCACTGCCTTTGTGTCCCTACGAATTCGAAGTGTCGTCTGCTTTAAGCATTGTTCAAGCCTTAATCATTTGCCTCAGTTTTGGAAAATTTCCTCATCACTTAGAAACAAACTCGAAATGTGAGCTGTGTGAAAAGTCTTCAATGAAGTTAACTGAAATGACAGTTATTGAGACCAATAACAACAAAAGTGTAAAATTTCATGTTTGTGTGACGCCGACTGGCAACGAAAAGTTAACTGTTCAATGTGAGGATTAGATCTATTCATTGTCATTTTAACAATAGGTCACTAAATCCTAGTTGATCCTAGTTATTGTCATAGGAATTTAGGAGATAAGCAAGATAACCATCGGAAAGAACATTGCTCCAAAGTGTCTGTAGAACGTTGTGTTTTCTTCCTAACAGCTCCCTGATATTAAACCACAGACGCAATTTCGTTGGAAACTGAAAAATAGGTTGCGTCAATGTTCCCATCGATACCGAGAAATAATGATAAATCCTATTGCCCAAACCACTAACTACTGTTTCTTTTTCTTCTCTTAAATTGGCTACTGGTTATTTGATGACTATCTCCATGGTTACAAAATTATGTTAATTTTTGCCTGAAAAGTTTACACAACGGCTTATAGCGACGCCAAGACCCGTCTGGCAATCAGTCTTTTTTCTCAGAGGGAAATTGATTGTATTGAATATTATAACGATAAAGAACGGACAAGTAAAGTAATTTGATTCCCAATGTTTACGGAGATTACAGATGACGTAGCCAATAATGGATTTATTCTCCACAAAATGGCCGCGATATCACAGCAACCTGCAAAACGGCCGCGATATCGCAGCAACGTGAAAAAGAATCTATCACAACTAAATAAATAGTTTCTGTTTGCTATTCAGTGCTTTGTAAATATGGGCAAGAATTTCGTACACTTTACTTTGCTCCGTCCTCGCTGCAGTGGTGGCACTAGTTGAAGGCAGGGGGCATCACCTCCCCCATATGTAGGAGATGGCTCCATTGGGGAAATTTTTTACTTCCGTCTGAGAACCGTAATGGATACAATAAAATATGTGGTCCCCGACGACGGCTAATCGCCCCGAAGTTTACTTCGTTTTGCTCTAAACTATAGAGCAAATCCTTTAACAAAAACTCAAAAATATCCATGTTTTCCGTACTAAACCACAACGTTTTCAAGTTTTCTTTCATAAAAGCACGAAAGTTTCAAATTTCCATTAATTAACACACGAAATTTTTGGGGCTCCTTGGGCCCAAAATTTTGCTTTCTTCATCCTTTCGGCAATCCGTCTCCCTTGTCGGGGCTTCCGGTTGCCCCCTCCCCCGGTCTGGCAAACCAAAGGATGCCTGAACTATTAACTAAGCGACTTTCCTCTTCAAGACAGTACAAACCAGCACCTAACACTGTGCATGGGTAAGGATGAATAGGCACACATGTGTGGCAAAGGGTAAGCTACTTCTTGGTTTGGTGATTTGCTTTCTGTATCTCACATTCCAAAACATAGTTCCCAAAAATTGCATATTCCATGTTTAGAAATCTACATCATCAGAATACATAAAAATCAGGCTTTGAGAACACTGCCCGCTCTTTAATCAAGCTTTGCCACTTAACCTCTTTATGTCCCTTAGCAGGCCTGCATACAAGGGGCTGGGAGGTTCGGACGACCCTCGCAATATCCATGATACCCATAAGCGTACGAGGCGGGGGGGGGGCAGGGGGCATATGCCCTCCCAATTCGGGCAAAAATAGTGGATCCATTCGGGTAAATGAGACAGCCTAGAAAACAAATTATGCCTTTTTGGAACCGACACAACGGTATCAAAATTCGGGCAACTTGGTCCAAAATTCTAAATTCTGGCAAAACTTTTCCCTGACCCCCCAGAAATATTGACCCCCCGTACGGCTATGATGGTACCCTTCGGATAATGCAGACGTAGTTTGATGACACCATTTGATGTTTTAATAATGTCCTGTGTAGCATTTGAATGTCTTTGAAAAACTTTTGTCAGTCTACCAGTCATGCCAGGGAAAGCCACCCTGCTGTATAATGTGCGATTAAACAATTCATTCGATCAATAGTCCCAGTGTTCCTGCTACTTCTCCTATATGCACTGTCTTCCGTATGAAGGTTGTTTGCATTTCAAAGTCGCCATGGCGTGTATTATCATCAAGCACAGGGTTGTTGAGGAAAGTTGGAATTATTCTTACCGCGATAAAAATATTACCCTGATCTGTCCGTGTTTGAACCCGGGATTCGGATAAAAATACCCACTCATCAACCTGTCAGCGACGAAAACAGAAAGAAACTGTGTCAGAAAAAGGTCTTAAAAGATACTTTTCTAATGACTCTCTTAATTACACATTTCACTTGTCACAAAGTTGACTTGATTTATAATTTTCTAATTTCGGTTTCTTTTACACAACAAATATTCCGTACATTCAGTATATTCAGTACGAGAGTATCGAATGAACTCAGCAATTACGTCACTAAGTTGTAATACTTGGTGTCCCGTTTCAGATACAGACAGGCACATACATAGGCTATCACAGTTTTATGATGAAGAGAAAAACTATTAAGACTTATTTTACGGGGACGTAGGAAAGTAGAGAGGTTCTTTACAATTTATTGATTTGTCTTCGCCATTTTGATCCTGTTTGTACTCTCTTATATCCTATTAATTTAATTTTTTATGAGAGTATAAATAATGATATGAGTGTTGTGGTTTCGGCAGTTTTACTTTACTTTATGGGTGGGAAGAATGCATTACTCCCAAAGGAAGTTTGGTTCAATTAAGTATAGCTTTTAAATAATATGTCGCTTAATTGAGGACACAAGTTACCATGTTCAAAGTTCGCTCCATGCTCCCCAATCACTCCTTTTTGGATTAACAAAAGAAAAGTATACAAATTAACTACGGTACTTGCATCATACCTGTAGCGTAGAGGAGTTTCGAAAGTACTCCTGAAATACAACACCAAGCAATACTTTGGTATTCCGTTTCAGATATAGACAGGTAGGCCTACATGGATATTAGATTTTTATGATGACGAGAAAAAGTATTAAGACTTTTCACGGGAATCGGGAATAGTGATGAAGTTCCTAATTGATCCCTTTGCCTTTATTTGTCATTCGTATCTTATTTTCAGACAGTAATAGCCTATTTATGTTTTATTAAAGTTAAAACAGTGATACGAGCTTTGCGGTGTAAGCAATTTTATTTTACTTAACGAATGGGAAGTAAGTAACACTCCCAAAGGAAGTTTGACTCAGTTTTGGTATATTCGAAGTAATGCTGATTGATTGAGGACACAAGAAACCAAGTAAAAAGCTTGTTCCACGCTACCATAACAAGGCCTTAAGTACTTCTCCTTGGACTGACAAAAGAAAAACTACAAAACTGAGCGCGTACGTCATTGGTACCCAAGGAGGGGACTTGGGATTGAATGCCGCGTTCTTCCTCTTCCCCATACGTGTAGATTATTCTCTGTTTTCTGTAAGTTTGTGATTATTAAATTACTCAATTGTTGGGCAAAAGTGTTCAGTTCCGTACTCTAATGAGATTATATCTGTTACTTCCAGTTTTGTCCATTTGGCGAGTCAACACGGCAAGACTTTACTAGGAAACATAGTGTAAGCCAACTTTGTTACCATCGACTTTCTTTACTCCTGTCACTTAAAGTATGGTTAAAGGGAATGAGCTGTCTCCCTAAACCTTCTGTGAAATATAAGCAGAATCGTACAAAGCCCTTCTTATGTTCCTAAGAAGTGCATTCATAATGTTTCTAAACATAAATAATAAATCTAAAAGGTAAACCAAGCACTTATTTTGAATAAACTTAGCAATTCAGTAACAAAATGCTGTCACGTGATTAAACAGAGCAATTCCTGAATTAGGATACCAGGGTATCCTTATTCAAATTCGGGTGAATGCAATTGCCCTTTAAAGGGGCTTATTGTTCAGAATTTTGTTTTTTTATCACACCTGTTGAGTTTTACTCAAATCTTGATGTTAAATGGACATACTAAGAGATTCTGCACATTTAATACACAAATGAAACGGCAATGATAGGGTCATTAATGATTAAAACAAATTCGTAAATATACACTTTTTCCACTGCGTATGAATCATATGCAACCCCCGTTCAAAGACAACTAATTAGTGAAGCTTATACCAACTTGACTGACAGCTTCTCACCTCCTCTTACGAACAGCTGTTGTGATGAAGGCTTCAGTGGTATATACATGTTGTAGGCCCATATTCAAAAGAGGCTAGTCTATCAAGAACTTGGACAAGCATCGCGAGCTACGACATCTTAAACCCATAAAAACTAATTTGTCACTTTTTCGGTAACTATAGGACGTGATAAATGACTAATGAGGCTAATTAAAATCATTGTCTTCCAATGATTTCCTTCAAACTCGTCACAAAATAACCGATATCAACTCAATGAGCCCCTTTAAACTACGTGCATACATAATGCACCATTTAAAACGACTGGTACGAAACAACTACTGTATGGGCCTCATAGAGCAGGATATAGGTTCCTACATCCTGCTCTATGATGGGCCTACTTATAAGTACCTGTCTAGCTCATCGGTTTGGCAATCCGCCAGGTCAACGTGCGCTTTTAGGAGCTTTAAAGTAGTTAAGTTGCCGTAAATCTAATCTTAACTGTGAGATTAGTTTAAAAGTTCTACATTTTAGCATATATCTCTCACCCATTTGTAACTTCCGATAAAACACACCTTCCAAACATCATTAAATATCGGCGATTTGGTACGTCGGCTCAAATCAAATCAAATAATAAGTTACCCAAACGGCAATGACGTCACACAGACTGATAGAAGAGGCTAACCCAGAAAAAGGAAGGTAGAACCGAACAAACATTTTTCACCCTCACGTCAGAGTAGTGTGACTATAACATGAGTTGCCATGGTTATTGATACTTAACTTTTAATCCCAGAAGTAGGCCTATACTATTCAGAGTTTTAGTCCTTTATTTCATGTTTTAACACGAATGTAGTTTACGAGTGTATCAAGGCTGAGACATGTTGTGCCTTAAACAAGGTTCAAAGTAACTTACTATACTTCACTTGCACCACTAAAGGAAAAATGCAGTCATCCCCCCCCCCCCTATTTGAATTAGTGTACCCCGTCATCCTAATTCAAGAATGGCTCCTTCCAGTCGTATGACAATATTTTTGTTCCTTTTTTGTTAAATTCATGCAGAATAATTCCTTAGTTTCCCTTCAATATTTTAAAGTTTTTTTTTTATATGGAAACACGAAAAAAAAAAACTGTGAGCGAAGTAAGAGGTGATCTGTAAGATTTAGCAGATTTTTGAAAATAAACTTGGGGCGACTGCTTTCTCCCTTTAAGTTAACTGCTTGCCCCCTCTTCCAGTGCAGCAACAAAGACATTGCCCGATGGAAACTTTGAAGCAAAAGTAATAACGAATACCACAATTTCGAAAGACCGAAAATATGAAAATAAGCTGACAACTTCCCATACTCACCACACGCCACTAAAAAATTGGCCTTCGCTCTTATGTCCTCGATGTGTATCGACAGAGAATCCTGTTTGGAATTATTTTCTGTCATAACCAATGTCACTTACAGTACATTTTCAAAGCCTTCCGCCTTTAAGATTTTTATCTCATCTCCCAACATGTAATGTATGGGGAAATGAGATATTGTACTTCACTTAGCATAAGAATGTGAAGCTGTGTGTGAGTATGTGAGTGAGTGATTGTGTCTGTGTGTGAACAAAGAATGTGCCCCGAACTCCTCCTAAACAATAAGTCTGAAGGAATTCAAAATTGATGGGTAGGTCCCTGACCATAAAAACTCGTGAAAGCGTAATTATGACGTCATAGGTCAAAGGTAAGAGGTCAAATTTGCTAAAAATGGGTTTTTGTCATTATTTGTCTATCAGTTTTTTGGGAAAAGTAATAAAACCACATAATGTCCTAGAACTGATGAGACATTTTTTAAATAATGTATTTTGGTTGCTAAGGGTAAAAAAAGTCAAAGGTCAAAATGTAGGTCTCAGTCACCTTTACCAAATTTTTGTATACGTAATCGTTGGGGTCATAGGTCAAATATCAAACGTTCAGAGGTTTAAATGTGCTAAACTTGGTTTTTACCCATTATTTGCATAATAGCTACCAACCCCATAGCCTAGAGCCGTTGGGGGAAATGCAAGTAGCTCTGAAATACATTTCTGTGGAAGATGTCTGTGTCAATCAATCATGTCTACGAGATAACAGCTTCATCTGAGCTCAGTGGCGTATTTAGGGGGCATTGGGCCATGCGCCCTCACTGATGCCGATTTTATTTTAGTAACTAGAATACGTAAATGTTTGAACACAAAATTTACCTCAAAGGTAGCATATGTGGCACCGGATTGCATGATAGGACACCTAATTTTTCAAAAAAATTAGGGAGACCCTCTTCCTTTTAACCCCCGCTGGTCATCTCACAAGCTGCACCCCCCCCCCCTTGTGAGAGACATCCTGGCTACGCCACTGTCTGAAGTGTGCACCTATTGGTAAAACTAGGAAGGTAACAGATTTTTAGGTGGATCAATTCGTCCTGAATACGCAGGGTTATCCTGCTCGTTCCCGTAATCCAACCTATATGTTCCACTACTATTCACTTATATCTGCAGAAAGTATTGGGAGGTTACAACCCCTCATCTTTCGCCCCTTAGTCATTGATGGTCCGATATGGCAACGTTGTCTGTAACCCCAATTCGTTTCACCGACTCATTCCTGTATATTACATGATGCAGTGTATGGAACAGATAGGAATGTCAAAGTGATTCGCTCATGTACATGTGACGTAAAGCTAACATCCAATCACAATGACGCAGAATTTAAGCAAACCTATTGAATTAGGTGAAATTTAATAGACTGTTAATTTGATGGTTTTTCACCCCGCAGACTGACTGTAGGGATATTTAGAGCAGTCTGTCTTCGCGATGGAGGAGGAATGCGTTCAGTTTTTTAAAGCACGAGGATGAGGCTCTCTTCTCAGCGACAAGATAAACCTCAATTTCTGCGGTTAAGTAAACTCGCCAAATTTTATATCCGTTCTCTAAGAAACATTTATTTTATCCTGTCTTTTATCAGTCCATGGTAGTTTACATCATTTATTTGTTGTAAATATTTTGTCGCATTTGATCTTTGCCTCTTGACTCATGAGGTACAGGAAATATCCAAGAAACATTTTACTCGCAATTTAATGATCGCAAGTTTCAAATCCTGTAGATTTTAAAAACGAAACTGGAGAAATGCATGGTTTTAAAAAAGAGGTCAGAACACTTAAATTGATTGTAAAATCAATCCTGATAACTCTTGAAAGATCAACCTCTTGAATCCTCTGATCCTACATTAAATTGCTTAGTCTTTATCCAGCAGCTTGAACAGAATATCCTGTAAGGTGTGTAGGACAATTTCGTTATATTGTTCGAAAACTGTATGGTGAAAAATGAATGACACGCATATTAGATTGTTAGGTATCCGAGCAAAGGATCGTTGCCATATCATTAGAAATAATGTACCGGTATTTTGTTACTTTTAACGAGAATGTGAATATTAAACTCTCAGTCTACGTGTAATATTATTTTTATAAAACAATTTTCATGATATCTATCACATATAGGGATCATTTTTAAAAGTACATCATCTTCAAAGGAATTCCAACAGCAATTTCTTAGACATTTCTTATACCATCAATACACTTGTTTGCCCCGGAATTTTAGTGTATGTATGTACAAAATGGCACATTTCTGCCTGTATCGGGGGAGCCTGGTTTCAGCCGTCAGCTCCCACTCCCCGCCTTGCACGTTTATGTGTTATACGCATATGCATAGTCCATCCTCACACAGATTCATACTAGTCATTGTATTAAGGTTAATAACAGTTTTAGCGTTTGACATTTTTATATATTTATATACCTTATTATTATATTATAACTACATTATTATGAATGAAACAAGACCAATATCAAACTTTCATGAAAAGTCTTGTGGGGAGTTTCCCCGATCAAACGAGAAGTTAATCCGAAAAGTTTCTTTCTCTCAGAGGATTTTTTTTTCATTGAACAATTTTCAGATTTCTTTAAAATTCAGAGTTTATATCAATTGGTCATGAATACTCATGCTTTCATCAAAACACTGTTTTGATAAGTTTTCCTGCTTAGAGGTTAAATAATCATTTTTCTTGGTTTAAACGTCCATCTTAATAGCTTATAAGTTGCAGAGATGTAAAATGTTTGAGTTCATTCACCTAATTTGAACTAAACAATTGCGCAGTCATTTGTGTTGTTTTTGCTAAAAAAACTGACACTGTTTGCTTTTGTTTCCTTTTGATATAAAAAATTTTAACATGATCCTGCCAAATGACTGTTTTCTTGCATTGTTTGTTGTGAAGCACTAAAAATTGACCAACGTTTGGATCAAAATGCAATTGTTTTATAACAAAAGAAAGTTTGTAACCTTAGTAGCTCAAGAGTAACATTACAAATTCTTGCGTAATTTACCATTTTCAATGGAGTGAATAAAGTTGAACATTTTATATCTCATCTCACAAATATCGTGTGAAGGCATGGGCGTGGATCATGGGGGATGGGGGGACGCGTCCCCCTCACTTTTTTGGAAGGGGGGACATCTGCAAAAGTCCCCTCCACACTTTTTCAAAATAATGAAAACTAAAACTGTGATGAATTGTAATATAACATAGATCACGAATTGACACTACATTTTAAAAGCTAAATTGCGCCCAAATATGGCACCATTTGCCATAAAGACACCTTCTAATTTCATTTTTTCAAAGGGGAGGGGAACACCCCTCCCCTTAGGCCTCTCCCCGAGGACGGCGATTCGCAAGTGGTGAAAAGTCCCCCCTCCTCCCCCCCCCCCACACACACACACTTTTGGAGATGGATTCACGCCACTGTGTGAAGGTAGGAGTTGAACCAATTAAATTCATTTGTTTACCTTTATATATAATATGTATTTTGTAGACATTAAGTACACTTAACGTGACTAACCCTTTTCGCCCTGATTATTTTACTAGATCAGCCCTCAAAATATTGTAGTTGGTTAGCTCCAGATTGGGTGAAAAGAAGATAGATGCGACACATGAATTAAGCCAGTGCTCCTGGAAACTGCAATATTTCACATAACATACTCAGCGCCTAGTCAAAGCGGGGGTCTTAAAATTTCTTAACAGCCATTCATTTGTAACGTTATCAAACCTAAGGTGTTAAGGTTTTACCTGATGTTTAACACAGAGAAGTGTAGTTTGGAATAAATTCACTCTTGCCTAGACTTCAACGGGTACATTTATAAAGTTAGCAGCCTAAGCCGTTTTAGTGACTCCACTGCAATTAGGTAATAAAACAGCACATGTCTAAATGCTTCGCGACAATGAAAGTGAGATAAAGTACAAGGAAGATAACGAGACATTTTGGAACTCACGATATTTTCCAGTAAATGTCATTGTACAAGAAAGTGCAGATGAAACGAATGCAAGAGTTCATACGTAACTCTTCCGAGTTCTGACGAAAAGCCATGGCACGTACATCCGGGACGGACAATTTTCCCACTGACATTTCTCGGCAAAGACAATTCCTTCCCGGACGGTTCCCACCCATATAATTTAATTGCCCAATGACCTCTTCTCCCGCATAGTCCCACACATATTTAACAGCCCTGAGTTGCGAGTCAATGCCTGCCGAATCCGCGTCTGAGTCCGAGTCACTGGTATCCGAGTCCAAGTCCGAGTCCGAGTCACACGGTGGGAGGTCCAGTCCGAGTCCCCCATCGGAAAATTATATACGTTGAGAATAAAAATTTAACAAATTAATCAATTTTTACACTGCCCTGTATTCCGTCTACTTATGTGTTATGATATAAGCCTTCACGGTAGAACTTTTACGAATATCATCTGCAGTAGACAACGCATATTGTAAAAGCGTACGATAGGCCCCTATACCATGTAGAGTTACACAGAAAATGCAGAGAACAAGGTTAAGGACATATAACCATAGGAGGATATCCCGGTGGATGAGGCGGATATTTCCCCCACTTTTTGACAAAGGGGAATGGCCTACACAAACATCCCCCAGATTTACAAAAATATAACAATATAATTTACTTTGTATTATTACTTTTGGTTATCAAAGTGATAACTTTTGAATTTTAGCGTGGAAATTAACTTGCTTCTTTTTGAGCAAATGTTATCACACTTTAAGCCATTCTTTACCCCCAATTAAAAAATGTAGGGATTCAGCACTGGGAATGCCTTTCTCATGTTTTATTGCGAAACACCCATTTAAAATGGCCGCATACCCACAATACAATTTGAACAATGACGTGGGCGCTTAACCTCACGATAACAGGAAATACTGACAGGAACTAGCAGCAGGTTATCTGCTAGCTCTGAATATTAAAAAAGCACGTGTGACAGAACTGTTAAGAGGTATGTTAAAATGAATAATTCGCATTGGTTATAGAGAAAATACAAATTTTCAAAGTTGGGAGTGTTCCAGAGTACATGGAACCAGTATACACTCTAAAAAATATCTCGTGAAATTTTCACCACATTCCGTGTCCATATGCCACCCACACAATCCTGGTTAATTTAACCAGGAATTCTTATTCGACTTAACAAGAAACTGGTTAAAACTAGAATAATAACCAGGTATTTGGTTAAATTTATCGGTGTATTGGTTCGCATGATCATTATTTCCTGGTGAAATAAATAACCAGGACTGTGTAAGTGGCATATCAACACGGATTGGTGAATTTCACCAGACGTTTTTAGAGTGTAGTTTTTCACTTTTAAGCTTAAAGCAAAAACCTATAAAGAAGCTCTCAATACGTTAGACTTCGTTCTTTGGTTCAATCGGCTATATGTACTGACGATTAAATCGTATCGGCAGATCGATTTTCGGTTAAAGCAACCAAAAACATAAACCGGGTGTCATGGAGATCATTCTAACAGCTCCATAAAAGGGCAACTTGTCTTTTTCGCACAAACAGCTGAATATAAACATTCTCTCCAGTGGTTCCGAAAGAATTACGATGGGCAGATTCAAACATAAAAAACCGCCAACCATATGTTAACTTTAGCTCAACTTTTTCCTAACACTGAAGTATTATGTGTTGCCTTCACGATTTACTAAGTTGGAAGAGATTTCGCTGCTATTTAAGGAACAGGGTGACCTAATCCGTTCAGTGGGTGTTTATAATAACCTTGTAAAGAATTTCTTTGTTTTTCAGGACTTGATGGTAGCCTAAAATGTTTCCTTTTAAACAACATCTTTCTTGTTTAATGTTAAATGACTTACTTCTGACAGCATGCTTTCACCACCTTTTGACTCTGTCAGCACTACCTTAAATGATTCACAGCATTCACGAAAAGAACCATCATAAACGTACGGAAAAAATTTTAATGGCATATAGTGTGCCCGGAAATACATAACAGTCTCTCCTCTTGGTACTGCAACTTCTAGTCCCCCACCCTCTCCTCGTAAGAATATGGTAATCGGTGTTAAGCGCAAAGTATTCACGGGAATAAATTTTTAACTTTCAACTATTCAAAAGTAAATGCCTTATTTTGCAAATCTTGCTCTCACTGATGTGTCCATGATGCTATGCCCCCTCCTCAACAGTCCGCCATATGTAAACATCGTGCACATAGAGGGAGGAAATTTTTGACCTCTTGAGGAATCCCCTTATAGGTTACATTTGGGGGATACTCCCCCCCCCCCCGGCTTATTCCTGCGTATTCGAACGCTTGATCTGGCAGACATTGAAGCTGGAATGATGCTCTAACATGTGAAATCACAAGCTTCTCCTACCGAGCAAAAGATGAATTGGGATGGTAGGAGGTGGCTATGTCTTCCACGAATGGAATACACCCAGATGTTTTCGCGACTATCATTATGAAACGAGTTCTTGCAGTTGGTCCTTCAAATTTCCCCACCACCATCGCCAAAAAAAAGCTAATTGGACAAAAACCCCTTATTTTGTTCCCAGTGAAAACATTTCAAAATTACAAGTAATTTTTCTTAAGCTTTGTACATTATTTGGCACTTAACTGCATCTAAGGACTTTCAAATATTCAAAATTTTCTCAAATAGAAGGGGGAAACCTCTCACCAGGACGGCAGTCTGAAAGAACGTTCACCCCCTCCCCAGCTGAGAACAGCTTCCTACGCCCATGGTGAATAGCTTCAACCTGCAAATTACCTGATTGCGAAAGGAACACAAATAATTCAATAAAGCCTATCACTAAATGTCCTTAAGCGGAGGTGACGGAACAAGGGAATTCGGTCAGAGTGGGCGAAAATGGCCTGTACGGGCGCTTTGAAGTACACCCTATGCCTCAACACGATCTAAGTCACGGCTTTTCAACCTTTTCTTTTATAAAGTTCCCCAACTGGTAGAAAACTGCTCTCCCATTCCTCCACCCCCAAGTATGATTTCTGTTAAAACAAGTTTTCATTTTCAATCCCTTTCTTTTACATTCTTGTAAAAAGGCGACCAGCATAATTCACTTAGGCCTATAATGTCATGTTTTTGTCAGGTTCAGGTTCAAGATTTTGTGTTAAATGGACTTACTTTGTGAGGATAACGATTAAAACTTCTAGAGTCGGAGGCAAGAAACCTTAAAGGGGGGAGGGCAAAATCTGCCAGGGAAATTAATCACTGTTAGATGTACCTTTTTGGCATCTGGAAATCAAGATAAGAACACAAAGAACCATAAGTTTCCTTGAAATCGTATATCATTATGTATATCATTATATGACCGCTCTGCAACAGCCAGTAATTGAGTACATTGTTGGAAATGGCCAAGACGGGACGTCTGCCGGGCCCTCTAGAGTACCTTCTTCATCAAAAATTGAAAGTAAACTTTATAAGGTGTGATTTTCTGGCATTTGAGAATCAAGAAAGTACAGAAAGAAGCATGGCATTATCATGCAGTGTCAGATGACCACTCTGCATTTACAAAGCAGTTGAGCCCCTTATCATGCCCATGTACCCTTGAAAATGAGCAACTGAAGGAAAGCAAAGAGGAAGTTGCTCATCAGATATGAGTGTACTAAAGCCATTCCCACTAGGACAGCAGTTTTATTTATTTAATTTTATTTTATTTATTTTTATTTTATTTTATTTATTTTTATTTTATTTTATTTTATTTCATTTTATTTCATTTCATTTCATTTCATTTCATTTCATTTCATTTCATTTTATTTTATTTTATTTTATTTTTTTTTTTTTTTTTTTCCATCCTCATTTATTCGGTATATGTGTTGTATATGGTACATTTGCACAATAATATTTACAAGACATCTGCATATCAATTTTAAAGAAATATTATTCGTAAACATCATTCGCAAACCTTTCTACAACAAAAACCAATTATAATTTCATTCATACAGCCTGCTAAATGGTAAATTAATCAACGTCCCGCATTTAAATATATAACTACTAAAAAAGAAGCGGACAATTTCTAAATGCCGAATGAAGGCTATCATAAGTTATTGTGTTACACACTCTTGAATCACCAATTTTCTTTTCGACTTGGAGAGCAAATTTAAATTTATACAAAAATTCATTTAGGTTGGGCAACTGAAAATTCAGTTTCTTGTTAAACAAATAAAATTTAAGATGAAGAATCAAGAAATTATATGGATGTCTTAAAGAAAATTTATACCCAAAAAATAAATCTTCCTTGGAGAATATAAACTGTCTGCCCAACATACTCTGCTCAACGTCCAAAATAAAATTTGACGTGACATTGCATTCCCAAAATAAGTGTTCTATAGATTCGTTTTGCTCATTACAAAAGGTACATAGTGGGCTGCCTACAATATTCATACGACAAAGGCGGGAATTTGTGCCTAGGATACGGTGAATGAACCGGTATTGAAAGTACCGGATCTTGCTTTCCTTGCATGAGGTAAAGGGAATTCGACAAATGGTTTGCCATTGAGATCGGCTAAACTGAAAAACTTCGCTCCACTTTGTAAAGGCAACAGGAGGAGTAGCGACTATCTGGATTAAATGCCTATAGATGTAACGGGATAAATATGGGATATCTTGGAGATTATCTGCCAAATCATTTAAATTTTCAGTGTTAAGTACGTTCAAACGTTCTATCCAAACTCTGGGAATAGCAGATAAAATACCATAAAAAACAGTAAAGGGGAAAGCATCCAATGAATGCTTTTGTTTAAAGGATTCAAAGCTTAAAGGCCTTTGGTTATTGTCATAAAAATCTTTGACCCTTAAGACACCTCTGGAATACATAAAGTCATAAAAAACAATTTCGTTATTAATTCTTATCAGTGAATTATTCCAAATAATTTCATTACCATAATTTTCTACAGGATTACGATACGAGTATTTTGACCATGCAGAACAAACATCTCTTATGAAATAATTACTTATTACTAAATCTTTTTCTCGATAATTACAGTGGAATATATATATATATATATTTTATTTTATTTTATTTTATTTTATTTTATTTTATTTTATTTTATTTTATTTTATTTTATTTTATTTTATTTTATTTTATTTTATTTTATTTTATTTTATTTTATTTTATTTTATTTTATTTTATTTTATTTTATTTTATTTTATTTTATTTTATTTTATTTTATTTTATTTTATTTTATTTTATTTTATTTTATTTTAACGGTTCTTTTCAAATGTTTTGGGAAACAATTTGTGGGAGCTGTTTTGGAATCTGCATAGACTATTTTTATTATTCATGTTGACAATTATCCCGGACGGAAGTAGGGTTGTTTTCGAAGCAATTATTTTTTTCGACCTCCTCAACATCTTTTTTGGGACTTCGAGGGTGAATTAAAGGTCACTCCGTCTATTTTGTAAGCTTACTATGAAGCAACGACCTTAGCAAATCAGCTCTACCATACATTAGTGCATATGTAGCGTGTAGACAGTGCACGACAATTCACACATAAAATGTCAGTAGGTCTCCTACAAATATAAGGCTGTACCTACCCCCTTTGCTCAAAGAATCGGGAAAAAAACGAAGCACTAACAAAATTGTACTGGTTTTGAAAAAAATTAAAATACTGTTCACAGAGCTTTTAGTCTTCCCAAAAATATTTACAGGCGCACGACGAAGATTAGCCTACACATCATTTTAACAATCGTGTCTAATGAAAGGCTCTCTTAATATTCTTTATTTCCACATGATCTTTGAATAATAAATCTACTCTACATATGCCCTCTCAATTCTTTCTAGAACGAACCATGTGATTTATACAGTCCATACTCATTTGAAAGAAGCACCTTTACTTGAAATTCATTACTTGCCATTTTTAATCCCTTTATTTTTTCACAATTTCCATTTACGAATCCGAAAGTTCATCTATAAGATTAGAAAATTTCCATATGTTAGCGTCAAAGAAACCACGTGGCCATTTTATGCATTCTTTGGTTCCATCACCTGGTCAGCTGTTTCGTCGATGATTTCCATAACGCAATCAAACCATTCGCTCACTTGTATCAACAGATCGACGGACTTTTAATGCCACCGAATTAGAAATAAAAACCTGAAAGAGAAAATTGTTTCGTTTGTCTCTCTGTATGAGGATCTCCGGAACCTACTAAGTGATTTCAAGTTTTCAAAATGTTTCAGTGGAATTGTTTTGTGGAATTGATACTTTTAAAAATATACTCCTCATTTCGAAACATGGAAGAGAAAAAATGAAATGTCCAGTAGGAACTTATCTTTTTAGAAAAATATACCAGACAGCTCTCATGAAGTCTGCTGTCGATTGACGTACAATGCACTTTTAGCCTGACGAAAGACGCTTGATAGATAGAAGTGAAAACTTTATTTTTTCAAAACTTAGAAGTGGTAGTTGACTCACTGTGACACGTTTGCAAAGAGTTCGTCGTTTTACACCTAATAACAGGATCGCCGACGGGGGGGGGGGGGGCAGGGAGAACAAATGTCCCGGGGCCCTGGGCAATTTCGGGGCCCGGGAAAATTGGTCATAAAATATATTATATCATATCGAATTATTTCCTCGTGAACACCACATTTACTTTGGTGAGAGGGGGCCCTCATTGAAATAATGCGATACGACGGTTCCAGATACTTTCAAAATTTGTGTCAGCTTATAACATATTGAGTTTTAGGCCTAAAGTTGTAATTGCTCTCTTAAAAAGATCTGATCCTCTTAAAAAGATCTGATCATGAGGGCAGGGAACCGGAAACAGGCAAAATACTTGACTCGATTTGGTTAAAACTGATTCAATTTTTTTCATTTTTGGACCAATTCTAGTCAAATAATTGATCAAATTCCAGGTCGGTGCCCGGTTGACCAGATTCTGTTCAATGTTCACTGGACCTTCTTTAGAGTGTGGTCACCAAAATATAAGAGGTATGGGAAACATATATCTGCACCTGCATGAAAGTTATACAATGATGATGTTGATTGCGAGTAAATTAAATTCCCGAAAATAAAACTGACACAAATTAAGGGAATCTTCAGAAATTATGGACGTATCTCATTTACGTGTTAACGACATTTTAATTGACTGGAGAGCGTAACCGCTTATTTTCAGCATTTGGGCTACCCTGTCACGACTAAACCAAGTTAAAACTACTTAACGTCCACCAGTTGTATAAGATGTGAGTTTAACATGCTTAGATATTTATGAAGGCTACTGACTAAATCTATTCTGAGAAGAATAAAGCAACCTGCGCATGTGAAATATTGTAGAGTGAGGGACAGGGAGGAATATTTACTTCCGTATGACGTCATTGCTTGGAATACTTAATTGATGTCGATGGTATGACTTAAGGGATAACGGTTGGATTGCCTAGTCTATAACAAAAAGAATAAAGGCCGATGAACTTAACAGGGAAGTTGTGAATATGAACCTAGTTCTGTCAAAGTATTGAGCCACTTTCTATCATCTTGGTCAGTCTGAGGTAATATCTCACCAACTCCCGGCACACTCAATCAATACGTAATTTTTGTTAATATTTATAATGTATAAGTGCATACCATTCTTCAACTATTTCAAAATTTCTCCGTAAAAATAAAATAACTTAGGCATTGCCTTTTAAATTGAAAATAATACAGTAGGATATTTTGCACTGTCTGGAATTAAAGTTGACGTAAAATAAATTTAAACAAAAGGACTTTGGAATAATTGGCTGTGCCGGAAAAAAGTATTCTGTCGCCTCAGCAACCGAAATTAAATCTTAAGTAAAAGGATGAATCATTTTTTTAGTTAAAGCTGTGTTCGAAATACATTATTTTCAACTGCCGACTTTTAACAAATCCAGGAGCCATTAATTTTCCATCACAATTTGTATTAAATTCCAAACGTGGGCTTTTGTGTAAATATATGTATGATGCAAGTTCCGGGAAATTTTCAAATTCAATAATGCAAGTTTCCGGGAAAATTTAATTGAACTTCTTTCAATGTGGTATCAAAAAGATTGTTACACAATTTGGAAACACTTTTCCTCAATTTTAAAAGATCACCTGTTCCATATTCATGAGTTAGTTAGTTAGTTAGTTAGATGAGGTTTAACGTCCATATTCATGAGAACAGCTACGGCAGCAAAACCCATTACTGGCAGGAAGTCTTGTTGGCATTGCTTTTTATTCAGTGTAGAGTGTACTTTTATAAATTTGACTGACCTTCTTATAGCGGTACCACCAATGTATTTGTATACAAAGTACACCAAGTACGCAGGCCCTTAGCTAGACGAGGTACTGAGGGGGGGGGGCAAAATAGCCTCCAAGGAACTATTTTCTGCGGGCTAGCAAAATAGCTTCCAGGGGGCGAAATATTTTCTGGAGGCGAGACATACTACAATGCATTAAGACAATGGTAATTTTGAACTTTCTGGGAGTCGAAAAAATTTTCTAGGCCCCCTCTTTTAACTTCGGGCTTGCAAGTATGTATATATTGTGTAGGAAGAAAATTCTCATGAGGGCGAAAGGTGTTTGCGTTGGAATGTTTTCGCTCACTGGCAAACGATCATGAAATGAATTTTGCCCGGAAATAACACATTTATGTCTCCTGAGATAGACTTTGTTTGCTGGTGGAGGGGCTGCAAACCTGAGACCCCCACTTCATATTCCTAGTAGGCAAGTATTTGTAAAATGCATAACGTGAAAATTTCTTTTCTTACATTATATCGGATCTTAAACAAAAGAGAAGCCGTTAATTCCGATGGTTATAATGCGCTTTGTAAAAATATTACAAATCTATTTTTAACTTTTAAATTTCCTAAAGCATTCCTTCTTCAACAAAGAAATGTCAGTGATATGCAACATGTGTCATATTCATCTAAAATTAATCTTTTGAATTACTAGACTTTTATGTTCGAATCAAGTATACATTCCCGAATATCTTCATTTTTATTCCTACATTTTTCACCACTGCTACTATTTGTTATCGAAAAATATCACATGAGATAACTTCTTGCTGTTTTTCTCTTTTCTTGTTGAGCCACGTTTTGTATTTTATGTAAATATTACATATTATATACTATCCACTCACTTGTAAAGTGACCAATAATCTTCTTGCACTTTTCTGTATTAACTTATTATCAATGCATATGATAACTCAAATTATTTAAAGGGAAAGTCTCCTCATCCCAGACAGTTCCAATTCTCCCAACCAAGTAAGTTTTAATCCCCCCCCCCCCATAACTGTCTTTAGCTTCTTCTCGAGCAGACACAAACATAGTTATCATGGCGAGCATCATAGGCGTAGGAGGCGGGGGCTGGCTGGGGGGCTGCAGCCCCCAACCAAATATTTTTGTGAAAATTCGGGCAATATATGCGGAGAATTTTTCGGACACCTACTGAAAGAAAAATAATGCAATGATGTAGCTAATGCTAGATGTAGGTAATCAATAGTTAAAAAACTTCCTTGGTAATTGTAATTGTACGGCCAAATATTTTGTAACGCCATATTTGTGTTGAAGCAGACCAAATATTTTGGCGATCTGTATTGTCGTTAATACGGCCAAATATTTTGGCATTCGAAATCGCATTTAACGGCCAAATATTTTAACACCCTATATTCACGTTGACACTGCCAAATATTTGGTCACTCCATATTCGCAAATGTGCGGCCAAATGTAAAGCAAGATCGAATAAATATTGACACCACGGCATACATTTTTACACGAAATATGGCTAAATTCTACAATGTAACTTTTACGGCCGTATAAATTGACACCATGAAATCATTTGGGTACACCATCATAAATTGGTGTAAAGTGCGTGCCATATATCAGTGGTGTATTTAGGGTGTCATTAGGTCATGCCTCCCTCATTGATGCCGATTTTTGTTGTTTTCAGTACCTAAAATACGTAAACTTTTTAACACAAATTTTACTTCAAAGGTAGTATATGTGGCACCAGATTGCATGTAAGAACACCTAATTTTTCAAAAATTTTTCAAAGGCCCTTAACCTCCCCCAGGTCAGCGATCATACAACGGAATGCATGCTCCCCACACCCATGAGAGAAATCAAAAAAATTATAATAAATATGGAAGGGAAGTAACACGGCAAATGATTGTATGTAATTGGTAAGCGGTGTGATAAACCGATACGTGCCTATATGATATACACATTAACATGTTGGACGCGAGTCGAGAGGGGGAAAAGTTGGATTATATTTTTCGGGCAAGTCGTTACAGCCCCCCCCCCCCCCATCAACTTGGACTCTTACGCCTATGGTGAGCATAAAAAACTCTAATGTGTAATTAAAACACTCTCTGTGCATGTTGTGAAATATGAGCTACTCTGCATCTTTTGAATTTTGTAACTCAGATGTCAAACAAAGAGCGGTCACCAATTGAGACTTGTGCTTACCCAAAAGTAAAAGTCATACTCGGGGTGATGAGTATCCGTCTTTAACTAACTGCATACAGTTTGGAAGATGATGAACACATAGGAAAGTATGTCCTCGACCAATGTCAGTGTGTGGGAAGCAGGGGCGTAGATTTATTTTCAACTTTGGGGGGGGGGATGGGGAGAATCATCGCAAATCTACAACATGTGCACGCGAAGCGCGAAGCGCGAAGCCCATGACGGGTGGGGTCCAGGGGCCAGCCTTAGGACCCCTGGTGGGGTCCAGGGGGCGAAGCCCCCGGAAGCTCCTGGGTTTTAATGTCTCTGAAGTACCAGGAAGACTGTTCGGGTATTGGTATATTTATACTTTTAGGACATTTTACATTTTGAGCACAAAACGCATTGATATGCTGCCCTGGATTGAAATTGCAAGAGCAACAATGTCCTGTTAAGCTTTAAAAGGCAGGGATCAACTTATATGGTCATCCCAGACAACTGGGTTTTGAATTCGGAAATCATAACAATACCTGCAAGTTGGATTGAGATCAGTGGCGCGGCCAGGTTTTTTGTGACTGAGGGGCACCATAGATGATGACGTAATAATACCTCAGTTCCCCCAAGTCTGCGTAAATTGCACCTTTATTTTTGGTGTGTCCCGACATTTGTATACAGCAGTTTTGATCTTTCGTTTGCCACTATGTGGAGGTGCCGTCCTTGGGAAGAAGTCCCCCTCCCCTTTAAGAAATTTTTGTTAATTTAAGGTCTTTTTGACGCAAAATGGTGCTATCTTTGGGATGTTTTGGAACTGAACAAATATGGCTGGAAAATGTCCATAATTTAGTGAATGCTAATTTTTAGTAAGGTAAAAGAGGAGAATATGTTGTCAAATAAGAGAAAGATAAGATGCTGCTTTCGTCGTAAGTGTATTTACAATCACAATTTATATCGATAATGGCTGCGCGTGAAGCGCTTGGTAAAAATATTTGAAAAATGTATAATGGCAGATACGTACTTTAAACCTTCCACATCATGCTACATATTAGATTGAAAGGTCCCATATTGATGCGAGGTCCCCACAAATATTTGGAGATGTATCTATGTTCTTCGGAAAGTGTTGTGATCAGAATAGTTTCATGCATTATTACTTTAATAATGGTCATGACATAGCGTGCAAGCCGTGACGAATGCGAGAGAAGGGCGCCGAAATTTTTCATTAAATAAGATTTCCATGCATGACAAAACCTGCATTCAGACTTTGCATCGAGACACTTCCAATTGCCCAACAAACCTACATGCCACTGCCATAAGCCAGTATTTTACCTGTTAATTCGTAAACTTTCACAGCTGCTGTGCTTCTCCGAAAGTTGCTATAGGAAGATATTGACAATAAGAATGACACTGATGTAACATTTGAAGCGGGCAGAGCGCGCGAAATTTTGATATTTTGCGAAGGATTTACTAAAATTCTGATAGTTTGAGAAACATTTGTGATAGAAATGAAGCAGAGATTGAAGAAAATGAAGAATAAAATGTACTTTCCAGCATACACGTATCTGTAGACTGCAACATTTGGGGGGGGGGGATGATGATTACATGGGCCATCCCCCCAAGTCAAATGTTGGGGGGATATATCCCCTTTCTCCCCGGGATCTACGCCCATGGTGGGAAGAGGGGCAATGTGAGGGAATCTGCTTTCATACCTTCTTTTGGAAGGGTACCAATGCTCGAGGCGAATGTCCATTGTCCTGTGCCTGGTTAAAATCGTCATGGCAAAAGTATCTTGAAATGTTACAATGCACTATGCCACTGGGATGGGGGTGGGGGAGGGGAGGGGGAAGGGGAGGGGGAATTTTTAACCAGTTTTTGTTTGTTCTAGTATCGTGAACGGGAGAAAAATGAGCAAAATAGAAAGTTATTTACATTCACTGAAGGGAACCAATCACAGGTCAAAAAGGATGATAGTGGGTCGACAGGGGAAGGTGGCCCAGGTACAGACAATGTGTGTCGGTTAAAGGTTCTGGTGTATTCAGAGAAGTACTTTTTGATTAATCTCTTTCAGCGTAATGAGGGAGTAAGTTGATCGAGGCCAATGGGCTGAATATGTTACTTAATGAAGTAAAAGTCAACAAAGTTTAATAGCTTCAGAGGACAATCATCAAACCGATAAATAACTGATGTTACTAAAACTTTACATATGGCATTGACTGCGTTAAAAAACTGTTTTTCTCACCCCATCACTCCATTGTCTAAGAGGGGTTTATGATGTTACAAACCCTTAGCATAAGGCCATTAAAACGGTTAGAAGCTCTAAAATGCATTTCTGTGGTATACGTTAGTGTCTATCAAGGGTTCCTTTGAGTTTTAAAGTAAACTGCTTCAGCTGAACTGTACACCCATATGTAAAAATTGGAAAGTAACAGGTGACCATTTCAGAGAGGCCAAGTCATTATGAATCCCCCCCCCCTCTCACCTCTTTCTTAAAACTAGAAAACAAACATTCAGTACATGGAGAGTTCAAATCTACCATGAATGCTCTGATAAGTAAGGGTTCACTGATATTTTACAAAATTGTTTCCAGTTTCCAGATTTAATTAAGATGTCGGTGTTCTTGATGGCGTGGAAACTAACACTTTATCAACTGACCAGTTTCCTCTGCTCACTGAATGTACAATTTGATTAAACCATTTTCACATACAACGCGCGGTTTATCACTTAAAACAACAAACGTAACTCTAGAAAAAGTGCTTTGCCTGCCGTTTTATTTTCAAATTTAGGGAGGAAGACTTCTTGGATTTATAGCTAAGCGTGACCCACGATTTAATTCCTTCTGTCTCAATAAAACTGATCGGTTACTCGATGCCAACCCTACGGTGCCCTCTACATCGGCACCTTGAATTCTACTTTCGTTTTGTTTACCGCAAGCCGTCAAGTTTAATTACCAAGTGGTAGAAATCCTCCGTCGTTATTCAAGCACCAGGAGAATTGATGTCTTCTCTTAAATTTACCCCTTTTAAGACAGAGAGCTTTCCGGCCTTAATACCATCTTGAAGGAAAAACGTTTAAATTCTCTGAAATGGCTATACGCCAACCGACATCCGTCATATTATTCAACTTGCAGCAGAATATCAATAAGGATATACTCGCTATCAAGACACATGTATCAGAGATCGTTTATAAAGATATGAGAGCCAGTGCTGGTCGTCAATTTGCATCCACCGTAGCAAATATTCTGGTGTCAATGTTTATTAGTACGCCTTTCTGTTAAAAATTCCATGATAACGACATGCACTAAACATTTAAAGGGAAAATGCGGTTATCCAAATTTAAATTAGTAACGTATGCCGTGTTAACCTAATTCATTAACGGCTCTTTTTAATCATGTAACACTATTTATCATGCTGAATTGCTAAATTTATTTAAAATTACTCCTTTGTTTACCTTTAATATCCAAAAGGCTGTATATATTCAGGAACATTAGGAAACATACTTGAGATGCAAATAATAGATTCGTAACATTAAGGTTATGTTTCAGAATAAATTTAGGGCAACTGCCTAATCCTTTTGACATACTGTACAAATTCTACTTTTAAAGGCCTATATTGTTGCAGGTAACTCATATTTTCCAGTGTGTGATTCTTTAAACTGTCAAAACAGAAAAACATTTCTTGCTGGAAAAGGTTGTTTGGTGGATACTATTACCATGCTCTTTAAATTTAAGGTTTCGTTCATTTTTTCATTATTCACAAGAATGGAAACGAAAAAATTCCTCAGACTATCTACCGCCATCCCCCCCCCCCCCAACGCACTTTTGATAGTGTGACGATTTCTCGGGGAAGGTCATCGATACGTATGTTCAAAACTTCATTTTACCTCTATATGACGATGTTCATGAACAAATGTATGATAGTGTAACTATCATAAATTTTTCCTTTTAAAACATCATTTTTATGGCAAAATTTACATTCAGGCAGTACTTTGAGACACTTCAATTTCCTAACCAAAATTATTCTGTAAGGAAGATAAGTCTGATATATCAATGGTTTGTAACCTGCGAGAGAGCACTACTTTACTCCAAGCATGTTTCCAAAATAATACAAAGCAGAAAGAATCCTCTTCTTCAAGTCTTTACACGATAGTTATAAACTTTGCTCCTACATAATCACGGCTATGTACAAAAGTATTTTGTAGCACAATGACTGATGAATGAAGCGAAAACATTTGACTAGTACTGAAGAAGAAAGTTTAAACAAATTGAACTGATGGTGAAGGCGCAAAAATTTAGGTAGGCTGTGAAAGCTTTTAACGGATAACATTAAAATGTGCCAATCATTCATCGTTGAAGACATTTAACTCCACTCTTGTAGAAACCTTTTGCTTAAAACTTCTTTGGGATCATTTAAAGTTTTGGATGGAAACCTTTCGGCTCGCACTTGCTCCTATGCAATACGTGTTAGTCTCACTCTTTGTGGCTAGTATATACTTGCAAGCTGAGATTTGCTATAGGAGGGTGTGCACATCAGTAAGCAGGTTTCATTGGCGCCGTCAGGAATTGGTAATTGGAGAGACATCGCGGAAGATGTAATTCCACCCCACATAAACCCAGTGAAGGGGTGTAAAGCGCCCATATGCTTGTCCAGGATAGTTTGCAACCGGTGCAGATCCTTCGTTTGTCACCTCGTGCAGATGTGCCGCCCTGGGGGGTCTAAGGTAGAAATTTTTGTCCATTTAAGGTAGCTTAGATGCAAAATTGTGCTATTTTTGGCAAAACTTTTAATTGATAACATGTTTAGAACCTCTAATTGTTTAGTGATATTTTGGTTGTAGTATAGGACCCCTCCAAAGCTGGTACCATGAAACCGGCAAAGGGATTCGAAGCCCCTGGGTAATTACAAAACGGCATGATACTAACACGAGCAATGAGAATTCACATAATCAGCGTGCAATGGAGAGGGAGCGAGAAGGGAGTAGGAATAACCAAATGGTCGCGTATTTAGTAGTATGTAATAACATATTATTTACCATCTACCACTAATGGGTGTTCGTGGGGCGCACCGTGAAAAGGCTTTGAAAAATGTCTAACGACAAATTACCATATAAATATATGTGTACTCATAATGTTCGGTTGCTCTATGATCCCCTATTGATGCATGGTCCCTACAGAATTTTGAGATGCAGGCCTACCTCTAACTTTCGGAAATTTGTTTTGACCAAAACGGTATTCAGCCGTGTTGTTGCCCTAATTATATTCAAAAGATGTAGATCGCCAAGAATGACGAATGCGAGCGAAGCGGACCGAAATTTTGCATTAAAATTATTTCTATGACAAATTAAATGTCAATTAGAATGGGAGCCTGCTATCTGGTAATTTGTTAAAGATTTTCATTGTCATGAAGTGTCTTCTCAAGAGTAGAGGAAGGCGAAAAGAAATTTCTTGCTTCATATTTTTACCATGCTGTGTAGTCACGTTTACGCGCACGAACAATTGATCTAATTAGAGACCCCTCACTGATGAGTAATGCGAATACCGCGTTTGAGGCCGTATTGATAATAAGAGCAGCAATGGGGCTAAACGCGCAGAGCGCGAAAATTTTGATAAATTGCGAATGATTTGAGAAAATGTTGATTGTTTTCACATGACTCGTGATCAGGGGTGATAGAAAATGATTAAAATAAATCCATCACTCTGTCGGAAACAATCATCTCAGTACCCCTGCAGAAATATATAGCTTAAACGCCTTTTAAGTCCATTTTAAAAAAGTTCGAAAATTTTTCGGAAACTGATTGGAGGGAGCACGCGCTTTCCATGGGCCAGTGTCAACGCCACTGCGCACGATAGCACGTCCTCTTACCAGCCTGGCGTCTTTAATCATCCTAGATGGCCTGTATGGAGGAAATTTGGCATCTTAATCCCCCTAAATTGCAGAAATTTTCTCTCTTTAACACAAATTTGTTACAACAGTTCAATGTAGCTAGCTATGCCCTTTGTGCATATACATTATGTTCACGTCCATAGATATGTAGACCAGCACATCCATTCACCTATTTTCGCACATTGTAGCCCTCCTCTCATCGTCAACCACTTTTAATGAACTTTTATTGGAGATGATTGCAACTAGAAGCTTTATTTACAATTGCAGATTCCTCCCATAGCCACGGCTTGACCACACTCTCAAAAAGGTTTGAGACCAACTTTGATCCGAATGTGATCAACCCGTCACAGACTCGGAATCTGTCAGTATTTTGACTATACTTGGTAAAAAATGACCAGAATTGATTCGCTTTTGAACCAAATCTCGTGAAATATTTGACCAGATCCCAGTAAGGTGCCCTGCTAATTCTTTTAGTTTAGAGTGTATGTAAAGGCTACTGCTAGTTACAAGAGGAAGAACAATCACTAGAACTATATCTCTTTAAGATCATACTTAATTTCATCTAACTAAACAATATCTGTTTTTCAAATGTCGCCGTCTGATTACTTTTATGTTATCAGATTTGACCTTTAAATGTTTGAGTTCCATCACTGTAATATATCACAAGGTACAAGGCTTAGAAATCAGAATGTTCGGGGTTCGATCCCGGGTGGTGTCTCATTAGGAAGCTACAATTTAAGTTACATCTCCTCGATCATGACTTTTCATCCAGGAGCAATCTATGATTATTCCACATGAAGTGAAACTCTAATTAAAGAGATTCCAAATTTTAGTTAACAAGTAAGAATTGGAAGGAGCTTTATAAGAACTGGCTTCAATCCCTAAAACTGGCCTCCCTAAAATGGTTAACTTTTACTGTCCTCCTTTTTATCTATTAGTGTACAGTTCAAAGGAAGCAGTGATCAACAAGACACAATTGATTGGCGCAAACTTCTTCCACAGAAATGCAATTCAGAGCTGCTTGCACTTTGCAGCAGCCTTATACAATGAGGTTGGTAACATAATATACCCCACTGAAAGACCTTATGCATATGACGTCACAGAGTAGAAAGTGCCCCCTCGTTCGGAGGAAAAGCGGGTATCATTGCAAGTTACACCAGCAAATGCAGACAACTGATTTGTCAACCAATCGTATACGCGCGTAAGTCTACTACACTCCCGTGCGTAATCTATGCCGTTCGTGCACGTGTGATTCATTGTTTCTCTCCAAAATGACGTGTGACGTCAATGCATAAGGTCTATACAATAGAGTGGTTGGGTTACGAAACAAGTCTTTTTTGTAGCAGTCGATACAGCACGCACCTGACGAGAACTTGTAATCCATGAGCCCTAGAGGGGTTTCTCATGTCAATAGTGGTCGTTTAGCTTCGAAAAAACTACTCAAAGTTTGAACATGGAAGTACCACATTTAGGCTAATCAGTGTTATATCATGGAAGTACTACCTCGGAGGTAGAACGAAGTGAGTACTTCCATGGTTATGTCAGGGAGTGTATATCATGACTACTAAGTGAATGTAGGAAAAACTCCATCCCATCTCAATAGACCTTATGCATTGACGTCACGCGACGTCATTTTGGCTGCAAAACAATGAAGCGCATGGCACGCACGACGTAGATTTTACACGCGTACGTAGGCGCGTATCCCCCGGTACACAAATCAGCTATCTGCATTTGTTGGTATGGGGTCGATCAGTCATGCGGGTCTTTCTCCGTTACCCTAGCGAAATTGGAGTTGAAACAACAACTGACTACAGTATGACCATATGGGAACACTTTAAGCGCAATAAATTGTTTTCACTCCAACTCATTATGTTGTCGTGCGGAAGTGACGTCTCACCGACCGACCCCATAAGTTGCAATGAGTTGGCAATGATACGCGCTTGTCTCCATTTTAGGGCTTACAGTCTGTTTTGTGACGTCATATGCATGAGGTTTATTGCTGTGAGCATGGAGCTAGCTACTATCTCTGTGCTATTGCTATTGCTCTGGGTCAGTGTTCAACACCGATGGTTTTATTTAACCATGTTCTCGCCCTGTAATTAATCCATTAGAACATTAGCTAAACCATTCTGGTTATTGCTCACAAGTACAGAAGACATTTTTCTGGGAATGAGCAGTCTTCGCCAGAGAAAAACCTCGTCCCAACTGATACAATAGCCTGAATTTTTTTCTTTTCAATACTGCTGCCGGAGATATTGACTTTATCCCAACTCGTGTGAAGATGGCATTGTTTGAAATATCTGGGCAATTTCTTTAAAAGTAAGCCATATGTCACCGCAAAACGACATCTAGCTTGAGGCTCCTTATATTATCCAAGAGAAAGTTAAGAGGCAAATTTTATTTTCCGTATCATTTGTATAAAGGAAACTGTTCTCATTCTGAAAATTAGGGCGTATGCTTACACGACGATTGTCCTGTCTTGAATGTGTAATGAAGACCAATATTTCCTAGATAATTGCCAATGAAACTATTTACTGCCAAATTTTCTCACCGCTAATTGGTGTTTAGGTGTAGCAGGAATACGTCCAGTGATTAGTTTGGACCAGATACTTGTGCACTGATACGTGTAATTAAGATCGAATCGGCCTTTCCGTAGCAGTCAAGTTGGAATAAGTGAGATAAAGAAATCCATTCTAAAGTTTAAAAACGTATTGACAACGAGGGGAGTATATCCCATTGTCATACAATACAGGGGTTTTTATTCCTATAATATGGAATTAATGAGCAAAAATCGAATTTTCTTGTATCAATTCCTTGGTAATACAATTAAGCGAGGCTTTTGTAGTCTAACAAGGAATTAAGGAAACGCAATGAGCCCACGTAGGCATTTTCCTTGATAAAAGTGTTACACGGAGATAATCGAAACTGCTTTTTTCCACGATAGAGAGGGTAATTTTACTAACTTTAACAAACTTTTATTAATAAAAACGGCCGCCCTGTTTGGCTGATTGCATACTCTTTTTGTATTGAACGAATACATTCTTATTTGCCAGGTATACTTTTAGCTTTAGATTGATAAGTCATGAGTTCATTTAAAACTGAGAAGTAATTGGCTATTTAGTTACGTAAACCCACACTGTATGTATACCTATGAGGGTTCTCAACTAATAAAGGCCTAGGGCCACTCAGAGTTTACTTTTTACTTTATAGTAATTGCAGCAGCTTTATCTTCAATCTTAATTAAATTCTTTTATTTCTTATTCAAAATTGATTCTTTCTTCGAATTTGAATCTCCCACGGAACATTTTAGCGCACGGATAAAATGCTACCATCCTGGAAGATTTGTGACATTTTCGGATTAAAATTTTGGGCAAAAGTGTTCAACCCCCCCCCCCCTTTCCCCTCAATTGAAAAGTAGTCTCGTCCGCTGCATGTCGTCCGCTGCATGTTAAAATTCACATATATCATCTTTGCTTGAAACCTGTCTACTGTTTTTGGTGTTCAAGACGTTTTTGTAATTTCATTCTCCCAGTCACCTTCCTTCCGGTACCAAAGAATGAATTTGAGAGAAGATGACTACGGTATTTTAAAAATTTTAAAGCAAATAAAATTTCAAAGAAAAACTATGAACAGACATTGATCTTGCTGGATTTTTAGCCCGGTCTAAAATATATTTGAAACCAAGTTTACCCAAGTTATGGCTGCAAATATGGAGCCCCATCCTCCCACTCCCACCCCACCTCCTTAGATTCCACCCCCACTCTACCCGTTCTACTTTTGCGCATCCGACAAATTTATCTTCCTAGATAGTAACTCCACTCTAGAATGTTATTTGGTTCAGTCGCATTACAAAACAACTAGCATCAGCTAAAACTCCTTCTTTTGTTTTTGAAGAATTTTTGCTAAAGATGATACATCGACTCGGTGGAAAAATCTTCTTAAAGCCGTGCACACAGAGAATTCAAATTTTAAAATAAGAGGAAGAAACGCAGAAGAAGCTGCAACCGACATATAATATACCATTAGGAAATGGAGTTGAACTCTGTCTGGGCTTTCTTCTTTTATCTTGTTTACATGAGAAGAATATTTAAGTGATTATCAAGACCAAGAGATTTATGAAAATTCGAATAGACTTAGTCAAGTGTAAACATAAATCACACCGCGAAGTGTATGTGGCAGTTATATTACAGCCGTTTTAGCAAAGGTAAGGTTAGACTGACAGTTTCGTGCTTCACAAAACTTTTATCCTGCCTTAAAGCGATAGAGTATAAGTTTTAAATGACAAATCAAATGAAAAAAGTAAAGCCTGGCAGTCGAGATGATTTTCTTTCAAACTAAATGTTTCAAACTAGATACTGTACACAGCGGGAGAATAAACTGAAGTAAAGAGACATTGTATACCCGACGCAAGTTTAAAAAGTGCAGAATTGCGAAATAAAACATTAACTACAGAGTAACCGAGATGTGAGGCTTGTTTACTGTGATCAGCGTTGAAATCACATTGTCTCATGGGACTAGCTATACGGCAGAAAGAATCCGGATGTTTTCGATGCCCAAAGTTCTAACATGAAATTAATTGGAGGATTCGAGAGCTTTTTGTTCGTACAGTGGTAATTAGCACGGCCCGCACTGATCATTAAAATTTGAGGGGATAATATTGCCCCGAATCCTACCATATCAGTCAAGTTTGTAACAGTCAGTTGTAACGCGGTGATGTATTTATATCAGCTCAGCAGCAATCATGCATGCTTTCACGCATACAATGACGTATATTGTGATAAAAGGTACTTTGACCATTTATGGCAAACATGAGGGAACATAGTTCCAGAATACCAAAGAGTGTCACAAAACACCACCTTTCTAACAAGTCTAACACTTTTTGTCAGAAATGTAAACCTCTTTATTCCAGAAACCCACTGCCCTGTATAAACAGATATTTAACTCATCAATTTCCTAAAAAGCATTGCTTACACTCCAAGAGAAGGCTTGATCATCCCGGCACCCAATCGAAAGCTGGCCAAATATTTGACTAGATTCTCTAAAAAAATGTATCAATTCTGGTCAATTTTTAACCGAATCTCGTCAAATGTTTGTTCAGATTCCAGGTCGGTGACTGGTTGATCAGATTCAGTTCAAATTTGACCACCCCCCTTTTTTTAACCGTGTGGCTATAATAACAAAAAAAAAGCGTTTGCTCATTTTAAACAGAGAGGCATACCTGCTATTTTATCCCCACGGTTCAGCTTGGCGTAACAACGAATTTTCACAAAACACATACCACGCTTCAACAGGATTTGTCAAAGTTGGATGAGCTTGCTTGTATCATTAATTGGACTGTGTAAACTTACGCTGATTTTAATTACACGCACAAATAAATTCGACGGACCGCCAATTCTACACAGAGTTAATCAGACGTCTTCAAACCACACCAACTTCAGACTATTCCGAGGATTGTCTGATTCCAATCACGTTGAACAACGATGCGAACAAAACTAATCAGTAATGAATGTTTTAATCTTAGTAACATACACCTGTGAAGCTTGAATTTTATTTCCGTTGTCATTCTTCTGCCAGAAGAGATATCTGTTATACTATTATACGTGGCTAACTGACCAAAGAAATCCTTTGTTCATTTGTTTATGGACACAAGGAAGTTATCGACCTTTTCGAATCTAAATGACCTGATTTAGGACATCTTATTGACCTGATCAAGGAAGACAGTTGAATACATGTCACAACGATATAAATGCTAAGAAACCATGTTCCCTTGAATACACTATAAAGCTGCTTTTCACTCCAACCCCACTATTCTGTTGTCTAAGTGGGGTATATTATGTTAGCAACCCATAGCCTAAGGCAGTAGCTAATGCAATGAGCTCTGAAATACATTTCTATGGAAGACGTTTGTGCCAATCAGTTATGTCTTCGACGTACTTCACCTGAACTGTACACTCGAGGTCAACTTGGAAAGTAGCATTAGACCGACACTTTAGGGAGGTCAATTGTCATAACCTCTTTTTCCATGTGAGGGAATGTGAAGTAGTAATGTCTTGAGTAAAAGTATTGAGGGATGAAATTCATGTGGTACATTCCTCAGTCTGTGTGTTGTATTCTGAATAGGGACAGTCGTGGTAGAACTGACGTCAATGTGATTACAGGTTCATCCCTGGTCTTTTAAAGTGGGCTTTTCATTTCACAGGGATGTGAGCCGACTTTGGCTCTATCCAAGGGACAAGGCTCCTGAGGGGGGAGGGTATTTCACGAGACCCCTTGAATCTATCCCTTAATGATATGAATATAGTTGATAATACTCGTTAGTTGACGGGTTCGACGGTATTTCATGCCTAAACGACATAAGCTATGTTTACAAAATCTCCTGAAGACCACGTTTTTCGTCTCCTTTCGAGGCGCGTAGCTACGGAGGGGGGCCTGGGGGGCCTGGGAGGCCTACCCCCTACATGTTTGCTAGAACCCCCAGAAATTGTGTGTCCTAATAATATGTACAAGAATTAAGGACGGCGATCAATGCCGTGCCCCTCCATTTGATACTTAGGCCCCCCTAAAATTTCCATCCTAGGTTCCCCCCTGCTCCTTTCCAGGCAAAAAAGGGGGTGGCCATGACCGCCAGGACGCCCTCATTATGAAGGCCATGAATTTAAATATATGAAATTCTAGTTCACAAATTAGGCATTCAAAGGTATACCCATATAAAAAACAATGTTCGGGTTAGAGTTAGGGTTAACGTAGGTAATAAATAATGAGCTTTTCTCGATTTTTCCTGAGAAAAAATCACCACATTGAAGATTAACTGTACCATGTACCATGAATCGCACGCAGGCGCGGTTTTACGGGGGGGGGGGGGGGTTGGGGGCTCAAGCCCCCCCCCAAAAAAAAAAAAAAAAATTCAGAGGTTGTGTTATGCTATATTTGCGTGTACTGAGAAAAACAAAATTGCCCAATACAATTGTGCACATCTTGGTCTAGTGGATTTAGTTTGTCAAGGGAAACTGTCGTCTGTGTCTCGAAATCACATATTAGGTTCACGATTTCATACAATGGAAGTTGGGTCAGATAAGTTACATTAGTAACATCTATGATAGTATGTACGTAACATGTAAATCAACTTAACGGATTAATCATCTGTTGGAAGTTCAAAACGAGTCATTTCGTCGCTGATCTCGTCAATCTACACTCTAAAAAGGTCTGATCAGAGGGACACCGAACAGGAATCTGGTCAAAAATTTGACTAGATCAGGTTCAAAAATGAACCAATTCTGATCATTTCTGAACCAAATCTAGTAAAAAAAAATGATCAGATTCCTGTTCGGTGCCCCTCCGATCAGATTCGGTTCAAATTTGACCAGACCATTTTTAGAGTGTATACTAGCAGTCCTTTTAAGTCAAATCTACAGGCTGAATCGTTATTCCCATTAATGTGAACAGGTCCAGTTGCTCGTATCTCTCAGTAACGTTTGTTACATTCTTCCAAATAAAAAAAATATATGCCTGTACATACGTTACATCTATGTCATGGTCAGGGGCGGTGCCACTGAAGGGGAAGGGAGGCCTATCCCCCCTGTAATTTGCAGGAAAAGAGAAAAAGAGTAGAAAAGAAAACGGAAAGGAGAAGAAAAGAGGAGGGCGGGGTAGGCCTATATCTGATCCATATAGTTAATCCAGAGCTTCCAAGAGGCCATATTCCGGTTTCTACCAGCCTTTAGATACGATTTTATAATGCACAAATGAAGCAAGGCAAATTTTCTAAATAGTTCGAGAATATTTCTGTGGACTCCACGCACGTATTTTTGCGTAAAACTTTCCCCGTCTAGAAGGCAGTAATGTGTCCAAAAGGGGACTTCAGGAGGTTTGTTGATACATACCCTTAGACAAAAAAGGCTCCTCTTTCACCTAACCAAAAATATTAAGAATGTTTTGAAGCCATATGATCGGGTCCAAAAATACCCCAAAGACAACACCATTTTTACATCTAAGCAACCTTCAAGTAACCAAAATTTCTCAAAAGGGGAGGGGGACCCCTCCCCTTAGACCTATCCCCTAGAACAGCCCTCTTTTACCCAACCAAAAATTAGAATTCACGAAGTTATGAACATTTTCCAGCCATATATCAGTCAAAGCTTCCCCGAATACCGCACCATTTTGCATCTTAGCAACCTTAAAGTAACCAAAATTTCTCACAGGAGAGGGGAACATCCCTTCCTTTAGACCTCTCCCCTAGGACCGCCCTCTTTCCCCCAACCAAAAATTAGAATTTACAAAATTATGGACATTTTCCAGCCATATATATCAGTCAAAAAATAACCCAAAGACCGCACCATTTTGCATCTTAGCAACCTTAAATTAGCAAAAATTTCTCAAAGTTCCCCTTCCCCTTAGACCCCTCCCCTAAGAAGGCCCTCTTTCCCCCAACCAAAAATTAGAATTCACAAAGTTATGAACATTTTCCAGTCATATGGTAAAAAAGTTACCCAAAGAACGCACCATTTTCCATCTTAGCAACCTTAAATTAGCAAAAATTTCTCAGAGGAAGGAGGAACCCCTCCCCCAGGACGGCGATCACTCAACCCATGTCCCCTATCAAAATAACCTTGCGCCGTCCCTGGTTATGGTACTGTTTTTATTATCATTGTTTTCAGCCTGGCCGATTTCCATATTTGAGAGAAAATTTCATGATTCTTTCGTTTCAAGCCCCCACCTAACCCCCCCCCCCAAAAAAAATAGTCTCGATCTAGAACCTCGCCTGCTCACACGTACCCGTTAGCCCAATACACACAACTGCAGAGTTAGTTGCTCAAGTAATCCTCCATTTTCTCTCTTAATTAACACCATTTTTAAACAATAGTAAAGGTACAAGTTCAAATAAAAGTTTAGTTCTTTACGCTAAGGCAACATTAGAAAAACCTAAGTAGATATTACTCGAACTCCCTCAGTCTTGTTAACAGCCTTAACCAAACTCTCGCTGGTACAAACCCTACTATTAAAAATAATTTGAACGCTTCCATGGGTATAGAAAACAATATCTCTATGCCTATCATTTATATCGAATATAAACATGACATGTTCATCTCCGTAAGGGAAATTGAAAATTTTGAAAGAAATACTTTCCCTGGTGCGGCTAACTTTACGACGGTTTGACAAATTTTCGCTTGCAGTCCAGTGTGAAAGTTATTGTAGAACATATATCATATACCTTTGCCATAGTCTAAGCAAAAATGTGCCCCCTATAATGTGGCTTCGAGGAACTGGCAAAATGTGTAACTGAATTCAAATGCCCGAAAAGGTATGTCATAGAGCTTATGTTTTATTTTAGGCTTAATTTTGATTCAGTCAATATTCTTTTGGAATTAAAGAAAATATGAAAGTGTAGTAAGGTGGAAGATCTTTGTTAATAGGAATGGCTGGCAGTTGTCACACCTGTAAACCATGTATCAACGATAGCATCCAGTGCCTCAGTTGCGGCTCAGAATAAATTGACGACTATAGATGTAGACTTTGAAACCGTACACTAAGACTTTATCTCTTTAAAATTGCCAGCTCTTTGCTCCTCATTTCCATGGCAGCAAATGCCTAGGGCTAGATAGTTATGACCCTGTCATTGTCATGCAATACAGCTAAAAGATATAAAGACAATTGAACTGACACAAATTTCTTTCACAAAAATGCATCTTACCGTCTGCATCTTGCAATTGCACATGGACATACAGCAGGCTTTCTGTGAAACTTTCATTTTAATGTAACCATTGACTAAGGTGCGAGTAATTAAGAGGTAGACACTGTTGTGTTATTGATTGTAACCTGAATGGACAAGAACCTTCGTGCGGCGACAAAAAATATCCTTAGGCAATGGTTTGTGACAAAATTTACCTCAGTAGAACAAAAGAAAGGCGACGTTTGAAAAACAGGTTTTTGTAGCGGCATCAATTCAGCATGGTTGTCTTTTTCAACTTTTACTGGCTTAACCTGTCCCATTTCTCTTTATCTTAGAAAATTTCATTTCAAGAACAGCTCCATACACTTGTCAATACTTGTAAAAGTTGAGAACGAGGTGTTTGTTGCCAAATAATGTCCACTTTTAAAATTCCATCACATGGTGTAATAGTAGTAAGGCCTCTGATTTAGGTATTCGACAGAAAAAAAATATTCTCCTTCTGCTTGGTACTGTGCAAACACCTCCAAAAGGTGGTTATCACTCACAGGTGCCAAGCGATAGTTTTATGCATTTAGCCTTCTCTGTAAGGGTTAGCTGTTACACTCAATGTTAAAAGAGTTTTCAATATTTGCATATTTTTATTCTTGTAATAGCAATATAAGCATTAATGGAGTGCACTCTAAAAACGTCCTGTTCGGATTTAAACCGAATCCGTCCAAAATCTAGTCAAATATTTGACTAGATTTGGTTCATTTTGAACAGAAAATGGTTAGTTGTGAACCGAATTAGTCAAACATTTGATCGTTTTTCGGTTTAGTACACATTTGATCCGTTTTAGGTTCAATTTGAACCGGACAATTTTAGAGATTGTAGCAGTATCACTATATAGCACACTTATAGTAACAGTAACAAGCCCACTGGCAGCAACTCCAGTACTCGCAGTATCAATAGCAGTAACAATAATATGTACAGTAGTTACCTGTAGAGTTACACCACTGTTACCGAAATTCCAAGGACGGATTATTTACATAAGTCTTTAAGTACAGTAGCGCAGGGCAGTGTTACAAGTAACTTTTGCAGCAACATTTGAAGCGTTTTAGTAGGATCCCAAGAAACAATGGGATCAAAATGGTTCGCAGCTACAGTGAACTGTTCTAGTAGAATTTTCTATTACGCGAACAACAACAGTTAATCGTAGCTGTATTTGTAAAAATGTCGTGCCTCCCCACCCCAAATCAGTCACCCCTCGTGATCACCGTACGTTTTAGTGATAATAACCGTTCAACAGTTACAGCCGGTATTCACAGTGTTTATATAGAATTACTCATGAAGCAATCCCGTTCATTTACGTTGCTGAGGTATATGATGAACTTGCAAATTCTTATCGTAACCTGTCACAATTTTTTTTCAATCTTATTTCTATTTGAAGTTGATCACGAGCAGTAAATTTGCATGACCAAAAACACAAATTTTTATGATGCAATAATAATTTACACCAAGGCCTTTTTAGAAGCGAGAACTTAAGAAACAAATTTAATGAAAGACCTGCTTTAATTATGAATGAGGTAAATATATTTTAGTCGCGTTTTTTATTCGTAAGCAGATGGAAGTGCTCTGATACACGCAAAGAAAAAATTAAGTCGACTATTTCCATCAAGCTGGTTTTCTAATAGCCTTAACATCGTATTTGCTGGTGAAAGGACTTAAATATGACTAATTAGCATAGCGTTAACCCATAACAATCATCAAAATGACTTTTCTTTAATATAAAATTATAACAACACCTTTGTTTGTTTTTTTGCGCAGTGATTAGCGATAGCTGCACTGGTCATTATGTTTTTTGTTTTTTTTTTGTTTTTTTTTTTGTTTTTTTTTTTGTTTTTTTTTTGTTTTTTTGTTTTTATCTTGAAGTATTCGTTTTTATAGCATACACTTAGATGATATACAGAGGCGTCACCTGTAAATAATTGTAAGTGTACTAACTTACACGTTCACCTTGCTGGCTTCTACTATAGTCATCAGGTAAGTTTACATATGCACATTCATGGCCGTCAGAGCTGAGATGCGGGGGAGTGCAGTCCCCAGCACTTTTCAGTTGAAAGTATTTTTTCTATATATTATTTTTTATTATTTGCGTCACTGAGAACGGTTGGATATTACTTTAAAGAGTGACAAATCTTGTGGATAAAAGGCATGGGCCTCCCAGTCACAGACACTCTCCGATGGGCCTGACACTGGAGGGCATTCTCATGCTAGAAGTTACAATGGCAGTACATCGCGCATGTAGGTCTATTAGCAGACTACCAATTTGAATACAATGCGATTCGACTCGGGGTCTATCTGATCCACCTGAATCCGAAGGTGCTGCAGCAGGCTTCAATGCCGGAAAATGTGCGTCTAGTATTATAAGGGTTAAGGTGAGTTCACATTAAAACCGAAATCTGCTGCGTTTTACAGGCTGGAGTCGCAAAGCAAATAGGCTAGCTTATACGTATGTCTATGGAACTATTCACACAGAAATGGTTGTGAAAAATGTTTCTGTGTCAACGGTTCTGTAGAAATGGGTACAAGCCATTTGCTTTGCGGCTCCCATCCCGCAAAGCGCAGCAGATTTCGGTTTTGGTGTGAACGCACCTTTAAGCGGAATATATGTAAATCGGCAAGGGTAAGAGTGATGAATGAACACGTGCCTGCTGTATACTTCTGTGTCCGAAATATGTACGGTAGCCTATAGCCGTCAACGTGAACTTCCAATCCATCCCCGATCTGCACATTTCATATGGATTTTTCAGGCTCAGGTTCAAGTTAATTGTTTTTGTAATTACTTTTCACCCTATGTAACTGCGTCTAGCAGTCCTGCTTGGTTGACAATTACCATGTTAACCGTCAAACTTTCATGGTGAAGCAACCCGTCACGTTCTAACCCTTGCGCGTGTGGGCTGTGACAGGCCACATGGTGATCAGACAAGTTCTGACGTCACGTTAAAAGCCCCTTTATGGAAAGCCCCTTACATTTTTCCCGGAAGGCTATTCGCTGTTTCTCAATAGAGGGCGTTCTCTGCAAAACACAATGTAACATAGTGTACTCAAGGAATTACTACCTCAGAGGTAGAACTCCGTCGTATACTATAGTAGTAAAATAATCGAGGCAACATGTATAAGAATGTTTCATTTGCAAATTCTTAAATTCCTTAATTAGGTTTCATATCAATTCTCATTCCATCAGTCGTCAGTCTCGTGTACTAATTTTATTCACCGAGGAAACATTTGATCATCAACTTATTCTAGTCTCGTATTTTATGCTCTTTTGGTCAAATTGGCGAATATTTTGTTCCATTTGTGTGCGAACCTGACATTTTTAAATCTTCGACCTAATTTGCCCCAGGAAAAGGCTTGATTGCCACTCTCGTATTATCCACGTCGTTTTTCTTTATCCGTTTGCCTGGAAGCCAGGATTCATGACCTATTTGCCGAATAGCAGTGGCCCGTTAACTCTTCCCAAACTCCGTTCTAGAAGACGTAGCAAATTATTGATCACACTTTCTCAACGGCCATGATTTTTCATCTTTTAACCCTACACTGCTGAATAATTCTCCTTAGTTTATCAATCACCAATCCATGTTTGCGCCATCAATCTTTCTCGTTTGGAGATAGTCAATCACGCTGCTCGGTAATAAATTCTTCAAAGCAGGGGTTGATAACATTCATAGCAGTTTTGTGTATATGCTGGCACGTGCTTCAAGCTTCGCCTGACATTTAACTTTTATAAATGAGACCAACATTACGGGGGCGTCCGACCATGTCGGTTTTTGTTATGGACGGATAACCGCTAGGAGCTTTCAAACGTCCCTGCATTTAATAAACGCACCGGCTACCATGCAAGGGAAATGAGCGTTATCACTTGGGTAAACAAAAGCATTGACTTAAAGGTGTATACAGTTTGTATTTGTAGGATGTTTGCGTAAGAGACAATACGTGAATATGGAATTGTTTTCAGCAAATCACTTAAAGTAAGTGAGTAGTTTGGATTGAAGAATATTGAAATTTATAAATATGTGACATAAGCTTGTCCTCTGGCTGAAGCAATCTTGAAAATAGCAGGAGGAAGTTTTTTTTACCATTCCTCATATTTCAAGAAGAATAGGAACTGCGCAAAAACCAAGAGGAGAGGAATAAGTGAACGAGGGGGACTCGACAGGACAGACAGGGAATAATGTAAGAGAGGAGAGGAATGATCTTCTTTCAAAAGGGGACCAAGGTTGTGATTGACCTCTCTCATCCTAAGTGCTGTTGCTCACTCCACGGTCACTCCCTTTAAGTCTACAATTCCTCATCATTAGCTCCCTGAACACATACAGGAGGGTGTTATTGAACCCTTGCGTGAACTTAAACGAAACAAGAACACATTTTAATATTAATCAGTTTGTTGGTTCATCAGCATTAATTCTGTATGCCGCCACCATTTCACATCTATTATAATTGTTTCTCTTTCACTCGATCATTGCAAATTATTTTCACTTTTCTAACCACTGCAAGATTTTGAAACTTTTAAGCAAGTTTGTAATTTTTTCTAGTTGTTTCTAAGGATTCTTTAGGTGTATTGATCTACAAAAGATCAAACAAGTTTATCAATTACTATTGTATTTAATTAATAATTCAGACCTTGAAGGGCAGTATTTTACGACGACGCTAAGCGGCCACGAATGTGGGAGAAGCCTATGGCTATGAATTACAACCAACTCAATAACTTAGATCAAGTTTGTTGTTTTTGAAAGGCCAGTTTAGATGAGAAAACCGTACATTACTCTTGAATGTAAAAACCACGTTTACTTTGACCGGGCCGGGGGGTCGAGCCCCGAACCTCCCGGTTGCCAAGCTTAATCCATCGCTTTCAATACCACCCAATCGGCCACAGTACTACAATTAATCAGCGACTGTAGAAACCCTATATGGGCATGAAAAGTAAAGGAAGTGCATGTTGTTTGGATGCATTTGATGTAATCTATTTTTTCGGGCTCTTAATCCAAAAGTTTGACAGACAGAGGTTTTGAAAAAGGGCACGAACCTAAATGTTGTCAGATTCTGAAGCCTCATCCTACACAATTTACCTTTTTGAATGACATATGAATTCACAAGCAAGGAAATCGTGGAAATAATGTGGAAATTTCCCCAGTAACGTTTTGATTGTTAAAATTACATGAACGAGCCACTCAGGCTGATATTACGCAGATTTTTTAAATGAGGACAATTCAGTAGTTCAAGGAGGACTAAGCTACGTTCGTATTTTTAGGAAAACCACCAAACCGACATAAAGTCAGGTTGGCGTTTTTGTCAGTTGGTATGGTCGAAGGTCATTTTTTTTTCTTTTTTAGTCTTTCGACCATCTGACTTCCTCCATTAACTGGAATTTACAATAACAAAGTTCCATGTTTAACAATGTTATCTTGGGCTTTAAATTATGCACTGGCCGTTACACTCCATCATCATTTTCTATCACCGACCTTTCTCGACATATATAATTCAGCTTATATTGATATAGTAATCAACCATCACGATTATGGACCCACATTATCACGATTTTGCTTCGAAACCTTTTCGGACGTGACTTTGGTCGGGATAACCAATATCCCTAATCTGCTCCCTCGAGTAACAAACTAAGAAATATATTGATGAATAATTAAAAGACTAACACAAATGTCTTTATCTCACTTAGATGTAATTTTTTGATGTCAGGTCAATGCAGTCTTTCAATAACTAATGCCAATTTATTTTAATGTTTGTTTTCGTTATTGATGAAATCAAAAGCAAACTGATGATCCTATTCCCGAGCCCTTTCTGCATGAATACTATTATCCCGAGAATGCTGAAAAATGGCGCTTCTGAAAAGTTCAAGGGTTATCAGGGCTTTAGATTCAAACTTTACTGGAGAAGCATTCGGCTAGACTACCATAGGCGCCCGACCACTATTTCGGTGCTCGCAAATTAGTTCTCCATACATCTTAACTTCCTATATTCTTGAGCAGGTATAATGCAATCAACATGTAACATTATTATGCTCTCTCCGTATTAAGAATTTGGAAGTTGAAAACGGAACGAGCTAAAAGTTTCATCCGATACAACAATTGCAAACTTGTATCCTCAGTGTGCTAACCTTTTTAAATCAGGGTGGTGCAAGGCGGGCGTAAGGGGCATGCCCCAGCCCAGTCAGGGAAGGCTGCCTCCCCAGTGGGGGACATTTTCCAATTTCTACTCGAGTTTGGAGTGTTTGTGATAAAGTGTGTAATCCTCGATGATGACCGCCTTCAAGTTGACAGGTAACTTGATTACCGTTTCAAGGAAGCAAAATTCTTTGACAAAGTTTTCAAATTTAATCCAAAATTTTTTCCACAAGAATCCTAGTTCATATTTCCCCCCAAACCCCAAATTTTCCAACTCTGTCCAGCAAAACCCATAATATTTTCTGAACGCAAGGGAGAGGGCGCAAAAAGTGTAGCTGCGCCCTTCGTCCTGGACCCGTCGTTTTCGGGGCGTCCTGTTGCTGGTCCGCTCCTCAGTCAGGGAAGCATGCATCCCCCGTCGGGCAACTTCCTGGACCATCCCTGTTTCAAATAAACATCCATATTGAGTGAAAATACATTTATGGTGAATGACGCATTTCTCACGCCAAATAAAGTGCTTGTGCACAAATGGGGTACTGACAATTTTGTCCCCCGATTTTCGAACCCCGGCTCCGAGGTTGTGTCGAGGGAATTGTTACCCTGTGCTGAAATCATTTCCCTCTATGTCGTATTATTTTTCCAAATTCCCCTCGACCTTCTGGCAAAGAGCCAAGAGTGAGAACCAAACGTTTACTTTCGAAGGAGTTCTGCTCCCCAAAGGAGGCACGTCTCCAAGGGACAACTTACATTGACTGAACCTGACCAACCTCTTGACCTTCAGTCCTTTACATAATGGGTCTGCCAAGCGTGGTCTCGTTCAAATAAAAAAAATGTCTAAAAATGTATAAAAAATGATCTTAGCCAAAAGGCCGAGAAGCGATCAAGGTTGTACTGTTAGATAAAAGTTAGAAAGTGACAAGCGATGTGATGTCATGCAAAGGGTAATTAAGATGCCCAGTACAATGCACTTTTATATATTGATAGGGTAAACACTGTTAACAGCTACTCTGGAAAGTTCGTCTCTAAATGCAAGAAATACTACCTTAGTATGCTTAGTTCAAATCATGATGACATTACATGCAACCCGTAGCCAAGGGGGCAGGGGGCGAAGCCCCCCAGAAAAGTTTCGCCCCAGAAAAGTTCAAGTTGCCATTAGTTGAAGACATTTTTACACATCTCGCCCTCCTGAAAAATTTGTCACACCCTGGTAACCATCTCACCCCCTTCAGTACCTTGTCTGGCTATGGGCCTTGTAACATGACGTCAGACTAACATCAAAATGTACAAAGTGTTGCTTTCTGTTATATAAAAGGCTATTATCATTAGTACCATACGTGAAATATCTTTATAAGGAAGTGAATTTATAAGGATTTACACAATTTTCTTCAAGAAGGCCTATGAAAAATTGTAAAGCCCGATAAATTAATATGACATCATATATAGGCCCTGTGACGTCATATGTCCGGCTTAAAGCACTTTAATCAGGTCATTTGATACCCTATTTCTATGCACCCGTTACACAAATATGGGGCGTAAACATAACCGCTGTCGACACATGTGGCCGCAAAGTTTTCAAAGGCGACTATATTTTTATTTTATGCAAATGAGCTGTTTCTGGTTGTCAGATTTGTCTGATTTCGGATATCATATTCAGTAGGGCCATGCTGATCCGTTAAGGCAAAACAACCCCTGTAGCAATTTATTCTAGGTTCATTCATATCTTTAGTGAATTTAACTATAAGTTCTTAAAATTCCGTATGCATTGAATTTCTAAAGATTTCTTTTACTACTTATTTTCTTCTAAAAATTGTGTTATTTTGCGATCAGGTGGCTGATGCAATCCAACTCATTAAAAGAGTAATTAATATTTCCACCGGACAGTTTACTTATTTATTAATTCGTCAGTTTATTCCTTCATTCATTTCGTCAGGCATTTGTTTGTTTGCCTGTTGTTTTTTATCTCTCAGTCGTTTGTTCGTTCCCTTGTTTCATTCTTTCGTTCCTTTCTCCCTTTGTTCATGCTTTCTTTTGTTCATGGCTTCGTTTTTTCATTGATAGCTACTTCGTTTGCACGTATATTATTTTTTTCTTTTGTTCCTTTGTTTTCTCGCCCTTGAGAAAGCCAGTTCACTCTATCTTATATGGAGATAGGTCCACATTTAAATGACCTCGGTGATCCAGCCTGAACCAGTGAATTAAAATAGATCTGTAGTAATAAACGATTCTTTTCGATGGATGTTTTTCATCGCCATTCTATAGTGTATTACAACCTTTATTGTCCTCTGTGAAAAAAATATTGGCAAAGAAAATTCACAATAATGACGTCACAACCACCCCCTCATTTGCTGATCTTTAATAAAAGTTCTTTATTACTAACAAACCGATATCTGTCAGGAGAGGATATACGATATGACGTCATTTTAAATTGTGTGTGTATTTGATATGGAAAGTGGTAAAACACGCCTTATAACTAATCACAAAAGTGGATAAACCTTGACTTCGCATGAACTCTAAAACCTCATCGTTTTAACTGTTTGAGAAAGTATTCCTGGAAAAAATATTAAAAATGTAATAAAAGTACTTTAAGTACAAAACAATAACTTGAAGTTTCATACGCAGCCTTTCTTACCGCCTTCTTTGCTATGAAGTGTCCTCATATTAAAAGTTCGAGAGATTAAATGAATATTTTCGTCAAATAGATAGGGGTAAATAAAGGGGTTACTATGGAAATATTTACATAATTGTGACGATGTCAACTCAAACATCACGTTCTTCATAACAACGTAATGTCTCTACGACTCAGCCTCGTCTCGCGAGAGCACAACGAAGAATTACTTCCGACCATCAGCAAACGTGAATGACATCAATTCTTCATAGCTGCGAAAATATTTGGAACGGAGGTTTTTTTTTTTTTTTTTTTTTGTCTCATTATGAAGTATGGTATGTTCAAATATAAGATAACGCCTTAGATTGTTTCTTGCGGGTTAAAGGGTAAATGTTTTCTCAACAATTTGAAATAGCGAGCACGATATTACAGAATTTCACTGCATTTCAGGAACGGTTAAACTTTGCGTGACCAACTACAGAAACTGTCTGTAGTATTTTTTATTAGAAAACAAAATATTTTTGTTAATTAAAATTCTGTTTTTTTTACTCCAATCGAAAGGTAAAGGGATTATTGTTTTTGAAGAACTTGTAGTTTTTACAGAAAATTCCTTAAACTTGGAGGGAGAAGGTTGAATAAGGGTATAACTATTGTACAGAAAAAAAGGAACAGTCAAACAGAGCGCGTGAATATCGAACTCGTGTATAGTACATGCAGCATGGCATAATATACAACTAGTTATTGAACATGGTAAGTAACGTCTTGTATTAAGAGAAACGTTCAGTAGAACAAGATGGTTTTTGCTAATAATACTTTCGTATGTCATAGATTACTTGAAACGAGTATTCGAATACTAGCTGTTTTACAAAAGTAAACAAAAACTATACAGACCTGTCACCTCCAATGCGGTCGGAAAAACTTTAATTTGTTTTGTAAAGTTAGTTTACAAATCAATTTACATTGCAGAGTTGTAACCAAGTCACTATTTTGCTAAATATTAAGTCAACTACATCCAGTTTAAAGACTCGAGTCGAATCATTGACTCGAATTACTTCTGTATTCCATTAGGTGAAAGTTTTCTGAAATTTCTCAAGTCGGATTGTAACTCTGTTATAACGTTTTCAAGTTCAGTTACGGCAAGACTAATTGATGGTTATTTCAAAACAGGTCAGCTTTTTTTTTTAATACAAGCTGTTTTGTAAATCGTAGAAATACTGGGGAATATTGTGCTTTAGGTATCAAGTCAAACGGATCTCCCCGAAGACGTAAAGATTTATCACAATGATTACATACCGGTACCAATTTAGACCTAGGAGGGCTCTCTTTCACAAACTTAAAGGCAGTCTGCAGTCACCCCAATTAGAGTGAGTGTACCCTGTCACTCTAGGTCATGATTGGCCTATTTTGATCATGTGACAATATTTTTGCTGATGAATTGTGAAATTCAAGGAGAATTTCTCCTTGCTTTACCTATTGTTTGTTACAGTTATGTTCAAAACATCTTCAGAGGTGCTTGTAATGCAATTAGAGGAGATTTGCAACGGTTTGCTGATTTTTCAAAGAAAATTTTGGGGCGACTGCCTATTGCCTTTAAGATATGAGAAGCACTGAGCTTGATTTTAAATTCGGTTTTTCGTCGGGCAATCCCCGACTCAAAATTTATCTCAAATTATAACTGTTATAATTTGGAGTGGGTTTAAGAAACTCTCTGCCTTCCCTCGAATGAAAAACTGTTGTAGTCTCTCGGCGACCAAGTCTCTGGTCAATCCCAGAGAGAGATGTCATATTCAAATCTTTAAAGTGAATCGGCTATCAAGATCTAACAAGTTGAAAAACTTATCCATCGTAGTACAAAGTAGCGGGAATGTTTTACACGGACACTATTAATCCAACAGTATCACGCAAGAACGGAATAAATTTGATAAGGTTCGTGACCAAATGAACGAAATTTTGCTGTTCTTTGAGCGAACGCAATTTTTCAGACTACGGAATCTCATGTCACTGTAAGCTGTTCATAAAATCACGAATGTAAGTATTTTTGACCTTTCTTATCTTTCCCTTTCAGTAAAATGTGAACACTTTTATTGAGTATCGTATCCTATATTCTCTGCTAACTAAGATAGGGCAAACATCTTTGACAGTCGCTCATAACTTTGGCAATATTTGTAGCTCAGTATTCTGATGGTATCTCCTTTGTCAATAAACTGTGACAAACCCACGTGCCGTATCTAACTCCGATATATTTGCCTTTGGTTTTCAAGTCTTCTCTTGAAGTCCACCTGCTCTCTAAAACATCTGAAGGAGAGGATGGAATTTTCAATTTGCTAAGGTAGTTTGTTTACTAGCTCGGTAATCTTTACTTTTCTGTTTCAGCGTTGCGTTGGTCAATTTTTATGATCAGGTTCAAACTATCGAGACTAAACCTGGCGAGTCAAAGACAGTAGAATATTTCGTAACGCTTGCCCTTCAGTTTAATAACAGAAAACATCTACGAAGATTTTTTTAGTACAAGCTGGTGAATTTATTGACACATAATGAGTTCTGTTATGAAATGATAAAAAGAAAGTAATACGAGCAATTTTCAAGAGTAAAGGTCATCATGGTGGCTTCTCTCTATATAACTTCAGATCAGCCTTGATTAACTGTAATATTCTTTTATTATTCTTTAGAAAACTTTATAATTATTAGAGAAGAGATATGCACACGCCACGAAGATGAACAACTCGTTTTCCATAGGGTGATTCCAGAAAAACGTTTCATTTAAATTCTGTAGGTACAAGGTCATTTTTAAGGAGTGGGCGGTCACTTTTAAGTCCAGTTTAAGGGGCAAATTTTTCATCCCAGACAATACCAGTTTTCCCAACAAAGTTACCACTAGCCCATCCAAAAACTGTCGTAGGTCCTCCTTGTGTAGACAAAAACCCATTTTATTGCGTAAATCAAGTACATGCCCCGGTGAAATGCGAGCTACTCTGTATATTTTGAATTTGCAAACTTTGATGTCAATCAAAGATCAATTACCAATTGAGAATTTTGGGTACCCCTTACCAAAAATGTACTTGAGGTGATGAGTGTCTGTCCTTAAATCTCGGAAATCAAGTTGACATGCATATCACAAATGCCAGGCCCGTCGGAACCGCTACGGTAAGTACGGTATTTACCGTACCACTTTTTCAGCTAAGAGAGAGAGAGAGGGGGGGGGAGAAAAGGGGTAGGGCAGTGGGAAAATACAGTTTGAATCAATAAAAACACACGTGTCTCCATGACCAAGGCCGACCCTCTGTAACATCATTCTGTCATATGATGCGATGAGCCCCGGATGAGCCGGTATGATTTATTCAACAAATCTCAAGTTGTAACTGGGGACGATCATCATCATAGGGGCCTACGCTTCGAGCTTCCCGAACCACAGGGAAAGGTTGCGTTCATTGCAGCTTCTTGAATTATTAATACTGTGAGCTCCGCACAGCTTCTCGCCGTGAGCGTAGCTCGGATTTTATTTAATTTCATTATATTACTGATCATAATCAGTAAACGGGACAACGGGTCATGATTTTCAGAAAATTCTAACATGACAACCCACCACCTCCCAGAGCTGAAAATGGGCTTATTTGAAAGAGGAAAGGATAAGCTTTAATGTCTACAATGACCCAGCAGCGACTCAACCACCTTATGATCTTACATGTACACAAAGATTATACAGATCGATTGAATCTGGTTGATGCAGCCAATGAATTTACCAGTGCCAAAGACCATCGACGCTCGGTGTTTAGCACTTTCCAGTGATTTGAGTTCGCAGTAGAACTTCGGACTTCTTTACTTTTTTGGATTTTGGATCGCAGACCGCAGCATCGACTGAAGAATCGGTAAGTAAATCAGTAAAATCAATATTCCACTTGTATTAACTTCCCATGGAAATACGCAATTTCATTTTTCAAAATCCAAAAGCTTCAAGGGGGCTTCGCTCCCTTGAACCCCCATGAGGGGCTCTGCCCCTTCGAACACCGAAAAATACCCCGAAAAATACCTTACCACTTTTAAATACCTTCAGAAGGGCCTGACAAATGCAACCATCTGTCATTGTTTAGGATGACTATAAAGGACAGGCAGGTACGTCAACACGTACGTTCCCCCATGATCCACGCCCATGTTCAACTCAAAATATTAATTATTCTGTATTCATCTTGCCGTACGTTATTCGTATCAAATCAGTGATTGTTACGGGTATCAGTTACCCTGGGCCGTCGGACACAAAGAAAAGACACAGCGGTGTACGAAAAATCAAATTTCCGGAATTTTATTCCATCACAAAAATCCTTGTAACGAAGTTTTATACAAAAATAAATTTAATTTAATTCTATATTACACGATATGCAAAAATGAAAATTGGAAGGAAAAGAAATTCTTTTTCGAATTGCGTACAAACAATATACCCTCAACAATTAGCTGATTTGTTTTCTTGAATTGCGTACTAAATACAGCATACATCTCCAATTTTAGAAAGAGTCTGTTTTAAACAGGCCGGTAGATAGACAAGGCACAGAAGGGACGAGATCTTCAAAGGGGAGGGTCGAAATAATTTTTCGGGGTGAAAAGGTTTGTAAAATGTGTTAAGGCGATAGCAACTTGAAACTTTCTAGGGGTGCAAAAGTTTTCTAGGGGGTTTCTCCGCCCCTCCCCCTGCCCCGGCCATTTAAGAGCTTGGATTTAAAGAATTAGCACAACTTTGCATCCGTTTTCCGTCCCACAGAACTCACAGAACGTACCATCCTTTTCGTAAATAGAATAAACAAAAACGACTTCGGTTTTCAATTAGCCGGTTAGACTTCCACGGGGAATTTATTTGCTTATATGCTTTTATATATCCTGGGCAGAGTCCTACACAACAAGCACTTATTTCCCAAATCTTAAACTATCTGAGCAAAGTCTGACGAAGTATTCGGGGATGTAACTGTAAAATCTACGTTTAGTCACTGCTACAGCAGCCATAAATAAATATAGGCCATGGAGCTGTTATCAGGATAACATCTCTCCGAGACGGCGACTCGTCGGTTGGGTGTTGAGGTCCTCCCTCGTTAATGAGTGTAAATCGAGTGCCACGACCCAATCCTTGCTCTCAAGTCCCACACTAAAGTTTCTAAACGATGTAGAGGTATTTGCATTGCCACTGTTAAGAAATGTGAAATATGTAACAGCAATTGCGGTATACACTAGATTCTGGCTAAAGTGAGATTACGATTATACCAAACGAAAGCTTGCAGTTACATTTACAACAAAAAAAAACTGCAGATAATGTGATTGTCATAAAACTAAGCTAGATGAAGAAGTAGATTTCTTGCATGTAAATAAATTTTGAGCAGAATGGTTTGTTCTGATTACAACCAGGGTAAGGTGAATTGGGCCCATATATATTGGTCCCTGTATTTTCCGATTTTTTGCCGACATCGCGACAAGTATCATGAGAATGTTATAGGTTAACTTTTCTTTGTGTTTTCAAGTTTAAGTGACTCAATCATCTTAAGTACCATACTCCTTTACACTACACTGCTACTACACTGCCATGGCCGTGCGGGACTGTTTTTTCAGGGCGGGCGGTGTTTTTTCTCGACTCCGGACCTAATTTAACTGTCCAATTTTCTGCCCGACGGAGACAAAATTTCTGCCCGATTTAGTCAGGTTTCTGACATCTGGGGGAGGCCGCCCCAGCCCCCTGGCCCGTACGGCCATTTACACTGCACTACACTACACTACCAAACAATATAATACAATACACTGCACTACACAATGCGGTACACTTTAAAATAAAAATTTGGCAAAGGCAAACTCGAGCCTTTCAACCAACAACTCACCCCAGCTGAATAACCTGAATTAAGTGACGTCTTCAGGAAGAAAGACAGATGATGTATGAGATCTATGAGAGATGATGTATAGCATTTAAAATCAAGTAGGTACAAGACAACGCAGGTGTGAAATGTTTCTTGCACGCCAGACGCTATTTCTTCTACGTAACACCAGTCTCCAGGACCCCCTTGTCTACGTAACAGGCCTCGTAGTCTATTCCTGGATAAGTCATTGGTTTGCTAAGCCAAAGTCTGTTACGTGCTAAGGGCACTCGCCATACAGCTTGTCAGGAATTGCCACTCAGCACATCATACATGACACATTACGGAACAGGTGTCTTTACTAAACGTTTGTTTCGATATTTCATGTAAGCACGGAGGGCGTACCTTGGGGAGCAGGACTTCGTGACTTGGGTCCGTAATAACCAGACATTCTTATGAACACTACTTGGCAGGCCATCAACGACTGTGTGTTGGAACACCTGGGACCCAAATGTGCCGCAAACTCGGTGGTTCAGTTGGCCGTGGAGCCAAACCGCCAGGTGCCTGCAGGCTGACGAAACCGAAAGATGTGTGCCTCATGTGTAAGAGCTCTCATCTGTAAATAGTTACTGGACGAGGTTTCACTCTAAAAACAGTTTGGTCAAATTGACCAAAGACTGGGTCAACTATGCACCAAACCAAATATGGTCAAATAGTTTGACTAAACTATGGTCAACGTTGACCAGTAAGTGGTCAAATTTGACCAATAAGTGGTCAAATTTGACCATATTTTAGTCAAACTATTTGACCATATTTGGTTCGGTGCATAGTTGACTCAGTCATTGGTCAATTTGACCAAATTGTTTTTAGAGTGTTTGCTAGTGCTGAGTCCTAAGTTGCATAATGGTATTCTGCCTGTTTCACATTAACCAATTATTTCAGTTATGAAAAAGTAAATCCTTTCTATAGACGAATCCGATCAGCGCTTGTGTTTAGTGACTGTAGGCAGCCATTAATGGGGTCCACCAGCCTTAAATCGTCTTCATTTATTTTCTACATGAATTTCAAACCCACATATTCAGTGAAATTGAACGAATCAAGATACAATTTAATGTCCAACCATCCATCATACAGGTAAGCAAGGAAATTAAAAGATTAAAGGTGATAGACCCCAGGTATGGCCGACTGAAATCAGACCATCACTTGCTCTCCGGATTCGTCTATAGCTATCACTGAGGTCACAAAATGAAGACAGGAGGCATTTATACCTCGGACAAGTGAGAGGACTTTTAGAAATTTCCATAGAAATCATGAAAAGTAAAACTAATGCACAGGGATAGGGTCAGGCTTAGGGTTAGGGCAAACAGTTATAGTTGCTCCCATTCGTCTTAGAAAGAGATCACTGTGCCAGAAGGGGTTTACTGACAAGACGGGCTACCCGGCTTGATGATGACTTTACCCGTGGTCGTCCCACCAAAATAAAATTGTGATGAAGATATTTTCGTTGTAGACATTCTAATATTGGGTGTGATAAGTGTCTCCAGTGTACTTTAACCAATGCAAATCATTTGTTACTTTATCCAGGTGCGGTAACGATGATTGATCGACGGATTGGACACCCCCACCCCTCCATAAAGAGTCCCCCACCCCACCAATCCATAGAGAGTTCCACCGGGACCAACTCTGGAGCATAGATTCGCTTCAGAAATTGCAAAATGTGTACCAGTTAGAATCTAAGTCTATTTGATTACCACTCGTAAGTTTACGCTGCCAAATGTTACAAATTAATCCGGGAAAATCAAACATCACTGAAAGAGCAGGGGACTCCACTCTGGCAGCGTTTCCCTGGTTAGGAAGCCTGGCTACGGGTCTACATGAGGCTGCATTTTCACTGAGAACTTTGCTTAAAGGCAGTAGGCAGTCACCCAAAACAGAGTGAGTGTATCCTGTCACTCTAGTTCATGAATGGCCTATTTTGATCATGTGACAATATTTTTGTTAGTGAATCGTGGAATTCAAGGAGAATTACGCCTTGCTTTACCTATTGTTTGTAATAGTTATGTTCAAAACGTCTTCAGAGGTGCCTGTAATGCAATAAGAGGAAATTTGCAAGACTTTGCTGATTTTTCAAAGAAAATTTTGGGGCTACTGCCTATTGCCTTTAATCAACTTTCATAGACTATTACTGAGAACATCTTGATTTTCATTTAAACCTATGAACCAGTTGAAAATGAGAAATAAAGTATATTTAAAAAACGTGGGCTTACAAATCTATTTCATACGAAAATCTTTACATCACTTTTTAATCAGAAATGTTCTGCTTTTTTTCTACTTGTTTTGTTACAAGTATGCCGTAGCTAAAATAAACAAAATGAACTGCCATCTTGAGGTCTGCTATATATACGGATTAAACAAAATATCTTTCATACAAAGAAAACCCTCCCTTTATAATGCATAATGTCAGTTTTTAAATTCTCAGTCTGCGTACGGTAGAATAAGATTTTGGATCAATGTATTTCAAAATGTGTTCCCACAGGCTAAATTGTAAAAACTACGGCAGACTAGACAAGACATCAATATTCATTGACAATCAGAATCTGTAGTAGAAATCGTGAGAGCCTATGACCTATACAGAGGGAAACGATACTGGAGTATGGGCCAGCGAGTGTCTTCGAAGAACATTTTCGGAAGATTTACCTGCAAAAAATGTTTCAAGTTCACGTTAAGTGCATGTATGTACAAGATACAGCATGGTATACATTGATGATGATTTAAACATACCGTAGACATGAAATCAATGTCTGAATGTCGTATATCAGCTAAAAAGGTATATAATAAGACGAAAAACTTCACTGTCATGGGAACCTAGAGAGGAGAATGTAACCTATTCAATAATACTCAATTGGAACTTTTCTTCCAAAGTTTTTATTATTATTTGTGTCTTAGGACGGCAAAAACTTTGTTAGAAATGTCAAAATCCAGGAACTGCAAGGTATAATAACTCTGCATCTGCATCCTAGAAGGAACCTTTCGACCTTCCCGAAATTACTTTATCCCATTGTTCAAACAATGTCACAGTATCACAGTATAACAGTACAAGTGTGTGTGTGTGTGTATGTATGTATGTATATATATATATATATATATATATATATATATATATATATATATATATATATATATATATATATATATATATATATACCGGTACGTGTTGTGTGTGTGAAAATTTAATTGCCATCTTACAGCCAAATCATCTCGAGTGAATTGAACAAGAGTTTATATCCTTCGAAAAGAATATACAGTGAAAGAATTAAAATTGACTAAAATTTCTGAAGTATATATATATATATATATATATATAGGCCTATATATATATATATACATATATACATATATATATATATATATATATATATATATATATATATATATTCATCACATACGTGATGATGACCGGTGAAGTACGTATACACATAGCTTCATCTTATCGGCTGTACATGTCGGTGGTAACTGCCTCTTCCTTTTTCATATTTGGCAAAATTAATTTCATACTCGCCATTAAATTCCAATGCCTAAGTTATCAATTGAAGGCCAACCGATGAAGCCTTAATTTAACCTCTTAAAGAAAAAAGACCGCCAATTTCAAGGTTATTGAAGTGACGGTCAGGACACCAGTGAAAGTGGAGGTTAATAGCCTGCACAGCCGTCTGCAAGTGTTCGTGAGCAGAATAACTTCTTGATAATGAGCCTAAGTAGTGGTGTTTCTTAGCCTTGGGTTATTATGAATGGCCCCGCAATAGGGTTTCTTTTATTGAGCAATGAAGAATTAAAAATTTCCTTCATTTAGATTGATTGTTGCAGGGTTGCGTATATTATGATTAAAAGTAACTTAAAACTAATAACTGCTAAGTGCAGAATTAGTACAGTTTACTATGCTTAGAAAATAATTAAAACGCCATTTCTGATCCTGTAAAGGTATAGATATTAAAAGTTAAAAAACTGTAGACCAACGTAAAGAACGTAAGGAAGTTAAACAATTCTTTAATCTTTTTAGTTACAAGTAGGAAATTTGAGGAAACTTGCTGAATAGGCATTTTTGAGTTCAGTAAACTAAGTTCCGAGTGCACATTTGGCTAAATGTTGTGCCACTCAGTTGACTGAACTTGTTCAGCGTACATCAAGTCACTTAAAGTATCTTAACACATTAGATTGTAATTATTGTATGCCTTATAAACTGAATATTCATTGAGACTGTATAAGCTGTACGCAGATACTAAAAATGTGTAATTATCACATCATCAAAACACCCATCTAAACCTTGAGCACCAAGTCTACAAAAGAGAAAGTGATTACTTTGATGTACAGAAAGTAGGATCCAATTAGGTAACTGTCCAATATTTTATAGTTAAAATGAAATGTATTAGAGGACGGTCTTCATCTGAAGCGTTCCGTGCAATAATACCCAGAGGAGTTATCCCCAAGGGAAAGTGTAGTTCGTCAAATTTTATGCACCTATGACCGAAGGGGGAAAAATATTTCATTTTTCATTCCGTAATTTTTCTCCTCGGCTTCCTCTATAGAAGGAGAGAAGGAGTTCTGGGTATGGATCTTCTTTCGCTAGCCGATGGTTAATAGAGCCTCGGCAACCACAGTATTTGACATTCATTTAATCAGATTTCAAATTTAAGAAAGGTTACACCAGGGTTACACCAGGGACTTTCGATTAAGTGGAAGGGCAGTTCATCACACAAGTTCATGTATTAATATATATATATATATATATATATATATATATATATATATATATATATATATATATATATATATATATATATATATATATATATATATATATACCAGACGCAGCTACTTCTAAGTATGAATGAGTGAATGAATGGTGTTTGTTACATTCGAATTAAAGGACGGTTTTTAAAGCGTTTCGAGCAAAAGTATCCAGATGGAGACCGTTTTCTAATGCGACTGTGTCTCACACATAATGTATATTTATATATATATATATATATATATAAATATATATATATATATATATATATATATATATATATATATATATACATTCATATATAGTGTTCAAAACGTTACGATCAGAGGCTATCCGAAATTACAATTCAACATACCTCTTATCTTCTTATAGATTGGGGAATAAATCTTTTTCGATTCTAAGTTTTCGATGTTTGAAATTTTCACTAAAAAGAAGGATATTGTACGTGATACGGAAGTTTTAAATGTATTTCAGTAGTCTTTTTTCGGTACTTCTTAAGCGCGATTTTTGAATACCTGTTTACTTTCTTTGATAACCTGTTAATTTGCTTTGATTCTACTTATATAAGGTTTTAAATGTTTATCTGCTTATTTGCGATTGTTAAGTACAATCTTATTGAATACGTCTGAAACAAAATATTAAAGCTCCACAGTGTCACATTTTTTTACTGCTTAGTTGAAGTTAGTTCCTTTACAAAACTTTCAAAAAGATGAATCTACGGATCTACGCGAATATCTGCTTGCTAGTCTTTCTACAGCCCTTGTAACACTTAAAAGGGGAGTAAATTTATCGATTTGTAACTCACGTGTCAATGCATATAAAAGAAAGAACCACAAAGACAGGTTTAAAAATTTCAGTTCCTTTTGGAGATACTCATCATGTGAGCAGAACACAATGAAAAAGGCTTGAAACAAATATTGGTACGATTCAGAGTCATCATTTAATGGGAAATTTTGCAATTAAACGTGGAAGTGCGGTCACTCTAATTTTGCCAGTTCGATTAAGTACACACTTCTATTCTAATTCTTGCAAAGCGCGCTTTCTTATCATTGGACAATATTTTTTATCACAAAGTTCTTTAAAGGGGCTTATTGAGTTGATATCGATTATTTTGTGACAAGTTTGAAGGAAATCATTGCATGCGATAATGTTTCTAATTAGCCTCATTTCTCATGTATCACTTCCCATAATTACCTAAAGTAGGAGAAATTGTAGTTTTTGTGGACAGGGGTTGCATATGATTAATATCTAATGATAAGAAGTGTCTGGTCACGAATTTGTAATAAATGATTTTAATCATTAAATGCCCTGTCATTGTCGTTTCAGTTGTGTATGAGATGTGCAGAATTTCTTAGTTTGACCATTTACCATCAAGATGTGAGTAAATTTCAACAGGTGTGAAAAAATCATGAATTAAGTGAACCAACTCAATAATCCCCTTTAAGATATGCAGAATATCTTCTTAGTTCACTGATAATGTTCAACATTTATGTTTCAAAACATCACAAACAATGTTTAAAGGGAAACGAGAGATCTGTAAGATTTAGCTCATGTTTCAAAATAGTTTTTGACGACTTCTATTCCCACTAAAGTACTCATATACTTTTTGAACATTACTTTTTTTTCTTGAAAATATTGTTGAAGTAGAGCCTAGGGAATTATGGGAAGAACTTTTGCATTTAATTGTAAAAGTAATCTAGCCGATTGGAAAATTAATTAGGCAGAGCATCATAGTGGTACCGCGTAAATGTATTGAAGCAAATTATAAATCATTACTCACTATGGCTGTGATATCTTTGCAGATTTACTGTATTTTGTATTGAAAATGGTGTCGCTCTCTAGAAGAACATACTTCCCAATGCTTTATCTAGTACTTATCGAAACCGTTGGTTAGATGGTAATTTTTATCCTTTCTCTATATTTTTCAAATCTTTTAGCAGCCTGTTATTTATGGGTCTTTCGAATGTACTTCCAATTTTTTATTCTTCTTAATAACGCAACACGTTTAAGTCATACTCCACCGTGCTAGAACGCCATGTCTTGTTGTTCACGTGATAGGGGATTTCAGGGGATTGAAAGAATCATTTCTCTTTCGTGCATTGACAGATGCACAGATTTACACATACATCCCTAGTAATTAAAGTTAATTTTGACAGATGGGTCAATAACACATTTAAGTCGTTTTGCCTTGAAGAAGTTGTCTACTTTGAGCTATTTTGAACATGATGGGGCACAATCATTAATTACATCATTTACCTTTGCCATCTATGACATTTACACCAAGTCAGTGGTGAGTGTCCTAAAAGTGAGCTGATACGCATTAAGGTGCGTTCACACCAAAACCGAAATCTGCTGCGTTTTGCGGGCGGGACGCGAAATTTGGGGCGATTTTCAAAATTTTCATTGGTGTAAAATTGCCCCTAATTGTCTTGGGAAAAAAATTTCGCGTCCCGCCCGCAAAACGCAGCAGATTTCGGTTTTGGTGTGAACGCACCTTTAAGGTGCGTTCACACCAAAACCGCAATCTGCTACGTTTTGCGGGCGGGGCGCGAAATTGTTATTTCAGAACAATTGGGCGATTTTTAAAATTTTATTGAAACAAAATTGCCCCTATTAGTCCTGGAAAAAGTTTTCCCGTCACGCCACAAAACGCAGCAGATTTCGGTTTTAGTGTGGACGCACTTTTACACTTTTCAAACTAGTGTTGACGATACAATAGATGCGATACCTTTGCCGATGTTCCAGTTCTTGATATACCGGCCGATAAGGATCCGATACCAATATTGAAAAATGAGGTTATTGTGCACTAAACCTAAGGGTTTTGGGCACTAGCGTATCTCTAGGTGTTGTGCCATTTTCAAGAGGTCAAACAATGTAACTCATAGACAAACAAAAAAAAAATACGTAACGTTTTTATGAAGTTTATAGGACAAAAAATACTGAGTAGGTATTATCGGCATTTTATGTGAATTTTATCAATCCCGGTATATAGGACGAAAATAGAGAATATCGATAGATACTGATGTAAAATGCCGGTTATCATTCCAGGACCACTTTACATCACTAAAACAGATCTTTGATGACAACTGTCTTGAGCACGTAGTCCTAATTTAAAAAAAAAACGTTAAATGTTGTGCAGGAGACTTTTCTCTCTTGTAAAATCAACTTTTGGAATTGATGAAGACGAAGAAATTAAAAACTTTCTTTACTTCTAGAATGGAAGGTTTCTAACCCATATGAGTCAGGTTCTGTAACCACAGGGACGGAATTAACCCGACGCGTCAACACCAATTAAGTAATCCCAAAAGTCTAATTGGTAGGCATTGTTTCACTGCAATTACTTAAGGAAATAGTTGAGAAGTGAACCGCGAAGACGGAATCCCTTCAAGAATCGAAATTGGACACCGGGTGTTTTGCGTCAGTTATTCCCATTGGTGGTACGAATCGGAAATAATTTCTAAAAAAGGGGGAAAGAGTCCAACTCATTTGTAACTTGTCATCGAAAATCGCTAATAATTAGAAAACGAAAAAAGCACTTGTTGCAAAGTCAGTAAGTAACACAGTATCGTTTGATGGGGTATTAAATGTCATCTCAACACTTCCGTAGAACGCGGTGCATTCAAACCACATGATGGTTTTATAGTGTATAATGTATAACAAAATCCGTAAGACGCCTGCCACGGATGACTTACGAATTGCACACGCACGTACAGTCTCGACCAATCACTAGCTTAGATTTGAATATTAAATATGGTCTACAAGACCACTTGCTCAATAAATGGACTGGAAGAAAGAGGTTGTCGAGAAAAGGTGATTGAAAAGAGCATACGTGCGGTGGTTATAAAAGGGAGAGGATATTTTGTAAAGTTTTACTTTTGAGAGAAGTAAAGAAACAAAAACTGAGAAATCAAGAGGAGACGCTAATAGCAGTTTACACGAGACCAGTATCGCTTTAGGCACAAACCGTTTGCAGGCAAGGAGTCGAGAGACGAGAAATACACAGGTAAATTTAGTTTTTCTTCAGAAGGGGAACGTATTCCAGGCCCAACAGTTGGTGAGTAAGAAAAAATAGATTCTTACTTTTCCGAAGACATGATGTCTACTACGGCAGAAGTGATCACTGGCAAAAAACGTTGATCAGTTTAACCATTAGATGAAATACGACGTAGGTATGTTAGTGATGAGAAGAAGAGTATTAAAGCATTCACATAATTCAAATTGTTATTATAAGTTTGTGTGTATGTAATGTACTTGCGTTAAGATTAAAGAATGTGTAGGTTGAAAATTCTTGAAAACGAAAATATCAAGAGTTAAAATGGTGTTTCAGTTATCAAGTCCTCTCTTTCTGTGGACCCTTAAAGCGATTTTGCTGCCTTTTTAGGACTGTGCCATACATTAACTTTTTATTGACAATATTTTGAAAAAGTCTAGAAAATGGTTCGGTGTCTTAGAGGAGCATAACTGTATCAATCAGGTCTCTAGGAAGAGACAACACATGAGTCTAATGAGAGCAAACTGCTCCGAAGTTTCATTTTTAATAGAAGAGGCGCTAAGAGGGGACACCGTTCCATGTCTGCCCCCGTTATCCTAGATAGGTCAGCTCCACAGTTGAGTTGATATATTTTTTTTTCAATGATAATAGTTTCTTTTATGTGCGCCTTAAACGTCTGGCGTGCTTCTCGCGCTATTTAGTTCCACAAGTCAGATACATACAATGAACCACCACTAAACTCAGTACCGTGCATCAAGTATATAATATCTATAGGTTTATACTGTGCAAAGTATGCTATGCCATGGAATGATATTGTATTAAGGTGTTTTTCAATCCTCCTCCTCATTCCCGTCACCTTCCCACAAAAACGCGAAACCCATTTGAGGATCTGCGTATCTTTACCTACTTATTGTAAATTTACTAACATTTATTTTTGCCACGATGATCTAAGAAACAGGAACACTGGTGATATTGTAAATGTTAGATTCATTTAAGGAGAAAAGTATCCCTCAACCGTCAAATGCCATATGGAAAGAAGACACTAAATTAAGCAAACACGGCCACTGCATTTTACGGTTCACTGCCGGTGCCAAGCGGCAAGCCCTTTGCCGGACAACATTTTTGAGTAAGGGCGAGATATCTTTAGGGCTAGGGGGCGACATACTTTAAAGGGGCAAGATATGTAAAGATCTACCATGGAAATAATAATCATTGTACCTAAACTTTTTAAGGGTGGAAGGAGACTTTAAGGGCCATTGCCCCCTTGCCACCCCCCCCCCCGACTTATCTTTAGCAAGGTCTTCGGCTAAAAGCAACTGGACAGTCTGTTAACTAAGGCGTAAAAACTTGATTAAATCATGTTAATTGAATATAATGTCAATAATTGCGAGTTAGGTAAAATAGGATTATAACCTGAAGAGGCAATTAGCAGTCAATTTAATTCTGTCAGAGGGGCTACCGACCCTCTGACTATATGGAAGCTGCGCCACTCGAGATCACTTTGTCATTTGTTTTACTGCTTGTTGGACCGTCAGACCACCAAGCTCTCATTATGTCACAATTGTAACAAGGGTCCCGCCGTAAGCGCCATAAACGCAACGTCTCTCTGCACATGAGTTGTGACCGTCAGCGTATGGTTGATTTCAGATCTGTCATTCCAACCTCAATGGAATATCCTAGGTCCACCACTATTTCAGAGCTCCCCGTTACCTCCTCAGATAAAAATAAATAGATCCGCCATCTTCCAGTGGCATACCATTAATTAAAATGGCATTGGCGACCTCGACCGTGTGCAAGCAATGAGATCATCCGAACTTAATTTGTAGTTGAAACTCGTCCCTCAGCACTCCCCCTCCCAGCCCCTCTCCTTAATTTCTCACACAAGAGCTAGTGTTGTTTACTAGCATAAATATTTAATATTACTGGTAATTCCATGTGTATATTGGCACAAACTGGACACAACCTGTACTTAAATTTCGATATTCTCAGAAAGAGCCATTTATGATTCATTTTCGCGGATGCTGATTCAAAACCTAGACAGAAAGGAAACTTAACTAATAAAACTGTCCTTCTTAATGGAGGAGTTTACCTAATAACCGTATTCTTTCTTTGTTTCTTATACCGTTTCTTGCAGATTACCACTTATATTTTGTTCATTCCTTTTTTCTCTCCTGAATTTCTTTAAATTGAGAAGAATTGTCAAAGACTTCCTTCAATTATTACATGTAAGTTTGGAAATTTCACGAAGGCGCAATACCTTTCGTTCGGCGTTTTGCAAGGAAAAAATTCTTCACTGTGTTTAAACTTATTCCTATTATAGCCTACATGAGATAAAGGTCCATGCATAAGCGCCTCGCCAAAGGGACACAGGGGGACATTGCCCCCCCCCCCCCTAACATTTACAAATCATGATCTCCATTCATAATAAAATAACGAATAATAATATATTTTATGGTTATCATGGACGACAGAGCTCCTTTCATCTCACATGTGTCATATACACTTATTGGCCACTCGACCACTGGTCATATGGACCTCACGATAGTTTTCGCTCACCCCTACCCCTACCCCTACTACCCTCACCCGGACCCCAAAATATACTAACCGCCACTATTGTGTCTATGCGGCTGAGTTATTTCTAAAACAGAAAAGAGAACCATAAAATTGTACCTTGTAACAAACTTTAATATCTCAGGGGTCAGGAAGGGGAAGATCGGTTATCTCTCTATCAGCTGTATTTATCATTGAAACCTCTTTTCCATATTTTAACAACCAGCATCCAGTGTTAACATTTTAGCGACTAGGTTTCTCCTTGGAACATCCTCATCAAAATCATTCCAATTACGATAAGTACAGGAGGCTAGAATTGTATCCACAAAATTTTTTCTTGCATTGTGAAGGTCAAATCGCAAATCTAGTTCATTAGAAGAACGTTAGATAATCATGCAAAGTCTTTTGTTAATTTGCATGCCCTTGACGTATTCACCCGCAGTACTTTCAGCTTAAGAAATTGAGTCCATGCAATCTACAGTATTTAGCAAATTAAAACCTTATAATTTTAGCACTCTGCTCATAAAAGAATGGTTATTTTAAAATATCGGGCAAATAGCCCTGTCATACGAAGGCGTCGCAGGAAATGGAGCTAATCAAAATGGCAAAATCTGAAGTTATTTGTCATCTTTGCTCTTCAAATTGGGAAAGGTTAAAGGGATATGCTTGCGTAACGTTATACTAACTGTATTACGTGTATTACACAAGAGGGATTTTACAGTCCTTGAAACAGCATGAAACAATGAACTGAAATTACACCTTTATTTCTGTTTACCAACTTACCTACTTTAGGCATTTCCTGACCTTTTTGTTGTAAATTGTTCACTTATTGTACCTTCAGACCTTTAGCTTTGGAAAAGAAGACAATACATGGCAAAAAGTATGAAAATGTGATTTATACATCCAGTAAGTTATTGTACGTGTGGATTAATGGTTGAAAAACACATCAATCAAGGCAATTTTTTCGTGTACAGCAAGTAAACAAAAATGTCAAACGAAAATATAACTGTTCAAATGGTGTAGCATCATTTGGCCTTCCGTATTCTCAAAGATAACACAAGTAAACTCATATAATTAATTTGCCAGAAGTATAATATTACAATTTGTATTACAATTTTTCATAACACGTAGCTGACTGGAAATAAGGAAAATGCTTAGTATTGACCGTGCTTAAAATTTATCATGGTTGGAGCAAAGTTGTATCCTTAAAAAAGGGCGTCCTTGCCAATGCGATCAATTGCAAGTTTTCGATGACTGAATGGGTCATTTGTCTAGTTTTCTTGTGAATGAGTCGTAAGACTGTGGTATTTAATATAAATTAGGTAAAATTGTGGACAATCAATCAACATATAATGACAGATCGAAGGTGTTTTGCCTCTATGTTATCACCTAGTTAATTCCACAGCAGACAACAGAACCTTGAGACCCATTTTAGCTGTTTAGCGTGGAAGCTACATTAGGCGAAAAGGTCAGAATGACACATTAAACTGTTTATAGCCCTTGCACTGCTTATAGATGAATACAATGAATGAAACATTTTATTGTAATGAGCTATGTTTCAATTAGAGACTCCGAAAACATTGATTCTGACACATGGGTGAATGTTAGCGCATAAATTAAGTTATATTTACCGACAAGAGAACTTAAAATAATGCTAGTCAATGTCAGGCTCTACTGCACATATTCGAAGTAAACTCAAAATAAAGCAGAAATATTTTGAGCCCTTAATCGTTCTTGATGACACTTAAGGTCATTAGCGTCAACAGGTGGGGGACAGGGTGACATGTCGTTTGACCCCTCCCACTTTTTTCCAGAACGCTAACGAAAATAGTATAGACACATGTAGTATAGGCACATGTTTGTTCCACAGCTAACAACAGCTGATTCAAAAATGGAAATTTCGGGCATTTTATGGCTTGAAATTTTTGTGAAATGCCTCAGGATTACACAACATATCATATGGAATTCAACATTCGGCAAGGTCCTTCTGTGAGTCCCGGATTCTACACTGCTAGGGCTTCGCCATTCGCGCATTAACTAGTTTTGGTCAAGTCATGTTCCCCTCTTTGGAGGAGCTGTTGACGCTCTGATTTAAGTTGTCGTGCAAGTCACAGTAGGAAAAAACTAAAGGCCCACTATAGGTTGCATGCCATTACGAACATGGGTGACACACTGACTTTTGCATTCCTGTAACATACACATAGTGAACATGACAATATTAAACTACGAGTAGCCTAAACATTGATAGTATACTTTTATCATAAATTAGTGAAAAAACAGTAGTCATGTAAGACATCATTTTGACTTCATTTAGTTAAATTATATTTCTTGTGACCATAGTGACTTTTTAGGAAAAGATCAACTGCAACTCTCCTGGTTTCCCCAAAGGGTGTTGAATTCAGTTGAAGTAGTGATCTCAAGACAGAATTGATAGGCACCAACATCTCCCACGAAAATGTATCTCAGAGCCTCACGCATTTGCAAAGGCCCTAGCCCATCGGGTTGATAACACACTAAACCCCACTTAGACAATATAATGGTGGGGTGAGAGAAGCAGTTTTTAGTACAGTTAACACAGCATGTTAAAGGAGCTGGGTAGCCGCCAAAACAGAATAAATTCTCGGACCCGCCGACTTCATTACGTCACATCCGGTTATGATTCTTGGTTTATCGATTTGATCCGAAACCGATGAAGCCATCCATGCTTTGTGTTTAGCACAGTATACAACTCACAAAGTACGTACGTGTGTAGTATATTGACGTTGCGTGTTTCAGTGCGATAAATTTAACTTGAGAGGAATTAAGACTGACACACGCCTATTTCGCTCATCATCTGCTGGAGGTTCGTGGACAACATTGTCAATTTTGCAGGTAATTGAAACTGTTTGTTCCTATCAATGAGTTTGTTTTTCGTAGCCTAGGCGCTAACTCTAGCCTAAGTTAGGCTAACGTTAGCACTGCTATCGATCAGAACCCGTTACAAATGGAAACGATTCAAAAATGTCTGTGCCGGAAGAAAAAGTAATGAACTAGAAATTCAAAAAACAAATTGTCTAATATCTTGCAAGTGGAAAATCAAAAATGCAAGAAGACATATAGGAACGATATCACTAAATTACATTGCAAAATTATTTTAAATGAGAATTTAAAACGTATTAAGAGGAATATTTTCAATATTAGCCTCACCCTGAGGGTAAATATCTCGTTTGGTATGACGTTTTCATTTCGGAAGTACGCCACTACCCAGCTCCTTTAATTATTGTTGTTTTTTAATTATTGTTGTTTTGACAACTTTGGGGTGTAGATTTTGTGTTTCTTTGGGCTAGTATAGCTCCATCAGAGCAGTAAACCATTTTTAGCCTGTGCCAGGAAATCACCACAAGATTTTTAATAATAAAAAAAGAAATTACTTTGTTCTCCTCAATGAAATGCTCGAGCTATGTGTAACGCTCCATCCCTATTGTAATTTCGACTTAACAAGGTAGCTTTAATTTGAAGAGTTCATAATGATTTTGTTATGGACGAAGAGTAACATAGATTGTACTCCAAAAGATTATGAAGTGTACCATTTCATTAAAATAGATCTTTAACACTCGAAGACATCATATGTAATCTATCTTTATGTTTGGTGGTTAGTAATAATAAGTAATGAACCATGGTTCTTCCCTTTCACTCAGTGTGAAATCGATGATCACAACAACTTCACGCCTTTTCAAACGATCCAGAATGAAGTCACTAGGCTCAGAAAGGGTCGTAATATTGTGTAAGCAGCTAAGAACTGAACATCCAGAAGTAACTTCCACATGTTGTTTTTACTGAAACCATTACCACCACTTACGGAAGCCGAGAACATCGCGGTGATGTGAAATCTGACATGCCAGTTTTCCCACCCCCTTTCTTCGGTAAACATGGGAAGGAGAAATCAAGATATGATTTCTCCTTACCATTATCCACCGATAATATGGAGCGGAAAAAACCATAGTGAGGGGGTACTTCAAGAAAGGACCATTACACAGTGTCTATTTTCGAACACCCTCTCCATAAATGGACGCGCCCGCACATGACACGGTTTGGCGTTATATAACTTTGGTTGTATTATAACCAACGTGGGATGACCCCACCGTGGTACGGATAAATCGTCGACGAGCGAGCTAGCTATGTTACTTAAATCGAAAAGAGGATCGATGGACATAGTCCATTTATGAACAGGGTGTTAGAATATAGACACTGTGTAATGGTCCTTTCTTGAAGTACCCCCTCACTAACTTTGGTTTTCTCCACTCCACATTATCGGTGGATAATGGTAAGGAGAAATCGTATCTTGATTTCTCCTTCACATATTTACCGAAGAAAGGGGTGGGAAAACTGGCATGTCAGATATCACACCACCGCGATGTTCTCGGCTTCCGTAACCACTGGTAGAGAAACAGAGAGAAAAATGAACCAAGGAAGAAAAAGCAAGACAGGTAGACGATAGGAAACATGTGGGCGTCTCTAGTGCTGCCGTTTCCAATCTGTTTAAATTTCTTGATAATCCTTTTAGAAGGTCCCTGCTGAAAATTGGCATCCTTTGCTAAACATATCTAAACAAGCAACCAGATTAATTGAATTCGTTCACTCACGATGTGGGTAATTGTGGACGTAAGTAAGGAAGGATATACTTTCGTCATTATTAGAAGCCTTCCATATAGTGGATTGTGGAATACTTTATCAGGCCCGTGGCGAGATAAAGAGTACATGGGTGAGGAAGCTTAAAGGGGTTGGATCTTCTTCTTGGGAAGAAATGTGCTAAGATACATTAATACAAAAGTTTTTTTGCTCAAAAGCTTTCTACTAGATTTTTTCTACAGAGATGCATTCTCCCTTCCACTTGTTCATGGCCTTGAATTTTATACGCAGCGACACAGACAACCACAGCAGTGTCGGTGTGACAGGGAAAATAATCCGTCCCTGGCTAGAGCCCGTATGACCACTTTACCCAAGAAAATCAGCACGGAGACAGAAATTATTACTCAGAGAGTGTCTAACACATTTGTCTGTTTGGGCTGTTTGTTTGGGGGTATATTTATACCACAACATCAGAACATTTTCTATTTTCGTGAAATGTTATAGACGTTATACAATGACGTCACGCGACGTCAGTTTGGAGGCCAACAATGAACAGATGAAACGCACGTATACGCACGGCGTAGATTTCTCACGCCGGTGTAGAAGACTTACGGGCCTATCCCCTGGTGCACAAATCAGCTATTTGCAGTTGTTGTTAAAACTTGAAATGATACACGCTTGCCTCCCTTAGGGGGCGTACTTTTTGTTCAGTGACGTTATGTGCATAAGGTCTATAAGGATGTTTTAAACCAACACAAACAACCACCAAACCGACTACCATGGACAAAATGACATATATAAAAGCTAATGACAGGAATATTTCATACTAGGCCTAGATGTAGCTCTTAACATATCTTGAAAATTTACCCCGATCTATCTGTTAAACACAACAAGTAAATGAGACTTTACAGTGTGGTTGCGAAAGGACTTTCTTAATATAGCTTGAAGATATATGATGGAGGTTGATAAAACCGTTTTGTGCACTAATAACCATATTGCGACTTAATTTTGTACCGTACATGAGAAAGCTGATATTCTGGTTCAAGCATTTCCATTTACTGGGTTTTATAACTATTGCGACTTTGTTAGCCCAAGAGCGACGTCAGTCTTCGTGCGAAGAGATTTATTAACGCCAAGCATTTTTATACATTCATTTCGCTCATGTTAATCTTTACCTAAGCTTAATTGATGTACAACGCTGTAATGAACCATTTGAGACAACGTTAATTCCTGAAAGCCCACACGATACAAATCCTAACAATAAAACTGCCATCTTGATAACCCAAATGAATCTGCAAAATGTTTATAACAATGGATGTTTATAAATGTATGGGCCAATCTTTGATACGTTTTATAGCTTTTGGGGCTGAATTCGGTCACTGACACTGCAAAGTTTCAAGACTTTTTGAGAAAGGTTAATCCATCTACCAAAGATAGATTCTACGTGCTTGTGAGAGGGCTTACCACTATTTATGTATTGGACAGATGATGTGGTCAGGTAGAAAAACTCAAATCGGTTGTTTTGAACAATGAGGTATAGCAACCCGGAACTCTAGAGGATGAGTCCCAGCTAAGTTTGGGGAATAAACTCTAGCCGGATTGAAGCTTAGTCAACGATTTTTCAATATTAAACACAGCTTTAGAGAATTCAAGCTGGATATAAATTACTTAACTGGTAAGCTACTCGAGGTGATTTTTATTTAAGTATCAAAATCTTCCTACCTATTTCTGGACAATTAGTTCAGGAAGTAACTTTTCTCCAAGGGTGGAAATAGCTTTTAATACTGAATATTATGGCAACCTAGTTAGATAGGTGATTCCGATAATGAATTGTATGAATTGATGACGTAAGTTTTAAATGAGAGTTAAACATTAGAGAATGAAATATTGATTGTTTATTACCTTTAGTCGTTTGACAAAATTTTTCTTCCATCTGGATTCCAAATAGTGAGGAAAGCACATAAAAACGGGCTTTGGCTTTGTTCCCTTTCCTTTAAGTGGGTATTTTGGAAGTCATAAGATACTGTGAACAAATCTTACATGGTAACATGTAAATCATTCAGAAACAAAGGTTTCCTGCAACAATATAATTTTTAATTATGTATTTATCATCTGACATTGCGTTCTACTTTCGTGTAAGTCACATCAATCTTTTCAAAGATTTACTTAATTGTTTAATGCAGAAAAATTGCAGTGGAAAAAGAATTAAAAACAATCAAGCACTTTTAAGGAATATTATAAACTTAAAGAAATCAAGCACACTTAATAATCGCAAACCTGTCTTATTATTAAGTTCTCTTATTTTTTTTTATTCTTGCCAACAATTTTGTTATTATTAGAGTTAAATATAGGGGTGGTTTAACAAGCAATTTATTCCAGAACATCATATTTGATTCAATAGATAATTTCTGCCCACTAATTTGTTAACTCCATTCATGGTCTTACCTTTTATCAGTCTTTGACGCATTAACGATCTTTTTGACAATGTTGTAGTTGTCAATATAAGTTTAGGTAAGACTTACCGGTTTTTTTTCTGTTGAATCCTTATTGTTCGCACTTTAACGTTAGACACCCAAAACAAGTCATAAATACTGTATAAATAATGAAATTGCCATAATTCTACGTAGGTACTAAATAGCATAACACCGTCATTTACATAGGAACAAAGCTGAACGCAGCCAAGGAAAATTTCGCTGTATATTAACTTTGCCCCACATCCGAATTATTATACATCATTTACTGTTATGGAAATGAGGAACAAAACGCAATGAATAATTCATGCAATTACTGTGAATCTACTAACAAGACGGTCACATTTCAGACGGTACCCAACTTTTCACTGAGCAGGCCAGAGATGCATATCTTTGACCTTTAATATCGAATTAATGAGTTTAAAGATATTTATAGTACCAACACTCTAAATACCACAATCTGTTAGACATTTCCGCTTTTAGCTTTTTTCTGCTTTAATCTAATGTAAATTTACGTTAAGACCCAGTTCTGTTGGGTTCAATATTGTTCGAAAAAAAATCTTCAACTAAGTTTTCTTACAAGTGAGTTTCATAACTTCGGCATAAGAACTTGGTGTTGCAGATAATAAGTACTTACAAGACAAACAGAGACGACAACGCAATATTGAGTTGACATGTAACTTCAGTTTTATACTGCTCTGGTGAGCAATTTTAGCGTTACGCCTGAAGATTTTTTTATAGCATACAGGACCTTGTATAAATCTATATATCTTCGATATGCTGTAAGGTTCGAATGTGGGGTTCTCGCATTTAGCTCTGTGTACGGCCAAATACAAATTTACGTTAAACCCAGTTGTGTCGGTTTCGTTTGTTTCAATGACTGTTTGAAAACATCTTCAACTAAATTAAGTTGTTACAACTGGGTTTCCACTTGCATTTCCCAACTGGGCTTTAACTGGGGTTTACATCTAACTTCTCAACTGTGTAGCACAGATTGAATTCGCAACTGATATATTCGAAGGGGTTTATTCAGAATTCTACCACCTCTAGCCATCCGTTATTGAGAGAATCCTGCATTCTGATTGGTTAAACACTGACCTGTTATTGCACAACAGTTAGTAACGTAAAAACTGATAAAAATGAAGTTTTTCACACATTTTCGGTGGTACAATAGGAATAAACCACATCTGTCAGACTATTACTGGTGAATAAACCATCTCGACGGTTTAGTCACCAATAATAGTCCGCCAAACGCGGTTTATTCCTAGGTATTATAGGCCAAAAATACCGTGTGTTTGCAAACAGTACCGTTGTACCAGTGGATAAGATAAGTTTTTGCTTTGCAGCATTATTTCTAGCTATACAAAAAGAAGATTGCTGCCACATATTGCTTCCAATTTTCAACAAATTATCTCAATCAAGCATTTTCTATACAGTGTCAGTGATTTTTCAGAAAACCCTTCTCTTCTTGTATTTATTTCACTCTGTATTTAACAATTCAAGGCAACATCATTCCTTACTAACATAGTCTCTCATGCTCTTACATGTACGAAAAGTTAATTTCTTCTTCCAAAAGTTAACAATAAGATTAATTCATTAAGGAAGGCTTGTCCACTTGAAAGACCAAACAAAAAACTATTGCCACAAGCAACAAACACTAATCCCAAAAAGCATCTTATGCTATTAGAAGGTATACCTATAATCTTTACGTGTACACTACCATCAAATAATGCATCAAGTTTATCTCTGTTGAAAAGAAAACACAAAATAAAAAAGTTAGATCACTCTTCCAGACTAAGACAAATGAATATCAATGAATCCGGCTGATGGAAATTTTCCGATTCCCTAATGGAACTCATTGATGTGATATGTAACCGTTGGGCTGATTCTTAAAGGTTTTATTGAGGTTGGGTACCTTATGGCTGATAAGAAGTTTAATAGAAGTGAGTCTTTTTTTAGACCTATATTTGACTTAAATAATACTTGATATCGGTTGCAGTCAGGTTTAATACCAATAAAGAAAAAGACTTGACGCGTGGATGAATACATCTGGGCAAAAGACAGTGTGAAAGGGAACTTTGTGATTTATTTGCTGTTTCAAAGTCCATGTTGACTTTTTCAACGATGAATTTTATTTCTTACACGATGACCAATGAGTCAATTAGATCAGAGAGTTGTTAGGAAGTAGATACAACGGCCAAATCCGTCAGACAACATGTACTTGAAGATGATTTAATTCTTTTCAGGCACTGCCATTTGATTGACAGGTCTCTTTCTCCCTATTGTTCAGTCTCTGTTGACTAAACCCTTTTAATGTTGATCTCCCCCTTTCTTCTCCAAGTAATCCCGAGACAAAGGCCCATTATCTGTACATACTTTGAAGTAAGGTTTGTTTCCCCCAATGAACAAACTTTAATCAGGATATCCAGTAAAACGACTGGCAACAAACGTTTAACTAATGAACTTCGATTGTGTCCTCACGATTTTAATATTTCACCTGCTGGAAACTTTGTTCAAGCCTATACATTTCTCCTAGTTCTTAGCAAATTTTCATCATTAAAAACATTTTCGAAAAGTAAGTTGTTAAGAAATTCTTAGCTGACTTTAAATTAAATGCTATTTAGTGTGACGAATAATGACGAAAGGTTAAAATTTCACACATTTTTGCATGACGCGTGGTAACGAAAAGTTAACGAGTTCGACGTAAGGGGTGTGTCTTCTCATTGTCATTTTGACAATTTATCACTGATCCTAGTTGATCTAGACATTGAGATAAGAATTTTGAGGTGAAAGGCAAGATAACTGTCGGAAACGAACATTGCTTCAAAGGGTCTATAGAACGTTGGATCTCCTTCCTCCCTGATGAGACAAACTCCTACGACAATTCCCACACCCGTGACGTTTACCCCACATACTTCTCCCACCATAAAGTTTGTAATTTACCATATACATTGATATATAAATGTATACATATATATACATACATTTATATATACATATATATACATATATATATATATATATATATATAACTGTATATGTATAGAGAATATATTAAAATATATTGACAGAGTAATGGTAAAACAGGTCAATAAACTCCAGTCCTATAGCTTAAGGACATAGTCGTATACGTAACTCATTTAAGTGAGTTATATTTCCGTTTATTTCAATCTATGTGGGAAGCATACGCCCAATCTAAACATCAAGAGTTATAGTATTATCCATAATTTTAACTAACATTATTTTTCATTGCTGGGTTATTAATAAAACGCACAAACTATCAATTGTATGATTTCACTGTTGATTTCAACAATTAAGTGGTTGATGATTTCTTCATCAGTTTTAAGGAGAATCCTGAAACAACGATTAAATATATTATGGGAACACTCTAAGTGAGATAAATTTCTCTTTTCTCGATTAGCTGATATAAAGTTTGCACCACTGAGTAAAAGTGTGTGCTACCCCTTCCATTATTATTCCAATCACTTTACATTTTTTCCTCCTGAATAAGTAAGAAAACGTTAGTATAACCATGAAATTACAACAAGACCTTCGTAAAAATTTGGGGTAAATAGAAGCAACTTGTAAATGCACTTGTTCAACATAGTTTACCTTCTCACAATCTATTACAAGATAATGCTAATTTCCGAGAGCAGATGGTTTCGGAAAATTGATTCGTACCGCAGGGCCGTGTTATGCAAACTTCAGCCGTTACAACATATGGATCAAATTACTGAAGAGTGTATTTGTTTCTTAAGTGTTGTGTCTCTCTTAATTGCTTAAGCGTTCACAGCAAAAGTCAAGCTGACATGTTCGTTATCACCATCGATCAAGTAACATGTTTTAGCATAGTTCATTTGGTAACACTGGGTAATGACCTCGCTAAGTCTGCATTTGGGAAGCTCAGTTAAGCCGTAGACCCCTTCAACAAAACGTGAATATAATTCCGAATTTAGCATTTAACATAGGCATGGCTTTGTAACAAAGTTCATCCACACGGGATAAACTTCATCAGAGACATTTCATCTGTTCATGATGTGCGGTTTTGTCTTACTTCGTCGAAGGTGTCATTAAACCCCGCCTTTCAGTATTACCCTCTTTTCCTTGACGTTTATTCTTAAATCTATTCTCTTGCGTATGTGTTAAAGGATTATGCACCAAAATAAAGAAATTTGAGATCTTATGTATCTCTGGGCATGAAATGAGGACGAAATGATGATAAACCGAGAGAGTATATTTTGATCCTAGGGGGAACATCATTTTAGTGTAAAAGTAAGTTACCTTGAACTGAGACGGAGAATACTGACTCCATATCGATAAGGATTGTTGCGGCAATATCTGGCAAACATTTCATGAAATGAAACTGACTACAAAGGCGATGTAGTAATGTTAATTACCAGATGATTAAAATGTAACTGAACGTATAGTCACCACAACGTTACATGCACGGTTATTACAGAAATCCTCGTGTTTGGTCTAGTGTAGAGCATCCGCCTCTCACGCGGGAGGCCCGGGTTCGATTCCCAGGTCGAGCCATTCCAAAGACTTTAAAAATGGAACCTACTGCCGTTGTGCGTGGTGCTCTGCATAAGCAATGGAGTAAGGGAAAACAAGCCAGTGAGCCACAACTGGAAAAAAAGGCCGTGGTCGGCTCGACTTGAACCAATTGGCTGGAAACTGGGCCGTTAAACCTATCTAACCTAACATAACCTAACCTAACCAATTACAGAAATCCAAAGCGGCAACGGAGGAGGGTACGGGAGGGCATTGTCACATTCTGACATGAGGACTTTTTCAATTGTGCATCTGGTGACTCTTAAATCACAGACACAAAAACGGCTGCAATTATGTCCCGTTCAGAAACAGAATTAGGAACATTTCAGTTATAGTCCCAGTGACTCCGCCAAGATTTGATGATTGGGGGCACCTGCAGAAGATGATGTCGCAATCCCAACCCAAATAAAAAAAAAAAAAAATGATGATTGGGACACCTACAGAAGATGATGTCGCAATCCCAACCCAGATAAATCCGGAAAGTCGGTGTTAGTGTGCATGCGTGTATTTGCTGTAGTTTGCACCCGGGATGGACCCTTCTTTGTCACCTAGTGTGAAGGCGCCGTCCCGGGGGAGGGTTCTAATGGGAGCGGACCCTTTGAGGAAGTTTTGTTTGTCAAAGGTAATTAGATGCAAAATGAAGCTAGATTTGGCAAAGTTCAAACTGATCGTATAGTAAAAATTCTCATACTTTAATGAATGGTTCTTAGTTTTGTTTGGTGTAAAGCAGGAGTGTGGTGTCTAAGTGGAGGGGGTGAAACTCTACCCCTTGAGAATTTTTTTTTTTTTTTTGTAAAGTGGCTTAGATGCTGAATGGTAGTTTCTTTGGAAAAGCTTTGAATTGATTACATGTAAAGGAATTACCGGTATTTAGTAATATTTTGGTTATGGCATGTCATCCCTCCAATGCTGGTGCCTGGAGACTGGAGAAGGGCCTCCTGGAAGGTCTGGGGTCATTACAAAATGTATGATTTTAGCTGTAATCCAAATGACACCACAGGAGAGCTTACCAAGCACTTCATAAAAAAAATCTTAAATTTTACTAATTTTGAACAAGAACCTAAACAAGCAGCTTCCAGTGGGGAATGACGGAGAGAGAGGAGTACAAGTATAACAAAAGGGGTCCGGGATTAATAAGCATGTTCCATAATGCATATTCTCTGTAGATGCACTTAATGACCTTTGAATAAAATTGTGTAATGGGAAATATGCTCCAAATTATTTAGGACTACATCACGCTGCAAATGTTGCTCATAGTATAAGATTGTCGCATAAAAGCCTCTGACAGATGTAAGCCTGAGGTTGAACTTGCATCTTCGAAAACAGTTCTTGATATGTATTATCGTTCTAATAGTAGTCGTCAGACATGGGGTGTAAACCGGGGCAATTATGTGCCAAGCGCGCCGAAATTTCTCATAAGAGTTGTTACAAAACCTGTATTCGTGCCTTTGAAAAAAATACGGTTTGGATGATAGGTTCAGAAAAAATAGATAAAATATGGATGTTAAAGCGTGCATAGCGTGATAGTCTGCGATCGCTTTTTTATGAAATAAAAATGAACGGGAACAACCGAGTAAACTTTTTCACTGCTGAGTAAAAGAGGGGGTCCGGACCCTCGGACCCCTTGCCCCTGTATAAAAATTCATGAGTCCTCCACCATATAAGAATGATGGTGGGTCCATTCCACACACATTCCATACATATGGACAGAGGATCACGTGACCAATAGTGTTGCCACCATTTGAGCAAATGAAGCAAGTTACCATGATGGCCGCCACGCTACTGTCGTTTGCTCAATTTGACGATGAATCTGCAACATTTCAGACAAAAAAGTTTCTTACATAATCTGTCGATACTGAACCACTTGAGCAAGTCTAAACTTTACGTACAAGACATAGAAGGCAGTTATTTTGGTAAGCCTAAACGTGCACGTACGGTAGCGACACTCTACGCATGCGACCTGTTCTCTGTCCATAAGAAGTCCTCCATTCACTCAGTGTTAGGGATACATTCAAAATGCGTCTCAGTTGTGTACTAAATGACCCGATCGATGAGGTGAAAGGAGATTGATTTTTAGAGTGCCTTCTTCCTCATTGGCCAGTGTGCCACAACTGGAAAAAGGCGGTGGCCGTCCCTACTTAAACCAATTGGTTAGAAAATGAGCCGTAAAACCTCATCTAACTCTAACTCTTCCTCATTGGCGGAAACGATTCACTGCGCCTGCGTCAATGCTTCTTGCAGTCTTTGAACCCTAAAACCGCCACTATGAGTTTTAATTGTGTAATCAATTAGGTGAATGAACCCGAAATAGCCCTTCTGCTAACAAGTGTAGCTTGTTGAAAGCAATAAACGTGTAAAGTACCCTGTTTGCTGTATTCATCTATGACGAGAAGACAAACTCTTTAATCAGGAGAAATAATATATTTCAAGAATTGTTCATTTCATGGATATGTTTTCGAAGTTCAATAGCTGGCTTCTAATTAACCTGTATTCTCTTCATTAACATCTAATTTCACAAAATCTGAAACGAAAGAAAACCTGATCAATAGAGCCTTTGGAACCAATTTTTGGCGGAATTATTGTCTTATATTGCAGGTGATTCCGAGGGCTTCGCCTCTGAACCCCGCCAGGGGCGCTGATGCAGGCACTGGACCCCACACTCGCAACTTCGGGCTTCGTGCATTGTGATACACCTTCGGTGCATTTGTGACACCCATTCCCGTAACACCATTCTTCCATAGAAATTGGGGGAATCACAATTTGTGCCTCCCACCTCTTCAATCCTGCACAAGCCATTGATTAGTTGTTTTTAATGGTGTTTATGGCCGTTAATTATTACTTTTACTACGCAGTACGAGAGCATCATTTCTTTTGTGTGTATTTTCATTTTTTACGTGAGTTTTACCGAGGCGCATGGCTAAGAACGAAGGAGTGCGGGGTCAACCCCCCTCCCCAAGACCCTAAGGCAAAAAGTTATGCCCGAAAATTACCTGTTTCTAAGGAAAATATACCGAGATGATATACCCCATTTTTCAATCCTCATTATGAAGAAACACCCTCAGGTGGGGCCTCGGAGCCCGCGATACAAACGGACGGCTATGCGGTCCGACGGTGCCTCTGGTGTCATTGTGGTCTGAAACCCCGTCCTGAACAAAATCTTGGCTACGCGCCTAAGTTTACCGAGAGAGACGATTCACAGAGTTCAAGGTTTCTCGTGCGTTTTGGTCCGCGGACCATTTTTACTGAAGTTCTGTTCTAAATCTATTGTAGTAGCCAGGACTCCCTTCGGCAGTATGTTTCCTTATTAAAATTTTGGGCTCTTAGAATCTTCCGAGGGCCATTCTAGTGCATGTCGCGGTGTTGCAAATGGCCCGCGGACCTCCACTTGAGAACCTATAGTATCTAGATTGTCTATATTCACCCCACCAGGTGGCAACTGTACGTACTATGTTATTGTTGTTAGACTATAAAAGAATGTATTCTGCAGTCTAGAATGAATTGATATTACAATAACTTACTAAATAGCCCAATGTTTCCATTTATTCGCAATGTCAGACCGCCATTTTCTGTTTTTAGGAACATTACTTTCTGTAAAAAATATCCTAAAGCCTACCGCACGCCAGAGATACAGGCTTAGCAAAATGCCTCACTTGTCACTTTGTTGAGTTAGTTCGTCACGTGTGGGTCCGACTCCTGGTAAGATTTTCCTTTCTCGTCGCCTTTGACTTAAACATCCAACGTGTTTGATGTTTGTGACACTTTTCTCACGGTGTGCACTGCTAGACCTTGGTATTTACCTCACGCGTTTAACCATTGCCTGTGTGACAGGCTTAATAGGCTCCAACAGAAAAATTAGCTCAGAACGCGTATACCATTGCTGTCATCGATGACATCGGCCGTAGTTGTTAAAATGTTGTAGTCAAAGTAATATTTTAGGAATAGGAGTGCAACAGTTTAAATGACGGACCGGTAAAATAAGAGACGCTCTGCGGGGCCTGCCCCCCCCCCCCTTGGCGTCGTCACTTTTCGAAGTGGGGGAACTGGGGGCACAACGTTTCTCCCAGGGTCACGTCAAAATGAAGGACTTTGCATCGATGGAGGCGTCGTAGTGACGCGCAGCGCGCCCCTGTAGGGATTGGGGCCAAGGGGCACACCCTAGAGCCCCGAAGTCTTTAGGGTATTTACAAATTGTGACCATCAGAAGTGAAGCATTTGACTGTCTCCCCAAATGGTACTGGATGCGCACTAAACAGGCTACAAAACTTGAAATTACAAATCGATCATTTTTGTTAGCCTTACTCACACTAATGGTTTAATGATTGGGACCGGGGCTGTAAGTGGGAACGACGGATCATGATCAGTGCATTGGGCTTTGAAAATAAATCCACTCATGCTGCCCAATAGGAATAAATGTTGAACAACCACCTTCCAGGTATGCCACTGGGTGGAAACATCACATTAAAAAACGAAGGTGCATTTACGGCTGCGGATCCGGGGCTTAGCCGGGGAAAAAGGAAAAGAAGGCCTTGAATATGGTTCATTTTGGGTTTTGCGTACTTTTAAATTATAATTATGACAGATATATTTCCTCCATTTTTCAGCAATAAATGAAAGAGGGGTGACTAGCACCCGCTGAGATCATTCCTGTGAAGGCGCGAAGCGAGCAGAAAATGTTGGTACTAAGTATAAAAATTTCGTGCAAGTTCTTATAGTCCTTTTGACTGTACCACCACTTTATGATCCCTGGTGTTTTGCTTGACTCTTCCTCGGCGAGGATTCAGGACAGCAAGGATTCCCTTGCAAATATAAAGGCCCGGTATTTAAAATAAACGGACACTAGTCCATGAGAGTGGAGCTATTTCATTATCCTCATATATATTGGATACGGTACGTGTTGAGAAAGGCAACGAAATTCTCAATTTTTACAGATTTCGAACATAAATCTGACCACAAAATACTCGATGTGGATAATTGTATTGAAGAGAGAGGACCCATGAGTCCCATGGCTGTTGTAAATAGATGTTGAAACGAAAGCTGTGGATTTAATTTCTCAATAAGGCAGTTTTTCAAATTGTGCAACAAATAGAGATGCGCGAGAAGCGAGTTTTTAAGGAACATTTTGTGATATTTTAGCCGCATCATTGACTGATAAAGTGATTGTGGGTTCTTGTGTTCATATCGATATAAGCAGTGTGTTTGTGCTTATTTTTTCATACACACAATTTCGTTTGGGGACACACGGGACAGAGCCAACGATTGGGGGCACGTTCCCCTGTCCCCCTTGATGACGCCACCGGCTGTCCCATCATGCCCAGTAAAGAACAGATGTTACATTTTACATTTTCAGGAGGTCACCACATCGAGCCATAAGAAGTATTTTGCCAACGATACAGCAGGACGTATGACTCCACGTTACTAGTAATTCAGTAAACGTATCGTTATCATCCAGATGCTTATTTGAAATCTTGATGGAATTTAATTCAAACGTGAGGAAGGTATTTTAGTTTTATGTGGTTTTATTGGCCCCTTTCAGATGGCAGTATTTGAGAATTCAGTACCGTTTACACTGTTAAGTCTGAGTTACGTATAACAATATTGATTTCCATTGCCTAGTGCTCGCTACTCCTGCCTGCCTCCTTCCCTCCTCCGGTTTTGTACTAAGGGGGCTGTCCGCTCCGGGTACGAGTCTTGAGGGTTACCATGCCACAGTAAAAAAAAAACCACTAAAGATCGAGAATTTCGAAGCATACGATTAGTTTAATATTTTTCAAAGATAAGACCATTTAACATCTCAGCAACCTTACATAAACAAAACTTCTTCAAAGGGAAGGGGTGCCTTATTTTCCCCTTAGACGATGATTTCTCCCTTACACCCTTCTAAAAAAGTAATAAAAATTTACTAAATTAGCAGAAATTCTAAACACTTAATCCTTTCATATCTTTGCTACTCCGCTTTGACCCTCCTCCCACTATGTCATCAGTCCCTTCATGGGCTGATAAACGAAGGATTGGCCTCGGCTGCCAACTGTCCGATGTACATCACTGCCCCTGCCCCCGACGTCAACCATCTAGCTTACACATGCTACTGACAGGCGTTCACTTTTGCACTTGGACAAGATTCACAATAGTTCAGCAGCTCTTCAGAGATCCTTGCAGTTGAAATACAGTAAGTGTCTGGTCAAAGACTTCCAACAGCATGAGAATTCCTATGAAACTTAAGGAGTGTGAGCAGTACAACATCTAAATTACGATATTGCATATCAAATCATAACCAGTGACCGTGGCAATCACTAATTGAAACCCACAGCGCAACATGAGGCATACTCGATACAATACACAAATCACCAAGGCCGTAGCAATTCCCCAAGTAATCTTTATCTGAGTGGAGATAAGGAATAAATTAAATTTTTAAAAAGGTATCCTATCCCTTCTAAAACTAATCACAGGAGCCCGTGAGTCGTGTTTATTCGTATCGTCATGAATCGTGTTTCGAAATCTCAACATCCTCTAAAAGTCCTCTTGCAACTTGATGGGCTCCGATTCGATAAACTTGTCCCTTTGATGAATCAGACCTTCCACAACTTGAGCTGTTTAAAGTGCCAGTGGGAATACTTGCTTTTGAGCAAACTTTTCAGTATTTCCACAATTTACATTTTCATGAAAAACAGAATTTAAAGATGGCCTATGTTTAATGAAAAATGATTACATATTCGTTAAGAAGGCACCAACACGATTTTGTTTAAGAATAAGTTATAGGTGACGTGCTTAACATAGTAAAACGCCACAATTGAAGTAATTACATCGATAATGGCATCATCCGAAACGTTCCATTTATAAAAGAGCTGTCTACTGCATGTTTACAATAACTATTAAAAACTCTCTTCAGAGATGATGAAACTTTGTTTTCAACCATTCTAAACAGACAGTTTTCTTTCCTAGTTAAGTGTATTTTCTGTACCTCCTACAAAGATTAGATTTAAAATTTTAACCTTTCTCTTTAAAATCTGTTCTTCCAAGACTGTCTGCCCGTCGTGCATAGACACGTAGGATCAGGGAGGTCCTCCCTAGAAGGACATCGGTCCAAGTACCCCACAGCCCATTCAGCACAAGGCTTCCATCTGACTCTTACTTAGCATGGACCCAAGACAACTGCATCTGCCCTTTGTCTTTTGCTGTCATCATGATGAACTCTTCTGTTAATGTTTCATCGTCTCACGTCCAGGGCCGGCGAAAGGATTTTTAAGATAAGGGGGTGAACCTTCTGGCTCCCAGCTTTGAAAAGGGTTATTTTTAAGCGGCCTGAGATACAATTAATAATAATTTATGGGAGAAAAACTTCAAACAGGAAATTATTGGGACTACAGTCCCCGGCTCTGACCGTCCTGACTTATTTCGTCATAGTACCTTCTAAGGGCGGAGAGCTGTTAGGATGAACAATAATTAAAGGTTTAAATCTAAGATTTTTCAATGACGATTGGCAACTGGGAAGTTCAAATACGAATTTAAGGGGTATTTCTTTTTATTGTCAAAAATTCTAGGCGCCATAGTAATCATGTATCACGCAGGCGCGTAGCCAAGGGGGCGAAGGGGGCAGCGGCCCCCGAGCACATTTTTGGTATTTTTAATGTTTATTTTTACTATATTGCTAATGTTTCCCCTATTTATATGAGGTAAGTAAGCCTAGGAAGTGCCATTTCCTCCAGCGATCTGGGAGGCACTTTGGGCAAAATATTCTTGAGCTTCGCGCCAACCCATGGTGGCGTGGAACGCTGAGAGTCTGTTTATGGGCTTCGCCCCCCCCCCCCCCACTTGACAAATTCCTGGCTGCGCCCCTGGTATCACGTACCTGGTATTAGGATGAGGTACGAAGTCAAAAACAGAGTTGCGAACGGAAAGGGTCTGTGCAATCATGTATCTCCATCGTATTTAGGCTACACAATGCATCCTACATTTCACAGATGCACGCCCAGTATTCATAGGTCAGTTGCGTGAGTTTTGGAACTCATGGTCGGTTTTAGACAGTGCGTTTTGTTATTGAGGAAAATGATGTTCAGCGTAATGCGGGGTAGTTTTTACTAAGCACGTGACCAATATTCACCCATTCTGTTGATGAGGTAGTTGAAAAGTGCCTGCTTGCCATATCGCATAAAATACGAGTATACGATTTGGTACATTCAACATCGCAAGGGTCATAGCTGTATCTCACAGGCAGAGTGCATATGGTGCGTTGTGGCGTCATGCGTCCGACTCAAGCCACAGATGCAAACATTCTCATTGTGTAAATAGGCAATAAGAGCTCCCCATTAGGGGAAACACAATTACGAAGCTATCTTTAATTGAACTTTTAAAATCAGTCCAGTATGCATGATGCCTTTTCATAGCCGACACAATTCGTGAATGATTCAACAAAATAATAACTTTCCCCAAAAAATGTTTTGAAAAGACGTATACTTTGGCACGGTATTAGTTTTGCCTTAAAGGCAATAGGCAGTCGCCCCAAAATTTTCTTTGAAAAATCAGCAAACTCTTGCAAATCTCCTCTTATTGCATTACAAGCACCTCTGAAGATGTTTCGAACATAATTATTACAAACAATAGGTAAAGCAAGGAGAAATTCTCCTTGAATTTTACAATTCACCAACAAAAATATTGTCACATGATCAAAATAGGCCAATCATGAACTAGAGTGACAGGATACACTCACTCTGATTGGGGTGACTGCCTACTGCCTTTAATGGGTCGACAGTGTTATCATTACCGTAAGTTTTTAAATGTTTAAAACACATTGCAGAAACATAAAGAATTTTAACAACAAAACAAGTGGCTAGTTATATACGAATCGCTCAATCATGCAGTTCTCGTCTGCTTTTTCTTCACTTTCATGTCCACATTTTTAAAGAAACGTTCATCGGCTTCCGATCGTGTTACACGTGTCTCGACCAGCTAGATGGAGACCATCACTCAAACAACCTTCTCAGAAAAAAATCACCATTTGGGCTCAGTTGGCGTCTCCTTACATTGCACCTCTTTTCGTAAATTAGCAGTATAACGAATTTTTCGATTGTTCCGCTTATTTTTCTTTTACGATGGTTACACGTTATTTGCATTTTCACTGTGAAATGTCCAATGGGTCCCTTGGGCCTCTTACACAGGTACAGATGCTTGCAAACATTGACTTTTATAACGATGAGAATCCTCCGCAAGTATATCTTTTGCAGCAGATAGCATCCATCAAATATTTCAATTCAACACTAATTTATCGTGAAAAGTAAACGAAAATGACCAACTATTTTATTGATGTTTTCAAACTAAATGAAAGATGTTGAACCCAGGAACTCTGGAGCTTAGGGCTTTGAATGTTAGAATATAGGTTATCCGTGTAGATTTGTTCTTAACGTTCTTTCATTTTTTCCATAATATTTCAAGAAGGGAAGTTTACAATTTTATCGTATTTATTATAAAACAAATCATTTTTCTTTGTTGGATGCTTATCTTGATGAAAAAAAAAACAAAATTCGGAGTAAGATAATTTTCTGACCCTTGATTTTTGTTTCATCCTTCACAGATTACCAAAATGCAGGCCAAATTATTCTTCGTGCTTACAGTTTTGTGTCTGCACACCCTCACATGTACAGCACTAAAGAAAAAAAGTAAGTTATTACAATTTTAATTTCAATTTTTGTGTTAAATCCTACTTATATGAACTTTAAGTTTAAAAAGTACCCAGCAAGTTGCCTTTACTTTGTTATCGGATTTCCACTCGGTAGGTAAGTGAAGAGGCCAAAGGGCATTTACTACTGTCACAAACGTATAGACCTTATGCACATGTCACAGAGCAAAAGTGCTCCCTCGTTTGGAGGAAAAGCGCGTATCATTGCACCAACAAATGCAGACAGCTGATTTGTCAACCATGATACGTGCTTTTTTCACGTGACGTCAGCGCGTTTCAATTTGGCATACTGGCCGTCACTGCTTATGCGCAGAAGACTGCGACATCTTAGTTACGATTGTTATACACTGGACGCCTGGCCGTCTGGCCGTCAAAACAGAGAGACGCGCGAACGCGGTGACGTCAGCGAAAAAACCTCTATTACACCTGCGTGCGAAATCTACGCCGTTCGTGCACGTGTGCTTCATTTTTTCCTCCATACAGATGTCGCGTGATGTCAATACTGATATAAGGTCTATAGGCCTTCTGTATTGACGTCACACTGGCGTCATTTTGGAGGAAAACAATGAAGCCCACGTGCACTCGCGCGTGTAGTACACTACGCGCATATCCCAGTCCGCTGTCGGCATTTGTTGCAATGATACGCGCTTTTCCTCCAAACGAGGGAGCACTTTCTGTTCTGTGACATCATATGCATAAGGTCTATTGAATAGGCAACAATTGTGACGTAATAATTTTTTGTGCTTCTGTCATTGTTTTCATTTTCAAATTGGTAGTGCCGAGGCATAAGCTGGTCCCCGGCGCCGATAATACTCACTAGGCCTACTCCCCTGGTTCTGCTCTTCATTAGTGGGCCATGGAACAAAATTTCCTCAATAATTCTGTGTCATCTTTGTGGTATGTACTAGTTTCATTTTAAATAATTGCACAACATTACTACTAATACATTTCCGGAGGCTGGGACTGAGGAACTACATTCCCGATAATTTTCAGTTTGCAGATTTTCTTCAAAAATGTCATAAGCTGTTCCCAAGGACGGTCAAAGTTACCTTAAAGGGCCGAGGGGTTTCAGACCCCTCCATTTCCCCAATTTTTGAAGCCTTTCGAATGCCCTGTGATTATGACTGCCTTTGAGCAGACACTTAAGATATCATTAAGAAAGTATTTGACTTTCAAACGGTAAAATAACCTCTAACCAATGCAAGAGGGTTGTCACCTGTGGTATAGTTTTCCAACGCCTTAAACTTTACTTTGTATGTAATTTGGACTAAGGGGCCCAACTTCGTTGTCTTAACATTTGACTTAATCAATTGGAAAGATATTAATATTTAAAATACCATCATTAGCAGACTTCATTGTCATTTAAATGTTCTCCATTTGTTGCTACTAGACTTTATGCGTATGACGTCACAGAGCAGAAGCGCTCCCCCGACAGAGGTAAGCGCGTACCATTACAACTTATACAAATACAAATGCAAACAGTAGATTTGTGTACCGGTCTGATACGCACGTGTAAGTCTCCTACACGCGCGTGCGAAGTCTACGTAGTGCATGCCGTGTGCTTCACTGCGGTCCCGTGACGTCAATGCATAAGGTCTGTATCAGTGATTCCCAACGGGGGCGTTATAACCTTCTGAGTGAGCTTTCGCAACTCAGGGGGCGATGAATGCTAAGGGGGCGTTTTGAAAAAATGAGATACTCAATTTAAACAAGATTTCAAAATGTTACCTCTAGATGAGCTCTCATATTGGTTCGCATAAAAAGGAGATACAGTAAATAAAGTCACCATTCCCTCCCCAGAGCACTACAAAGATTGCGAATTATCTTTATTACCAGATGCCACGAAGTCGCATCTAACAGTGTTTAATTTCATTCTTTTCCTGTCGAGGACCCTCATATTACATCAGTGGCAGTTAAAGCGGTCACTGATTGGGCCGTAGCTAAAAAGTGTCCTTCCAATTTTTCCTGGAATGTAGTTTTTACCTTTCTAACCATTAACATGACATACTGACAGAAGTGACAATTGTAGGTAACTGTAACTTAATAGATAACTTTTGCAATGTACTTTGAAATAAAATGTTAAAATGTTTTCAAAATAAATACAATTTTTGGTGCGCCAATTTCGGCTTTCTCATTACATCTACCTGCAGTAGGACAGCTTGAGTGGCTTAGGCCTAAGTCTTTCAAAACCCCATGCAACCCTGACCATCCTTCCTCCTCCCACCTGCAGAAAAAGTCCCTTGCAACACAAAGGGAACTTCCGTCAGTTGAAATACAAACTGGTCTATGGGTGATTTTTGTAATCTCTTTAGAGCACAATTAAGGTTATTACGAAATCTGAAGATAGTCAAAATTTGACTGACAGTGCCTCATTCTTTTGTCGACAAAATCCTTTATACCCCAGAGCTTCCGAGGGCTTCGCTCGGTCCCCACAAGGATGTCACCCATGGCTCCATAAGGGGCCCTTGAGGGAGCATCCACACCTCGGTGGGTACCCCGACATCTGTTAAATTCACAAAAAATCTCCGTTTCTGACCACGATCAAGCCTTCACGCTTTCGTAAATCGTGGGTTTAAGATTCGCCATGTCAAATGAGAGTCAGTTTTTTTTTACCCCTGGTATGCTATCCTGGTTCGGACCCACAGAAAAAAAACGATATATGTGTAGGTATTTCTTTCAACAAGTGTTTTTATTTTTGTCGTTTCTTTCATAGCATTACTATGCTACAGACGGGGGGTGTTTGTCCAACCCCACTCGTTAAGAAGGGGTATTGAGCTGAAAAAGGATGGAAACCACTGGTCCATAGGAAAGAAAACAGAGAAAGTAATAACTAACAGCCTACAACGAACACTAAAATACCTGGAGAAAGAGGGCATTTACTCCTAAGGTGGGTAATTTTTACCCAACTTGAGTCAAATGAACGTAAAAGTGGGTAACGAATTGACTCAAAATTTGAATTAATTTCCTCGTGACCCAAGCGTTTTATGAATGAAACATACATGAGGTGAAAGGCGAGTTCCACCAAATCTTCAGGCTTGGAGCCTCCTTTCTACTTGTGACACCGGTTGTCCTCCCCTATCCATACCTGCATACATCTAAATTTAACTGAGCCAGTGCTGATAACAGTTAGCCCACATTCAAATGGGAAACTTGAAAAATGCTATTAATTGTCACACAACTTAAATCATAGTAACTAAGTCTCTGAGAACGTTAGCCTACTCAGTCAGAATGAAATGTAATGTTGTTAACGTACTTTTCACTTATTCAGTGACGTCCTTCCGATAATTTTCACCTGAACTCTTGGCAAAAAAGTGGTTCCTAAAACATTGCAAACTATATATGTAAGGGTACATTTATAGTTGAAAGGTTTAAGTTGTTACGCATTTTGTGCTTCGGTGCACTTTGTAATGGTTTATACGTATGAATAATCAGAGGCAAGTAAAGAGCAGCAAAGAATGAATTATTCATAGTAATTTTCTTCCCTCGTGAATTAAATTTATGGCAGATAATAAGTTGTAAACATCGTTGCAACGTCAAAAAACTCAATTAGACTTAAAGTAGGGAATTGCAGGAACAATGGCAAGTAGGTTTTCTCGGGTCTCTGTAGGGGGAGTCAGGGGACGGTACCTACGCCTATATGCATTGAAAAGGCCCAGAAGAGCTGATGAAGAAGTTTTGAGAGTGGTTCTGGGAGTCCTCCTTCAAAGCATTTTTGAAGCAATGTAAAATTTGAGTATCGATAAGTTTTCAGAAGCGAGAAAAAGTGGTCAGAATCCGTCAGCCTCTGGATCTGCCCCTGTGGTGTAACTAGTACGACCCCTAACCGATCAAAATTTGTGATGTACAGAATTAAAACCTGCAAAATTTTACCCTTATTCATAAATACTTTAACTCCTTGCATACGTTGCAGATGAAACTGCATAAATTAACTCAATCAATAAAATATGTGTCAGAAAATATTTTTTGTTGTTCCCATTTCAGTCATGGATTTACTTGCGTTTAACACTTATACCTGAAATTATGCAGTGCATTTTTCTTCTGTCATCAAAACTGTTTTGTGCTTAGTTTTACAAGACATTGAATGTGACGGTGGGATTAGGGTCGGGGTGCATTTCCCGCCGAGCAAAAAAGTATAAAGGGGCCAATATCATCTTGGCAATACGTGTTGGGTAGGGTATTGTAAGGTAAGTATCCCCTGGTTGCCGATAATGCGTGCACAACCCCTGAGCGAAGACTTGACCAAGCAGTTTTTACACTTATTCGTATTTCTTCTCTTTGTTACAAAATTACGTCATTTCTAGTTTACGACATACGGAGAGTAGGCCTTTTTCAAGTTATGTTGCAACTTTCGTAAATTAAAGTTGAATGTGATTATATCAGAAATCTTTACTTTAAATTACGGCTATCTTCTTGCTCGTCATTCACGCTATATAACAACACTGATAAAAGAATCACATCCGTTGGTAATTAACTTCTCGAAAGGGTCAAGAACACATTTTATCAAAAATAACATTTCGTCATGTACCACGGTCTAACGGTCTACCTTGCTGCGGGACCGTGATGCAATCTGAACGTATAGCACTGAAGCGAAACTGGACAGATTGTAATATTTAGGTGTTGTAAACAGTTATACTGATATCGCCTGAAAGTGACTGTATGTTCTGCCTTTCTTTTATTCACTGTGAAGCAATTGACAGATCTTCCAACTTAGACAGAAATAATGAATACAGTGCATTAATACATTACGGTACCTTCAAAGTAGTAAGATAATCAACTCATGAAATTAGAAACGGATTTACAGATTAAGTTAAATTTTGTTGAAGATGGTAAAAGTAACTTTTAGCTTTCAATAGTTTTCGTAAAGAAAGCTATTCAATATTTGAGTCTGCAACGGAGGTATTGGCATTCACTGTTCATATAAGGTTTGTATTCAAATACCAGGTCTGTTCAGTCCTGCAAATCGCTTAAGAACTTCTTGAATTACAAATGTAAAGAAAATATGGATAAAAAGATGTGAGCACAAATTTACCTCTGACCCAAGACAAAGACGGATTTAAATACATTCCAACTGTCTATAATTTCTATTTCGAATTTTGTTTGACCCTTACATCGATTGGGTCAAAATCAACGAATACTACCATTGATTAAAATATCAAAATTAAAAAAACTGAAAAGCGAGATAGGAGAAAAAAGGAACACCATCTCTGGTAGACGAACTTTCAAAGGTGTGAATTGTCTTAAGGGTCCATCGCAAGAAAGAAATAGAGCATAAAATCCTCCACGGATTCTCTGACAACGTCACACCTCTAAATTTTCAGAGAGACGAGAACCTTCATACTCTTTTAGGATTTGAAAGATAATATGAAAACAACGAGTTTCACACTTAAATCCCAAGACGACTGGATTTTGACGTCTTTTTGGTTACTCCTGTTACGCCATGTCAGCCCGTCCATATGGAAATGCGCTAGGAATGCGCATGCTCTGGCTCCGCAACTTGTCAAGTAACTACTGGAGAAAAGGCGTTAGCCTGCCTTTTTCACTAGACTTGATCCTAAATAACACCTCTCCGCTTTATCTTTGAAACCGTGGGCATGTAATCTCTCATGATTCAAGAGCCGTTAACGAGCTTAGTAATTAAAAATTCTCATCTTAAAAGCTGCTGAGTAAGAAACTGTTTAAATATGTACATAATTATAACCCAAACGTATAGAGGCACCATTTCTCAAAGAAGCAGTTTTTGACACACAACATCTGGTGCAAAGATATCCAGACGAGTTGTTATTATCCACACATTGACCGTATGAAAACATTGTTAGTCTTCGGCTTAATGTATGTACGAAAGAGGCTTAATTGCAAACTGCCCATGGCTAACTTTCAAGGGTACAATGGTCAGGCTTTGAAGAGTGTTCTGGTGACTATATTTGACTATTTCAAAAAACGCAGAAAACATTCCTGTGTTAGGAAAAGTCAATCATTTCATTCGTGTGATTCGATTGGAAGTTGCATAATTTTCCATGAAATGTTATTGTGTTCTGACATACGGTGAGTAAACTGAAAATCCATAATATCATTTGGACAATTGATTAAATATGGCTTTTATTTTTCGTCAGAATGCACTAACTAGTAGCGGACATTTGTGTGAACTCAATGGAAGAGGAGGGGGCTGGGGATAGGCGGTCCTTGAAGTAAAATTTACTGTGCGAAAATGTCAAAGTCAATGGAAGCATCTCCAAAAGGTGGGGGGGTATATCCCCTTATACCCCGAAATTTCCTCTTGTGGGAGATACCTCTGTGCAGTCTACTAAGGGTTGCATGCGACTCTTTACGAATAGCAAAAGTGTCTAAATAGATCTACAACGAAAAAATTTAAAATTTCAACAGTAAACCTTTAATGAGAAATAACCATAGAAATAAAAGTAAGGGAGAATGACGTCTGCCGATCTGGACTGAAGCCAATGATTTGGCTAGGCTGTACGGCAACAGAGCACCTGTGCGTAATACAAATATCAAGTCATCGCTTTTGCCCCAAGGACTGGCAAAGAAACTACAAGTTTTCAAGTTAGGAGTATAAAACAAAATACTTAAGGCACCATGACTTATTTCTGTTGTGAAAATTACTCCAAATCTTTCGAAAAATGGATAAAATAAGCTATAACTTCCGCAGCAGGATGCACACTGTACGTACGGATACACACCAATCAACCGGTCTTTTGCCGTACTCTCTAAATGTTAAAGAGTGAATTTCACTCTTCGACGATTGCCAACAGTGACCACTCTCTGTTTCGAGTGGAATTCCACTCTGCCCGGAGTGGTAATTCACTCAATTGTAGTGAATTACCACTCCGAGCAGAGTGAAATTTCACTCGAAGAAAGAGTGGTCACTGTAGGCAATCGTCTAAGAGTGAAATTCACTCTTTTACATTTAGAGAGTACAACGAAAGCGCCCTCACAATTTTCGTGGCTTCACCGGTTAAACATGCATGGATGCATTTTGTCAGCGTTCTCCCTTACTTTTATTTCTATGCAAATAACTCAGTCAACTTAAAAGAACAAAAGAGGACTAAATTTGAGACATTTTGCCTTCTTTACATCACAGTCGTTGACCTTAACAGGAAAGAGAGAGACGTTCCACGACAAAATATCTAATTATTAAGAAGGACATTTTGAATTAAGAGAGGAGCATTAGCGTAAGAGGCTTAAGAGCTGTGATAGGGGGATAGGGTTTGCAGAGAAAAACCTAATTCTCGGGCAGATTATTGGAAGAGGCGGAGCTTCCCCCCCCCCCCCCCAATATTACTGTATCCCTTTGAATGGGGTTTCAAAGGTATGTAGTTATAAACTTCATTTTAATGTGGGACCACTATCAATTGTCACCTGGCAATGCCTTTAAAGTGTATCTAAAGTCTAAAATTTCAAGAATATATGTTACAAAGCTTGAAAAATCCAACCAACTCCCATCTTCACAGGACATTCCTATGCTGAGATATAAAATGCTAAAGTTTATTCACTCAATATAAAATGGTGGATTGCGCAATAATTTGCAGGGGCGGATTTAGGGGGGCCCAGGGGGCCCGGGCCTCCCCTTCCAAAAATTTTTGAAGTTTTTTCAACGTCATAAAACAAATGACTAGGCCCTATTCCAATTAAATAGCCCTTTGTGATGTGTCAGAGTGAAATTCAAATTTGTTCATTATTTAAATTTCTACCTCAGAAAATCAGTCTTATGTTAATAATTCTGTTACTGACCTCCGGCTGATAACATTTTGGCTTATACTGGTCACAATAACTTTTTCCGGGCATTGCAAGGGGCTACCCATGAGCGCTGCATTGGACTGCTAACTTCAGCCTATTACCGGCCGGGCCCACATCATTGGGAACACTGCTTCTACTTTCAAGGGAATTTCAGAATTCTTTAATATTTAGAGGAATATTTTCAACAATCTCAGGCTTTTAACTATAACTTGCTGCAACATTAGCATCTTCTTTAAGCTTTGTAATTTACTTTAATGAAATGTACTTCGAATTTAGGGTAATATAAGCGAAAAGAAGACTTCAATTCGGGAAACTGCCATCCTAATATGTGGCCAAGAAAGGCTACTTACTCTCCTCTTTCAACCAACCAAAATTTACATTTCACTAAATTATGAGCATTTTCCAGCCATATATGATCAGTTTCAAAAATATACTAAAGACATCACCATTTTGCATCTAAGCAATCTTAGATTAACAAAAATTTTCTTAAAGGGGAGGGGACACCCCCTCCCCTTAGACCCCTCCCCCAGGACGGTGATCACTCATCACATACTTTACCTCCTATCAAAATACCCTGGCACTACCCCCTGGCGCACCGCCTCCCCCCTTAGATTCCTCCCCCCTTAGATTTCTCCCCCAGATCGGACTTTTATACAAACCACTATGACCTGCCCCCCCCCCCTTCTGCCAAATCCTGGATTCGCCACTGATTTGTGATGTCATTCTTGTACTATACTCAGTTACAGTCTTTGTTGTTCTTTGTTTTTTCGAAAGCCACTGCACCTTGTGCCAAAATGTGATCACTGTCTTACTGTTATAGGGTGAATTGGTTATACAAGTTTCTCCGTACAACATACCATGCAAGGGAACTGTAATTGTTTCAAGGTCCTATAAACATCTTAATTTCAAAAGGAAACAAAAGCAGTTCATGTGAGTTGTACAAGAAGGACTTCACAACTTATTGTGCAATCGACTATTTCAAATTAAGTGAATAAATTTCAACATTTTATTTCTCAGCAAAGGAGTAAGCTATGAAAATGGGAGTTGGATGAATGAAATTTATTTTCCAAACTCTACAATACATATTCTTGTAATTCTAGACTTTAGGTCCACTTTAATCTTGCCACCGTCTTCTTTGAGTATGAGCAAATGCACTGCATGGTGGATGGTTCTTGCACCCTTAGATCTTTTAAACAATTTCATTTTTTTTTAAACAATTTCTGGTGCGGTAGCGTAGCCACGGATCTTTTATGAAAGGTTGTAGAAGTGAGAGAGTGCGGGGCCATTCCGTAGCAGTGTAGTGTATCACTAATGACGTGGGCGTTTTTCATCTTCGGCGTGGTAGCCTAAATCCAAAAGGGTGACTACTTCAATCTGGAATTTTCCAGTGCTAGGAGTTCGTGTAGGTGAAAAGCTCCCCGAGCCCCCTCTTCCTCATAATTACGCAAATTTTTCAGGCTTTTTTTTTGTCTATTTTTCTTTTTTTTTTCTTTAGTGGATGCAATGGAGGTGATAAAAGAAAGCTAGTTGAAATGATTTGCAAACTAATTAAACAATCGAATATCATTTTTTGATGACTTGATGGATGTGACCACGTAAAGATCGAGAATATCCGTACGTAATTCTACTTTTTTGTCAATATTGCTAGCTGTAATGTAGGCCATGGGTCAAATGAACGCCAGTTGGAATACTTGCACACTGATTTAGATTACTTTATTTCAGTGGTTCTCAAAGTGGTCCCTACCGCCCCCAGGAGGGGCGTTGGGAAGTCTCAGGTGGGCGTCACAGAGTACACAGAGAACAGGGGGCTTTGGCACTCATTTGGGGGTCCCTGACGATTACGACACATCACTGCAGCGATTTCGAGCACAATAAGGCATCCAGGGGTTGTATTTCCCTCAGCTTGTTCTTCCCCTCTACTTCTCACTAAATTGGAACCAGACAGTCGTTATCTCACAGCGTTACACCAAGCTCACCCTTCACACTGACTGAACTACATCTGGGCTCTCTGTACCAGTTTCACAGTGTGCCTGCCTTCTTTTGGGTTTTTGTTCTTGCAAATAGAAAAAGTTAACTGAGAAAAAAAATATTGCTGAACGTCCGACTATGAATGGTAGGACGAGGGGAGGGGGTAGGGGAGGGGGCATTGGGACAGATCAAGATGGTGAAAGGGGCGGTAGTCTAAAAAAGTTTGAGAACCACTGCTTTATTTGAAAGATATGACCTCATGTAAACTGCGAATACGCTTTATGTAATCATTTGCCTTTCTGGCTCGGCTCGTGGGGTATAAAGTATGCCTATTATTGAGAATTTTCATTTTTTGAAAATTAGGCCCATACCAGTTTTCCCCGAAATGCTTTCGTATGAACTACAAGGTGGGCTACCGGTGTATAAATTCTTTAAACTTTCACGTGTCAATAATTAACTTTGTAAATAATTTTGTGAGGCCACAAGCATTTCCATTTAATTCTTTTTTTACTGTTCACTCTCATTTTTTAGAAGATACAAAGCTATGAACGAAAATAAATTAATAGAAGTGTTGTGTAATTGAAAAAGACCCTACTTGCCCAACAAAATGAGTTCTGTCTTTCAGCATTGCTTAAAGCCCTTACTTCTAGTTTCAATATTTTCTGCCAATCACTAAAATTGATCATAATTTCATTCTGTGGGAAATTAGACCAACCGTCAGGGATAATCTTGTGACGAAATTACTGATAGACGATCAGAATAAAATAAACATTTCTACTCTTTCTGCAAACCCCATCGCTGCCCTTTGGTACACGTTTCTGACAATTTAATATTTTGCTTATGGCGGACTAAAATCACCTGGTTAATGATTCCAAATTCTACACTATAAAAATGTAAATTGTAAAATGTAAATTTACAGAAAATAAAATAAAGAAATACAAAAGGAATACAGAAATGTTCTGGCAATTATTTGCCATGAAATTTCTGTATTTCTTATTAATTTCTTTGTTTTATTTTCTGTAAATTAATAGACATTTTTTACAGTGTAGGCAACTGTGGACAATATCCCGAAGAACTATTTTCACTGTGGAAAAGTTTAATCAAGAAAATTAAGTATGGAACTTTTTTCTCAAAGAGTGTACTGGGTTCACGACCTCTTTATAGCAATATGAAGAGAGATGCAACACAAATTTTGAAGACTGCTGTGGACTTACGTTACATTAAATTTCAGTGGTTCGGGCACGCAGGGCATGTTGCGCGTGGCCCCTCCTCCATCGATTTCAGAACTTTTTGAAAATTTTAAAATGATCTCAAAAGGCTTTTAAGGCTAAGCTCTGGATTTTTGTTAAGGGGAATGGTAAGATGTGTTGTCGACTGAGTGATGGACCTATTGTAAGCAATTTCTATCACAAATGGTTCTCAAACTAAAAGAATTTTCGCAAATCCTTTTCAAACTACCAGAATTTTAGCGCGCTCCGCGCGTTTCAAACCTTACCTCGTAGCAACTTTTGGTAGCAACTTCCAGAGAAGCACAGCAACAAAAAGTTGAAAGCTGTTTACGACTTCTCAGGTAAAAGGCTGGTTTTGTGATTGGAATATAGGTTTGTTGGGGAATTGAAAGTGCCTCGATGCATAGCATGAATGCAGGTTTTTCATGGAAATCTTATCTAATGAAAACTTTTGGAGCGCTTCGCGCGCATTCGTCACGGTTTGCACTTTAACTCATGATCATTATTAAGGTAATAATACATGCAACTTTTCTGATCACAACACTTTTCCCCAAAACAGAAGTACATCTCTAACCTCTGTAGGAGCTTCGCATCGATATGGAATCTTTCCATCTAATTTTTAGCATGACGTGGAAGGTTGAAAGTACGAACTTACCGTTAAACGTTTTTCAAAAATGTTTAGCGAGCGCTTCGCGCGCAGCCATTATCGGTATAGAAGATCAAGTTACGACGAAAAGCATTCTGAAAAGCGTTTATTAGTCCCTTCACCCCTTTTACTATACCTATCAGGGAGGTCTAATATCACCTACCTGCAACTTTACTCTCCGTCCCTCTCATTTCCCATAGTTGGAAGCTGTTCTTCTCGATTTTCGTTCAACTTAGAAAAATACGATAGTTGTAAAGTTCTCGGTATCATACTCTATAGTATCATTTGGATATCAGGTAATAAGCATCATGTCAGTGCCTCATTTTATATAATTAATTCAAAGCTTCCAAGAGGCCCTTTACCGGTGTCTGCCAGCCTTAGATACCCTTTTACAATGCACAATGAAGCAAAGGAAAATTTTCTTAATAGTCCAAGAATGTTTCTGTGGAATCCACTCATGTATTTTTGCGTAAAAACTTTCCCAGAATAGAAGGCAATAAAGTAGCCCAAAGGAGGGGGGGGGGCTTCGGGGGGTTGTAGACAACATATCCTTCACTGAGACAATGTACTTTCTTCTTTCACCTAACCAAAAATTCACTAATTATGGACATTTTCCAGTCCATATTTGATCAGTTCCAAAAATATTCCAAAGATAGCACCATTTTGCATTTTAGCAACCTTAAATTAACAAAACTTTCTTAAAGGGGAGGGGACACCCCTCACCTTAGACATCTCCCCCCAGGACGGCACCTTTATGTAGTGACAAAGGGAAGATCCCGCACTGCGACGTCATTTGTGGTCCCCCCCCCCCATCACCAAATCCTGGCGGCGCCAGGATAACCTGTGAGTGAACTTAGTCAAACTGTGCCCTGTTTCTTAAAGGATTATGCTCTATCTTAGTGGTGCTATTGCATCACCCCAAAATATTTAGGAATATGATCATATCCCCAATAACAATTGGAGACTTCACTTTGATTGACATAAAATCAAATAGTAGCTTCACTTTAGTTGGTCTGTGATGACTTGTGAAGTCAGTTGTATTCCCACGCTCAAACACAGTATGACTGTTGTATGTGGCCTTGAGCAATTTATACTCAGCGCAAGCTCCTGTAACTTCGTCTAGGAACTTTTCTAGACAGGTGTTTTTTTAAATGGAGGAAGGTCTAGAAGTAAACTTAGTCGGGAGGATTCTTACTGTCTGGGACGAGACTGTAGAGCCTTTTAGTTCGATTTCAAAATGAGGACTATCGTATGACAGATCAAACTTAGGATTAAGCGTAATTCTTTATGTTACAGGGCAAGGTGTCTGGACAGCTGCTCATAGTCCATGTATATTGGCGAGTGACATCAATTTTAATTATAGCCTATATTACGGCCATAGGCTTATGGTAAGTCACTTTACAAGGGACGGAAGGTTTTGCTCTAAAATTTTCCCTTATGAGCAAAAAGTGGTATGATGATGAATTTTGCCCTGAAAAATGACATATTTGCCCTGAAATCGACAATTTTTGCGGGGGGGTGGTAGAGTTGGTTACCCCAGAATCCCTACCTCCTACGCCTTATTATGGCATTACTTACAAAGAAAAGTGATAATTGTTTTAAGACAAATAGTATGGTATCTTCAATCTCGTCACGTAGAACCAATTTGCAATATGCATAACATGTTTCCAAAGTTTAATTCTTCTTGGGGGAGCAATCTTTCTACAGAATGCATCGGGAGGAGATAAAAAATTTTTGCCTTTTTGGAAACTTCCTAATTGCTGGGTCATTTGTACGGATTTGTTTTAAGAGCCAGTCTCGATCAAGCACAGAAACAAGAGCATGGCGTGCCCGGGCGGAGGGATGGAAAACATGTCCCCTATTTTTTGTTAGAGATGAAATCTCTATCCCCCACCCCTAGTATTTAGTGAACTGACGCGGTAGTCTTCTGACCGAGTGGAGTACACGGGGGTGGGGACGAGAAACATTCCCCTACTTTTGTTGGAGATGAACTCTCTTTCCTCGCCACTACTATTTAGTTAACTGACCTAGCAGTCTTCTGACCGAGTGCGGGTGTGTGGCAATACTACCATCACTTGTTGCAAGGATTATTTCAGTGAGCCTTTTCTGAGATATTCTCCCAAATGCATTACAGCCATACACTGACATTCAAATACTTACAAACACTTGTAAGTTTACGTATTTGCATAAGAATATTTACACCTATACGTTTACATGATTGTGAGCAATCTGTCAACAAATGTCAACACAAATCGTAGCCAAATTACAGAAGCAACAGTTTGGCCTACCAAGAAAAAGACGTCACAAACGAAAATGACGTCATTCTGCCTAACCACTGGTGTAAACAAAAGTAACAAGAACCTCTATACGGTCTTTCAGTTTCACACGATTAACCTGTCCGCCTCTTATTTGAAATTCTTGTGATAAATTGGGCTCACACAATGTTTTACCCCCTACCGATCTTAAACCCACCCTACAGGTGGGCATCTGTATCTCAATCTGACCAAAGCAATTTGATTTTATTCCCTCTGAAAATGAACAGAATAGCTCAGAATCAAACTTTTTTTATTAGTGTTTTAATGGTATATGTTTAGTCAATCACAACCCTGACTACGTCTTCGTTATATGATGGAACAACCACTTTCAAACGAGATGGTTAGCGAAGCCTCCGAAACCAATTCCTCTAATTTATGCCATACTTCCTTATTATCCAAAGCATCTTTCAAATCTTGCTTTTAAATGTCAGATCTAATGAGAAATCATAAATTCATACAAAGCAGTTTACACCAATCACGCCTGATGCATCACTTAGGATACCAAACGCGGCGTTTCGATGAAGGCCAGCGGAAGGATGTTCAAATTACATTCAATTCCATCTCATTTGAAACAATTTTAAAGTTGTTACGTTTTTATTTGTGACTTCATAATTTCAATCCGATATTTTACTTTGTAATCCACGTTCGTTCAAAAGCAACGTGCTGACGTTTTCACAGAGTGTAATCGTGCGCAGTAGCAACGTTACCAATCGAATATTGTGTAGGACGGATAGTTCAAGAAATTCATTGACCGATTGATGTTGAAAATTTAGCAAAAATGGTTTCTCATTATATACACCACCATAGGGAGAGGGGAATAAAGCCCCCGTCAAAATGTGGAGGGTGGAGTATCCTTCCCCCCCCCCTCCATTCAAGGACGAAAACCCGTTATTTGTGCCCTCTGTAAAACATGTCAACAATTTGCAGTAATTATCCTTAAAATCTGTCCAATATATCGCACCACTGTGCATCTAAGTTCCCTCAAATATTCAAAAGTTTCCCAAATGGGGATACACTCTCCCCTTAGACCTCTCCCCCAGGACGGCGGTCCAAAAGACGTTCAGCCCCCTCCCCCGCCTCCAAAAAGACAAACATCCAAATGACCTTAGGAAATCAATATTCTCACTAAGACTTACTGACGGATCTTGCAGAATTATGGCTAATGCAGTCCTACGGCTAAGTTAAAAAAAACTTTAAATGGCAATTCTCATCATCTCAGACATTCTAATTTTCCCAACTTAGCAACTTGTAGCTCCTCCCATAGCTGCATAAATCTCCTCCTTGTACAAACACAAACCTATTTTATTGCTTCAGGCCATGTACTTGTGAGCATACAAGGTAATAAAGTGTTATCCAAACACTCTCTCTCTCTCTGCTTTTTGTGGAATGTGAGTTACTCTGCATCATTTAAATTTTCAAACTTTGATGTCAATCAAAGAGTAGGGACTTAACTGAGAATTTCGATACCCCCCACACCAGAAATGTACTTTGGGGTGATGACTGCTTGTCTTTAAGAGTAAACATAAAAGTTACTCGTCAGATCCCTTTTTGCGGCCTTTCTGGGATTTATCAAATTTTAAAGATAAAATCGCTTTATTCTCAATTGTCTGTAAACCAGTATTAGCCTAATTAAGGACGAGCTAGTTTGATTAAAAAAACGTGAATTTAGTGTTTTCGAAGTTCTTGTAAAAAAAGCTTTTTTTAGTTGGATGTGCAATGTAACGATCGAAGTTGAAAGTTAAGATCACGGTCTAGAAGCGTTTACAGAGGCTACTAAATTTGAAAATTGTATGCATTCTAAGGGTAAACCCGGTCACCACAAGTCGAGTTATTGCAGCTAGAAATATTCAGGACCCGCAAAGGCTTTAGATTTTGCAGGGCAGATAAGCAAAACAGATTTTCCAAAAATTTAAAATTTGTTTTAAAATCATGGTCAGGGTTGAAGAAATGGGTCATGATTACACAGCCAAGAAGAATCACGGATGGTCTCTCATAGCCCTGGTGCAAGTCAAGGGCAGTAATTATAACTTCGTTTTAAAAAGTGCGTCACATGATTGATATTCAAGAACTTGAGTGGCCGTAATTGAATATAGTCCTGTCAAAAAAAAAAGTTTTCCTTTCTCTGAAGATATTTATTTTTACATGAATCGGTGGAACAGGGCATTGGATAACTAGCTTAAGACTATAATATGTGACTGTTTTTAGTGATATGAGGCACTTTTTGGTAGCAGGAGGCGGTATGGGGGAAACCGCCACCTTGCCTTATCCCCTCTTGTGCCCATTACTATTACAAAACGAGAGATTATGCAGTTGACATGCATTAATGGGCCCAATCATTTCCTCCCGCCCTTCATATCCTGGTATCGCCACTGGGCAGGGCTTCGGAACCGGGGGACTGGGGAGATGCAGCCCCCAATACTTTCAGTTTGAAGGTTTATTGTCATAAACCGTCCAACATTGTCTTAGAAAAGCCAGAATTCCGGAGTTGAATGTTTCAGTCTCCTTCGCTCAAAGATACCTTCCGACGACAGTGTTCGGTACTTGCAAAGTATTTATGATTATGTACAATTTTGTCATTTCGAAACAAGTTTGGGGGACGTACTGCATATGACCTATTAAGTTTTATGATCGGGTAATTCTTTTTATTCGTAACAATCGCGGGATATTTGAACTGCGGGAAATATCATCTCCTGATTGTGCAACATCCAGTGTTCGTTGGTTGTAACCAAAATCAGTTTAATAATAGATTCATAAGAAGGCCTTTGTGTTCCCTAAACAGCTGTTACCGTTGTAAGGACGTTTTCAAAGGCATAATTTCTCTATGAAGAAAGTTACCTAAATACTTTCGTACGCTCTAAACACTTTCCAGTTCAATTTGACCAGGATTTGGTCACAGCTTACCCACCCATTTCCTGGTTAAAGTAGCCAAGAAAGTATGGTTGAATTTTACCAGGAAAACTATAACATGTGATAAAAATTCCATAGCAGTTATTTATCTAATCTAGAAAACGTTAATTTTGGCCCCGATTTCCTGGTTATTATTTAAATAGGAAATGATTGTTAATATGGGACCACTATCCTAGTTTATTTTAACTAGGGTGTGCTTAAAACGTAGGAGTACGAGGGGGACATTATAGTCCCTTGTTCGGGCTTACAAATTTGCTCTTTTTTGGAAATATCTACTCTCTTTAACAGTTTAAGGCAACCTTGTTATAAGGAAATCACTAAAATTTCGAGTTAAATTATCATCCTCCCCTTTAAAAATAAGTAAATGGAGAAGGGAAAACTTTGTTTAAAAAAATCACCTTTTAGAGGGGCTTAAGCTAATCCAAAACTGCTTATTTTGTCTTTATTGTCTTAGCATTGCAATAGAAGATACTGCACTCATGATGAACAGTCTATTAAACTCGGGTCCATAATTTAACACTACCATAGTAGAAGAGTAACGTCAATTTCTCACCATTTTCATCCTATGTCCTTAAAATAAACTTGAACCTGTAAGTGTCGCCCTATTAAAATTTCAAGTATCTCTGAATGTGATGAATTTGAGACCATGTAATCATTATCGATTAATTATTTCTGGTTCTGTCTCGACTTAAGCTAATAATCCAGTATTCCTAATCATATCCTCACCATTCTTGAGTGCCTTTCATTCATTTTACATCGTCCTTCCACCGAAGTGAAGTGTAAAAATATAAAACATTAAAATTCTTTTAAGTTCACTGCACTTTATATTACCTTCATTTCGTCTTTATGCATTCGATAACATTTATGATTTCTTTTCACTTAAGGGAGTGCATTATCCTTCTTCATTTGATAGTCACATTTGATAAACTGAAAATGATTTTTATTTTAATTTTTCTTACGAATGAAACTTTATCTTCTCTGCAGATGGGAATTTCAGATACATGATAAGGTACGGGAGGAATCCACCCGTTGGAGATGAACTCATCCCTATTGGACCGGAGGTTGACGAAGATGGCTATATCTTTCCGAGTGGTTTGGACAGACTTATCAATGCACTTATAATGAAATATTCACAACAGCATGGGACAACAGATGAACAAGAGATATTCTGAAATCTTCACAGATCAAAGGAACAGAACATAGAGTAAATTGAATATCGTTCGCTTTGCGACAGAAGCCTTCCGAACATTTCTGTCGCAAAGCGACAGAAATGCGTCTGTTACAACATACGTCCACGGATAGAGGACACTCCATTCTGCCTCAGGACGACGAGACCGTGCCCAGTTCAGAAGACAAAAGAAACGATCGAAGTCATTTTGTCACTTTACTTTGTGACTATAAATATTCGACAAAATGACCATCGCAATGGTTGATATGACGTCATTGAACAAAATGTCATCTTGACCCCCAGATAAATGTATTTTTGCAATTAATGTGACAATTTGGAAGAAAGTTATTACTATGTAACAGTACGAAATACTAAGGCGGTGTTTGTCACGACAAGGAACCACTTTGCAAGGGCGAAATGCACGTTTCCTTTGAAATAAAAATTCAGCTATATGTACAAGTTGACCCAATATTTTGATTCTTATATTAAGGACAATCAGTTATTTGATCGTGAAGGTAAGAAGTATACCTCCTTAAGAATGGTATGGCCGATTTGCAGTACAGCTAGAAAATTTCCAAAGTTGCAAAGAAAAGAGTTACAGTCAGTTTATCAGTCTTTTTCATTTTCAACAATACTATGGCAAAGTCATGTACCACTCACGTCACCAACATGGAGACTTTATTTATAACAGCATTTGCATTTCTATATTAGCTCCTTTCGGCCCTTTGTTACTATTTTTGGGCAGTTTTGTGCAAAATACACAAAAACACATGGCTCTGTGGCGCCATAGTTAGCTAACAGCTTCCAGTTGTGTTGCGTTTAAGAAAACCATTATGACAATTTACATTTGGTTAATTGCTATTCGATTCGAAACACATAATTGGAATGAAGTCCTTACTGCAGTCGACAAAAAGACTAGAATCAGCTTTACTTAAAACACTTTCATTAATGTTGCCATAACAACCAGACTGGAATCTAAGATATGACAGATTTCTTGTTTAATTTTGCATGATAAACAAGTGATTTGGGAAATCATTTCGACAACTTTGAAACTTTATAGCCTGGCTTTTACAACAGTTTTCTTGATCATTCTTATTTTGAAGCATTAACTCTGTGTGATCTATTAAAAGTGCTTGATCAAATGACTATTTAGGATAGGCTATATAGCCTACCGAAATAATAGGAATCCCACAAATGACTAGATCGATCGGTGAAATCTCTCTTCTCCGGAGAATAGAGTTGGTGTACTTTACAGAGAGTTAACCGACCGATTGGTAAGTCATATTCCAATCGAAACGCGATGAGACCAAACTAATCCTGAGACAATCTCAAGCTCTGGCTTATTGCTTCGTTGGCTCCCATTTTGCATATGAAAGCACATCATTGCGCAATTACGTTGTAAACACTTTGAGTCAGTCACGCACGGTGATAAAATGCACCCTCTGTTAATTCCAGCTTATGAAAATGATATTATGCTTCCTCGAAAAGATGCATTGGCCAATCGAACTTACTGTACAAAGTGTTCAATGCTTATTACACCTACTTATCTTAGGTCTATGTTTCGGTTTGGACGTTTCGTTCATTACAAGCTCCCAGGAATGTTTGTGAATCTGACCTTGCTAGATGTAGAACAGATAACGTTATTATCATGAGATCCCTTTCTCACGTTGTGATACATATCTCAATCGAATCACCGACTCTACAAAAGAATAGGTACAGAGTTATTACATTTAGGCTGCGTAGCCTATTTTCCAAATTATCTTCTAAGAAATGATGAGTTGCTTCAATTGATATGCAAGAGAGAACCTATAAACAGAACTTGTATCTGCCTATGACAAAATGACGTTTAAGTATGTTACACCCAGTTCGATGAAAAGAATTGAAAAACATTTTGTTTGGAGTTCGAATCACAATGATTACTATTTTTCAATCACATATTCTGTCTAGTCTCGTTACATCTGATTGAATTGGTTGCACAACGTTTCAATTTTCCGATCCAAGGTCAAAGGTCAACGTATCATTTTGCTAAACAAGATGGAAGACAAATAAACTTAGTTTCACAAAAAATATCTTTTTGGTTTCTAATATAAACAGTGTTCTAAACGTGTTTACACTTGAGTGAGGGCGGGATACTTTATTGAAAGGGATTCTTTATTGAACAAGTTTTGTCACATGCTGAGTTTTTGGCCGAAGTCCTCCTCCCTCCACTACCCCTTCCCTCTAAGTTTATATCATGGACTGAGCGAAAGATAATTCCGAAAGATGTAAATATATTGTTGCAAAGTGGAAAATTGGAATTGAAAATACAAAGAGAAAACTTAGCATGATATTTGACGGTATTGACAAGATAAAGAACGTTAACCAACAGCGGTGAATATTCATAAGCCTGTGAGACAATGAAAAGGTAAAAGGGAGACATGATGATTTTGTGAGTACAATACGAGACAAATCTGTAGGCTGATCAGATCCTAATATGTTTCGCCTTCGAATCTCTTGACAGAAAACGTGCTGTTCATAGTTGACGTCATGTGAAGTAAACGTGGTTACGTTATGACTCAAAGTTCAAATTCGACAGGGTCTTTATGTTTGTAACTTCGTTTCTCTTGGGCGAAATTAATTTTTTAGATTGGGACAGAATTGCTTTCGCCTGTCTTTGGCAGCTTCAAAATCGTGCAACTGATTTCTAAAACTGGAGCGATTTTATGTTGTACTGCTGAAAGCGTACAGCTGGATTGATTTGATCGTACCACGGCTTCGGGATTATCTAATAAGGTCCTGTCGGCTTTTGCCATTTCTCTCTTGAGACATACCGACATTCTGCAGGGCTGTTTGATCAAGACTGTCGTCTGAAACGTTTCTTAACAATTTTATGGATTTGTCACTTAAGACCGCTTGAGACGCTGGATATATGACATATGTAGGTTGGCTCTGTTGGTGTTCCTCGCTCGTGATTCCGGCACCTTTTTTCTTCAAGAAAGAGAAACGGCGTGGATGGGTGAATGGTTAACTTTCCATGCTTCTAACAGATGCAATTTTACTCTATAAGCGGGAAGGATACAGTTCATCACACCCTGCATGAAAGAACACGAAGTAAACTTAGGTTAGATATCACAATACCACTGTGAATAATCTGCACTAACGCCAACTTCCTTTGGTCAAACACCTTTAGGGGAAAAATAAGGCTTGGTTAAGATAATATTTGCCCTTGGTTTTATGAGAGGAAATTGGGATGTACAAATGAGAATTCCTGGGTGATAAATAATCTATCAAATAATTTGTAATCTTATCCTAGACAAAAGGATACATGACGTGAAAAAGAGACATAGATAAACAATCAGCTACCCCCAGTGGTAGTGTCAGCCAAGGCAACCCAGGAAGTAGGTAGAAGGGCATAATTTGGGGGCAAATAAAATAACCGTGATATAGGAGAGAGTCTCGGAAGGGTACCCTTTCCTTTTTGTTTAATTCAAATGACTTACACGGAAAATGCTGAAACAGTTTGATAATATTTCAAGTATGTATTAGGAGTGGCGCTGGGGGGGGGGGGGAGGAGTCCCCCTTAGGGGGAATGATTCTCAGTCGAGTAGGAAGCCTTCTCGTCGGCCATTTTTATTTTCAATTTCGTCGGGGAGCTTAAGGTATTACGATTCTCAACGCCGATGAGCATCAAAGAAGGCAAACCTCTCTCAAGTAAGGCAGTTTCTTCAATAAGAACCCCAAATTTTCAGCGCGTTTCGCATGCTGTAGAGATCCGTTCAGTCAGTTACTCCCACGCGTTGCAAAAAGGTAAACAGTGCAAGTCCACCCCCACCCCACCCCCTACCGCAATTGTAGGCCGTACATTTTTCCGTTAAGGTCTAGAATTGAGTCCCTAATCACATCTTTAGTTGTTCTATTGTTTTTTTTAGCTGCATGGCACGGTAAGCGACTCAAGGTGAAAAGTTTGACCGTTTCATAGGGCAAAACGGGGTTGGATAGTACAATTCCTGCTATTTTCGACACGGGTCAACCGCCTCTATATTTATTTCTCTTATTTCTCTCAAAATGAGAACTCTTCAGTGTGCACCTAAATTTTCGTCCTCTTCGCTTACTATGCAATTCTCAGATTTCCCTAAACCAAGCTAAATCAGCACAAACTCCCTAGCGTATATCGTTTACATTCATACATGATGCAAATTGTTGTTGGTCATAAAGTTGTACTATATTGTATGAAGGATATTCTACAATCCCCTCATCGGCCCCCGTTGCTGCTGTTGGGGCCCCAGATTGCTGGCCCCTCTGGAGACCTTGATCCTCACCTCTGGCAAATCCTGGCGTCAGCCCTGGTGTGTAATTCTCTTTGGTTACAAACGATTAGCCTCGCTCTATATATTTTGGAAAGTACCACATCTAGTTGGGCAGCGAGCAGCGCGAGGGTACATCTGTGGGAATTAACCGTTTTCGTGACCCTGTAGCGCCACCATTCGTCATCCTGCCATAAAAAAGTTAAGATGAATAATGGCTGTAGTTCTAATAGTCCCACTCCCAAATTATAAACGTTATAAGAAAGAAGATACCACGAAGTGTCTAATGGGGCTATCAAAGGAAGGTATTCATCTTCAAACACTACCCAAAAATGAAATTAGCATAAAAAGGTGATTGTTTCATTCCTTTCTACGTCAAGGTATTTCTTTTATATTATCAGAGTGCCCTAAATTGGATCAAGGGACCTTGCTTAATTGGACCCAATAAAGTCTCTTTCGTGGACCCTGCACCCCAACTTCGAATCAGTCCTGCAGCAAGGCAAGGTACTGAAGGGGGCGATATAGATTCAATGCAAAAATATTATCTTAGGGAGGTAAGGTATATTAAAATGCATTAATGCAGTTAGCGGGCGAAAAGTTTCCTAGGAGGCTTCGTCCCCTTGCCCCTCTTGGCAACAGGCTGCTTCAAATAGTATCAAGAATCCCCTTGCAACGGTACTGTATATATTTGACTTCTACCTAGAATATGGGAACATGAAAAATTTGTTGGATTGTGGCTAACCTTGCACTAGAAAACGGACAGGCCCACTGATGAAAAAAGTTCTTAGATTGGTATATGATAAAAAGTCAATGACAATGGGCCCTATGACGACGGTGCTCAAGCCCTGCAAGCTGAGAGTTATTCCGGTTGTCCGCCATCTCTTTGATGACCGAAGAACTCTCACCCGGACAATTCTCACTCTGGACAATTCCCACATCCACCGGACAATTTCAATCAATCACAATTGTCCCTCAGACAACTTCGGTCATCGGAAAATTTGAAAGGGAAATGTCCAGGTAATAGTTTGGGAAATATAGTTTTCCGATGGGGAGTTTGCCGGGGACCCTCTCGACGGCCACATGTAACAAGGATCCCTGGAACCTAGAACAGGCTAGTAGTCGTTTGCATAAGTTTGGACAGTACTTAATTAAATTTTGAATATAATTTAATATTGGGCCGCTTAGATGATTACCCCCCCCCCACTTCAGAACTGGCTCCGCGGCCCAAGTTGAAAATGCACGGAATTGGGTTGTGATAGCAATTTGGGAAGAATTTCTCCCCTCTTCCCCTCTCCGCTTAGCTACTGACGTATCCAACGTCTAGGAGTTCCAGGCTAGAGCAGATGAGTGCCAGCTATGTTTGACAGATCTCTAGTGTTTACATTAAAGCTAATGTTACATTTTAACGAAATTTTTACTCACAAATAATATTTGTGAGTAACTTTCTCCTTACCAGTTAAAATTTTCTTTACAAATTTTCAAGTATAGCCCTGATGATTATTTAAAGGCAATAGGCAGTCGCCCCCAAATTTTCTCTGAAAAATCAGCAAACTCTTGCAAATCTCCTCTTATAGCACTTCTGAAGACGTTTTGAACATAACTATTACAAACAATAGGTAAAGAAAGGCAAACTTCTCCTTGAATTCCACAATTCACTCACAAAAATATTGTCACATGATCAAAATAGGCCAATCATGAACTAGAGTGACAGGATACACTCACTCTGTTTGGGGTGACTGCCTACTGCCTTTAAGGAACACTGCTTCCCATTTCTGTCTTTAAATTTTGCAGATGACGTCATAATGATCATACGTTGTTCCATCTTCAACGGCAAAGGTTAAAATCCGGACCATTCGTTTCGAGCCCATGGGATATTATTGAAACCAAAAGATTATAGTTACATATAGCTACAAACTGGGTAGTAATATTCCAACAGGACTTACTGTACTCTGTATTCTGTATTCACAGGATATAAATTTACCTGTTCAAATTAGTCTTGTATTTAAGTACTTGAATGAATGACAAAAACGTATTAATTGATTAAGGAGGCACATTGCCCTCTAAACCCTTTCAAAATAACATATGAATTTAGACAACTTTTCTTTCCCAGTTATTTTTCGGTATATACGTGGGGTGTTGCCATTCAACAAAAGACAGATTAGTTCGGGAAAACAGTGGGCGAACGAAAGGAAGCTTTAAATTAGACACTGTACGTGTATGATATAATTTAGCAACTATAGTTTACAGGCTTGTAGTGAGTATGAACTCGTACTCACAATTTAGCACACTCACTTGTACACAATTCATGAGAATGGATTTCATACTCCACGTTTTGAAAGTTATGTATTCCTGCTAATACAACATTTTGTATACCCGTGGTCATGAAACTTGTCACGTACTTGTATACTCGCAGTCACAAGCGAGACAAAGCTTTTCCACGCTTAATCATTGTACTCACACACCAAAGTCTGGTACTTTGTAAGTATGTATGAATGTTACACTTTGTCCCTGCCAGAGTTGCAGCCAGGACCGGATTTACCCAATAATCGAGACAATCTGTACGTTACCCCCCCCCCTCCCCCGATAGTTTTACTTATAGGTGGCCCCCGAAATTTTCAATAAATGAGCATCCTTACTGGCTTAGCTTCACATCTGGTTCTGACTGAGTTACAAGAGAAATCCTGACTTTCTTCCTACCAAAATATAAACTCTGCAGCACCAGTCTTAATTCTCTAATGTATAATGTTACAGTATATGGAAGGAAATTTCTTGAAGTTGAGGTTAATGATAAGAATAACTAAAAAGTGGTTACTCAGGCATATAATATGGGTACTTATGCATTTTAAACTTGGAATATTAATGTATTACATGACCGATACGCGTTTTTACATGTGCGCTTAATTATTGACATTGTTTTCAATCTACATGATTGAATGGTGTTATTTTGGGGACCTAATTAACAAAATACTCAAAAGTGGGTCAGAATTAAGGTCCGTTTCCAGCGATGTTGGAGCTACTTTCAGCCCAAAATTTTCTAAGTGCTGCGCACTTATCTATGGTTGCCATTCGCTTGGATCAGTGCTTCTCATTCTGGTCCCAAAACCTTGAGGTGAATTGAGAAGCACTAGACAGGGATGAGTGTGATTTAGTTAATAGCACCGTGCGACCCCGATCGATGAGCCTATCATTTTTGTGTCTAGTTCATTTTGACACGCACATGATCTAACGGTGGCTAGTGTTTTGGCACTTCAAAATAATAAGGGGTTCCATGAAATGCATTTTGGGTATTTATCTTTATTTCCATAAGCAAAAGAATCACATTTATGGATCTTTGTTTTCAAATTTTTCTTGTGGAAGAACTTCACACATTTCGTCTTTGCCATTTTGAATAAAATGTGATCATAGTTACACTACCAAACATTTTGCAGAATCCTTGCTCGTGGGCAGACTATGTGTTGAGAAAGGGGAAGGATACTTTTCATGGGATGAGATAAGTTATATGTAGAGTAATAGAATTTTTGTTCAATTTTTCTAATGGCAGAAATTTTCCTTGTCCCCTTGAATGATGGGCCTGCCAAAAATGTCAGGTGCATAATGATATACGATTTCATGAAATATTTCTTTGTGTTATTACTGTGATTGCCAAACCTCAGAAATTCGCATCTAACAGTGCTTTATTTCAACAATTTCCTAGGAAGACCCCTCTTCCAGGCTTCTTCCCTCTAATCTTCATTCTCAACCAGAGAGCTACCAGCCTTAACGACTGTTTTCTTTTTCAAAATCATAGATCCACACCCAACAGAAGACATGGACGTTAAGTGAATTGAGTTTTCGCCTTAATTCTAGAATGGGAAAGAAGATATATTGAAAAATATTGATAAACCTTTTTGTAAATATATCTGGGAAAACTGGGGAAAACTTTTCGCCCGGTAGAAATCAAAAAGAAAAGGCTGAGAAGCACTGGTGTAGTAATGCATTTCGTATCTACATGCCACAAAACTCTAGATACCATTCTCGCCCCCATCATCTGACCGATTACTATTAGTTCTGCGATTGAATCTGTTGCGTTCATTTACAATAATTACACATGCCAGTTGAAACTTTTTGTATCAACATGACTAACAGTAATGTGGTCCCGTGTCAAAATGCCACCGACTGCAGTGGCCAAGTAGTTAGAACATCCGACTTGCAGCCGGAAGGTCTAGGGTTCAAATCCTGGCCGGGTCATACCAAAGACTTTAAAAATGGAACCTACTGCCTTTGTGCTTGGTGCTCAGCATAAGCAATGGAGTAGGGAAAACAAGCCAGTGAGCCACAATTGGAAAAAGGGCCGTGGTCGTCTCGACTTGAACCAATTGGTTGGAAACTAGGACGTTAAACCTCATCTAACTAACTAAATAACTAACTATCAAAATGCCCAAGCTTGCTTTTGTATCCGGTTATTGACGCAAGCCTACCTACAGGTTCACTCGCTAATTGCAATTAAAATCAATTGGGAATTACCAAATCCACTTTCCCATGGATTTCTATATCATATAGTTAGTTAGATGAGGTTTAACGGCCCAGTTTCCAACTAACTGGTTCAAGTCGAGCCGGCCACGGCCTTTTTCCCAGTTGTGGCTCACTGGCTTGTTTCCAATTACTCCATTGCTTATGCGGAGCATCACGCACAACGGCAGAAGGTTCCATTTTTTAAGTCTTTGGTATGACTCGACCTGCGAATCGAACCCGGGACTCCCGCGTGAGAGGCGGATGCTCTGCCACTAGACCAAACACGCGGTCTCCATGTTCAAATAATATCTTCGATTTCCTGTTCAACGCATAATAACAACAAGCAAAGCAGAGGTTAAAAGTTAATGTCAAGTTCTATTTCTCCCCGAAAAAATAAGTTAACCGAAAAATATGTCTGAGTTGGCCTTTCTTATAGGGGGACAAAAATTTCTAAATCAAGAAGGATAAAAAGTCTAAATGCAAATTATAAGGCATGGAGAATGCCAATCAGTCGGTAGGTGCCCCTTTTTTGCCAAAAATATCTTTTTAGGCTACATGCCAACTAACACTTGCGCACCGCCTAGACAGTTAGATAGTGCCATGTATTAGTCCCACGCCACACATTATGTCACCACAACTGACTCTGCAAGGCCCCCCCCCCCCCGCCCCTCATATTACAGCTTACGGTCCCCCTGCAGGTAAATCCCGTCCTGGTTGCAGCAGGGAGTTGTTATTTGTCCAAATAACAACTACCTGGTTGCAACAGTCGAGTCACTGCGAGAATTTACATTTACGTACCTACCGTAACCATCGGAACCTGTAAACTCTTAACCATCTGAAACACTTGTTTGTACATAGCTATTAGCCATACACTTCTGGGTTACCTTACATACTAAATCAGATCTGGTTTGGAGACGCACGATGATTTACACCAAGAGGTTTGAAACCTGCATGAATAGGGAACGTGCAGTCACATGACCTTCCATTTTTACCATCATCACACATCGCGAGATCACGACACCAGTCTGCTTTGCATGCTAGACGCATCTCAACTTGTTTGGTCGCTCGTATTCGTGAGTGTTGCGTGTCGGTGTGCATCGATCCGTGGCGCTTGTATGGATGTCCAACATAGAGGCAAACATATTTGTGACGTCATCTACGCGTTTTGTACAAAGTCAAAAGTTGGTTTTCACACTTATGTCGGGAGGATTCGGTAAGCTCTTAGGTTTGGCCTCCTATTGGCACCTCGGATGTCGGACGTATACAAAGACAAAATTCAAAGATTCTTTTCCTGTGTAAGTCGCGGCGAACCATGTCATATTTCTCGTTCGCAAGCGACATGGACCTCTCTATGGACACGAGTATTGTCTAGAAGGGATACAACCCTGCAACCCTCCATTTGGGCAGAACAGTTGCTATTTTCGTGAGTAGTATAGACTGTGCTATTTTCACACAAAAATGAGTCAAAGTGCTCAGGTCCCAAATTGAAAGTAGTCCCATAGGCTTGTGATTATTGCATTTATTAACTTTGCCATGACCGGGAACTTTGTTTTAATTTAAAATGTTTTCAAATAAATATTCAAATTCTGCAGGGAGATCAGATGGGGTGTATGAATTTGATAACGAGTCGTCATACAGGTTATCAAACAATGTGAAAACCACATTATAAATGTCATTTTATCTCGATGCTGCCTGTCCGTGATTTATCTAATTCGTTTGAACAGACGTTGAGGCAGTGCATTGGTGGTCTGTCCTCTAGTCAATGTTAAAAACAACGAAAAATCCCCATACTTCTCCTTGAGGTACTAATCATTTTAAATTTCGTCTCCATTCGGTTGAGGGGTGATTTATGAAATCATATCTAGAATGTAAGTTTCTGCAACATTTAACTCTGATATTGTCATAAACAGCAAGAAATGTCCACATGGACGATTTTTTTTTACCAATTTCGCATACTTACATTATGACACAAATCAGCTTAATATGACGTAATCAAATATTCTCATGGGTACACAATCCCAGCTTTCATCTGGCATTACGATTTGAAAGCTAGCGCAAAGGTTTGTTTAAGGGACTTTCCGAGTGGATCGCAAGCATGGGCGTCATGAAGGGGGGCAAGGGGAGCACTTCCCCCCTGGAAAATCAAAAACTTGAAAAAACTTGAAGAACAAGTAACATCAGCATTTTTCTCATGACATCGTAAGAAAATTTCCAGAACATGAGCGTTCAAAATAGAAAATGATTAGATGCAACCCACAAGGCCTGGGAAGTGACATTTTCAGCAATCTGGGAGGCATTTCGGCCAAAATTTTCTTTGCGCTTCGCGCCAAAGTATGGTGGCACTACGCTTAGATTGTTTGCCTACAAGTTTCGCCCGCTGGCAAATTCCTGGCTACACCCCTGTAAAAGGCCCCAACATTTAACAATTGAGCTCTTTTCTGGGAGTTAACATTTCCCCTGATTTGATCAATTAAAAGTTTTGCCCCCCCCCTAAATTTTTTCTGCGGACGCCAACGATCGCAAGCTGTTCAAGTCTCTTACTCTTTCAGCCTATTGTGATAACGAAGCATGAACTTTTGGGATCGTACAGTGATGCTGCCTTTTCCAAAGACTCACGTGGGCCCATTACCAGGGCAAAATGGGTGCTGAAAGCAGTCTCGTCAAAGTAAGGTGGTCAGCTCAGGTTGTCACAAAGATAAGTGACACTTTCTAAGCAGAGCGCGTACCGTAGGAAGAATGTTTTCGATAATGTTACCTCTTAGATCATCCTCGCATCATTACCTTATAGAAATCCTGGCAAGTCTTATTACCAACACCACATATTCCATTGGAGTGAGGGACCAGGGCTGCAAATTTTGGAGGTTCCACGTCCTGCAGCATTTCCCACCCCAACACCCCACCCGGCTCTTGGAGACGCCAGTGGTTACAATTTCCGCCCTTTTGTTAATGTTAAGAGGAATTTAAAATGGACGGTTATGAATAATATTGACCCCCAACATTGCTTGTCTTGTTCGCTATTTGATCTAAAAGCATTGTGGGCTTGAATAAGGCTAGTAAATGTTTCTCACAGGACATCATGAATGATTTTAAATGTCATTTTCTTAATGTGTTCAGTTTTTTCCCTTTTTTTTCACGGAGATAATACCTTTGGGAGCTAGTCATCAGGGGTTCCTAACCTAATTCTGGTGGCGATCCATATTCAGAAGCTAGCTTCAGTTCGAGAACCCTTACCTGGCATCAAAAACAAAGTTACTTATTCAGGCTAACTTTTGCTTCTATCTCTCTCTTGCAGACATATGCCTGCATCAAAAGGGGCCTTGGTTTTACACCGGGGGCGGGGGCTCACACTGTAAGGGAAAAGCACAAATTTATGAGCGCCGAAGGCATAAATGGATAGTGTGGGGTCCTGCAGATAGACTAGCCAGTAATTATCATGTGGGCCTATGCGACATTTCCGGTGAGGCACGGGGGTTTGGGGGCCTCCTCTACTTTTGACAAAAAACTTAGATACAATTTCCTATCATCTGGTAATTAAAATGAGAGCACAACAGTTTTCCAGACTGTTAGATATGCATCTGGACATCCATGTAATTAGGTACACAGACTTTGTAGTGCAACTTAAAAACAGTCTCAAGAAATAAAGTTGTCAGGAGGACGTCGGGGAGGGGCCGGGGGTGTTGCTGGATCTGGGCTCGATTATCATCGTGATGGCTGCCTCTTCACAGATATCGATTATCGTAAAAGTCACGTCAATTGCGTCATTCTGCTTTGTTGCAGCTAGGAAGTGATACATTATTGGCATATTACCTGACGCTGTAAGGATGGGAGGTTTCTTTTTCCAAACTTTCAATAAAAAACTGACGTTTATTTGAAAGTGTGTGCTTTGGCCCAGTGGATCAAAGTGGTGACATTTAAATCGATGCAGCTTAGCTACCGGGAGGTTCGGGGTTCAGTCCCCGGCCGGATCAAAGTAAAGATGGGTTTCACATCCAAGGCTGATCAACGGTTTTCCTGTCTGAACTGGCCTTTCAAAAGAAACCAAACTTGACTATGTTTTTTTCAAACTTTCATTCGAGAAGTTTGTTACATTGGTAGAGTCAGGGTGGTATGTAGATTGCACATACTACAGGCAGAGGCCAAGGGTTTGAAAAAGGGTACTTGGAAGCCTTAATATAAAAGCACAGTAGGACGGTGTGTCCATGGCGAGGGGCGCGTTCCTACCCTGGGAAAGTCTAAAAAAATCATGCAATTCCAGAAATTCTGAGGGGGTTACGTTCAAAACCAGCATAATCGATATTTCTTTCATGAGAAGAAATTAATTAATAGGAGGCTCGGGCCGGTTAAGCTTCACCTGGATCCGAGCCTGTGTGGTTTGATGTGTGTCTTTGGTGATAAATTGCATGTATTTAGGACTTAAAATGTTCATTTAGTACAATATTTGCAGGACTATTACAATGACGTAGCCAGAGGGGGCAGGGGGAAGAGTGACCCCACAGAAATTTTGGGGACGCATTGGGCGATGTTGAAAAAATGAAGGAAAGCAAAAATAAAAAAAAACGAAAAAAAAAAAAAACCGCGAGAGGAGGGATGGATCGGAAGCTGGTTGGGCTGAGTGGGAGGGTGTAGGATCTAGGTCTCGGGGATGAGTAATGACGGTGGAATCCGCAGTAAAACGGACGGCATATTTATTTTATGCAGGACGCATTGGGCAATAGACCCCAGAAGAGTCAATCAAAACCTTGGATATTAATGATATCATCTCGTCTGGAAACAGTGTTCCGGATTTTTTCTCCTTTTTTCAACAGATTATGCCTTGGGGACTGAACCCTAGCCCTTTTTTCGAACCCTAATCCTGATTTTGAAACAAAATAAATCCCGAAAAAATATCGGTTGTCAATGTCATTTTCACTCGGAGGGCGGGCCGCCCTTCCAGGGGTGGCACCAGGTTGGGACTGGGGAAGAGGGCCATGGCCCCCCGTCGGGGAATTTTTACAGTTTCGTCGGGGAGTCTTAGTCGATACAATAAAGCATGCAATCCCCGAAGGCGACAGTCGTCCCGAAGGTTTACCTGTTTTTTTCTCAAGAGGACAACTTCTCTAATAAGAACCCAAAATTTTCGGCGCGCTACGCGCGCCGAAGGGTCACTCAATTTTCTTCGATATTTCCATTCCCCATAGCTAGTTCGCACAAGTCCTGTCCACCTTACCTAGTAGGCAAAGTACACAGCTTATGTAGAGGTCGTAAATTTCATCCCATATCGCAATGCCTAGTTGCTGTTCTCTAATGTGTGTCTTGCTATACGGTCAGTTTCGATACAATGTATGTTATCCCCAATACGGTCTTCAACCGTATCGGTACGGTTTTCTTTCTTTCGTTTTGTTCTTAATGATTACATGTTTTTTTTTTTTTTTTTTGTGGAAGCCTACCAAAAATTTTCGCGCGCTTCTCGCGCTTTTCAGTTTCACGATTCAGATTCAAAAGAACGATATCAGTGCGCAACTTGGTTCTTGAAGTATTAAGTGATATTATACAAAATATGCCGTGCAATGGCATGGGATAGTTAGGCTCCTTCAAATCCCCTTCTTACCATGCACTCCCTCGACATAGTGAGTTGGCGGAACCTGGGGTCGCTGGTATGGCCCGGCCCCCCGTTCGGGAAATTCTGTCGCAACTTATGGTCGGTTTACTTATTTTGGCTTTCAAAAGGATCATTTCTGAGATAAAACCCACAATTTTCGGTAAGCTTTGCCCACTCTTCCTCAGTTCCGTTATTTATAGCTAAATATAGTACAATGTCATCTCATTTCCGTAAACCTTGTTAATGCTCTCTTTGTGTCTGTCTTGAGGTACGGTTAGTGACCCGAAGAGGGAAGTAAAGTGTAAGTTATGTCTGATAGGGCCCACCTGCCCGAACAATTGACCTATATAAGTTTTAAACAAGTACAGATTTTCTTTAGTGTAGGTTTACCCTACACTATTCTTATCAAGCGTGAGTAGCTTCGATTTCATCCCCTTCTTCCCCTGGGGTGGGGAACGGGTGAGAGGGAATAACCCTCCTTCAGCTTCAGAATAACGATAATAACACTCCTAGGTTTTCGGACATGCTCATTTCAAAAATATAATTTTCAGTCCTTTAGTTTTTGAAATATCTCGTTTTTATTAGAGGGCGCCCTCTATTGGGTCATAGACCTATGCAAATAAGCTGTGCCATCAATATGACCCACCTTTATGTAATAAAATATGTTGCAGTCCTTTCATGACATTTTTTTTATCGTAGATATGTTCTTTTCGGTGAGCTTGCGGAACAACAGGGGAGTGAGGGCGCTTTAAGTATATGAAGGAGAAATATGATAGCATTATGTATTTGGCCTAGACAATTGAGAAAAGTGACCTTTAATTCTTCTGCTGTCTTTCAATGCACCTTTTCATGGGAAATTATACCTGCAAGAGGGCACTGTAAAATAAGGGTGAGAGCCCCTTCCCCTGGGGTATGACCTATGACCTTTCTGAATTAACGTATGACTTTTTTGATAAATTTTGAGAAAATTCCACGTTCCTAATTCCATATGAAAACGTCCTTAGAATAGTTTTTACATTATCTGTAATTCTTTTCTACGTAATCGGTAGACGAGCGTTTTTGCATTATCGGTAATTTTTTACATTATCGGTTCAAAGAGTTTTTTACATTATCGGTAAATTTTCTTTTACATTATCAGTCGTTTTAACATTATCGGTTGATTTTTACATTATCGGTTGTAACTCCTGTGGGATGTCACACTTTTGCCTAATATTCTGCCTGAATGCAAAAGCTGCCGTAGCCAGGGCCTTGTGCGCCTACGGATATAAACAATGCAAAACGTCAAAATCGGAAAAGCCGGACCCAGTCAATCGCGTTTTGAACGCACGTGGACTCATAGTCGTAGGAAGCTTCTAGAGACTAGGGATGGGGGCTGAACCTTGTTTCGGATCCCCGTTCTGGGGAGGAGTCTAAGGGGAGGGGGTGTCTCCTCCCCTTTGGAAAATTTTTGGGTATTTGAGGGTCCTCAGATGCAATTTGGTGCAACATTTTGGACAAAATTACAGCAAATTTTTGACATTTCTTACAGAAGAGACAATTAAGGGGTTTTTGCTCTTGAATCTTGGGGGGGGCGGAAGCATACTTTAGCCCCACATTTTTGACTGGAGGCTAAAGCTCCCCCATCCTCCCCCCCCCCCGCTTCCTACGCCTATGGGTGGACTTAAATTTGCAAAAGATTGGCGCATCCATTACCTGACATACCGTGTGCAGTGTCGAATTGGCTCCTCATTCAATATGGCCTGGCTCATTCATTTTCATCGAAATTAAAATTTGATGGATTGGTTCCGTTCCTTAAAGTACCGAGTTCTCATTTGGTGGTATTTACGGCCAAGTGTTTTACGGCTCCTAGTAACCACAAATATGGATGAAACCGGTGAAGTTCAAAACAGCTGACTTCCAATCCTTCAGTTCAACTCAAACTGGAGTATATAATTATGGGCCATTTAGATGGTCATTATAAAAGCCCGGGAAAACTCTTACATGGAATACCCCACTTTATTATGACCCAATCGACGACCTAACCGCAGCACCCCGGTTGCTAAAACCTGATGGCTTCAAGTGGGACCCCGACCGTTTGTCCACACGTCATACCACCAGTCATAAACATTTAAAGGAGCTGAGTAGTGGCGTACTTCCAAAATAAATACGTCATACCAAACGAGATGATTACCCTCTGTGCGGGGCTAATTTTAAAAATATTAATCCTAATGCGTTTTATATTCTCATTTAAAATAATCTTGCAAAGTAATTTTGCCATAACTTTCCTATACTACTTCTTGGGTTATTTGATTTTACACTTGCAAGAAATTTTACAATTTGTTTTTTGAATTTCTAGTTTGTTACTTTTTCTTCTGGTACCGGCAATTTTGAATCGTTTCCACTTGTATTGGTTCTGATCGATGCATCTACCCAGGTATGTAGTACACACAACTCACAACGTACGTACGTATGTAGTATATTAGCGTTACTAGTGGTAAGGCACACGCCTAATTCGCGCATCATCTGCAGGAGGTTCATGAAGAACATTGTGGATTTTGCAGGTATTGAAACTGTTTTTTCGATCAATGAGTTTGTTTTTCGTGGTAGACCTAGGCCCATAACGCTAGCCTAAGTTAGGCTTACTGTTAACTGTAAGGACTGTTACTGTTAACGACAGTGACAAGTGTACTGTTACACCAGACACACTGCATGCATGGCTTAGATAAGTATCGGTATCGGATCGAATCGATAAACCAAGAAGCATAACCGGATGTGACGTAACGAAGTCGGCGGGTCCGAGAATTTATTCTGCTTTGACGGCTACTCAGCTCCTTTAATATTTGCACATATTCAAGTTTCTTAGTATTTTTGATACTTTTTTTTTTAAATGACGATGGACTGTGGACCGAACATTCAAGACACAATAACCGTATAGACACCGCGATGTTACACCTCAATCAAGTTCACGATGTGTCACCGTAAGCATATGGGATATTTTCTATTAGGGGAACATGAGGATTTTGCCTGAGAAAAGCCTGATTTAAACCCTTTGGGAATCAATTTAGGTTTTCAAAAAACAAAAAACTGTCGAAGAAATTAGCTGATCTCCACTCTAGAGACTGCGGCCTTTCCCCTTTGACGTACGCCTATTTGTGTTGTAGGCCTACATTCCACTGCTTACAAACCAGTGTTTGCTATCGGGTTAGTTCATGATCAACAGATTAGAGCAGTTTCTGCGACTTAATCCACTTCACATTTCGAGAGACGTGTCTACCAGGGGAGTTATGAAAGTAAGCACTCCAAGAAACTCTTCATCGCCAGACACGAAATTCATGTTCCCATGAGCAAACAAGAGTGTATAAAGTGGCACCCGCGAAACTTAGACCCAAATATTTTCGGTAAAATTTCCAAACTCATAGGTAAAATAAGGTTCCGAGTACCCCTTACATAGCCATCAGGAAAGCAGATTTTAAGATGGCGTTGAAAACATACCTCAGGATGGCTTGACTTTGACAAAATCTCAATGGTTAATGTTAGATCCCCGGGTAGTCGATCTTCGATCGACTCTGGAGAAAATTTAATCAATACCAAAGGAACTGCTTCCGCTAAGTCAATTACACGTCTGGACCTCAATAGTACACTATGCAAGTTTTGTTAAAGAAAGCATTCCAACTGGTAAGTTAACATTTAGTTTGGGGTATGCAAGGTCAAATAGCTGTACTCCCGAAAAAAAAAGATTATGTGGATCATTGGGACGGGAAGAGGAGGGGAGGGAAGAACAATAGACCCTTTTCCAAATAGCAATTGCAAAGGATTGTGGGATGCAGTTTTGGTACACGTTGTTTTTAGCCACAGTAAAATGCCATTGACAAGAACGTCGCACACAACAAGTCTGTCCCACAGTCCTTCGTAATCGCTATTTGGAAAAGGGTCTATGTTAGCTACCTTCAGGGTACTTTTGGGATTACTGGATGCCAAGCTCTCGGGCTTGTCGGATCATAGAAGTACACTTTCCGGGGTAATACTTCCATGGTCGGAGGTCTCGTTCCTAGGGCTACCTTCTTTGTTTTACGAAACTCAATAAAAGGTGAATAACTGCCCGTCTCAGGGACTCTTGAAGCGTGCTTCTAGCTTTTTGCTTTTTTTTTTAGAAAATGCATCTCTTTGTTATGTTATCATATAGTATTAAAGACGTAATGATCATTTTGTATGAGCCTATATGGCGATGCTCCTTAGAAGTCCTAAGAGTACGGAACCCATTTTTTAAAAGAGGGTGCTGAGAACTTTTGCCCTTAATTTCACGAAGCAATCCTGTAAGACAGCGTACATTTTGCCCGAAAAGCCCCCACCTCTCCTCGTATCCCTTTGGGAGGAGTATAATACCCTTTCATATGTTTGACCAATGTCTAACCCATTAAGAACGCTTTTATGCATTCAAAGAATTCAATACCATCTTTTGAAATCAAATGTATTTCAAGGCATCCTCCCTTTTTAATAATGCCTTGTAGGTATATCTGACATCTGACTACATTGACGTTACATTGCTATGACGTAATGACAGATTGGAATAGATAGTGTTACTTCACTCTAAAAATGTCCATTGTCAATTTTGACAAAAATGTAATCAATGTGGACACAGCCTGAAATCTTTTAAAATATTTGACTACAGATCTGGCTACAAAGTTAACCAAATTGGTTCATTATCAAACCGGATGTAGTACGTATTGAACCAAATCTAGTCAATTTTTGACAATATTCCTGCTTATGCCCTCGTTCACTAGAGTTTTTCAAAGTATGGCACAGATCATCATGGCTGGATATTTATATCGGGGTCATGTGCACTTTCCTTTAAGAGAGATACGTTTTATTAGACTCTTACAGGAGAAGAACATCGTAAACGATTTTAAGTGGAACGAAAGTATGGGTTCATTGTTTACATGGGTGCCGCAGGCAAATCAAAACAGCTTGTTAAAATATGTTCAAGTGAAGAAAAACAATTTAAATTAATGTCAGTTTCAACTATCACTGACAGTTTTCTTTTCCAGTCATAAATCTTTGTATCCTAATGCTAACTATGGGTTGTACACTCTCAGAATAGGATGTCTGTTGTCAGGTTTTAGTCGTTAATCTGTAAAACATCCCGAGCATTTCTCTGTTTTATTCTGGTAAGCATTCCACCTTCTTAGTGAGAAGCAGACAAGGGTCCTCATCTGGGGTCGGTGAACTGGGGACTGGTTTACCCTGAGTTGTATGGTAAGCCAAAATGCTAAATATCAGATAATCCGTGTTATTTGACCGCTAAACCTGGACCATCGATTGATACACGTGGTATATGTTCTCATCAGAACATATTTGTTGCGCAGGCTACATTTACCAATGTTTTCTTTTATAAATTTATATTTGGTACGTAGCAATATTTTTCTCTCGCCCGTCCCCACTTCTTCAAAAAGATCGCCATTTAGTGAAGCTTGCAGTTAGATGATTCGAGTCATTATAAAGTGAAGTCACTTTCAACATTTGTAGTAAGTTGGGGAAGCAGAAAAATCCCGCAAATTGTTGTTAACCGCCAACAAAATGTTAGATCCCTTATAAACTGCACATAAGTGAACGACGTAGCTGCAGTACAGAAAAAGTTGGACAGGTGAGCAGGCCCGTAGTCAAGGGGGGGCAGGGGGCGAAGCCCCCCTTGGAAAATTTTCCGCCCCCACCCCAAAGATCAAAAATTATCATTGCCGTAATGCATTTTAGTATGTTTCGCCCCCTCTGAAAAATTTTTCTCCCCCCTAGAAGCTTTATCGCTCCCCTTCAGCAACGGTCTGGCTACTGGCCTGCAGGTGAGAACATAAATGATGGCATGGTTTATAAGGGACTGGCTCCTTTCCCTCCCCTCAGATATTTTTCCCGCACAGACTTTATTTACCATTCTACCACCTCTAGCCATCCGTTATTGAGAATCCTGCATTCTGATTAGTTAAACACTGACCTGTTATTCCACAACACAGTTAAAGTAAAGACTGATAAAAACGACGTTTTTCACACATTTTCGGTGGTAGAATAGGAATAAATCACACTTGTCAGACTGTTATTGTCTCATAAACCGCCTCGACTGTAAATTTGGCAAAATAACGGACGAAGCCGAGTCCGTTATTCTGCCAAATTTGGAGTCTCTGCGGTTCATTCACCAATAATAGCCCGCCAAATGCGATTTATTTCTTAATTAATTTGGTACGGTATGTAACAATATTTTTCGATATGAAGTGATATTTTCCTGTACTTCCTTCCTTTGAAGAAATCCTAGATCCGTCACTAGATGTAGCTCCCAGCTAAAATCAAGATATATCTTGCAGGCAAAAGGAAGTAAAAGACGAAATCATTCAACTTTAGGACGTCTCACAGTTGAAATATGTGAATTATTATCATAGAGAGTCTCTACATTCACATTAGGGGAAAGGCAAACATATGGGAGCCTTTTCCTGTACCACAGGAATGACGTCATCAAAATTTATCACAAGTAACAAAGACACATGAAGTTACTAAAATGAACTTTTGAAAAGAGCAGTAAAAATTGTTACTTACAAGAGATTCGACCTTATTTTCTTTTGGGCCGAGAAATCACCACTGAAAGTTTTAAAATCTCTTTGGTATTTGGTCGTTCTAGATAAACGCATCACTAAACACCTTGATGTATTAAATCTTTAACATGACACCCGACAAATCCTTCATTTCTAATTGCTTTCAAGATTCAACCCAGCGTGAATAATATCATGTTGAGCAAAACATCTTTTTTACATATTCCGTTAATATTTTTCCTCAGTAAATGCCGAGAGGGAAATTTGTTTTTCGTTAAAAGTAGCACTATATTAAATGATCTTCTAAGATTCGAGGGAAGTTAATCCTGGAAGTCTCTTGAGCCGTTCCCAAAGCACGGTACTTATTATTTTCCCTGTCTCTATATTAGATAAAATCTCGCAGCCAGTCTCAGAGCACTGGAAACAAACTCATCATTTAGCACATTCGTTAAAATTGAAAATTTATGACGGAATAAGAGTCACACGCCAGCAATACAAATGTAACCTTCAGTTCTGAGTAAATAGGAGTGGGTCCCGCCGGAGGTCGGAGCTCTTTCGATAGAAAGAAGCAATTAGCAAGTGTCAACGATAACTACCTCCCTCTCGGTAAACATTCAACAGCCACTAAAATAAGGGGGTAAACAATTTTGCAGTTTCCGGGGTCACTGTCACTGAAACATGAGAAGTATTGGGTCTCTGAATATGTGTTTGGTTCTCATACTTTATGGCACTTACGGATGAGAAGACCACATCAGAAAACTAAAGGAGGCTTTAAGAAAAGGCAGAGTGGAAATATCAAATGAAAGGTCAAATGTACTTTATGTATGAAGGTACTACGGCCAATTTTGACTTCCATTTAACAAGCCTCACACTCAAGTCAATTCTAATTAAGTAATGGAGTGAATTCGTTTAAGGTTTATAAATTTATGTCGAAGATTTAATTCGGATATCATAGATCGATGGAACATATCCGTCTGGAACAGGATTTTTCTGCCAGGGACGAAGTTCGACGACTAAGGGCATCAACCTGAAGCCCCGACAAGCAAAGTCGTGATGAGGGGGTGAGAGATGCGAAGAGAAGGGGATTTGAAGAAAGCTTCATACATTACCGTAAGGTGAAATGGCATATTTTGTACAATAACCATACTTGATTTACCAAGTTTGGCGCTAATCATGGGTTTCGACAATTGGGGGACGGGAGGGTGTGTTCCCCTCTTTTGAAAGTGGAGGAGATTGTTCCGCACTTTTTCCAGAACCCCAACAAAATAGTGGAAATAGGTCTGATTCCATAGCTTGCAATGCAGCAGATGAAATGATGTGGTGGATAGCTATTTAATGGGTTAAATCTTAGGAATATGCTTCACATTACTCAGCAAATAATCTAGCCCCCTAATTTTTCCAGGGGCCTTAAGTGAACCTTGGATCCTAGCTTCTGTGGCTTTATGATTTCGCTTGAATTAGTTCTGGTCAAGGTCACACCCCTCCAAACACACACACACTTTTCAGAAGCAGTTGACGCTCTTGGTGCTAATTTAGTGTTTTGTCGGAAATCTGACATGTAGAGTTGGACGGTGCTCCAATCAAAGATTGCATGTATGCAAGAATCAGTCAAATTACATAAATACAACATGGGCGTGCTGACAGTTTGGGGAAACGAGTCCTCCCCCTTCTCAAACTCAAAAAATGGTCGTGTAATATCTGATACGGCGTTTCCAAACCATCATGCTGAATATTAAAAAATAGCGTAAAGAAGAACAAAAAAGTAATGTTGCTCAAATTTATCAGTTCGTTAAAGAGGATGTTGCTTAAGCCCCCCCCCCCCAAATAAACACCTTAAGCAACACCTATATCTCTTTTGGCAATTGGTGACTACATTTTGATTGACATAAAGCAAGCAAAACAATAGCATCACCCTGATTCCTTAAGGATGACTTGTGCAGATTACTCAATTTAACAGAAAGCCCACACACAGTGGTGTGTAGATATGGCCTTGAGCAATCTAGAATCACTACAGACCATTGTACAGTGCACTGAACAGGTGATTTTCTTTTAAACTGGAGGGGTGGGGGCTGTAGCCTCTAGAAGTAACCTTAGTAGGGAAATTTTTACCTCTCGACGAGATTTGTTGCCCTTTGAAAATATTGTCACATGCATGATGAATAAGGAATGATGGCAGACTTGGCAGATTTAAAATATCCGGGTATGTAAATTCAGCCTGAGAATAAGGTGACGCTGTCCTTTTACTGCATAAGGAAGCATAGGCGCAGGAGGCGGGGGCTGGGGCTGCAGCCCCCAACCTAATATTTTTGTGAAAATTCGGGCAGCATGCTGAGAATTTTTCGGGCACCTACTGAAAGAAAACTAATGCAATGATGTTGCTAAAGGTAATTATTCAAAAAAAAAAACTTCCTTGGTAATTAAAATGAAGTTCTGATTTGGATTGCACCAGCACCTATATATTCGGTATTAATTCACCAATGTGTTTTCAGTAGTTAAACTTATATTATGATTATTAGTGGTGTGTTTAGGGGGCAATTGGCCCATGCCCCCTCACTGATGCCCGTTTTTTTTTTTCTTGTACCTAAAATGCTTAATTTTTTTATCACAAATTTTACTTCATAGGTAGTATATGTGGCACCAGATTGCATGTAAGGCCACTTAATTTTTCAAAAATTTTCAACAAGGAGGGGGAAACCCCTCCTCCAGGCTGGCGATCACACAATATAATGCATGCCCCCACCCCCATAGAGACAAATCCTGGCTACGCCATCGACTATTATCATTACTATTGTAACGACTCCCCCCCCCCCCCACAAATTATGAGCAATATGGAATGTTAGTAATAAGGCAAATGATTGTATGTAATTGGCATGCGTTGTGATAACCGATGCATGCCTATATGATATGTACATTAACATGTAGAACGCGCCTGGAGCGCGAGGAAATTTTTGGTTATATTTGGCAAGTCGTTACAGCCCCGTCAAATCAACTTGGGCTCCTACGCCCATGTAAGGAAGTACAGAAAGTTCCTATACGGTAAGTGTTGTTGGGTCACTTAGCATTTAAATTGCGCTCCTACTCCACATCGAATGGACAACGAGATATAAATAAAAGTAATCAATTGTTCCGCAAATTTGGAGTCAAGCATCACCACCGCTTTCTGTTTGTCTGATGGAATTTGTGACTTTTTTCAGGTACATGGATAGGAATTGTACTATTGATGGGGGAGGGACAGGGGAAACTGCCACAGCATCGACAATGATTATTCTTTGTAGTTATTAAATCGTATTCACATTTCATTTTTCAAACTGGGGCTGCATGTCGCGAGGCGGTGCACTTGGCGAACTCCCATCCAGGCCCGTCATCAAGAAGGCTTGGGACGGCGCCCCTCGAAGAGCCTCGCCCCCACCCCCTAGAAAAAACTTTGAGAACGAGAATTACTATTGTCTTAAAAATTTTTAACATATCTCGCCCTGAAAAGTATCTCACTCCCTGACAGCTATTTCGTCTCCTTCAATACTTTGTCTTCGCCCCGTCTAACATTTCCATTGGACTTCCATTTCATATTGAAACTGCTTACATCTGTAACCCCTTATGAATAACTGGACTGCGTGGCAATCCAAGGGATAATACATATTTGATCGAAAATTGTCAGTGGATAAGCAGGAGTGCCATTTCCGATGTGCTGAATATTAAGTCCCACCACCAACCAAACAGCGTAAAAGCGCATTAAGTACGTGGCTGAGAAAAATTTCCATGTACGGATTATACAGATCGCATCATGTCAAAAACTGATTTAAGAGCGATTCTTTGAACGCACGTGCATTGATCTCCAAAGGTTTTAATGGCCTATTATGTTACTAAATGCAAGTGACATTTTCAAGTCCCAAACAGATTAGGAAGTCATTTCTACGAATTAATTAAAATGCCACTCGAATTAAGCTACAAATTTAGAACGGACATTTTACTATTTCTGCCAAGTAATGTCATTGATAATTTTTAACACATTATAACACAGAAGATAACCATGGTCTTTTTATAAATTTCTAATGTTATCACTTTAATTGATAGTTTTATGACAATTTATGAGGATGTTTACATTATCTCGTCTCTTGTCAAGGTCGAATTAATTAGCACAGATCAGTCACATGAATTAAGAATAATGTCACTCACCTTGAATACCAGAAGAATGTATCCCTTCCCATCATGACTAAGTAATGTTGTTAAAAATGAATGCTATCTGACAAAACGACCTTCAAATTTGGAATTATCAACTTCAGACGGCGTTTCACACTATCTTCGCAATTTTCTAGGTTCAGAGTGAAAGCGTTAAAGCTCTACGTGATATTTTTCTATATGTTTGCTTTCTATAAGTTTTGTATATAATGTTTAACTTCCGTTAGCGTTTTTGTTTTTCTTGCTTTTTGAAAAGGGAAAGTAGGACTTAAAATGTATTATCCATCTATATCTCCTAGTCAGTGCCCCCAGAAAGTGGACTATTTAGCTGGTGAGGTGGGGGCAGCCCCCGCGTACCATGCCTTAGGGAGGTGCCAGCCTAGAATGAAATCACTAAATGACGTAAATTCTAAACATATAAACATTTATAGCCCTTTTGAAAGTTAGTAACATTTTGCATTTAAGAAACCTCACATACAATATTCTCACAGGGAATCCCCTTCCCTTTAGACCTATCCCAAAACTAAGAAAAATTTACTACATAACAGTATGTTTTATGTGTGATCAGTATTTGCAAAGACAGCAACATTTTTCATCTAGGCCACTATACTTGAACAAAAGCTTCTCAGGTTTATACCCTGCCTAGGACAGTGCCCCTTGTATGGGGTCCACAGGAGGGGATCTGCCCAGGGTGCCATCTATCCTAGGGGCACCATTGTTCTCCGGTCCTCGCGACAGATGTTCCTATTCTTGTTTTACAACATCTGGGTAAACCTGCCTTTTTAATTAATGAATTGGCTAGATAAATGTTGTTGAAATTAAAAATAAGTAGCAAAAATGAAAAATGTCGTCGGTTCGAAACATGCATGTTTATCACTTTAACATGACACTTTTGTAACACTTCATAAGGAGGATAGAATGATGCCTACTGACACTGCCCTATTATAATACCACTTCTTAACAGGCTCTTAGCCAGACAAGGTCCTGAAGGGGTGAGAAAACTTCGGGTTGGTGAATTATTTTTTAGGGGAGGGATATATGCTAAAATGTATTAAGGCAATGGTAAGTTTTAATTTTCTAGGGGCCGCATTCATTTTTTTCTTCGGGGCGCCTCCTCCCCCCCCCCCCCCACTCCCTCTTAGCTATGGACTAGCATTCTTTCACATGTACTCTGAAATAAGCGTTTTTTTTAATTAGCCCTCCGAATGAAGCACTATATCAAATTTAAGGTAAGGAATTATTTAATCATAGGCCTTATCTTGATACTATTAAAACGTTCTTTGAGTTAAGGAACGTTGTTTTGCACACTACAATTGGCAATATTTTTACGTTTTTGTATGTTATGTAGGACCTACAGCAATAGATCTTGTAGACGAAGGCTTTCGCTCGAAATCGGCTTCATCAGTGAATATTGCTTCTCATAACGGATAAGATCATCAAATTCCACCTTGAACCAAACCGCATTTACCGAAACTCAAGAGTCCATTCAGGAATATTGTGCTTTGTGTTGTTCCTATAAGTGGTTTTATCAGCGTCATCTACGTATAAACCTTTCACGTGAAAAAAACGGGTGAAAGACAAGTGCAAGTGTACGGTCCACATAGGAAACATTAAGTTTTAAAGGATAACTGGAAGTCTTTGACAGATTAACGGTGAATATGTCTATGCACAGCAGTTTATGTTTACTTTCCTGCTATTTTTCGGAAAATGTTTGAAGATCTGTGACCATAGACACATCAAAATCTGTTTTCAGCTCCAATAATTGTTCAAGCGCCAAACGGCAATACCATATACAAAACATATGGTACCATCCTTCAGTGGCGTAGCCAGGATTTTTTGAGCAGGGGGAACTGGGGGTAACGAACCTCTCCTGGAGGGCACAATTTCTGAGTTCTCGCCCTCTCTATAGGGCTTATATACAGAACTGTGCATTCCAAAATTTTGCACGGGGGGGGGGCACCTGGGCTGGCACGGCTTTGTCGTGGGGTACGTGTCCCCTCATTCCCCCCCCCCCCCCCGTAGCTACGCCACTGGAGACACATCAACATCTGTTTTCATCACCTATAACTGTTCTAGCGCCAAACCGCCATACCACATACAATACATACGGTACCATCCTTTGAACACGAATGACATGAATTAAGGTACCTAAACAAATTCTAGATTCAGAGACAGTGAAGTGGTATAGACAGATGGCACTGACATAACTGGCTATATTTAAAATTTTGTTGAAGACTACAAAATAAGCTCTAGCTGGGCTCCTTGTTAAGTATCTTCTCCCCTCGAGGTAGGAACTCTATTTAGGAGTAATTTCAGGTTTCCCTGCATGAACTACAGCCTGCGGGATTAATGCTTCTCCGAGGCTTTGCAGTCAGCTGTAATACAAGAAAAACTTTTAAGTTCAGTTTGATGCCACTGTAAATGTTAACACAGGATTTCCATTATTTTATTTACATTGAACTTCTTTTCAACGTTGTCAAATAGTATTTATCGCATGAAATAACACACCGTGCATCGTAACTATTTCACTAGCAAATATCTAAAGGTCTAACAGAAAGACTGAAAAAGTCAAGTGCCTAGGGTCCACGATAGGGGCGTTTCCATCTGTTCGAAGAGAGCAGTAGACGATAAGTCTCAACATTTTACAGAAAGGAAAGACGCCCTGTGGTATGCGACGTGACTGCGCAGCCGACCTTTTGATTTCTCAGCGATAGCCCTGAGGTGGAAAGCGCTGTAAACGTGTAAAGGAATTATTTGTCATTTTGGACACGAGAACCCAATCATCGGTGTACAATATCTTTTCTTTTCTTGTATATTATCCATCTCCGAAAAATCATTTCTCCCTGATATTGGCCCGTCGCCAGCACATCCATGCTACTGACCGCTGCCCCCGCGGCAGTACTTAGAATCATGTTAATAGGCCAGTTGTAGGTGAAAACACTTGTAAAACCGTACTCTACATTCTAATAATTCGTAGCTATTTCTGGTGGCAATAACTCGATTTACGTCACCGAAACTAAACTATGGTTTCCGTGATCTGACCAACCTGTCCATTATTCACGAGTATTTTCCTCAATTATGTATTGGCGTCACAACGAACAGAACGCACCTTCCGTATACGCCTACTGGAAGCCAATTTGTAGAACCGGTCGACCCATAAACATAACATCTGGTTATATTTCAAACCAAGTTTGCATAAAGTTCCCCAACCCCTCAGCTCGATTAGTCGGTATATATCCAACCTCAGTGTTGGGGCACCATTTCCCTTCTTAAATCGACCCAGGTAATAAAATTCATAGCTTTCCAACAGCTTCAGGAGAAGAAGTCCCTCCAAACATGTGAGTTCTTAATGATTTTCGGTGGCACGTCCGTTTAACATTATTGGACGCTGGTTTACTAGATACTTTAGACTGTTAGAAATTTTCGATAACCGCGAAGTTTGGGGTACCCCGAAAGAGTCTATGTTCCTTCTGTATGGAATATTGATACGTTAGTCATTTCCGTACATCGTCATGTAAAATTTTGTACAGAGGTTCAACGCTTCTGAGTTTAGCGTTAAAAGTTGACACGATATATAAGCCTTCTACAACAGCTGGATTTCAAAACGTCCTCAGCATCTCATTTCGTTTTTGAAATACTGTTAGTTTCTTCAACAGTTTCGTCTTCAATGGCACCAGCAGGTGACTGAGTCATAAACTATAGCAATTACAAAGGATTATGGGATAGTGATTTGGTGTGCGTCGTTTTTGTCCAAGGCTTTTAAATATGGCGAAAAAATAAGGAAACCAAAACTATATCCCACAATCCTTTGCGATTGCTATTTGGAAGAGGGCATATTGAAACACAGCCATTTAGAGGACTCTAGACTCATTTCGACTCGTTAAACTTTAACGAATGGTTATTTTAGCAAAACAGCTATTGACATTGATATAATTTTGTCGTTTGCTTCAATAGGCCTACTTGGCATTGTTTTTCACGCAAAATACGATACGACTCGTTGCGCATTGACTTAAAGACAAGAACTCATGATCCCAGACAGCTCCATATCTCCCAAGTAGGTTACTTGTAGTCCCGCTCACAACTGTCTTTAACTTCTCCTTATGCAGACACATGCCTAGTTTATTGTTTAAAGGGGATACGACATCCCCCAAACCAGTGAGTTGCTATCAACTCTCTGCCCGAACATATTTAGGAATATCCCCAGATTCTAAATACAGCTGATAACTGCACTTTGACATTCATTCAAACAATAGTTTCACTGCATGGTTGGTCTACAATGACTTGTACATGTAGTCCGTTGTGTCACGCACACTATGCTAGATTATATTGCCTTGGAGCAGGGAGGTGTTATTAGAAGCAGGTTTGACTGAAACTTTAATTTATGCTAATCCTATTAAATCCAGTTAAGCGCGTGGAGAAAATCCCTATAATGAATGATCATTTGATTTAAGAGCATTCAATTCTCTCAGTCAACCTTGCCTTACCTCACTCACACTCATTCTACTACTCTAACAAAAGGATTCCATTGAAAAATGTTTTGATGCCCAACTAGTTGCCGACCTTCAAGTACGACCAACTGTTTTAAAGCTCAAAACGACTGTTTATCGCCACGAAGCGACGATGCTGGCAATAATCTAACACTACCGCTGTATGCAAATGAGCAAAAGATGTTCAAGACTAAACTTTGCTGTTAGATTTTGATCAATTTGCGCATTCTTTTGCAAGTTGCAGAAGGTGTACCCATGTACAACATGTAAAAGGGAAACAAACTGACTGTTTGTTACTAGCGTCCAAACGCGTCAAAATCCACAAATTAATTCATGACTTAAGCGACTGGCAGTGTTAAGGGAATAGCAAAAACCCTAATGCTATCTTCAAGATGTAGCAGACGACGTTAGCCTTTTGTGTTTAATTCCACACACCTTTTTAAGCTTATCGACTCAACACGAAAATCACAATGAAGTGATTATTGTCGGCAACTAGTCTGCTTCAAAGAAAACTTTCCAGACGGAACTCCTTCTAATAACACCTAATAACACCTCCCTGCCTGAAGCAATTTAAACTCAGTGCAGGCTACTGCGGCTCTGTCTTAGAGGTATACACTAGACAGGAGGCTTGGTTTACACTGGAGGTGGTACTAGAAGTTAACTTAGTAGGGAGAATTGTTACCCTCTGGAGTGAGCTTAGACAGCCTTGAATGCGACATCCTGGTGAGCACACAAGACCCTAATGTGTAATCAGAACAATCTCTGTGCATGCTATGTAATATGAGCTACTCTGCAGCTTTTGAATTTGTAACTCTGATATCAATCAAAGAGCAGACACCAATTGAGATTTTTGATTACTCCCAAGTAAAAGTCCGACTTGGAGTGATGAGTATCTGTCTTTAAAGTGAACCGATAGTCTCTTGTACTACTAAAAATCACAATCTTTGTTTTCCCTCAGTAAAGCCATGACTGCACCTTGAATCAAAATGTGATCACTGTCCCATTGCTATAGGTCTTTAAAAGCCATCTCCTCACAAAAAAAACCCCATTGCAAGAAAAGGGTGATGGTTTCAAGGTCACACAGACGTTTTCATTGTCAAAGGAAACAAAAGCATTCAACATGAATTGAACATGAAGGACTTAACAAATTATTGCGCAATCGACTACTTCAAACTAGGTGAATAAACTTCAACATTTTGCATCTCAACACCTGGATAAGCTATGAAGAAGTGAGTTTGAACCAATAACGTTCCTTATTTAATGTGTGTAATATAGAATCTTGCAAGCTTAAGGCTTTAGGTAAAACTTTGAAGGGAATGAGCAGTTTCCCAAATTTATTTTCAAACATCACCCACACCTTGCAAATTTCCTCTTATTTCCCTTACACAAATCTTTCATGATGTGCTGAACCAGGGAGGAGCTGGAAGTCTTCTAGCTCCCTGGCTGAAACAAAATGTTTCATATTAAAGGCAGAGTAAGTACTTATTCTGCATGAATTGAACATATCATTATCAACAACACTGTTACATGATTAAACAGAGCCATTCGTGAATTAGGATACCGTGGTACACTAATTCGAATTGAAGTGACTGCATTTTCCCTTTAACTCTTGATGGGTTGCCAGGCAGTATGTCAACATATCGCAATCCTTTGACGGGTATTTTCTTCTCCAGCACCAACGAATACAGACCGATAGAAATCCTCATGTTGTAAAGTAAAGCTTAGCAGAACGTAGAGGTACTTCCTCGGAGGTAATACTTCCATCATTCCATGAGTAGGACGATGGCAGTGGCGTAGCTTTGGGGAGGGGGCTCCAGTCCTCCTATGAAATATCAGAGCCCCAGCAGCCCCCCACTGGTGACCGGAGTAATGTTGAAAAATATGAGGGATCGGCGCGAGTCATCAAAAGAACATATACCAGCCCTCGATCCCATCTGGAGATCCAGCACCCCTCCAACCCACTTACATAGAAAACGATGGCTACGCCACTGGACGATGGACAGGATTTAAAAGAGAAAATGAGAGGCGGTATGGAAATCTTGAGAGAAACTCAGACAAACCTTGTCAGATCGGTCATGGATGTGGGGAAATGTATACAGCTACCCCACCGCCAGCAAAGATGAAAATGTCCAGTATATTTTCGGCCCTTTAGTCTGCTAACCCTGTGTAGCCACGGCGTCTTGTATCACTTTACCAGGCCGATCATTATTCTGTAACGCGCACGGGGCCGCTCAAACTGGGTGGCGGAAGTTAATTGCGTTATATAAGCATGGGAGGGGTGTCCTGCCATAAGGGCGGGTTACCAGACTCTACTTCAGAGTCGCTACTCGACCCCACTTTCCTTGGACTCCCGTGGAATTTTTAAAGCTATAAAAATCCATTCATGAAGACCGTTTTTGTGTGCTTAACAGTTTGAATTAATGTTCTTTTGCAAGTTTAATAAATTATAACGTTAAAAACAACCTGTCTCTTTTTCTTTGCTTGTTAAGTTGTCAGTGTCACTAGAGAACATCAAAAATTTAACCCACCAACAAACAATGTTTGGACCCTACGTTGTCTATATGATAATTCCTGCTCAAAATATAACGTTCGATATGTGTAGGTTGCAGTTATGGCGTCATTGAAACCAATACCAAGTAGGAGTCGCGACTATAGCTTCAGAGTCGCGACTATTCAGGCCGCAGGTACCCCACGCCAAAAATATCGGAGTCGCCCAAGCCTACCTGTCATACTTCCAGAGTTCTCAACCGACGACGGTATCAGCCCCAGGGGTAGAGGAAAATGTCGCCAAGAAATGGTAAGTTATTAGATTCTTGTTTGTAATATTCTTTGAGGGTTGGTGACCAGAACTGCCCCAGTCTCTTGGTGGTACTCCACCCTCCCTTCCCAAACATCTTAGTCATGTAAGCCGGTCATTTATCGGAGAACTCCACAAGCATTATCTTCCCAAACTGTAGTGGAACTGAGTCGAAGCGAATGATTCCATAAATTCGATTTGGTTATTGTTGATATGTTTACCTCCCATTGAAATTTTGTCATTACCAGAGATTCACTCTTGCAACGCTTACAACGGGAGTTTTATTTGTGCATTTATGTAATATAACTGTAACATGAGGAAGAAGAGTGTAAAGGTCACAACACTAGTCTTAAGACAGTCGCTTGTATGCTTCTATTGAATAACAACGCAACTGTCCACATATGTAAAGTAAAAACCAAATTAAATAGGACTGGAGTAATTTTCTACGAGGAATCGGAATAAAATTTTGGAAGCACATGTGATACCAGAAATGATTTTGAGGGACCCTTGACATAGGCCGTTGCGGTTGGTGAATTCTCGTGTCCCATTCGAGGTCTAGGGTTCAAATCCTGGCCGGGTCATACCAAAGACTTTTAAAAATGGAACCTACTGCCTTTGTGCTTGGTGCTCAGCATAAACAATGGAGTAGGGAAAACAAGCCAGTGAGCCACAACTGGAAAAAAGGCCGTGGTCGTCTCGACTTGAACCAATTAGTTGGAAACTGGGACGTTAAACCTCATCTAACCTAACCCATTCAAGGTCGTAACTCCGTTTGGACCCACGTTTCAGATTCGAGGGCTGAGAAATGTCAACCATCCCATGTGCCTTGCGGATTGCAGTTTCTTGGAGGCAGTTTCAGTTTCTGCCTGCATTAAGTGATAGCCCATACAACTTAAAAAAGCAGCTTAATTATTTCTCTGTGTAATAAATATATTTACAAACTGTATGATAAATTTATATTGTTTACAGTATGTTGCATCCGAGAGGACATCATTCACATATACGATCATGTCACAAAATGCAATGGACACACCTCACAAGTGATTAGTGTGACACCTTTGAAATGTTACACTCGATATTGTACGGAATTGTGTATCAAACCGTCAGTGCTTCCTATTTACAGAAAACTCGAATTTGTAAACATTCATTGCGATTTTTGAAACATAAATAATTTAATCCACAGCACTGACGTCAGTGGAAACCTTTTGTTTACTTCCTGAAGACTGAATACTAATAATGTCTTTCAACTGAATCGAAAAAATACATTGTTGAAAGTTTTGAAAATATAAAATATATATTTTAAGGCACGCTTTCTTCGTTCTATCGTCTCTAGTTAACCCATTGAAATACAGTGATTTTGTTAATGCTGAAAAGATCAGGCCATGTTTCGAAACGTAATATTAAATTCATTTCGAAGAATATTTTCAATAAAGACCTTGCTCGATTTAAAGATTAGGAGCTGCTCGTGTTTTTGACGTCATTTTGTGTATATTAATTTTCAGATTTACGATATGAATCCATTTTAATGATTTTTTCCTTCTTATTTATCTTTTCCTGTCTTTCTTACTTTGTCTTTTTCTTTTTGAGAGGGGCTGTTATCACTTTTAATAGTTTTTACACACCATTCTCTCTTCTTGATACCAATTTTGTCCCAATTGGACATTGTCTTCTTACAGTCTCGCACTAGTAGTATTTAACTTCTTTGTCTACGTTTTCCAATTACAAATGCTTCTTTGATCATGCCGATAGTTTTCAGAAGTACCGCCCTCCTTTACTAAGAATGAACAGCAAACATTAGTCCCAATTTTTTTCCTATATTCTCTTTTCTCGGTACTTAAGTATTTGAGAACCAACTTCGTGATGATTTTACTGTTTGACGGGCTCTTCATACATTTGGAGTGGTAAAAAATCTTAACTTGTGACAAAGCAAATTTAAATCATAAGTAGACAGACGTAACAAATTTCACTGAAAATTAAATCTCAGACACGAACGAACCAATCTTCTCACATTTCGTAACTTAACAATATTATAAAAAACTCAGAAGGCCATTATTCGGTGTTGAAGTTTTAAATTATTTGCCAAAAATTAAAATATACGTAAATATGAATTCATTCTGGTATTCACACTTTTTTAATTATCTTTGCCCTCCTAACGTACAATGGATTATACGTCTTCACTCCAATCTCAGAAATGTACATTTGTCATCAAACTCCACAGTCAACAAAAAGGTAGCGGGATGTTTACCATACACATCCATCCAATTGCAATATAAATATAGCCAATGCCGAAAGAGGAATAAACTGAATTTTTTTCAATTATCTTCGATAATATTTTGACTTAATATCGGTTTACTTGGTTCCATGTGTTATCCACTGGAAAGTAAAGGAATAAATTTATTTCATTATGCAATTTGGACAAAACATGTTAATTATTTAGCGTTTTACTTGTTACATTCAAACCTTAAAGGGAGAATGCAGTCACCCCAATAAAGAATTGTATAGTAGACTATCCTATTTCCTGAATGGCTCTTGAGAATCATGTGACAGTATTTTTCTCACTGAATTGTAAAATTTACAAGGAACAACTGCTTGGTTTACCTTGAATATGCAATATTTATGTCCTAAAATATTATGAAAGATACTTGGAAGAGACATAAGAAGAAATTTGTGACATTTAGCTATTGTTTCAAAATAAGTTTTGGGCGACTGCTTTTGACCTTTAAAACTATAAAGAGACAAACTCATTTGAATTTAGAAAATGTAAAGACGAACATCATGAACGATTTAACAAGCGTAGGTAGAAATACGATCAAATTAATTTTAACTTAAAAAAGTAACTCATGCCGTGTGACTTCAATTAAACACGTCTGACAGGTCAGGTGATTTAACCAGAATACTTACTGAAATCCGAAAAACGATCTTTTCTCTCAAAGTCACCACCCTGCATCTCTGATTTACAGTGGACCATGCTCTTAGGTAGGACAGTATTTATACGAGTTCCTCTCAATGCATGATACAAACACATTTAGGCAACCACCTTTCTCTAAACGCCGATAAGGTATTGTACTAATTACTATGATTATGAATGGAGTTAACGCTGTTTTTGCATAAATATATGTAACTACGAATTTCTTGCTTATTTATTTCTTCATGATCAATACATGGGATCAGACATGAGCAAAGTAATCAGCAACATTTAAAGGTCTGTGGACATCTAACTAAACAGTTGGTTTACTCAAAAATGATAAATAACTATCCGTTGATGAAAAATCAGTTGGAATTATTTTAATATTATTTAAAGTTCTCAAAATATACCTCTACAAAGTTTGACCATTTCTGGGATTTCTCATTTGCTATGTCGAAACTGATCATGAGTGTTTCACAGGTTCTGTATTTGTTTTGTTAATCCTTTATAAATTATCTGTTAATTACTTACCAGCTAGTTTCTAGTTTGGGTGTAACGTGTGGACATTTTCAAAGTAGCCAATAACTACTTAAAAAACAAAAACGAAAAAAAAAAACAAAAACAAAAAAACAAAAAAAAACTCAGCTTTAGTCAGGGTAACCCTGCCGGAGGTAACGTACTTACATTTGGTCTTTTCACTTATACTTCGACGTCAGGAGCAAAAGGCGAAGAATATCACTACCTATCAGAAAATCAATCTGATGGAGGGCCAATCAGAGATAAGAACACTAATCTTTTGTGACTATCCATAAGGTTGCGAATCTAAAGCCAGTTCAAAACGTGCCGATGGAAAACAAGCTACTCTTGTGCCAAAACAACGTATCTTTTTCGTTGAATCTAATTCTTACCGAGAAGTCAAGCACATGAAAGGAAGATGAAATTTGTTTCATACCAGTGGCGTAGCTAGATATTTTTGTGGGCGGGGAAGGGGGGGGGGCAAAGCAAAAAAATTCCGACAGATTATTATCTTGATAGTTGTACGATTCGAAATTCTGGGGCCTTTTTTTTTCTTTTGCTTTCCGGGCAATTTTGAGGCCGACTTTTGATTTTCACGTTGACATACCGATGTGTGATTCTGCTTAAAAATATAAGCAGTGTTGTAAGTGTTTCAAATGAATTGTTTTTATTTATTTCCGACAGAGACTAGAAATTTCCGACAGAGGCCTTCGGAGGCTTTGTGGGGGGGGGGGGCGTTCGCCCCCCCTCTAGCTACGCCACTGTTTCATACCTTAAAGAAAGCTTAACGGCTACGTCAAGGTGGATAAACATTGAAAATGTTCCGGATTAATTTGTAACGGCCGAGTCCTGACGTCACTGTTCACTGCTGCAAGTACCTTGTTCGATGTCAGTGTTATTGGTTTGAACCCTTCAGTTGATCAGTAGCCGATAGGGTTACCCTGACTACCTCAGCGCATACCAGCATTACTGTACAACAGTCCTTGAATGAAGGTTAAACCAGGGAGTTGCAGGGAGTTGCTAGTACCATCTCCCTGATTAAACAAAGAATAACGTAAAGCATATCTCCTGGGTCCCCCTTTTCACGTCAAAAATTTGCATATGTAGCTCATGTCTATTCAAAATGTGAATGCAAAAACAATAACTGTAGAATAATTGTAAAATAGTCAACATTTGATGGCTTTCGATGGAAATTGCAACTAATTTGAACGTGTTCAATGCTTTTTACATCAAATAGGAGGGTATGTCATTTGCACGTCCTCAGACCTTTAAGCAATGCATAGCCTATCAATGTCGGATCCAGGACTTATTTCTAGGTGAGTATAAAGAAGCGAAGTTCCCATACAGAGGGCACTTAGCGCCATAGGGTGCGTTCACACCAAAACCGATATCTGTTGCGTTTTGCGGACTGGAGCCGCGAAGCAAATAGCTCGTACGTATTTCTATAGAACCGTTCAAACAGTGACGTTTTTCAAAGCGCGATTTCTGTGTGAACGGTTCCATAGAAATACGTACAAGCCATTTGCTTTGCGTCTCCCACCCGCAAAACGCAGCAGGTTTCGGTTTTGGTGCATGTGAACGCACCTTTAGGAATGGTAAGAATGGGCGGGTTGTTTACCTAGTTACAGAATCGGGATTACGGACCTACCTCTATAGGGCCATGGTGGGGTCCAGCAGAAACGCCCACAGGGAGATCACGTGTTGTGTCGAGATTCCGGAATTTCTGGAGTGCTTGCAAAATCGAGGACAATAGAATGGAGCATTCACTCATCTTCAAATAGCATTTGATGCGCATAAAAGAGATTACGAATCACAATTTTACCATTTTTTGAAAATGTTTTCATCCGAATTTGAATAAGTATACCCTGACAAACGATTTCCAGAATGGGCGTTTTGAATCATGTGACATTTGTTACTTAATTTTCAAATTCATGCAGAAAATAATAAACCCTTCTATTACCTCAAATATGCAGTATTTAAGTTGAAAATATAATAAAAGATAGTTGTAATAAGAGGAGATATGTAAAATTCAGCTGACGTTTCAAAATTAATCTGGGGGAGGATTTAGTTCCTTTAACTAGTTAACTGGGACTAACAGACGTCGAACTTAATGTTGCAGGGAATGTGAATGAGAGGGGTGGATAGGTCATTTTACTTGAAATAATTATGTGAAAAACATCTTTGATGGGTGCATGAATTAGAAAAGCGTGCATTTCATTAGAAGCTGTTTCTGATATGAAGCAGCAGTCTAACTTTTGGTAAGTACCATATTAAGCTTAGGTAGGTACCTGATCATGAAAATTTGTGAGTTTCTAATTCATGACGTCATAGGTCATATGACAGAAGTCAAGGATCAAATAACCTAAGATGGTGTTAGACCATCTGCTTGTCGATATGTTGAAAAAAATCAGTAAACCACAAGATATGTAGAGAATGATGCGACAAATTAGCACAGTATACAGTTTTGATGGTTGCTAAGGTTCGAGGTCAAAGGTCGATGTAGGTAAAAGGTCACATTGGCCAGCTAATGGGTGGGATCAGCTTATGCATGGGTAAATGATGACGTCATAGCTCAAAGGACAGACTTCAAATATCAAATACAGTAATGTTAACTGGTTTTAGCCATTATCTGCTCGTTGGTAAGTTTTTCATGTCGGACAATGCCGTCAAACCATAATTTATAGGTAAATGGTGAGGACAATTTTGAAGTGTATGCCAACTTTTGTGATTGCGAAAAGAAGAGCTCAAAGGCCAGTATAGCTAAAAGTTCAAATTGACCTAGACTTTGAGAGAAACGAGTTGCAAACTTCTTCCTTATCTGTAAGTACGAATAATGGGTGGTAACTGACCAAAGATAATTGTACATACGAGATTGATGACATCATTGGTCAGCGGTCAGATATCCTTAAAATATTTTAGCCATTGATAAAGCACATTTGTGCTTGTGAGACTGATAATGTCAAAGGTCAAATGGACAATGGAATTTTTAGCAAATCATCAACAATAATTTCCTCCTAAATGGGAAATCGGGGCAATCGAGACCACATCAGTATTCGGTTTAGATGGCAATTCAATGTTGCCAACTTAGATGATTTTAGAGAGTTACATATGCTTACATACATCCATCAAATTTATACTAGGTTCCAAAAATTAAAAAGTTGTCCTCAAATCTAGTACATCAAGTCCGTCTAGAATCTTTAGCCTTTGCTTGGTTTATACTTTTTCTTCTGGAAAATAATTTGAAGAACTTGTCTTACGATTAAATCCTACATGAGGTTGCTGTGGGCGGGTACGTCCCATCAAGACTAAAGTTTGGTCCATGTTTCTCTCAAGTCTTTTTATTTCTTGACTATAATAAGGCCTAATCATGACACTCGTCTTTCTTTTGGGGAACACTGGGTGCAAAACATTCTAACAGTAATCATTCAACTTTGTGGTGTATTTTTTCACTCGGAGTATCTCTGACTATAATGTCATTCACTGTGGACTATCAAAATTAAAAGAAAAGAGATGGAATCCATTTGGGTTGACGGGTGGGTTTTTTGGCGAAATCTTGTAACACAATACGATGGAAACATTGACGGCGGTATCCTCACAAAGTTATCTAGAATAGAAAACATAGTGTCAAACTTTTATATAGTTGAGCAAGATTATACGTCATCATATGTTTACTTTGTCTAGGGCCCACATCAAAAATAGGTTTCTCGAAGCAGTAGTGCCGACGACCAGAAGTGCTGGCACTCATTGTCTTTTCGGTGAACGAATTCCACAAACTTTTCTCAAAAGAGGGGGCTGTTGTTTTTCTATCTTTTAAAATACGCAAAACAATGAAGCTAGGTATTCGTGGATTCTCTGCGGTGATATACCCCACTCATTTAGGCACCGTTATCAGGCACCTTCATAGTACCTTTCTGCATACAGTGATCTTCATGATCCTTTGTATACTCGACAATACACCTCCCCAACACTCCTTCCAGGACATTCAATATGTTAGGCAAGAACTAGCTTGGATCCCAGGACATGTAACTGACATAATGAGCTACACCATGTGTAAACCGCTACCGTCCCGCTTGGCACTTTAGTCCTGCTTATATACAGGAGTTGAGGATTCTTTCATATAATACCAGGTACTGCATCTTCATCTAACGTGGACTCTTAAAAACTCAAAATTAAAGTTACTGGGAGCAAGTACAGCACCCTCTTTTCGTCCAGCCTCTCTGAGTAAAAGTTATGTTTCCATGACTTTCACTCAAAATATCACACAATGAATACTCTTTCTCCAGTAGCTGCACCGTGTACCGAAAAGCGGGAAACATTCATCACCACCTCGCAGGATACATATGTGTCAAACTACCATATAGCTGGTTATTGCAATTGCAAGGATTCCGAGGTTTCGTGTTCAGGTTTATACAGGAAAGATAATCAGCTACGACCATTCAAATTCTGGATACCAATCATGCTACGCAAGTTTCGAAGATTTCTGAATCATTTTCCCTATTTGTTTTAACCTCGGATTATGAAAGATCCTCCTTTATTGTTCTTGAACACGTAACCAACTTCCACATCCGTCCGGCGTATTGAACACACTGATGGCGAGATAACTTGGTCACAACTCTTTCATTTTAGGCATAACACCTCCAGATCAGATCTATCCTCCATGCATATTATTCTCCTGTTTGATGTTTACAAGGTTTCAACAGTTCACCTTTGGTGAATTTAAAATTGCCCAAAATGACCCTTGACTTCCATCAAGAACAAATGCGTCTTCTGCTATGTATGAGGTATCCACATTCCAGATACAAGATCCGTCAAACGTACCCTTCTCGAGATATTGCGTTTACAACGCTTTAACACTTTGACCTCTGATGACAGCAAACGGTCATTGACCTCCACCAAAATATGGGAATTTTGTACTCAAGTGGGGCATCTGCACCACTTACTTTTAGTATGAGGTTCATGAAATTTCCGTTTTTCTTAGGTATCGTGTGTTCAAAGCCTTCACAGTTTGAGCTCTGCTTACCCACACATGAACCTTGAACTCCAAAAAGTTATTAGGAATCTTATCTTAAGGTGGAGCATCCACCTGCCAATTATGAGATTCATCAAAGTTTACATTTTTGAGATATCGTGCCTACAAAGTTTTCACTGTTTGACCCCATGTGCCCTCAGATGACATTTGCCCCGCCATAAACAATAGGGATCATCTACTTCATATGGGACGTCCAGCTGCCGTGTGAAATCCCAAAGTGTAACCTTTCGTGGGGTATCACGTTGACCAGCAAGTGTCACATGCATCATGGAGCTAATACCTGGACCAGGTAGTAGCTCCATGCATGCACACACATACAGACAAACACACCCACGACATCACCATCGTATAGATTTCTTCTCCCTTCGTAAAGGAATCAAAAAGCAGTCCCATTAGGACAAAATACAAGAAGCCCTCCATAACATTCAGGCCCATAACCAGGGGTGATAGAGGGGTTCGGACGACCCTCTCCATCGTGTGGAGGTCTAACCTGCCAACAACCGAAACCGAAGGACGAAAACCAAACACATTACTCCCAAATGGAGTTACGTTCCCTGAAAGGAAACCCAACTCAACGTGGCCAACAGGTCAGCCTTCAGACCTCTAGACCCACATCTTTCGTCTGTCATGCATGTCTCCGTTCTACAATCCTCGACAAAAGTACATGGGACAAACCCAGCTCCCCGTATCAATGCTAAAGTCTCAGATCACGTTGGGCTGCCTCAACCTGTAGCAGGGAAATGCGGGGATGCAAACAGGGGGATGGTGACCTCACTGTTGCTTGTTTTGCTTGTTTTGTCCCATCATTTTTGTCGAGGGTTGTAGACTGGCTGAATGGTACAGATGCTACTCATGATCTGAACCAAACTTGAAAGGCCCCGAAGCAAACATTTCTGACTTGTAGTTAAGCCGTTATGATGCCAAAAAGATACGAAAACCTTAAGAGGAATGTCATTGTTCTGCAGATTTACTTTACATAATTGGTAATTAGTAAGTCAGCGTTTAACAGCAAAGTAGATCAGGCCTATGGTGAAGAATACTGGGAGCTGCAATTAATTGGAAAATCGTTCTGTGGGATTGCACTCTCATCTGTCGGTCGTGAAAAATCTTGGAGAAGTTTCGAACTGTTTTAACGACGAAATGTCTTAATTACTCCTAAATTAAATTTCTGCGGTTGGTTACTATACAAGTCAACGCACTAATGAGAAAAGTCGTGATATTTGTAGTATATCGTCTGCTTGAAGGAAGGTTTAATGGAAAAGTCATACCAAACTTGCTTATGGTTAATTTCTGGAAGAAACAAGGAATTATCTACTGCCATCATGATAAATAGCAAAGGTAACTTGATCCATTTGAGACCAATTACGCCACCAAGTGTAAAACCTAAGCTGTTCTAGAAAACTATTAATGTGACGTCATAGAAATCAATTTTTAAATATAAACAACTTCCTTTTATACTAATTTAAACAAGATATCGGTTCCTTTAAAGCTATCATATACAAGCAAGCACTGCTTGAAATGAAATTCAATCCCTTGCAAGTTTTCGTCTTTCGCAATTCCTGAGGGCAAAATATCAAAATAACGCCTTTAAATTAGGAACAGTGTTTAAGGCAATCCCATATTTCAATAGTTTGGCTTGACTTAGCCGGTAGCGTTTGAGGACATTGCCACGGGCGTTAAGTCGATCACTACAATTGGTCATGCTGACGCGTCACAGAGAATTTACATAAACTCCTCAGCAGTTACGAAAATGAATCTGTCTACTTTGCAACCAGATTTAGCTAGTGGGGTCGGGAGTTTCAAACATCGAAATTCACAAACAATATATCCGCTATACCGAACCACTTTAGAAGATGCCTCTCGACGTATGTCTGTTTGGCTTAAACATATGTCCTGAATGAATCTCGGAGGAGGCGAGTCAAAGCTGTGGTTAAAGTAACGCTTGCTTCTTTGTCTCTAGGTGAACTGAATAAAGGCGTGGGTGTGTATGTAAAATTCGCAATCGGCTGGAGAATTAGAAAGTTGACTTCAGCTTTCATCAGTCATGAGTCTCTAATTCTAACGCTTTACCAAGACAATTTCATTATCGTGGCTAAGGATTTGAGCACATGTAAACACATAATGAACGAATTACATTTTATAATCGTAATGACAGCAATCGACATTTTTAAATACGATATTTATTTCTTGAAGAAGCCAAAGTAAAAAAGTTCATTTATCGATTTTGCGGAAAAAATAATAGCCCTTTATTTCGATGTTGGAATGGACTTAAAAGTGATGAGGATCCCGAGGGATTAAATAAACAAAACTGAAGCGCCGAGCAAAGTTTCATTCCTCGGGGTATTTTGTCGGAAGTTATCGCAAAGGTTGCGAAGTTTGCGGCCCCGCCGTCGAGAAACGCCTGGGGTTGTTCAATTTTGCTCGCATTTTTAAGTTGCTCATTTAAAAATGTAATTTTAGTTCCTGGGAAGAATTAAGTCTATTTATGAACATTACATTTTAAATGAAGCATTGGCGGCAATTTGCCACGGTCTTAAATTGTAGTCTTGGACTCGGCGTGTCATTCGTTAAAGATGGCAACGTATGAAAGTTCCATAAAATCATTATCAATTTTCGCAAGTTAAGTTTGGTGAATTCCTCATCTCAGGGGCATGCCGTTGGGTTTGAGAGATACTTTCAAAGTGATATTTCTCCTCTAACATTACACACGAGCACAGCTTATGATGAGAAATTCCGAGGAAGCAAACTGACTCTGCAACGTTATTTTCTGTTGCATAGACCTTATGCACTGACGTCACACTGACATCATTTTGGAGGAAAACAATGAAGCACACGTACACGAACGGCGTAGATTTCGCACCCGCGTGTAGTAGACTCAAACGCATATACGATTGGTTGACAAATCAGCTGTTTGTATTTGGTGTTGCAACTTGAAATGATGTACGCCATTTTCCTCCGAACGAGGGAGCACTTTCTGCACTGTGACATCACATGCGCAAGGCCTATCGTTATACGATCGTGACATATACATGTTAACGAAATCTGCAGATACGGTCTAACGTCATTTTAGAACATTTTCCCATGAAATTTACATTAAATGCTATTAAGAATGTAGGGGCGTTTAAATTTGTAAGGTCTGACAAACACTTCGATATTAAAATTAGTAAAACATTTTGGAGGCTGAATTTTACATAACATTTTATGATTGTGAATAAACTGGAAGTTCTTCTTGAAAAGAATATGCCACGTTCAAGTAGAAAAAATCTCTAGTGATGATCTAGATAATCAGCAAGGTGCTTGATGAAAATCTGACACTAATTTCAGTGTGATTCCTAGGGCAATTGGCATCTGGAGCGTGTCTTCTTTTATAGGCGTAAGAAGCTTGGGCTGGGGGGGGGGCGCTAAATCCGCCCAGTCAAAAATGTGGTAGGGCGGAAGTATATGCTTCCGTCCCTCTCCATTGAAGACGAAAACCCCTTATTTGTTTCCTCTGTGAAAAATTTCAAAAATTTGTTGTAATTTTCCTTAAAATTTGCCTCATAAATTGCACCATTTACATCTAAGAATCCTCAAATATTCAAAATTTCCCGAAGGGGATGGGGACACCCCTCCCCTAGAACGGCAGTCCCAAACAACGTTCAGCCCCCCAAAGCGAGAACAGCTTCTTCCACCTATCCTTTCTTTGTCCACCCATGCAGGGAATGACGTCCCTGGTAGGGGTCTAAAGGGCAGTGTTATCCAATCCTTGGCAATGCAAAGTGGCTTAGGAGATGATACCATCTTTGGCAAAACTTTGTATAATTATACGCTCATTTAATATTCTCCCTTTTTTATGGAACGCTCATTTTTCTTCGGTTGAGAAGAGTTTTTCGTTTGGTCCTTTTGGAGAAGGTTATCCTCTTTTGCGAGAAATTGTCGTAAGTATATGTTGTCTTAGATGCAAAATGGCCCTGTCTTTAAAAACAGAGTTTACCTCTTACGATTTGTCTAGGAATTCCTGTTATTTAGTGAACGTTTTAGACTGTGGTAGGATACCCCTCCGAGGCTGACTCTTTTTTTTTTTCATTTATTTTGGACCGGTCAATGAGATATTCCTCAATTTACGGGACCCGTGCAAACGAAGCTCCATCGGAAACGAAATTTCCAGTAGGCCTAATGCAAGTGAACACCTTTTGTATTTCTCCTCTTTTCACGGTCCTCTCCTGAACTTAAATAAAAATGTTGAAATCTTTATGCACTTAGATTGTTTAAATATTAGTGTGAATGGCGCACTAATCTGCGATACTTTGCTTGGGCCGGACCATGAAGTTGTCTACTCCTCAGACCCCGTCTTTTTAATCACGCAATTGCAGCTTGTCACAGATTTTTTCGATAAAGGAACCCTTTCATTATGTGGGGGAAAGGAAAAGGTCTTAAGCCCCAGTGTCCGCCCTGCTTCCGCCACAGCAGTAGAGCCATACATAAATGTTTACTACAAATAGGATTTGATACAGATGGATATTTAAAGTGCAACTTTAACGTTTGAGGGTCAGAAAGCAACTGGGCTCATCGAGGACCGTGTACCTGAGTGAGCGTGGATGAGCACCAGCGAGATTAGCCTTCTCGGTGCTCAAGGGTAGCAAGGCAAGGGTGTACTAATTACTCCAAGTCCTGCTCCCGGGGATTTTAATGTCCCCATCCGACGGACGTGAGTGAATCCCCGTCTTTAGCTATTTACCCATGGGCTGGGAGGAGTGAAGAATCCATGCTCTGCACAACTGCTCGAAAGCTGAACCGAGCAAAGCGGATGGCTTCCTGAACCGGACAACTTCTTCAGTTGGACAACTTACTGAGACTGACAACCAGATACCCAGTTTTAATTCACCAATTAAAACCCCCTCAGCATCAATGTGAACATTTATGCCAAACGAGCAAATCTCAGTCCCCAGAAAATTCCAAATGGTTTCACAGGGATTTGATCTGGGGACCGCTAGTATGGCGACAGTACACTCAAACCAGCAAGCCAACTCTTCTTTATAAGGCTGGTCAAGTTATCAAAGCAGCCTTATCGCCGAACCAATTTTTGCCGAAAAGCCACGGTGAAGATTTGCAAGAGAAAGGTCCATAGGCGAAGGAAGGGGTACACCTTTTCAGTCCGACACGAAGGAAGCTCTTCTCGACTGGGGGAGGCTAAACGTTGTTTGGGACCGCCGTCCTTTCCCCTTTGGAAAAGTTTTGAATATTTGAGCGTCCTGAAATGCAATTTGGTGCAAAATTTGAGCAAATTTTGAGGAAAGTTACTGCAAATTTTTGACATCTTTTACTGAGACAAATAAGGGGTTTTCGTCCTTGAATTGAGGGGGCGGAAGCATACTTTCGCCCGTCCCATCACATTTTTGACTGGAGACTACACCCCCTCACCCCCACCCCCCGGCTTCCTACGCCCTTGGAAATGTCATGGAAATAAATGTAACACCAGGTGATCTTAGAGGTGCGTAATCCAGTGTTGTTAAATTATTGTAAATTGTGAACAGATCACTCTACATAGCAATACTCTACCTTTTACACAACAGACGCCCCGCGTAAAAAATCCCTAGTAGCAGAGATCAATAAGTATTTGGGTTGCTTCCTTCAGGACTGAGGCAAAGAGCAACATGCCTGCTTAACTCTTTTGGTGAATTTGTTCAATTTCATGACTTTTACTGGAGGGATGCATTTTTCAAGCAAACACAAACCAAAAGAGCATGAGGCTGAAGTAAGGGTACTATTCGAATTACAAATGATTTTAGGTTAAAACTGTGTCTACATGTCAATCGGTAAAGAATGATGCAGAAACCAACTGAATGCATTGCGGATAACATTTCGTGGATAACTGATGACGTGGCACATAAAACTTTATCGTCAGAAAGGGAGAAAACTGAAACCACAAAACATGCACAACGGGGATGTCCTACCCCATAGCAGCGACGGATTTTTTTTAACGTGGCATCTACCAAAGTGAAACACCGAAAAATTATTGTTACCGTCTAAGGTGATGTCGGTTTTTTCCAACAAGAAAACGAGTATACCCTTTGCTTCTTCTACAAGCATAATTTTCGATTTAACCTGTTGGAGAGGGGACATACAGACTCTTCAAGCATGATGCACCAACTTGAGGAATAATGCAGTTGGCAATAATTTCCGTCAGAGGAACTCAGGCCTAGTACCTAATTCTGATTTAAACTTCAAAATGGTGTATCTTTATCAAACGTAAGATCGGTTAAGACCTCACTTAATGTAAGTGTAATAACGTATGGGACATTTTTAAGGGTGAGTTACTATCATAGTCACACCTGCCAGGGGCTTCGCCCCCCCCCCCTCCCTCGTGGAGTTCGGACAAAACCTACTTCTCACCCGTAGCCAGACAAGGTACTACGGGGGGGGGGGGATAACTTACAGAGGGAGGAAATACATGCCCCCATATAGGTCTGCACAGTAAATGCAACAACTGACACTCAACACATCTAAAAATGAAACAAGAGGTCAATAAATTTTACTTTTCAGATACATCACCGTGACAGTTCAACTTGTTTTAGAACTTTGTCTTCTCCCGTTTAACACCATACATCAAGTATTTAATCGAAAACTTACAATACAATATGTACATTATGTACAAGAAATTATGTCAGGTTAACTAATTGACATGCGAATGAAAATGTATCCAAAAATTTGATTGTACAATATGAGATCAATCTGTACTCTTTCACAAAATGTTAAATGTAGGCCTATTTGTAGCCGACTTTTGCACTCTCTTCCATTCTTGAAAGTAATCAGAAGGAACTACTGTTCCAAGTTTTTACAGAAATAACAATATAGTCTACACAAGCCCGTAGCCGGGGGAAAGCCCCTGGAAAACTTTCGCACCCTAGAAGATCAAAAATTACCATTGCCTTAATGCATTTTAGTAAATCTCGCCCCACCCCCCACCCCCGAAAAAACTTCGCCTCCCGAAAGCTATCTCGCCCCTCCCCTTCTGTACCTTGCCTGGCTATGGGCCTGAGCCCACATACCATCTTTATGTGCAACCTCTGTACCATGTGCTAGCACTGAACCTGGTGCAAGCACAGCACCTAGGGCAAGCACAGCACCTACGGCAAGTACAGCACCTGGTGCAAGCACAGCACCTAGGGCAAGCACAACACCTGGAGCATGAAAGTAGGCAATGATAAGTAACGCCATCTAGAATAGTCCTGAAACAGTTGCACAGACCATTACAAAAAAAACGGGAACTATTAGCCTCTTATATGTGTACCCCTACAATGAAACAGCTACTGGTAGTTTAACAACAAGGAACAATATGACATTCAACATAACATGCAGGCAATATTGAGCATTTTATAAACGAGGCACAGCCCCCATTCTCTCCACCACTCCCCCCATAATCAACACCATTTCACAAGGTGTCGGAGTTCATCTCACAAACTAGGAACGACACCATGCCATTTTTTAAAATGGGAATTTGTGCATAACGTTAAATATCGCCAAATGTTTCATATGAAGGTGAAATCTGATAATTTTTTTATTCTTCACTCCTTAGAAATTGACGCAGCCTCTCCATTTAAACAGAGCTATTGAACAAAACATTTCGAAAAAAATAATAAGTAAATAACTGTACTTCAATCGGAAGAGTTAAGGACCATACTTTCAAGAGAAGAAGAGGTTTGATAAAATGCTCTTAAACTCTGCTACACTCTGTCTGTCCATGGGGTCTGCATTGTTAATTCTTTAAAATGGATTTGAAGTTATCCAGTCTTTAAAGTATGAGGCAGTCTGCTGCCCCCTATTATCCTTGAAACTGTCAACCACAACAATGAAGTAATGCGGCCGTTTAGTTCTGTGATCAAAAGATATGTGGAAGTGGCAGTAAGATATGGGCAAAATGGGGCAGTGTATGCAAGGGGTGAAGATGTTTTTCTTTCTCTTTTTGCTTCTTAGGATGGGGAGGGGGTGTGAGGGTGGGGGTAGATGAAAGTGCTTGAAAACAAAGACGGCTTTAGCTAATTCATAGTAGCTCAAACAATCCAAATTGAAAGCACCTGAATCAAATGGTTAAAGAGCTCTAGTCATACTGCACCGATTGGTACTACAGCCTATTGGTACCACAGGTCATTGGTCCCACAACTTATTGGTCCTGCAATGGAATTTTATGATCAGCTTTATACTATTACATAAATCCAATGGGCTTTAGGACCAATACGTGGTACTGGTAAGATCAATGGGGTGTATGACTATTAAGTGCCTGTTTCAAACCAGATTGCACTTGCTTTGCACCAATCAGGGAGGGGATGGGGGGGGGGGAAGACACACAATGACTTGTGATGTGAGATAAAGCTAAATCTTCCCATGGTGGATAAACCACCAAGGCGTTCATACACACTGAGCTAAAAGTACGATACAACATATTCTATTCTTTAAGTGAAAATTCTTTGTCCATGTTCATAGACTTTAACTTTCTGGTACCCTTACAAGTTGGCCTCTGACTGTCTGATGCTTACTAAAAAATGTTTATATTTAAAAACTCAAGTGACAAAAAGAATTTGATATGTCTAACTCAACATAAACGAACATGCCATGACCACCCTGTAAAATGTATAAAGAATTGCGACATTTATGAGGGGCAGTAATTCTCCAAAAACTTGATTCACACTTCGTGATAGAAACATCTTCCCATTCCACATTCACATATTTTATGACATACTCAGAATTCTAATTTTTTGTACAATAAAAGGACATTTGCTGTAACTCAAGAAACATTCAAAAGATTCAAAATGCCTGAATTTTTACTTAATGCAACCACATCATTTCAGACTTTTGGCTAAATCTATCACTAACATGACATGAAACTTAATCCAATACTTACTGAGATGGACAAAAAATTATCAGAGTTTGTTCTTTTTTTAAAGATCCCAGTCAGAATATAAGAATAGTCTGAAGAGTATTGAGGTAGTTAAGGTCGGAATCTATCAATCAATCTACTTAAAAGTATGGTCTGGTGACCAAATTTGATGCTTTCAAAAAAAGCAGAAAAATTTTCTGTGTTAGGCAGTGAAAACCCCATCTCAATAGCATCTTGCATTCGGAAGATACAAATTTTTGAAGAAATACTACATTTTCAGTTTCCCTAGGGCATGATGGGAAATCTGTGATGTCATCTGGGCAAATGGATTTGATGTAGCTTTTGTATTTCTTTATAATGTTGATATCACTATATTGAATATTCCATAACTTTATTTGCTGTACCATAAGTATGGAACAGTTTTTCACTATATCTACACAGAAAAACATCTAAACATTCCAACAGTATCAAATTTCAAGGACAAACAAGATAGCCAATTATAAAGAATAACAAAAGGAATCTGAGGCAATTTGCCCACTTTGGATCATGTTTTGTGACCTTGAGGAAACTTGGAGGTATTTCTTATTAGAAGTAACCAATCTTTAAGAAGAGATATCTTGAGTTAGGAGAGGAGTTTTGATTCGGGGTTTGGATGACATGTAATGAAAAATTTTTATCTTTCAAATAAGACCCCTACAAAATGCCACCAGACAATGCCTTTAAATGGACATCGTCTTAATACTTTACATTAGCCGGTGGAAAAAATAAGTACAGGAAAAGAGCATTGAATGAAATGCTGTGTTGACAGTGCTAAAAAGCTGTTTTACACACCCCACTATTCTATTTTCTAAGTGGGGTATATTATGTAACCAACCCAATAACCTATGGCCCTTGCAAATACAAGGAGAATGCATTCCTGTGGAAGATGTTAGGAACAATGTGTTGTGCATTTTTATCTGGCATGTTTATCAATATTGCACTCTGCTAAACATGGCACTCATAAAGGGGGGGGGGGGGGTGAGACGAACTCAGCCTGAATTGCTTGGTTGAAGGGGACACATTAATTGTCCCCCAACACCAATATTTGTCCATATTTAACTGTGTGCAGTAAGTACCCATGCAATGCTGAATCTGCCTCTCTGCTGAGAGAAGGTTGCCATGGACTTAACATGGGCTATTCTTACCAGGTCCAAAAATAGCCCTTGAAGAACCCCATCTTTACCCCCAAAACATTTGAAAAGAGCCCCTAAACCCCTCCCCTCCCCCAAAAAAGAGAACTGCTCCTTTGTGGTTAGTGAGAGTACAATGATATCCCATTGGTCAAAACCTAGGAAATAACAATCACAATGTTCTTTTATCTGCTCAAAGACCTTTCACGTGCACTGATATCATCACTTATTTAAACACTGCCCTGTATAGAGGGTATGAAACACCACTCGGTGTACGAAAGTGTGGTGTGGAAATGTCTGTCCTCTGAGCAGACTGGCACAGGATGCATACCCAGAATCCTCCTCCCGATTTCACCACTGCATTGTGACAAGTTTTCCAAGCAAAAACCTTGATGAACCCATATTCCATATCCGTATTGTGACCGAAAATCTTGCATAGCTCACCCTCTTACTGTTCATAGTTACTGAATAAGTACTCCTTTTAATAACTATGGAAATGTTTCCAATTTGATGTTAAATTTTGCTTTCTTCATTTCACTTCCTAGTAAATAGCAAAGTTCATTAATTTGTTTGCACATACTGATGAGACAATACATCACAGTCGCAGATCCAGAGAGGGAATTTTCTGGCTTCATCCCCCCCCCCTTTTCGGTATCACTTTCATTTTTGAGACAGTTTCAATTCTGCACTACAAAGTTTATGTATACTAAGTTTGCTTGCTAGATGCCAGGAAATATCATTTAACAGTGTCTAATTTAAATGTTCCTGAGAACCCCCCTCCTCAAGTCTTCACACATTTGACACTCGTAGCTTCGAACTTTGTCCTCACAGACTTAGCGCCCCTTTGGTAAAATCCTGGATCCATCCTCGCAACATTACACAGGTGCAACAACTATTTTGAACTGAGAGGGTTACACAAACGGTAGATTTGCAAAATAAAAATTAATGCACTAGTGCAAGCAAAGTAACAAAAATTACATGCACAATGTGTTCCTGCACATGTCACAAAATAATACAGTAGAGTTACAACAAATGCAGTAACAAAATTGAAACAAAAAATGTCATGGATTAAATTAGGCAAGTCAAGATTATGAATGTTATTAGATTCATCAAAACACTGAATGGCTTTTCTTAATTTTGTTTTGATCATGTAACATGCCATACTTTGTTGAAGAGACAGTTGTTACAGATGCCGTCTGGTCCCTGACACTAGGCTTGGGCAGGTTACCCGACCCTACTTCAGAGGTGCGAGTCCTGGCCAAAAGTCAAGAAGCTAGTCCACCTTCTTTGGATTCTCGAGTCCAATGTCTACATACACAAAGGAAAATGTTCACACACAGGTTTAGCATGAGTTTATCTTCTAAATCAGGGTTCGGCAAACCAGGGGTCGTGACCCTTTTGAGGGTCGCGACAGTATTTCCGAGGGTCGCAAAAAGGATTCAGGAGCGAAAAAATAATTGCCAACCTCTCATTGACTCGTCAATTTGAGGGCCACCAAAATTTTGGAGTAGAAAGTTTGGGCCACCATGCAAAAAAGTTTGGAGACCCCTGTTCTAAATCTAGCCCTGTGCTGACACATTAGTTTTACATAGGTCTCATAGATTTACAAGACTCCAGACTGCAGTAAAAAAACCCGACCCTCCCTTGACCTGATAACAGATACAAAAAGATGGACCCAATTTCAATTTCATTCCCATATCAAAAATAAAATGGCACTCAAAAGATGGTTGTTCACATTATTTCCATCTTATTTCAGTCTTTTCATGAAAACTATTACAATGCAGACTACAACATAACTAGACAGTGTACTACACTTGCAAATAATTTAAAGGAGAAAAAAATGTTCAAATATGAGTAAAGCTTTAGGTAAAAGGAGCAAAATATTATACCCCAAGCAACAAATTGTATCTTCATGTTTTATTTAATTGTCAATTTATCACTTTTTTTGGGGGTGGGGGGTGGGGGGGGTGGGGGCGGCAACAAAGGTGATTTATGGTGAATCTTTTATGTCACCAAGGACATTAAACTATAGAGAGAGGATAATGTTACCAAAAGTTTCCCCACCATTTTAGAAAGTTACGACCTAACAAAATGGCTATCATTTAACAGTTTTCTTACAGTATTCTGATCATGAATTTGCATAATTTAAAGGGAAATGTTGCATTTGTTTTACACAAAACCTTTGTATTTTTAAAGCCAATATGTAAAGATACAGAGTGATAGATAATTCAAAATAAGGCAGTATGGTAGTTTTCTTTTAAAAAAATAAGGTTCCCCAAAAAGAAATTCAGTCATTTATTGCTCAAAAATATATTTTGTTGACCCAAACTTTCAAAAATTAAAACAATGCAACTTCTCTATCTTGTCATGCATAATGTTTTGAGGAGATAAAGCTGATACTGGAGTTTACTCGTGAGACTTAAGGTTTAATAATGATTAAAGCTGTTTTTTGTATGTCATGTTGGTACATTTTAACGCAATATTGCCCTTTAAGACATGATATGAATAACACAAGGCATCAAAATTCTTCTTGCTGATGGTTGATTTTTCAGGAACACTTGTTGAGATAATAATCAGCTTTGAAATCTGATACTGATGAGTACATACCATCATCAAAAGCAGAGACAAGAAGGGACAAAATACATTGAAGGGAAAACATCTCCACCTTGAAGTGAAAGTGAATGATCAAAATGGTTTTTCCATGAGTCTAATTGCTCAGTATATGGCAACTTACTCTTGAACTATTGAAATGATGTTACCTAGACAATTAAACAAGACTTAAAGATGTGGTTTGTGGCATGGGGTTCAGAATTTTGCTCTCCTTTTAGCCATATTACTGAATATGAACTTTCTTCTCCTTCAACTAAATAGTGATACAAAAACGTTTGAAAGAAATTTATAAAGCTAGACTGAACCACTTCAAATCCTCACCTACTGCAAAAAAACATCATTTCCCACATCAAAATTTTCTTAAAGAACATTTCAAGAAAACTTAATGGCATAATATAATTTTTAAAATAAATCATAAAAATGTTGAAAAGACTTTTCCAAGATCTTAATACTGTCTTTGGTTTCATATAAGCATTTCATACATCAAGTTATACCTCCTACAGGAAATGTTGTCGAGAATTGATTCTATCACGTCTTCACATAGCTGATGGTTAAATCAACCCCAAACTGTTCAGACCAGGTTTTATTTATTACATCAAGGATTTGTTTCATGCTGGATACAGTCAGAAATTTGACCTTCCACTGGCCTTCTATTTCATTATCCTGAAAAAAAGATAAAAATGACAAAAGACAGTAAGTGAAGGAAAAATACTACAACCGCACAAACCACTTAATCATTTTCTATCTTGAGAAATGGTCTAAACCGTACTATTTATATTACTTCACACACCAAACGTTACAAAAAAGTATTAAGTCAGAACATAAAGACTGTAACCATATAGAGTAACACAGAACATGACATAAAACGTTATCTTTATCCCATCATATCTTTCTTTTGCTGTTTGAATATTCATGTATGCAAATTTCTAACCACAACTTACCTCATCCGAAAAATTTATGGCAGCCTTTAGATCCTGCAGATTGCATTCCTGAGAGAGAAATGATAGTTATCACAATTAAAGGGAAAAAAACCATGTAAAGTTCAAAAGTTTATAGGAAGAAATTTTCTGCATGGTTTACCTTCCTAGTCTTTTTTTATTTTTGAGATACAGATGGGTTTATGTACTTTGAGCACAGATCATGTTTTGTGTCTTACATTATTTCATTTTAAACCAAGCCCTGATATTTTTATCCCTAATTCCATTCATTCCTGGTGCAATGTACATCACACTTTGTTTGCACTTTTGATGTCTTAATAAAGTCTAATACTTTCATGTGATTTACATTATATATCCTGACAAAATCTAGCAGAGCACCACTGATGTGTGATCTGCTTTAACTTATCAAGCTTTTCTGGAAAAGAACGTCATCCAGCCTTCATAAATCTAATGGTATCTGCTTAAACTTTCTGTCACCCTGACTGGATTGAACTTTTAATTTTTACCCAACTGGAATAATCACAGAATGAGAGCAATTTTGTCTTCTGACGAAACAGAAATTTCAAAAAAGGGAATAAACTTCATGGCTAGAAACCTGAGATTGTGGAAGGAACTGACGAAGGGTGGGATAGACAAACAAAATTTGGCTGCTTACCACGTCTGTGACATCAGTGAGGCTAAAATATTCCTTGAGAGTGAAATGGTTTCCTTTAGGGGTCACCTTCACAGAATTGGGTCCAGTGAGGGGCCAGGAGCAGTTCTCCATCAGGAGGTAGATGTAGGCACCAGTGATGAGGATACCTTGTCTCATGTGAGATGAAACTGCATCAAAATGAAGTTTGTGTCATTACAATAAAATTATATCAAGGAAATAAGGAAACACAATACTTTCTGCAGATGTGAAGCTACAGGGTGGAAGGAAGGGGTAACATTCCAAATAAAAGCTTTGTAAATGCTGTATTTATAGCTAATATAAAATGATACTACCTTCCATGGCTAGTATTAGTGAATCATATAAACACTCTTCATAAAATCCAGTGCTTTCTCAGTTAATGACGTTTTGCAAACACAGACCTTTTTCCAAGTTTTTTTTTTAAAACAAAACACATCCTGTATACTACAATATGGATTTGACTCCCTTTAACTCTAACAACTGTGAACATTTTCAAGATTTAGAAAAAAATTAAATTTACCAATGTCACCATTAACATCCCTTTCAAGAATTTCAAAATCCATTTCTCTATAAAGATCATGGTATTGAGGCTGTTTTTGCCAAAGTAGGATATCTGCACTCATTTGGCTATTTAAAGCACAGATTTGGGGGGAAGGGGATGCCTAGAGGGCCATCCCCCTCCCCTCTAAATTTCTGGATCTATGCCTGAGATGTCTTTCTGACCTAAGAGATAAAAATTTTGTAATACCTTTTTGCTTGATTTCCAAGCTATGGATGTAGACACTTTCTCCAAGACTGGTGGCCTCATCTTCATCATCAAGGAGACTGCTGATGGCTTCAGTCACTTCTTTATGATTTCTCTCAATACACTTAAACTTTGATGGATTTCCTCCACTTTTTGGTGGAATGGAATCTGCAAGGAAAATAGAGATGTCTTCACTTTTTCTGTATCTAGTTCATTCACAAAGCCTTACACTCTGCATTCATCAAGATAAAAAATACAGAGAGATAATAACTTTTTGAGACTGCAACTGGTAAAACTACCATCTACAGTGCTCAGTACTTCCTAAAACTCATATTTTGATTCCCCACAAGTGCAGCATTCCTGGGGTCTACAATGTGACACTATCTTTTTGGAGCAACACCATCTGTTAGGTAGCCTGTTACTTTAATACCAAGAAACATTTTACAAAATTGCCTCCCAGATCACTAGAAAAGGCACGTTCCAGGCCATGTAAGTTCAAGTTGAACATTCTTCACTTTAAGTTCTCTTGTATTAAAAACTTACAATTGAAACTAAAAGGAAACTTCCAAACATTTTGTTACAATGATTTCACCCATGCAGACTGCAACCACGTGTTGAAGATATGCGCCCCATTTCTGGGTCTTGACCGACGTATTCGGAGCACTCATCTATACAACAGGGTGATGAGCTTGGTGGAAGCCTTGTAACCTGCAGTTCCATGTACACATAGCACAAAATCTCACTCATGGCAGATAAGCTTACAGGATGGGTTATGTGAAACAGTGAAACCAACTTTCACCCATTAAAGCCCCCTTCAAAGTCCTACTTAATTGGCAACAAAGGAAGTGGGAGAAATCCTGCAATATTTTATACAAAATATTATCATATTGACCAAAAATATAGATACCTTCATCCTACACAAACTTGACTTAAACTGATCTAAAGTTATTATCTACACGTACACTAACATTACCTACAGACAGCTACTTGCTTAACTATATGCTACCTTGAGATGGACCAATGTACCCATTTTCTACTCAGTAATATCTTTTTCTCAGGAGACTAAGTCTCCTACACACCCTCATTACATTTACCGGAAATGATGTCTGAAGTTCACTTAAATAGTTTTGAATTCTATTTCCCTCAGGCCTATACTAGCTACTGCATAGTTTGATGTTTATCACAATCAACAAACTATGTATATCCTTCTATGTTGCAATCTACAGACAATGACAACATTTCACTCTGGTCCACAAGATAAATTGCATGCCCAACCCTGAACTAAACAGTAAACCAAGAACCAACACAAACATCAAATTTGGCAGTTGAAAACATTGCTAGGTTCTTCTTCATAAAAACCACAAATAAGGAACTTGCCATTTACCTTGAAGCATTTTGGCAAAGCTTTCTCCCCATTCCGAATCTCCAATTATGAGAGTGAAACGTCCCCCGTCATCTGCAAACTCAAACTGAAGAAGTTGACTACCAAGGCCCATGTGGATGTAAAGCAAATCTTGGAGAGTAAATTGGAGCTTCTTTTGGAGAAAATCTGATGGCTTGTCTCTGTGAAATATAAAATTAAATAAGTTATCAACATAACTGGTTTAAAAACAGTATCATTGAAAGTTCTGGTTATAAGAAACATCATCATAGCCTATTTGATGTGCAAGGCATTGAAGACATCGAAAACGGCACAATAATACACAGCTGTTAAGTAATTAACAAATAATTTAAACAGGGTTTAAATAAAACAAAAATACACAGAGCGATACTCAGAGCTGGGCAATGCAGCCAAATCAGTGGCAAAAGCACCTGAAATTTAACAAATTCCACAAGACAATTATACCAAGGTGCCAATTAATCTATAGGGGCAACTCCCTAGGCAGTAGCCTACACACTTATATACTGTACTGCAGTATGCACTGCATAAAAATAAATGTTCAAGCAGGCGATATTTTCACAAAAGGTACATACAGATGGAAGGAACTTGTTCTGTTCATATAAATTTGCAGCAATTCACAATTCCACAAATTAAAGTCCATTAATACTTGAGTATAATTTAACAACAACCTATTTTCAATGAGGTATGTTGCGTATGACATCATACTGTCAAACCTCACTTCTAAGTTCCAACTAACTACAAACTGAACCAGTTGAAAATGCTTGTGCCTTCATTTCTTTTGCTTAAAAGCCACAGGCTACTTATTTTCCTTCTTCTCTACTACTGGCAACGCTACAAATCATTATAAAGACAGACAGTCATCACCCCAAAGTATATTTTTAGTGTGGGGGTATCAAAATTCTCAGCTGGTGACTGCTCTTTGATTGACATCAAAGTGAAAATTTGAAGGATGCAGAGTAGCTCACATTCCACACAAGGCAGAGAGAGTGCTTTTAGAACATTTTATAGCCTTGTTATGCTCACCAGGACATGGCCTTAAGCAATAAAACAGGTTTATTTCTGCACAAGGAGGAGCTTCATACAGTTATGGGAGGAGCTAGAAGTTGCATAGTTGGGAAGACTGTAACTGTCTGGGATGATGAAAATTCCCCTTTAAGTTTGCAAAGAATTTGAATTAATTATCTAATAAATATTCAAACTTTGAAGATCTCTATCTCACAAAGGGTAAAATATTCGAATGACAATTCATTCATTAAGGCATTAATACAATCTATAAACTATTAATTAAGTAAAAGCAGCTTTTTTTTAGTTGTTCATTTCACTAAGTGTATCAGATGTACACCTGTTTGTAACTTATGATGGAATAACTTTTCTAGGAAGTTTCTACTATACAACAATTAAGACAACGTAAAGTTAATCTAAGCAATGGCTGAGTGTTTACAAATTTCTTTTCTTTATCATTCCTGCCAATTCTTTGGTACATTCAGTGCTGGCATTAACTGAAGTAAGGCAACACTTTGAATGGATACCAATATTTACACTACAGAGCTTACATTAACCTTTTCCTTAACAAATCTTCCTGTAAAAGATACCAAATTCCTTAGCAATCCCAATGGCTAATGAAAAATGGACACAAAGGAAATAAACAGTATACCTCTCCAAAGATAACAGAATGGGCAGGAAAAGACATGTTTGCATCTCTCATATTAAACAGAAGTCATAGTCAATCTGTATCACAAAGATGAAAATGTATCAACTTACGATTCTTCCTTTGCTATTTTTAGGACATACAAGTGTGAAGTTGATGAAACGACTAATCCTTCATATGAAACAAGCCCCAACATGGAAGATGTGCAGATAGTTCCCTGTAACAAAATAACCGGAAAATGTAAACTCTGGCATGGATTTACTAGCAGAGTGGACCAGTTATATAGCTTGAAGAATAATTGGTGGCAAAAGTTACAAAATTGCAAAGTGGTGAAAGATAGAATGTTTACATCAAATACAATGACAGCTTCATGAGATCTGTCAATGCCACCAAAATGTAAACAACCAGCTGACAGTCTATGAATCTGAAAGTCGTATTTTAAGTAAGTTTTGTATTAAAGCCATCAGACTGACATTTACAGTTTATCTAAATCTTAATAAAAGTTTACAGAATATGCAACTAACGTTTGAGTAAGAATATTTTAAGAAAATTGATGCCACAACACTCATATAGCTATCTGGTTTTGATTTTGGTTTCTGGGGCAATGACAGGACAAACAGGTCAAACACTTTCTTTGCATCATTTCTAATAAAAATTTTGCTGTAAAGGTTAAATGCAAACTGGGGCAGAGTTACCTTTTAGAGAGATTGCAAACTTGATATAAAAACCAAAATTCAGCATTTTACAAACACATGTTGAGGAATAAACTTTTCAACTTTTTTCTCATGGACATGTTTTAACAGGAATTCAAATAATTATTGTATATTTGTGGAGGTGGCAGAAGACAGTAAAAAGGTGGAAAAAACACTACACTATATCTTGGTGAGCTCCACAGATGTCATCCTAGTACTTATCCAAGATCTTTGTATGAAACACCAAAATTTGAGGATTTTCAATGCCTTGAAAATGAATCAATGAAATTGTACCACTTTTCACGTTTTCAAGCCCGTACACAATCCACGCTCTTCTCCACAGATAACCATGCAGTTTTACTAATGTACAGATAGATGCAGATGGGGTTTAGGTAATACAAAAGACTTGTCTTGCTCTGTAGAATTTTATCAACAATGGTGTGTCCTCAAGACCACTTACAGTACTTCACACAAATACAAAAAAGAAATCTGGACCTTCAGACAAATGCAGCGATTTTTTAATCCACTGACTTGTCTATCAATGAGCACCATACTAGGTATGAACAATGCAAATAAATTTGATGTTGAGTACTGAAAGCCTGCGAGTCACGACTCTGAATGGATTTGCATCTCTTAATAACTTCACATACAATGCATGTATCAAACCACATTGTTCTAGGGCAATAGAACTACCACTTCAAATATTGAATTAAAAGTTCATTTTCAAGTAAATTTTCTTCAACTTGTTATATTTTATTTCTTCTCTTTCAAATTGCTATAAAGAATATGTAAAGTTATTTGTTGACAGACAGGCATTAAAAGCATGAAAATATTTGTTGCCATATTAAGTTAAAAGAAAAATATATCAGTACCCAATTTAACAAAGTAGAAAGTTGTAACTCTCACAAAGTGGGATAGGGAGGGGGGGAAGGGGGCTACTGGGGTATAAATCAGGAGTAGTGACTCTGAGCTAAGTTGAGTAAATTGTCCAGGCCTACGTCATGTTTCTTACCATTGTATGGCACTTGAAGCTTTCTTCATCAGAGCTGAAGAGTGACATGGAGTAAAATAGTTTCAGCCTGTGGTCAGCAAAAACAAAATTACCCTTTGTGCTGCTGAGTATTGAGACCCTTCCTGCTTTATTCTTTCCATCTTGGTCATCTGTAGATGCTGAATTACTTATACCAGAATCATGATAACCATTTCCCCTCTCATTGTTATTGTCTGGTCTTCGTCCACCACCCTGACCCCCAACTTCAAAAGTTACTTTGCTCATCTTCTGGTCAGTGGGGTCAACCTCTGTACTCCCAAATACATTGTCTGAAGTAATGCCGTCCTTTTGACTATAAACAGAGTCAGAATCCTGATGGTCCCTATCTGAAAGCACCGCAATGTCACTCTCATTACTTCCATGCCTACCATACACACGGGTGCTCGCTCTTGAGGAGACACTTTCCCTACCTTTCATGGTCATGTGATTACTATCGACAAAGTCCTGTCTTGTACTTTCCTGAGATTCATCTAAAATATCAATTTCATCTTCATCACTAAGTTCTGATCTTCCTGCATAAATGTTCTCACTATGTCCCCCAAGCTTTCCATCCGTTGACCGGATGATGCTTGACTGACTGGAAGTGCTCTGGGGCCTACTGGGGGATCTGCTTGGGGTCCCTTGTGATGAAGATGCATCCATGGAGACTTGGGGCATCAATGAATATCTACTTTGGAATTCTGACTTGTTAGATTTTAATAAAGCATCTAGCTGGTCCCTGGAGTAGTGTGCAACCTCTTCTATAGGTGTTTTAGAGCTGACAGAATCAGAAGGTATAGTAGATTCTGGTAATCGTAGCGCCTCATCCAGAACCTCCGATGAAATGGTATCATCGTTTGGAATGTTGGCACTATCATAATTTGATGGAGAACTGGGATGTACTATTGTTACTTGTACTTCAGGCTGATTTGTGGCTCCTAATAATCTTCTTTGAAACACTGGAGACACAGAGTAATGCTTGTCCAGTGATGAAGAGTATTTGCCATTCTCTCTGAAAGCAAATGAAAATAGAGAAGTACTAATACTAGTGGATACTAGTGGGCCTTTGACTGGATAAGTCATGGGCCCAACCTACCTTCCAACTAAATCTTTCAAGTCTCCTCTTTTTTTCATACAAGTATCTTTTTTCTTTTTCAGAGCACAAAAATAGCACATTTAAGGTGAATAAAAGAGTAACCTTGCATGAATTAAAATTTTCTGACAAAACAATGTCACATAATTTGAAAGAGACATACACCAACAAGTTCAAGGAGGCGAGGGGGGAGGTGTCTGCTACATGAAATTGAGGTGACTGTATTTGCTACTAATTGTGGGCTTCAAGGCAAGTGATAATTTGCCAAATCAACACTGTTACACTTCATATTAGTTTAAATGGTCTCCCTTTTGTGAATCCAGCTCCACAATTCCACCAGCAATCATTTACATTCTTGCAGATATGAGCAAGTCGGGTCATTTTTGTAGATATATGATCAAGTCCGGTCATTCCCTTTCTTTCTTACAATACACCAACAAAAACATATGCAACCCTATATGACATGAAAAACTTAAACAGTTCACATGTTGTATGTATTAAATTCTTTCCTAAGAGTTCAAGGTATGTCACTACATTATGTGTAATACATCAAAGACAGTCATAAACAATACAAAAGCTTTTAAAGATCAGACCATATGCTGTAGCTACTAACACATTTATCTTACGGGAAACTTTCAGCGCAAAGATTAAATACATTTTAACAGTAAAGAGCACATTTCAAACTGTTTTGCCTTGTATTTGTATTACAATAAAATTCATTTATCTACTTCAGAGATAAATATGACTTTACCATCTTTATTACCAAAATTACTTCTTTCCACTGACAGTTTTCATAAGTCCTTACATACTGCTGTGTCTTTTTAACATATAAACTGTAGCCTCCCCCTCCCCTTACCCCTTTCCAATTACTCTTCCTCTTAACTACCTGCAGCAGTGTCCCCCTTCAAAGTTGGCAGTAAGCCTATGTCCTCTAAGGAGACAAAGGCAGCTTTTGTTTAAGACTATGCATAAAACTCAACACAATCCTCTGGACTTGTAGGAAAATCATCACCAGTACACATTTTGTTACCAATTTTAAGCAACATCTGCCTCATAATCCAGGGAAACAGAGAGAGAATAATGCCCCCCCCCCCCACCCAACCTCTCTTTCACTCTTACAATATTCCCACATACTTTATACACCTACTTGTTTCTCCAAGGTGATGATGTAGCCAATGGTTTTGTTGCATCCACTGATGACAGTGATCCTACAATTGGGGTTTGGTTACCACTACTAGTACCATTGTGCTCCCTGTCTACTAAATACCGGTTGCCACAAAATGGACAGGTTGGTATTTCATTTAATGCATCTGTGAAGTAGAACCAAAAAAAAAACTAGAGCACCAATGGTGCTGAAGCTCATACCTTCAACCAATTAAGGGTCCCTGGCTTCTTGTCTTTGTTAGTACAAGCATCATATGACTTTAAATGACGTCAAATGGCTTATCACCCCAAATCTCACATACCCTGATGGCACCTTCCTGAATGTCACAAAAAATATGTCATGCTATCTTTGCTTTGTAAGTTGTTTCATGAATACAATTTAAGAAAGCAAAAGCCCCTAGGGCCCATCTTCGGCATTGGACCCTAAATTTCAAGTATCATTATGACAAACCACCAACATTGTACAAGAAAATCTATAGTTGAAGATGCACTTTTGCACACTTCATAAAAGAGCCATAGGGTCCACATGGGCTTTTGGACCAAAATTCCACAAAACCAGAAACAGATCACTAGCCAAGCATCATTATAACAGACCGTCAACTCTGTTAAACATTAACTGGAGGAAAAGTTAATCACTTGCAATACTACACAAAATGGACCCTATGGTCCATCTTGTGCCTTGGACCCCAACTTGTTAAACACCCTGAAGGTACCACTACCCGAATATAATTATGACAAACCATCAACATTGTACAAGAGAATCTGCAGGAGTAAGCAATTTGCAAAATGTCATAAAAAGGGCCATAGGGCCCATATGGGACCTTAGACCCAAACTTCCAGAACACCATAAAAAGATCACTAACCAAGCATCATTATAACAGGCCTTCAACTCTATTTAACATTAACTGAAGGGGGAATTGACCATTTTGCAATATTTCACAAAATGGACCCTAGGGTGCACTGGGCCTTGGACCCAAAATTTCTGTACACCCTAAAAGAACCATTAACAGAGGATCAGTATGACAAACACACCCACGTGCTCTGACAATGCACACACAATGGAAATACCCAATGGAAATCCCATTAAGCAGCTCCCTTTAAACTAACCTAAACAACTGCACAGGATTGACCTCTTCTACACAGACAGTTTTAAAGAGGGTGCAGTACAGAGAAAAATAGGCAGTAAAGTGATTTTGTGAGACTGGTAAAATAGAGGGGTGGCACAAAATTGGTTAGAAAGTTATCAAAAGTATTCTTCATCCCAAATTCGAGAAGTAATTTGTAAGGACCATGAACAGAGCTTCATTATGACAAATCATCAACACTGTACAACACAATTTGTAGGAGAAAAAGTATTTTGTAAAATTTCATAAAATGAGCCATTGGGGCCCACACGGGACCTTAGACCAAAATTCAAGAACACCATAATGAGATCACTAACCAAGCATTATAATGAGAGGCTGTTACCTCTCTTTAAACATTAAATAGAGAAGAAGTTAATTACTTTGCAATATTTCACAAAATGGACCCAACGGTCCATCTTGGGCCTTGGGCCCAAAATTCCTGAACACCCCAAAGGGACCAATAACAGAGTAACATTATGGCAAACCATCAACATTGTACAAAAGAATCTGCAGGAGGAGAAGCATTTTGTAGAATTTCATAAAATGGGCCCTAGGGTCCACATTGGACCTTGGACCAAAAATTCCTGAACACCCCAAATGGCCCACCACCCAAGGAACATTGTGCCCAAGTTTCAAACAAATCCATGAAAGCATGTGGGAGGAGAAGCATTTTGAACAAGTGTGGACAGACAGATAGACAGACAGACAGACAGATAGACAGACAGATAGATAGATTCATGCCCTATTGTTTCCCCCACTGAAGCACTTTCCATATCTGCAAACAAATACAGCAATCGAGACATCTCGATTAGTTTAATATATCTACTGTCTATTTCCCTTGTATTTGAATCCATTTAGATGATACACTACACATTTAGATCCATTTAGATGATACACTGTCCAATCGCCTAGAATAGCTTCCCATGTCACACACACTGGCATATCTTTTACACTCTTCCTTCCATGCAACATCTTGTAGGATACCCGAATGAAATCTGAATATCCTGACAACAGAAGTTGGTGAGTTTCAGCCCTATAGTCCCACTTCCTACTGGCCCTTAACTCCATTAAAACTACAGTCTATTGGTCCCACAGCTCCTTCCTTTGTCCTACAATCAATGGGATTTTGTATTCAGTACTCCAGGACTAATGGGTTGTAGGTCCAAAGGGCTATGGTATCAATGAGATGTTTCACTGATGGAACAATGGTCCACAGGCCTTTTCACTATAAATTGTATGAGTGATGGGCTGTAGGACAATAGGACAGTCCCCCCCCCCCACCCCCATCCCAATTCAAGTTGAGCTGATCTTCATGAAAAGGGTGAGTGTGACCATACCATATGTTTTGATACTACTACCTGTGCAGCCCGTTAGGTTCCTAAGTGAAGGGAGGTTTCAAAATCCCCTTCTGCATCAGTTTTTCAAAAGATAAAATACGCATATACAACATCCCACAATCATATCCCATGATTACTTAAATTAATTACTTTAGCAAATAATACAATTCATGTCCATGGTCCTCTAGGCTTAATCCTGAAAAAATTTGTTGGCCCTTCAGGTCATTTGGTCCCACCCGGCCCAACTTTATTAAAGAACTACTGAAACATAAGTCACCTTGTTCATGGTTAAATGCTTATCAATAGTCATGTCAAGTAAATCACACATAATCATGGGTGACTGTGCATTGTATTTTTGACCGATGTTTAGAGTACCTAGGCAATTCCAACCCAGACAATTCCCCACAAGACTACCCTGGGGCAATTTCTACCTAGAAAATATCACCCATGGCAATTGTCAACCATGCCTATTGCCCCTCTCTGCTGACAATCAGCCACTTTCCCCACTGCAAAATTTAGTGCCACCAAGGGTGAGAATTGACTCAGGAATCTAGGTGGAGGGAAGTGGAGGGAGGGGGTTGTCCAAGGGGAGGAATCGTCCAAGTATTAAAGGCATTGTCTGGTGGCATTTTGTAGGGGTCTTATAGGAAAGAATAAAATTTTTCACTACATGTCATCCAAACCCCATACCAAAACTCCATTCCTAACTCAAGATATCCCTTCCAAAAGACTGGTTACTTTTGACAAAAAACACCTCCAGATTTCCTCAAGGTCACAGAACATGAAGCCAAGTGGGCAAATTGTCTCAGATTCCTTTTGTTATTCTTTATAATTGGATACCTTGTTTGTCCTTGAAATTTGATACCGTTGGAATGTTTAGATGCTTTTCCGTGTAGATATAGTGTAAAACTGTGACATACTTATTGCACAGCAAATAAAGTTATGAAATAATCAATTTAGTGATATCAACATTATAAAGAAATACAAAAGCTACACCTAATCAATTTGCCCAGATGACATCACATATTTCCCATCATGCACTGCTGAACATGAAAATAAAGCATTTCTTCAAAAATTCATATCTTCCAGATGCAAAATGCTATAGACATGGGGTTTTCACTGCCTAACACAGAAAATTTTTCTGCTTTTTTTGAAAACATCAAATTTGGTCACCAGAACATACTTTTAATGTTCTGGGTGGAGTTGTCTAGGAACTGTGGTAAGGGGGTATGAGGTAGTTGTTAGTGTTAACTTTTGTTTTCTCCTCTCCTTACAGGGACAACTGGTGGGGTTTTAAAGAGTTATCATTTAACTAGAGAATGTGTAGTTTGTGAACACTGAGTGAATATTTCAGAGAACTTTCAGCATACATTGTATGAAGATTACAGAGTAACCAGTGTTGCCATTATTATATCAAGTGAACAATATATAGTGTATGAACTTTTACTATATGTCATCGTCTCCAGGCTTCCAGACTCTGGCTGACTTCTGAATGTATGATACAGACTCACAGACTAGCTTAAAGGTAAATCCTAAATATATTTAACAGTAGTCCTAAATGATCCCAAACTGAAACTGTACATGATGGTCAAAACTGAACATGCCGAGGTTTACTAACCTTATTTTCACAGGGTTACATCAAAGGGCAACATCATCATGAATGCTCCAGGGGTCAGTGTGCACATATACAGTACTACATACAAAATTTATGGACACAGAACAACAGCACATAATATTGGTCAAGTTCTGACAGGTCATTTACCGTTGAAAATACTAATGCACTTGATTCTACTGGAAAGTACCCATGTCTAGGGTCAGAGCTTTTATCTGTTAAGTGATTCAACTATTACATGGAATATAGCTTAAAATTAATTTTATTAAGCTGGAAGGTCATAAATCTCTCTTACTTGTAGTTGATGTTTTATCAAAAGTTCCTATCAAAAGGAGTAAACATCACTATTTTCAGCAGTAAGAGCACTTACAGCATAAGTGACGTACTTAACTTTATGAGTGTTTTATTGCAGTATCATAAATAGTATGTAAAGCACCCTTTACGAAAAAAAAATTGGTGAAACAAGAAGGGTTAACTGTTTTGTGTCATACTATATCACAGACAAAAACATTTCAGTTTGTAGAGAAAACTACATGTACAAGCAGAATACAACAATGTTCAAGATTTAATCCAGGTGGAACAAAAATTACGGATGGTGAAGGGGGGGGGGGGAGAGTCACAAAAGACATTTACTATAATGCCTGCAATGCTTTTTTCCAGCTGAACAACCCAACCAAGTTTGTAAAGTAGTGTACTGTAGTCTAGAATATGCTAGTAAAGTTCCAACTTTCAATAGGAAACTTTCCATCCTTGCTAACTTGGCAATCACTCAAGAGCTTCATTGGTTTCTCAAAAGGGGGGCAGTGACATGAAATTGACCAGTGCTACTTTAAGTGCAAATCACGAAGCCCTAAAAGCAAGGGATCTGGGGTTCATTTAAAGGACCTGGAAAAATGGGGGGGGGGGAGGGGCATGATCTGTGGTGTAATCTGAGGCATTTTGCTGCAATTGTAATCCACTAAAAGGCCGTTTCCAACTTTTTTGAGTTTGGTTGCATGCACTCAGCTATGTTGCAAGCTATGGACTACTATTTTCATCGGGGTTCTGAAAAAATTGTGGGGATAATCCCCTACACTTTCAAAGGTGGGGGACATGTTCCCCTGTCCCCCACCTGCTTATGCCCATGCAATTACTAAAATACCATATCAATGTATGAGACTGGCTAACCAGAGTCAACAATTCAGTCCCATGATTAAAATCATACAAGATAGTGTTCTTACAAGCATGCAGGGGAGTTCTCACAGTGCCAGCACATTTTCCATTGCCATTCTGGTGATCACCTCTATTGAGTACACTATAGGTGTCTGGGCCACACAAAAGGACCAAACATACATTAAATGCTTGATGAACAAAAATTTCCAACATCCCTACAGAGTTATTTCACAAAGCTAAAAGCCACTATTTCATGATTGAATAGTTTGGTATGCCATAAAAAGTGCAAATAAATTTAATTCTTTAACGCCCTGAAAAATTGTGGAAATCTTAAATTTTTCCATGTATGGAAAATTCGTCATTTGTCTTACATGCAGCCAATAGATTTATCTATCACAAGTTCATATATATCACTGTTTAGCTTCAAAATTTCTTCACATAAAGTAAAGCAGAACTTGAAGAAGTCTCATTTTTACAATAATGACAACTAAATATGCCCCACACTTAGCTACAAAGAATGGTCCAATGGCTCATCATCTTGCAATTCCACTAAAGCACCATGTCAAAAGCTCATGCTGCATCTGCCTCAGCTAAGCTGCTGGTGCTGTGCCATGCTTTGTCCCAATAAACATCATAAAAGGAAAATTAAGGTAATCCTGCAGGATTAAAGAAATCCTGTCATTTTTATGTTTACCATAACAGAAAAAAAGCTGCAGCTCTTGCAGCTTGGCTGGGATAGCTGCAGCTTAGATGAGGCAGCTGCAGCTCGGCGATTTTGACATGCCCTACATGAACATTATGTGAAAATCTCCGAATAGAATATTGGCCTTTCCACCCGCATATTACCCTAACCAGGCGGGTTCTATTCAGTGTACTGAATAAAGGGCTTATTTGGCTCAGTAGTCTGTGGAAATTTCCATTTCATGCATGCTTGGTTTATCTCCTCCTTACTCCCTGTAATGACCAGACTGTGCTGACCATCTCAAAAGGTCTATTGCATAGAGAGTATCAATAGAGTTAACGGTCCAGTGGTTTCTGCTCCATCAGTCACATGAGCATTTATGGTGCACGATAACAGATTTAGCCTGGGCTATGTTTAATCAAGCAAGCAGCATCAGATAAGAGCTTGGACAGTCCCTCTATTCCAAAAATTTTACCTCATGAACACTTACCTTGTTGGTCAGAAGACTTTCTCCCCTTTGGTTTATCTACTATCATGGCAGCCTTTGAGAGAGGAAATTCCTTGGCACACTTCAGACAACTCATGTACTGTGTGACTTTCTTTTCCTGGTTTTGGTGCCAGAAAGGTTCCAGGACACCACAAAGAGTCTACCAAACAACAAGATGTTGATCAAGTGTGATAGCCAGGACAATTGATAACATTATATTGTGTAACACCATTTAAACTAAATAAAAGCTAATACTTTATTAACACTTATTCCCCTCTCTTTTGATTCCCTGCCGAATGCAAAAGGAGTCCACGCAATTGCATACTAATGGATGTGCATGCATGTGTATGTGTGCTTGTGAAACTTAGCTTGTAAACATGATATATCCAGATAGGTAACATGAATTCTTCTCATGCAGTATACAAGGATTTATCATATTAAGGGGAAGGTCCCTACTGTTTCTGGTGGAAGCCAGAGGTCATGCGAGATCACCAGAGGTCAAAAACCGACAACCACAATATCTCAAGTTAGGAAGCATGGATACCTTTCATACTTGGCATGTAAATGCATCACTGTCAAGAAACAAACCATACTGTTTGAAGTAGAGGTCATAGGTTATATGAGGTCACTAGAGGTAAAATACAAAAACCTTGAAAACTGCTTGAAAACATGTTACCTCAAGACAGGCATGATCGGCACTTTTCATACCTGGAATTTATAAATTAATGATATTAAGAGGAAGCACCCTTTTGTTTTGGTAGAGGTCACCAGAGGTCAATAATCATAAAACCATGTAAACATGATATCCCAGGATAGTAAAGATGGACAATCTCCATACTTGTATTATAAATTTATCATATTAAGAGAAAGAACCTCACTCTCTTTGGTGTGGTGGAGGTCACCCGAGGTAAAACCCTAACCTTTGTAAACAATATTTCAAGACAGGAACGATGGATACTTTTCAAACTTGGTATGTAAATTTGTCATATTAAGAGAAAGTATCATACAAGTTTTGGTGGAGGTCAAATTTAATCTGAAGTCACCAGAGGTGAAATTATCTTGTAAAGTGAAAAGGTAGTGGGTAATACCTTCAAACTTTGTCATTTCTTGACTACCGAATAGAAAGGGCTGAATTTTATACCATTTCAATGATAATATATTATGGAGAACATCATATATCTTTCTACATGCATAACTTTGGTACATTAATCAGTAGCTCTAATTTTAATTACCTTGTTATGAACAAGTGTGAAGGATGCTGAGACTACAACATGATTAGAAATACCTTCCAATCAATATGTATATTGACAGTGTAGTGGAAAGCACTCTGTTTCTCATTCTGGCTGCCCAAGTTTGAATCCTATCCAAGACACTTTAATATTTCTTCAGGTTTTATTATTCAATTTTTGTGATCTGTAACTTTACATCATACTGAGAATATAGATTTTTCATATCAATTGGAGAGTTTCTACCATTTCTGGTGGAGTCACCTTTTTCTTTTTTTGAGGTCACCAGACATCAAATACAGAAAACCTACTTAACACGATATTTCAAGATAGGAATGATGTACACCTCCCACTGCCTGGCACTGCCCAACACCACCTGGCAAGGCCCTGCAGTGCCTGCCCATACAGAATGCAAAAAACTTGAGGACTACTTTTTCGGAAATGCAGCCACCCACAAGAAATTAGTCCCAAAGGTGGGCAGGAGGCTTGATTAGCACAAAGACTGGATATGAAGCTTACATTCCAAAAAGGCAATTGGGTAATTATTTCATTTGATCTCTTTTATATTTTGATACTGTAGTAGCTTACATGCATAGAACTTAATGCTACCTTACACATCAAAGCCCCTCATCCTCCTCCCCCCTCCCCCCAGTTTTGACCAGTACTATGGCTGAGAGGATGAAGCATAGTGCCAAGATCCAGCAAGCTGTGTTTTTCATCCAAGGGCAATGTACTGTTGTCCCATCTGGAATGATGTAATTATATTGTAAACACCCCTTATTTGAATTAAAATGTTGCACTGGAGGCTACCTGATGTGGAGTTTTAATCCATAAGCCACTTTAATACCAGTTTCTCCCAATACACCATATGCATATGATGTCACAGGACCATAGCTCCTCAGCAGAGGTAGCCTGTAACTAACTTAAATATATACATTATATGCATTATTTTTCCTCTAACATGTCATTGGGGTTGTTAATCATGGAGATGGTCACTTAGTGCACAGAATCTATTTCCTGGTCACTAAGCACCATAAAATAATGGCTGTCAACCTACCTCCATGCTGGACTCATCTTCCATGTAATATTTTCTATGTCTCCTGTCTTTCCTCACATATTCAAAGTGAATTTCTAATGCAGGAACAGGCCCATCATCTGCCTGCTCTCTCTCAGAGACTTCAACACTGTGAGGATATTTAAAACAACATGTGTCATTTTTAACTGTGAGGTAAATAATTCAATCTATGAACCTGACACAGTTTGTACACAGTGTGTCAGCAGGTAAAATATATGAAAATGCCGGATTTGCCTTTTACATCACAAAGTTATTTCTTCTGACGTAGGAGTTCCGTAGTATTAGTGCTGCAACCTTATGTCCTGTATTTGAATTTTCTGTCCAAGGTACAATCTATTTTTAATACCATATTTTATTATGTAAATGAAAACTGAGGTATAGCTAGTCCTACCTTGTCAGTAATTTCCAGTATTTATTGACATTTCTCACCATCCTACTGTACTTTATGACTTGAGCAAAGTTCTGGACAAAAATATAGAGCTCAAGTCCTTGTGAGTGACTAAAACAACGGAAATTTATGAAACCTATTGAGGGATCCTTATTCCTACCACTGCTATAAAACTTGTACTAAATATCTGTAGTCCTTGGAAGTATATATCTAAAAATTCTCACAAAAATGTGACTCATTTATTGTTATACATTTTAAAGGGGAACCAGAATGGAGCAAAGGTTTCGTGAATTAAACTTTCTCAACTAGAGCTTGGTCAAAAGTGACCAATGGTAAAGACTTGGTTCTAAGGCTGATGTCCCTGCTTCTGACTGAGGAAACCATGGCGCGAAGCACTTTTCTCGGGGGATATCAGTACAACAGAAGGACATGGGTGAGCATGTACCTGATGAGGTCATTGCAAACCTTTGGACCAATCACTGACCAAGCTGACCTGGAATTTCCTGACTAATTCTCCAGTGAGTTAAAACCAGAGAAGCCTATCAAATGCTGTAATGGAAAGAAGGAGCTTTCCTTTTTAATAATCTTCTATCGTTAGATGAAATGATTTTTAATGATGTAACATAATGCATATATTTCAGCCCAGTAGTCAGTTAATTATGTAGCATTATAAATTTATAATTCAAAAACTAATAAGGGAGCTGCTTTGTTTTGTTATTAAATGATATGATTATAAAGCAGACATAATGAATTCATATGACGGTGATAGAAAGACCCTGTTTAGAATGTAACTGCTCATTTTTAACAACCTCTTGAACCAAGGGCATGAGTATGGATTTTAACCAACACTGAACCAAACATAGCACCATCTGAACTGTCAAAGCAGCTTTGGCCTTTCATCAATACCTTATTTAAGTTTTCTTACCAAACTCATAATCAAGCTCGAAGTTTTGGATTAAACTGCTTATACTGATGCACTGCAGTGCAGTGCAATCCAGTTCAATGCAGTTCAGTGCATTGCTGTGTTATGATCACAATGCAAGCATTTTAACCCCAGTTTGAAGTAACAACTTCAACCTGGGTGAGTTTTGGTGCTTTTCAAATATGACAGCATGTACCTGCATACACATTTGTGGCCCTGGCAATGCATATTTTTGGGGTTGGACATTTCAGGGTCAAGTGGCCAACTGGGCTCAACCAGGACCCTATACCAGCGTAATCATGAACAGGCATCAGCAAAATTTGCTGTCTCTTTACCACTAATCTTCAGATGGTAACAAGATAAGGGTGTGCTCATCACTTCTAATCATACTCCAACAGATGAGACTATCCAGTCTCTAGCCATTTTCCTAAAGGCTGAGAGGGATAAGATAAAATGCACAGAAACCATCGTTCACATGCATTAAAATACCTGCACTAGATACATCGTACAATAGAAGAAGAAAGTGTAACCCTACAGGTTAGCAAGAGGTCTGTTAAATTAATCTGCTTCTTTTCAGGCAAGCCATTCTTACCTCAGTAAACTACTCAGCTCAAGTCTTTCTTGAACTTCTCCTAATAAGTCACTTTCCTCCAGGTGGGTCTGTTTTACTGTCAGGAGAATCTCTATCAATTCACCTCCCTTAATGGGTGCCACTTTGACCAGTAGGGGTCCACATAGATCTGTGGGACAAACATCACACACAAAAAAGACAAACAGTTGTAAAAGTCTGCCAAAACTTTTGTTAAGAAAAGTATCTGTGTTGTAATGAGTAAAAGGAAAGGAAAATATGTTGGGGAGGGGGTAGACCTGCTAACTGCAAGAAATGAAAGTCATTTTGTCAGCCAAGTTCTGATTCTATTACTAAGCATATGCTTTACAGTCTTCATATAAAAATTTGAAAATGAAATTCCACAACTCTATCGCTATCCATGACAAAATTACAGGTTTCCATGACAAGGCATTCTTGGTTGTTTGTATGACTGGACTAGAAAAGTTTTCTAACTTCCATCTGGTCCCTCTCCCTTCTCACCCCCATAGTACTGTTATATATTAATTACACTGCTATGTTATCAGCATTGATTTGCTCTATTGAACCACTATTGTTGTATTACAATATTGTTATTACTTAATACATTGTTAAGTTACTCTCATTGTTATGCTCTATTGAACCAAAATTGCTGTATACATTCTTTGTGACAAGAAGGAAGTTAATAATCTGAAACTGAAACAAAACTTAAGCGCGGGTCACACTACATCGATTTCGGATAGGATTACGGTCCCATTTTTGTGAGTTTTAGTTAAAATCTTCTCCATCCCTGGTCAGAAAGAGCCAAAAATTTGCCAAACTGTGTAAATGTATGATTTACTTCAAAGGACTACGAAGGACTCAGGGCATCTTATGGGGCCTTAGCCCTCCTTTGCCCTTTAACCTGTTATGTAAATGAAATGTGAACTAATTATTTCGTGACGTCACATCGACAAACAGCTTTTATCGGACGCCCTTACAAAAATCGAATTGATTCTAGAACAAATATTGCTCTGTTGAGCGATACAAGTTATGTAATGGTAGCAAAACAGTTTATTGTGAGACAAACTAGGATCAGTCATCGCTATACAGCTTGACCATTCTTAGCACAAGTCTGAATAAAAAATGTTTGTCCGATTTTTAAAAAAAATCGGATCAGATTTCGGATCGGAAATTGCTGTAGTGTGACTCGCCCTTTATTCTAATGTGCTCGTTCATATTTCTGTCTACTGACAGCAAACTGACAGATAATTACACTGAAACTAATGTAAGCCATGTATACTTTCATCACCAAGATGGTCTCCATATCACCTTACAGCCATCTTGTCCACCCACCTTATTAGCATGCCACCACTAGATAAGACCATTTGATTATGAATGCTGGGTATATTAAAACCATTCTTAGGGAGGGTCTAAAGTGAGTTAGAGTTAGATGAAGTTTTATGGCTCAGTTTCTAACTAACTGGTTTAAGTTGGGCTGGCTGCTGCCTTTTATCCAGTTGTGGCTCACTGGCTTGTCTTCCCTACTCCATTGCTTATGCTGAGCACAAAACACAAGTGGTCCCAAAAGGGTTAAAATGAGACAAAGACAAACATTGCTGAGTAAATATGTCTAGTTTTACCAAAGTGTCAGGTGTCATCATCCATTGTACCCACATGTTGGCCCATCAATGCACCAAACTTCTTTTCAGCAATAATCTGGGTTCATTTTCACACAATGATAGCCAAAACATATGCATCAATATGAAGGGTTAAATTCCATCATTTTTCCACACAAGTTTAAAAATTCCATGATTTCTTCTATAGCTGTACAAACCCAGTTTTAGCAATTCCTTACTTCTGGGAGTGCAAAATATGTGTATATGGCTCTTACTCAATTCTGCAAATCTGCAATTTCTTCAGAGGAGCAAAGTAAAGATAGAAAACAAGTGTTTGCACCAGGTCCAAAATTCGGAACCGGGTACCCAACGTCGATGGTCGGTTGGGTACCTGGGTACCCGAAAATATAACTTCTGTTAGGCTACAAGTTTTTTGTAAAGTCATAATAAGAAATTTTGCTTTGCACGTTGATATAATATAACACCAACATATCTTACGTATGGGCACGACAAGTGTTCTTAGGTGTGTGCATGATAAATTTTGCCAGGAAAAAGATAACATGTTAGGTGTTCTGTCACACATGCAATCTATGTCAGTGAAAGTTTGGATCCAGGTAGCAATTTCAGAACCAGGTCCTGACATCGTCGGTCAGGTACCCTGTGCAAACACTAGAAAACAACTATTACCAGATCTTAATCAGTCCTTTTTTATTATCAAGGAAATCACTTAGTATACAGGTATCTTTGCCTTTGTCACAAACTTTTTAAACACTAACATGCTAGAGCTAAAACCTTGCAAAATGTCCTGTACTGAACTGATAGACTGCCATAAATATTGCAGGCAGTGATTGTGCCTGCCAAGTATTTGTCAAATACATTCTCTATGCGAGCCACAACAATGTCCACCCCATAAAGAAGATAAAGAAAATTCACCACCCTTAAAATCCCAAGAGTCACATTTACATCCCATCATTTCTTACCTTCCTCTGAATTAGTCCTTCTAAGTGTAGAGGCAGTGTTCTCCTCCCTGACTGTCATGGCATCATCTTGTGATGAGAATACAATTCCACCAGTAGGATACTCATACTCCAAATCAACACCAGTACTGTTAAGTGTATCTGTCATACTTGGCAGTTCATCATGCTGTGACAGTGGTGTGTCCTCATCTCCACCATCTGGGACATCCTCTTGAAGGCCAACCTCCTCTGGTCCTTCCAGTGGAGCTATCCTCTGCCTCTTCTCCACCTCGGCAGTTGTCACCACCACTTGCCTCTCCTTTTTCTCTTCCACATGCTCCTCTACCTTTTCCTTTTCAACTTTCTGAGAAGTATTTTCATCACTTTTTGGTGGTTTTACCTTTGGTATTGGTGAAGGCTGTTGCTGCCTTTTTTGCAGGAAAGGATTGACACTTTCTGGTTTCTCAGCTGGCATGGTAGGTTTCTTGTATGGATCCTGTAAGGCTAACAACCAATCAGAACCAAGCTCTTCCCTTTTCCTTTCAAATTCTCGTTTGGCATCCTCCATGTTGGTGGTGCTTTCAACGCTCTTTGGAGCTGCAGGACAAAGAAACATTTTACAAGAGAAATGACCATATGTCCAAACTTTCCCATTCTATGAATGAAATCCAAGTGCAAAATATGAGGGGTGACACATGACAGGTGCTTCATGCTTGCAACTGGCAAGTTCGCCCCCAGGAAGACACTGGGAAGGGTGAAAAGTACTATGAAACTCATACTATTCTCCTCCGAGTGATTTCCATTAGAAACATTTAAAAAAAGGCCATGAGGACCCTAAAAAATCCCTGTAAAGTGTGAAAGTGGCAATTTTTCCAAAAAATTTGTGAAGAGCCTTTCGAAAATATATGTTTCGTATCTTAGTAGATTTCCATCCATCACTTAAATATTAGCTTCAATAATACACTGAAACTGTAATAAAAGCAAAACTGTGTAAACGAAAGACGATTATTTTCTTTTCAATTTTTAACCAAAACCTCTTCTGCCAAATAGTTGCACTTCCTAAGAATTCGAAAGACAAATGCATTCTCTTAATGAAAACGAACTTTCTTGCAAACGTGAAAGCAACATTGACAAAGTGCATATACCCATATGCTTAGGGTAATTTTACTTTTAAACAACTACACAGCACTTCTTACTGATGGAGATTTTGACTGCCCAGCATCCATCAAAAATAAATCAAGCTGCACACAAGCTGTGACTGGAAGGATGGTAGTTTGATATTTTCAACCTTGAATGGAGGACACTCTTAATGTAATTCTTAACAACCACACCTTTGGCACACACATACAGCTTTTAACATACAATTTCATGTCTGTTGGCTGACCAACTCTAAAATGTAGATCACATTCGGCTTTTTTCACTTAGGTCTGATGGGAAAACCATAAAATGCTCTTGGATAAAAAACCCACATTCCTTTGACCCAGACTGAGATCAAAGCCTGAAACTCCAAGCTGCTGAAGCTTCAAGTTGCATCAACTGACACTTCCATACTTGGCGAATGCCCACGATACATCCTCACATGATAGTCTGATACACTGTACCTATTACAGGTTCCTACACCTTAAGGACAACAAATTTCATGACTTTTCCATGCACACTTCATAACCAATTTAGGAAATTACATGTCATGATTCCTCAAAAAATATATGAAAACTGTTGGACATGCTCCAGACACTGGGATAATTGTTTGAAGAAGTTAGTTAATCTTTACAAATTCCATGATTGTTCAACATTTTTATAATTTTTACAAAATTCTATGACTATTTTAGACCTGGAAAATAACATGTCATGACCTTTTCAGGGAGCAGAATCCCTGCTAATGCCTTTGTACTACACAGAAGCAGGTAAAAATAATACATTTTACTTACTGATTACTGGAAGACCCTCTGACTGTGCCTGTTCAGAGATAACAACATGACGTACTCTTTTCTTTTTTCTTTTCTTCTCTCTTGTCTTCGATGGACCTGATGAGCTGTAGTCCCCTGAATCCTCAAAGAGGTCCACAGAACGATCAGCGAAATCTGAAGAAGTGATCCCATCAGATGCTTGAGGAGCCCTCCCTCTATACAAACTGTGGTATGCAGGCTTTCTTTGGGTAGGAATGACCTGGTGTAACAGTTCAAAAGTATATAATTTAAATTCAAGTTTGACATGAAGGTAACTTGGAAAATACGCTGGTTTGATCTATATTTTGGCTCCTGGGTTTGTGGATTTTGACAGAGCCACATGCCACTCTAAGCATTATTTTCAATTCAAGAAACATTTGAAATGCAAATTATGTAAGTTTAGTGTAATGACAAACCCTCAAGACTTTTGCTCATATCCTGGTATAACAAGTGTCAGCTTATTTGTACCAACGGCAACATGTGAAATAAACGTAGGCCTATGTTGCACTTTTGTGCACAAATCAAGGAAAACGATTACTCACTAACTGAAAGACTTACCAATTTTGCATGTAAATAAAAGTTAGAGGAAATGACCAGGTGCTTTGCTCAATATTAAGGTATCTCCTGGTCATAAAAGTTTTTTAAGCGCGCCAAGTGCTGAATGCGGGTGGGAAGGGGGTGGGCAATGGGGAAAAAAACTCCAGGTGCCTGCCATATGTAGGGGTCGCTCCGAATATGTAAATCTAAGGCAAAATTCCATATTTTGTTGCGCAATTATGGATAAGTAAGAAATTGACAAATTTAAATGGCAAAATCATAATGACAAATCTTCTTTCATTTTAAGTAAAATAATATTAACCATTTCATCATCTGTATCATCTTCTTATAACCTATCAGTTGTATTTTCAGCAATGAATTTTCCAGACTTTATAGCCTCAACTGCACCATACAGATCTGTTATGAGTAATTTCTCTACAACTTAAAGGTCACTAAAGTCCATCTGTCAACTATTTGTGACTGGTATTCTGTAGGCCACTGCATTGTATTGAGAACCAAGTAGGGGCACCCCAAAGCATGAAAGCAGGCTGTCATTCATTACAGAGCCTTTTATGAGTTACCATGTTTATTGGATTTGTACAGAGATCACAAGTTCACTAATACAATAAAATACGATTTCACAGCAAAAGCATACATAGCTTATGTGTTAATGTGTTACAAAACAAGGCAATCCATGGTGTTGTTTCTTTACTCTGACTAAGTTCCTTTATGAACCTTTTTGTTGGAATGAAGTAATACTTGACAACTCATCATATGATACTAGAGTTGTAATTATACTGGACAATGCTCTACTTCATACTACTTCACTTACAAATAATTTTGGTAACATCTGAGGACACTTTCCTTTTCGACTGAAAAATTGCACTTAAACTTGATATATAGTTTCAACGTGATATACAGCCTAATATGACCTTGTTTTGAAGACCAATGGCAAGCTATCTCATTATGCTGTATTAAATGGGGTTATTGTGTGTACCCAAACAGTGATTCAAGCTTTGGGGATAGCATTATATCTAGAATATTTTCTATATTTACCTATGATGAGGCAGACTTCAAGCATTCAGTAACATATTAAGCAAATGTTATCCTACTTAAGTGCTTGGCATGTAAAAGATACAATGACAACATTATCTTGTCTCCATTGAAGACATGCCTGTTATGATTGACATTTTTAAACTGGCTTCAAATTCATGAAGTTATGCATATTCATGAAAGTCAAGTGTTCTTATCCCTGATTGGCTGGGCCAGACTTTTCTGGTTGGGGAGTGATTTTCTTTGAGTTTTGCTCCCTGATGTTGAGGGGTAAGTAAACGAGCAAAAGAATGCATGCCCCTTGTGGCAGGGTTACCCTGACTACTCTTGCCCCAGTCCCTAAGGTGTTGAAACATAAAGGTGTTAGAACATTATGGAACATATATCTTACAGTAGATCTATTTCAACTGACCTTTATTTCAGCTTCTGATAAAGGTTTGCCATCTAGCAAAACCTAAAAGATAAAAATATAAACAAAATTTATCCAAGGACTGATAATGTGACAGATCGAGTTAGTTATTTTGAAAGAAATACTCTTATCTCTTGGGCGCCCTTTGCTTATACAGCAAACATACTGACATGGCCGGCAGATATTGGCAGTGCAAACTGTTGGCAACACTGCATGTTATTCAAAACATTCCTTCCTATTTACGGATCACACACATACCAAATTCAATTCATGTTCAGTCAAAAGAAAACTTAAGGAAGTAGATGTTTCTTATTATATGTTATCAACCACAACCACAAACAAGGAAGGAAATGATAATGAATTAACAAAAGGGCTGTAATTGAAAGCTAGGAATCAATATTCCTGCTTTGAAAAGGGGATGACCTTACAGGCCACATGCAGTTGACCAAACCTTACTTCAAAATACTAAATTGAAAAAATTTAATCTCCTTTTACTCTTACCCCTGCAAGTTATTGTTCACGATGTTTTATAACACAAAATAATGCATATTACAGGTAATCCAAGAAGTTTATTGGTACATATGTAACCATTTTTTAAGCAAAACATTTGTCACATAACTAATACTACAAGACAAGTTTAACCCGAGATATAGTTTTGATATGTTAAGGACTATACTTCCACTGAAGTGAAATTTGCATTCAGTTCCTATTCATTGTTATCAAGATATTAGCATATAAAGTTGCCACACTTTCACTATCCAAACTGAACTTGAATCGAGGGCACACATGACATCGCAATCTCACATTTATCAACAACATTGTTTTGTTTAGAGTTTAGAGCCAATTTTCTCATCCACAATGTCAACATATCACAATGTGAATTGATGACAGGCATAAGAATATTTAAAGCAGTTCATTTCCCAAGTTAGACTCAAAACCCTATCTTTTCAGGTTCAAAACAATAGCTTGACAAAGACTTTCTCTTCAATACGAGGAGATGACATCACTCCTCTTGGCTCAAATATCACATTATGTTACAAACCTCTTAACTTCATCTGCTAATTATCATCAGATCACATATATGAACTGAAGGAAAACAGAGCCAGAAATGCCTAGATTTATTTCCTCTTTCACCTGTCAAAAATAAATCTTTCCTTCATTTCTCCCTTTCACAATTCTTAAGTTATTACACCTAGGTATGCTTCAGTAAGTCCACTTGGGATGAAGGCCTTTGCTCTTTAATGTTAAGTTTCATCCAATACATTACAAAGAACTAGAGCATGTTGGCATAAAAGCTTTAATACTAGAAAGTTAAGGTTAGAAAGGGTGCACACAAGAGTATGGCTTGCATATCGACAACATCATGCTTTGTTTAAAAAGAATGCAAAAATATGAACTTTTACAGGAATATAAAATTGCTGTAAATTTAAACTTAATTACTTTCACTTTTGACACCAAAACTTGCCACCAATATTTGACTCCAGCATTAGCTAAATACTTTTCATAGCAAGTGCATACTAACCTCTCAACATTGATCTATATAAATAGTATCTTCAACAGCTACAATACTTTTATGGCTTAGTCTAACACTATACACCTGGCTCAACATTTAAGTAGCAATGAATCTTTCACTTTCAGTTCACAAACTAGGAGTGCTTGAGAGTCAGTCAATGAACTTGCATTTCATTTTGTGTGAAATGCAGCAGCTTACCAAAGAAAGTTACCTCAACAAATCTGAAACTTTCTTTATAGAAGATCTACACTAATGTAGAGTGCAACCACAAAGCAGGCTTAAACCAAATGCCAGTCCAATCCACATTTTTGCTTCTTCCCATCTTGCAGATTTTGGTAGAACCAGGTGCCATTATTCAATGATCAGGAGCTTTTGTTTTTGGCATATTGACAATGAACCATATCAAGATTCTGGGAATACCCAGGTATTGCAAGTTACAACATGTACATACAAGTATTTGGAACAAGCTCATGAATTTATGTCAGTGTGTCAGTTACAGTACTGTATGTCAGGGAATTTTATGCACACAAAGCAAGGGACAAGCTCAGTCACTAATTATCACACTAACATCAGTTTTGGATTTGATAAGGTGGGGACATATGACCAGGTGCTTTGTACAAAAATTAGTTGCTTGATCATGGATTTTTGAAGAAAACCAGATCTCAAGGACCATGGGGTAAAATCACCAGGCCCCTGTTAAATCTAAGGCTTGAATTTAACATGTACAATCAATCCTCCACTGACTTAGAACAGACTTAAAACCATGCAGCTAGTTAGGAAAGTCCCAAATATGCCATAAAACATTTGAGACTGTGGACTAGGGACAGACATGGATGGAAATTCTGTAACTGACTAATTTAGCAGATAGTATTCCTAACTGTAACAGAGATCAAAGCCTTACACTAGGGGAGCTTGGACCAGGCAGCTGTCCAATTCACTTTCTGGCTATTGTCTTCAGTATTTTGTCAAACCATTTTCCATGACCAGGCACCTTATTTATATCATTAGAAGTGCAAATTACGCATTTTGTTTGGCTTGATAACAATTCAACGTCGACTTTCGGAATACCCCAGTATTACTTGTTTATAACATGTAGGCTACATGATGTACAATCATGTGCAATCAGTACATGAACTTACATCGATCTGAGCACAAATCAAGGAAAATGCTCACACGCTAATTTTAAAGAACTTACTTCAGTTTTGGATTTAATAAAATGAGGGAAGACCAGGGGCATTGCCAGATAATGAGGAGTTGCCTGGTCACATATTTTAGCAGCAAACTGGGTGCTTTATCTTGAAGACCACAAGAAGAAAGTCGCATGGCACCTTATTAATGTAATGCTTGCTTATACAACTCAGTGTTTGAATGCAGATGAACCATAGACCAGGGATTCTCAAGTGTTTTGAGCCAAGGGTCACTTTTACTTCAGTTTTTACTTAATGCTTATGCAGTAGCCAGGACTTTGTTAAGCAGCTGTTTCCTTACTAAAATTTGGGGCTCCTTGAAGTATTCTGTGGACCATTTTTGTGCACATGACTGGCTGAAAATGCCATGGCCACTACTTGAGAACCTAGGCCACAGATGTTTCACATAACAGGTAAGAAATACATGAGGTGACAGCATTCAATGTACACAGCAGCCATAAGCAATCTGCCCTCACAACAGCCAAAATCACTCCAGAAATAAATAGGGATAGGTGAAAAATGCCATATTACGAAAACAGCCCTCTGTCACCCCTAAATAACTGGTAACAAAAACATTAGTCCATTTGCACCCCAAAATAGCCCCCATAAACATTTTAACAGAGACAATTTGCTTTCCAAAACATCTGAGAAAAGCCCTAAAAGAATTAACCTTTTTAAACTGCTAACTGGCCATTGCACTGAACTAAAATGGGTTTTTCTTATACTATTTTCTATACTAACAATACACATTTGAAGGGAAGATATGGAATTCCCCCCAAAAACAGTACAACTTCAAAATTGTAACAATCAGAAAACTTTATCAATGAAAAAAAAATGAGATATTGCATACAGGAATGATTTTTTTTTGTTGTACTTTTGGCTATTGTTTAATGCTACTTGCAAGTTTGACATTCTAAAAATGTGTGTCCTAGCTATGATAAATTAGTTTCTTGCTTGAGGTGTGCCCTCATGAAGTCCACCAGGGTTTTCCACACACTTCTCTTGCCACAACACTCTCAATGTGATGTTTTGTGCAATACAGTGATCTTGTATTACCCAATTCTGTTGCAGTACTGTATGTGGGAAAACAATGCAATGCGGAGTGAAACCATGCAATGTGATATGATTTGATGTGAGGCAGTGCGGAGAGGTGCAGTGAGGTGAGGTGAGGTGAGGTGAGGGGAAGTGAATGAGGTGAGGTGAAGTGAATGAGGCAAGGTGAGGAGAAGTGAGGTGAGGTGTTCGAGTGAAGTGAAGTGCAACACAACACAATGAAACAAAATGAAATGAGATGCAGTACAACTGTTTACCTTTAAAATTAAAAGTATCAGTGCCAGTTTCCATACACACATTTGGCTATATTTTACACATATCATTCACTGTAATCACGTAACATTGACACAACTAGTGTTCGACCGATTATGCCATAATCGGTAATCACCGATTACCGATTATTCAATTACACAATCGGGCCGATGCCGATTACCGATCACCGATTATTTACATGTATAGGAAGGTCATGTTTTCTCGCTGTCTGTCGCATATTTCTAACTTTGTACACACACCATAACATAACCTTCACACTGGAGATGAACGATTAAGAACAGTTCCCTACGTTCCACGAATAGAGTATTAATTGTTTTTGAAGTATTTCCTCTCCAAATACTATGATAAAAATCAACCATAAATACATGCTTTCGTACGATGTCACTGGCTTAACGTTAGCCAAAGAGTCTGTCGGCTTACATACGGCTCTACCTACAGTAGTTCTATCCACCGATCATGTCGGAAGATTCCGTGCAAAGGTCTGTACTGGACTGTAGTAGTTCTATATAGTAGCCTATCCACCCAGTTTTAGGCAAAAATATCTAACTACCTTGGCACTTCGGGGCCACTAAACAATCCACTCAGTTTGCCTGATTTACTCATCCCATGCTCCCTTAACGATATGGATATATTTTTTGTAAAGTGTCTTGCCCAACACTTACGTCTTATGTAAAAGATTCTCCAAATGAAACGTAAAACTAATTCCCGATAAAGTCCCGTAATCGGAAAACTGTTGCCGTTCCAGCGTGAATTTAACACAGGGCCCGTTTCCCTTCGTTCATCAGTTAGGAGCACGGACGGAGTTCATGACCAACATACTACGTAAATGCGCAGGCAATGCACTTAGCCTTGCATTACGTATTACACACTGTACTGGTGTGCTTTCGTAGGTGAACTTCAACTTCGCAAGAACTGTACGGCAGTTAAGTGTGCGCATGTGCAGGTCATAGGTAATTAACAACTTAACGAAAAGAATGTGGGAAGTGGCATAATTTATGCAGGATAATAAGCCTCGGGTTTCCAAAGTTGCTACAGTACAGTATGTGCACCAAATGTGTACAGATGACGTGGTTTTCACTGAAACTTGAAAAAACGTAGCGCGAAGTCAATTCTTCCTGTAGTACAATTTGTATGCAGATGTGCGGCATGGTCCGTGGCATGCACGCCTTTTAGGTAATACTGTGTGCCCTTTCACGCACCTGAACTGTGCTGCACTGAGAGTTACGGCAACAATTATGATGATCGCTATCATTTGGAGAGCTTAAAATGTTGCAAGTTTTGTGAGTATCAGTGCTGATATTTTGGGCGGGAACTTAATTAAATGCGTGTTTTGAAGATTTATAAAGATTTTTGCAGAAACTTTGAAGTGTATTTTAGCCCTGTTTCCAGTTTTCAAATAATCGGTGGTGGTAATCGGTTGAAGGACAAAATTTTACCGATGCCGATTATTTACCGATTGTGCGATAATCGGCCCGATGCCGATTGTCTAAGAGATGATCGGTCGAACACTAGACACAACTCAGAAATACATAGAAGAGCAGCTACTGGCAACAATAACAAATTACATTACACTTTACAATATCACTGTATGCAATCACTTTCATGTTATTAACTTACATTTCATGGTGACTTCTGCACTTGCCACATACTGTAAAATTGTCTTAAGCATAGCTACTTCCTCGTGGTTTAAACTTTCCCAACTAGTAATACATCACACCTGTAACCCTTACATAAAGTTCTACATGTTACCTTGTATTTTTCTTAACAACCATAACAGAAACCCCTTGCTCTGAACTATGGGCTTCCCTTTTGACATAACACATAATTTTATTGGTAGATGTTTAAGTATATATACTCACAGTCCTAAAGGCAGTGTCTGGTGGAAGGTTTCTTGCAACCGACTCTCTATACAGCCGTTCATGAGTGATTGGGTTTCCCCGAAAATTGATCTGGAATAAGTAAGATAAAGTGTATTCTATTAATATGTATAACTTTGCAGACTACTTACAACTTTTGTAGCATCCTATGAGAAAACTTTCAAAGCAACTTTTCTCTCAAAGGGTATGATTTGTATTGGTATATATTCCATGCTTGCACTGCTAATTCACTGCATAAAAGATTTATGAGTAATTTCCATAGGCTACTGTACATATCTAGATCTGCAAACAAGTCTGAGCAAAGAAATGAGCTGATGAATGTTTTTAATATAACCATGAGATGATATTTTATTAATACTAAATTGTTGAATTCATTCAGAATATCTCTTTGGTATACTATTAATTTGCAACATTAATGTCCTAAAACATCGTGAAAATGCAAGTTGATATGGGAAAAAGGAGGAAACTTATACAATTAAGGTGATATTTCACAAAAAATGTTTGAGTTGACTGCTTATTCCCTTGAAGTACTGGTTAAAGCATCGATGGGAAAATTCACAGCAAGAATTTTCCTTACCTGTGATATCTGCCAGACAGCGTTCAAAGCTTGTAAGGTTTCTTCAGAATATATACAATTTCTTGAAAGTTCTAAGGATTCCAGATTTTCCAACAAATGGATGCCATCTAAATATTCGATGCTATTATTTCTGAGGTTTAGTGCTTTTAGTTTTCTTTGGGCTACTTGGCAAAGTGATGGCACTCTTGTAAGACAGTTGTGGCTCAAATTAAGATACTGTAGTTCTGTAAGACACTTTTAAAGCAAGGAAAAGAAAAGTTTTAGTTGCATAGGTAATAAAGTATAAAATTACTCTGGCACTATTTTTACAAATTTACTGTGTAATGTTTTAAAGAGGGAGATCATAAATTTGAGGGATTAAAACCAAACTTGTCCGCATCCACTTTTGCATCTGGGGAAATGACAATCCCCATCAATAATAAGTACAGTACTGATAATATCTCCACGCCAGGGGTGACAATGTCTAATTATTGGAAACAGAGGGTTCCCAAGCAGGGCCCACAATGTTTAAAGAAAGGGTTTAGGCCCAAATTTATTTCTAACATGTCAAAGAAGAACTTAATATCTTTGTATTGTGATGAAATTGCCGTTCAGTTTGGATGAGTGTTTCTTGAGTCAGACACTCCATGTAAGCCTACTGTGCCTCCAACTGACATGAATAGACACCTCTGAACAGAAATGAACAGCATGCACAGCCACAAGTGAATAGGGCTAGTACATTTACATATCTATGCACTTCATGTTGTGGTTGGCTTCCGTGAAGTACATACCATTCTTGAGTGATTAGCAGAGTAAGTTACTACATTTATGACCTGACATAAACTTGAAGTAAGCAAGAGTGATGTCATCTCTTCCCACTGTTAAGCAATGCTTTGTTTCTGTACAGCTATTTTGACCTTGAAATAGGCAGGAATATGGGTTTTTCCACAGGGGATATTAATTGCCTAAAATTCCCATGCTTCTCATGCATTTACATCGCAAAAGAATGGGATTATGGAAAAAACTGAGTCTAAAGTTTAAGAATAACATCATTGTGTGGACCAGTGTGAGGATTTGATGTCACGTGTGCTTTTTTCATGTTGAATGTGGGATATAAATGTGAGTACTTCATCTGTTCCAATTTCCAGAATACTCATTTTAGGCTCCTCATAAACATATCAAAACTAAATTTTTGCCTAACCCTTCTACTTATGGCTGTAATACTTTCTTTTTCGGCCAAAAACTACTACCTTTTACACATGTTTATCTCAAAATGTCATTTGAAGCTGGTCTGGTTTTCAGCACTCATAATAATGTTGCAGTCTGTGACTGCTACATTTACACCATTTTGGCAGTGCCACCCTGTGTGAAGGAAGGTTAAGCCCTGAACCATCACTAATGTCTGAGAATTCACTGCAAATGCCAATCTTCTTTAAGTCTTTTCCACTTTTAGACTTCTTCACTTTTTGACAACTAACTATCACTACAGACTTTATACCTGAATTTGAAGTAAGATTGAAAGGGTTTTCCTCTTTTGCAAAAAATTGACAGAATTTTTTAATATTTACTAAATTTTGTGTTTTGGAAGTTCCTTATTTCAGTGTTCCACAATTGGTTTTAAAAGGTAACTACAGGAAAGCAAGAACTGCCTACTTGAGACAATCGTCCTCACACGATTACAGGATTGTCAGAGATGTTGTGAGGATCGCTGATATCCACAGCATGTACTAATGGAAGCATAAAATCAATATAGTCTACCTTATGGTATGGAGTTTGATCATAGAAGACCTGAGACCAGACTAACATCTCCATCCTTTGAGAAGCATGAAACCTCAGTCTTATACCATTTTCCAAAATGCTAGTCGTGTAAAGGACCCTTCCTTGCACCACTGCATGACAGCTATGCTGAACATTCTCAAACCGGACAAGACCTCATTTGGACAATCCAAAACTCTTTCAAATTCACCATTTTTTAACCTCTCTGAATCACTGCAAACATCTTTGTCTAACAAGCAATTTAGCCTTACAGAAATTCCTCCGTGGCTCTACTGGAATTTCATCTGGCAATCCATCAAATGTAAGGCATATACTATACCAGTGGTTCTTAACCGGTGGGTATTTACACCCTGGGGGTAATGTTGGTATCTCAGGTGGGTAATTATTGATCGCTGATCCTGTCCAGTATTCTTTTTCAATTATTCCAGTTCTGTAAGATTACTCCCGAGTCTGACGATCTGACACTGGTGAATGAATGTAAGTACTGAACCATAGTAAAATAATGGTACCAGATCCATTTTATTGTACTCACATATCTGAGAGATGATTAACAAAAAATCCATTTAGGAAAGTTTTATGGAAAAGTAAAGGATTACACATTGGAAAATTGTCTCCAAATTAAAGTTAGGGTACTTTAGGAAAACAGGTTAGGGTTTGTTTTCCAGGGATCTTGGGCATGTTCTTTCAGAATCATCAAGTTACATACAGTATTGCCAGGTTATAACCATATAAATCAGTCCATAAGATCATTGTTATTGTCCACAGGCATTCTTTGCTCTAAATGTGAATTATGGAGAAAACCACTTTTGATATATTTTTGGAGGGGGAAATACGTAGGGTGGCAGATTGGAAAGGGGGGAATGGGACAGCTGATTGGAAAGAGGGGAATGGGACAAAAAAGGTTAAGAACCACTGCACTATACCTACCAAGTCTCCTTTGCATCCCATTGTACATAACTAAAATGATATTTACTATGCAGAAAATAACACACTTCACCCACATGAAGTCAGTCCCATAGAGTTTGGTCTCATGTTTCCTGAACTCCCCATAAGCCTTCATTAGTCAGACCATGAATGATCAAATGACATGTGTGAGTATGTGTGTGCATGTGTCTTTGTGTGTGCAATGACAGGGTTGCACTTGCTTTTGAGTATTAAAATTTCAATCCTCATGTTTATCTGTAAAATATTTACACACGTGAATATAATACTGCATGCATGACTCAACAATTACTCAGCATCCCACATTGAATGTAATTTGTATGAATAAAAAACATCAACTGAAACAATATTCATAAACTGTGTTCGCTACACAAAAGTTTTCTCCACCCACCTATTCTCTGTCAATCGTCCATTGTGAGTTTTACAATACATCGTAACTTCAAGAGTGAAAACAAGACTGCCTTCACAAATGCATGGATCAAAGAACACTGGTATTTACAGTACTTGTGAAAAATGGATTGAAAGTGTAAAATATTAAAAGAAATGAAAGTGACATGAAACTGAAAACTGCTTATCAGTACTTAAGAGTTCCTAAATTGTAACACTTAAAATGTTTTATTGCATGTTTCTGTTATGGGAAGTGTGGTGTAATTATGGTACGTAAACAAATAAAATTCAATTCAATTCTTGTTTTTATACAGCCTACATGTGCCTTCCTGCATCCATTGGCATAGCACCAAGCTGCATTTGAATTTCAGTATAACAGTATGGCTGTGTGCATTATTTCTATAAATCACATTTTCTATTTGCACAACACTTCTCAGCAGGAGTGTGTGATATTAATACAATGCACAGAAACCGAAGTAAGGGAAAGGGCTTACGTTGTGTATCAATGTGTGTAGAAGCACAGAAGCCACAAAAATAGTGACAGGACTTCAAAAAAGCCAGATGATTTGTGTGTCTCCATATTTACAGTTTGTATTCAACTTCAAAATTTGATGTCATCTTATCCATATTTCAAAACATTATGTGCAATTAACACAACAGACATTAAGTCATGGCATCTTAAGTGCTATGTTATAACTTTTGTTGTTCCTCTGCCAATAACTGGGGCAAGAACAACAATGTAATGTTTGTACCACATGCTGGCACTTTCTTGTCATACAAACAGGTAGATGAGAGGCTTCAGTTCAGGTAGCAGGACATCAGTCTACCTTACGTCAATTTCTATGGTGCAATGTAACAGGATTTGGAAGAAACAAGTGATCAGTATGTAAGAGGCAGATATCTGTAAATGCTATACTTGTACAAAAGTCTGACAGATTGTGTCGTATTAATACATGCCTTATCAAAGTGTATAGACGTGTTTTACATTACATAATGGCAGGTCTCTTTGGTCGTTTGAGATTTTGCCAGGCTACTAGCATCCATGCCATGTGCGTGTGCTGTAAATACATTTACGTATGTGTGCTGTGCCCGACACTGCCAGGCATACCCAATTGTGTGACATCACACACAATACCTCTATAATGCAAATTTATAACTCACACAACAGGTAGTCACATTTACACTGTCTTGTAATTCAAATGTGTTTATGCTATTAAAAGGAAGACTGGTAGTGAATACATACTCATACTACCACACTTGCACATCCTTGTTCTACTTAGGATGGATCTGAAATTACTTAAAGATTTCAGGAATTTAAGAATGACGTGCTGAATACCACATTTCAACTCACATCTTATGGTGAAAGATGTGCACTGGTACTTGAACTCATAACTAAAGATATCAGAGGCAGAAAAGATTAACACACCTGATTCATGGTTTGAATGAATAGCAATGGAGATCATTCTACCATTTCACTTCATAAACAGCTTTGTATTTAACATACTATAAGAAATAGATGAGTGAAAGCTAAACTGACACAATGGAGACGTTCAGTTGCTGTAATTCCCTTTGATGGATTCAGAACAATTTATTCTCTTTGCTTTAATGTATACTTTATCAAAGGCAGAAAAGAATATTATTGCTGGTTTATGTTCTAATTAAAAATGTTTGACAAAATCAACCATGTCTTATTGTATTACAAACTATATACCAGACTTGTAGTGAGTACATACTCTACTGCATATACGTACTCGGACGTGTCTGTACTCATACTTAGGAGAACTGGTTTGTCCTCATACTTACAGATTGTGAAAGTTATGCACTGGTGCTAATACTAAATTCTGTACTTACATTTTAAACAGAGGTGTACACTCACAACCAGAGAGATTCTACCCTTCTTCTTATAAAATATTCATGGATTGTGCCTGTGTATTGCAGTCCCCGACAGGAAGAAGCATTTCCACAATTGCTAATTCCCCATGTCAAGAAATGTTACCATGGATACTTCTCAACTGTGAATGGTATGTTTCAATCACTACCCAGAAAATTCTCTTCATCAAAACGAAGATTACGTTTTGTACAGGAACAAGAGGTCATTTGTGATAACTAAACATCCCCGAACTCACCATCTCCCCCTCCCTCCCCCCCCCCCCCAAAAAAAAACTTACCTCTAGATAATCTCCAGTGTTCTTGATTTGGTTATGACTCAAGTCTAACACTGTCAAGACTGGTAAAAGTTTCTATGGAAAAAATAAGGGTAAATCTTTTGCTTAATATGTACAAGAGTATTGTACCTGCAATGAACTGTTTGATAGGTATCATAATTACTATAATTAATGAGCATACTTCTACCTCTCAAAGTACTACTAACATTTCAGGATTTTTGCAATTTATACAAAATTGCTGTACCTGTACCCTCACAGGCTGCACTGGTACTCAACAACATGGATAGGTTCTTCATACTCCTGTTCATTAAAGGTGAGGTACCCTAACTTCAGGCTTCCCCCCACAACCCCCCCACCCCCACCCTGTATATAATGACCAGTAGCATGCATGAATCATTCCAATTTTAGGGAGAGAAATAGTCACAGGTGATGTTTTCTTTCAATTTGTTCCAAAACATGAATCATAAAACATTACATTTCAACCTCACAAAACTAACTGTGCTACAGCCATGAGGACTGTTTGACCCCTGGTGTCACAGCCAACTGGATAAAAGCACCGGTATTTAAAGAGAAAACATTGTTTAAATTGCCTCAACATGGTACGAACAAAAAACCTTTCTTAAATTTATCCATTCAGTCTCACCAATAACTTCTAGCACTAGCCTTTTTCCAAGAAATATTATGCACTTCATGCATTCTGCATATAGCATCACTTGAACTGAAAGTTTGGGTGAACATTTTTCTTTCAGTAAAACACTTATTTTATGAAAATAAAGAAACACAGCTACCTTCTATAGAAAATCCTTATGTAGTAAATTCCTATCATTCCACATCTATAAATCCTTATTTCAAGGGTATAAATATAATCTTTACCACAAATACAATGTTTCTCTGCAAAGCAATGATAACTAGCAATATCCTGAGGGTTGTATTGCCAGCTGCATCATAGTGAGGTAAATTTTTCATTCAAGAAAAAGACATAATTTTCCATCTGAACTGACCTTCCAAATAAAACAAAAGCACAGATTTGAAAGGAATGGTTGAGTTTGTTGTTCACACATTGCTAAGTTGTACTTTAAAGACACAGACTTTCTCCACTTTTGTGCAAGGTAACTACCACTAGTGGGTGGACTACAAGAAAACTTTTAACAGTTAAAGGCAGACACTCATCACACCAAAAGTATTTCAGGTATGGGGCAACCTAAATTCGCAACTGGTGACAGAACTTTGATTGATATATGAAACATGCAGAAAAATTCAAAATATGCTTTGTAATACAAGTCATTCTGATTGATGGACAATTTGTGCATATCAGTGAAACAGGAAACAAATAGTGTAGGCTATATAATTGTACACACGTTAGTATATGAAGCCAGGTATGACCTTGAGCAATTACTTAGCAGACTTTGTTTCCGACATGATAAGACTAAATTTTTCAAGTGGAGGCACCACACATACACATGTTGTGAGAATTTAAATTTTTAGAATGAGGAAACTGGACCTTTAATTCAATAACTCATAAAATACCAACCAAGGACGAATCTATGGTGGTGAGACTGTTGAAGCTGAGGTTGAGAGTGTTTAAATGAGGCCAGTCACCCTCTTCTGACTGGTCTCCTCCACATTTTGCCAACAAAATCTGCAAGAAATTTGTTTAGAAATACACCTGTCAATTATTTCAGCCATCAACTTTCCAATGTTTGCACCAAGAAACATATAACATAACATGATGGACAAAAGAAAGCATGCTGGACGAAGTATTAGACACATCAGAGTAAATTTTATCTGTAACTAGTGACCATGCAATTGTTGGTGACTACTCTATCTTTTGATCTCTCTCTGTAATGACACCTCTTTGTTCCCACAGCTTTCTTCTGACACCTTAGCAATTAGGGTATGAAGTCAGGATTGGGTTAGGGTAAGAGGTTAGGGTCAGGGACAGGGATAAATACAGATGCCAATCATCTGAACACCCCACTGGAAGGAAAACAGGGTGGACCCATCACCCAAGGTCACATGTCTGCAGGTATTTTTAGTGTCTGAACATGGAGGTGTGAGGAGAACATAAAGATGTCAGAACAGGTGTTGGAACAAAGAGGTGTAACCCAATTGTCACACTGGTATTGTGACAGGCACTGCCTTTTGTTTGACCCACCATTTAAAATTACTCATATATGACACTTTTTTCTCTCTTTTTGGGGGGAGAAAACTAACTTATCTGCTTTCAAACTTTTCAAGACAGGGTACTGCAAGGGAGAAAGAGAGGTCAGTTGTTCCAGAAATCACCTTCAGTCCAAATTTTCCCCAGGTTCCCTGGACAGGTGTTTTTGGTGAATCCAGGGGCTTCAGTCCAAATTGTCCCCATGTTCCCTGGTTTTCGAGGTGAATCCAGGGGCTCTGTAAGGTTCACCAATGGACATAATGAGATGTCAGTTAAGGCACCATGTCGAAAGTTTTTGCACCGGCCGCCCCCTAGACGCCGCGATAATGCTGCGGCCATATCGGCGTGGCCGACCCATGGCCGATGTAATTTGTGAACAAAAGACTGTCCTAGCAACGGACGCAAGAATCCTCCTGCAGACTGCTTACCGTTATATTCGTCAACGAACAATAGTCCTCTCTGGTAATCCGTTCGCGGCCGCTTGACGGCGGCTGTGACTTCTATACGAAGCAGAAAATATCGAATAGACAGTAAAAATAGCCTGCAGTATTAAAGTTCGCGAGAAAATGGTGTAATGAACAGTTTACATGTTTTGGTCTGTAAATGGTTGTCGATCAGCCCCACAGGCTAAGGGTGGAATTTGGACGTGGAACCCTGCTTCCGAATGTTAGAACGACCCTCAATTAACATCGTACGGTACGTTGTAATAATGCCACGGCATGCTGAACCGCAGTTTTTCTTTGAACGTTGTAAGATTCCCTGAAGAAAACACTCTATTAATACTCAGCAATTGGAGACTTCCCCGTGTTAAAAAAACTAATCGGTGTGCTCTTTGATATGTGTTACTGTTTTTAGATCATAGTAATGGCAAAGCCTGCAACGAGTGAATATTTACCAATTTAATGGCGGACCTGCCCAAACACTTAACACACAAAGAAAAACGGTCTGGGTACTGGTGTCCTTTCCCGATTTCCGTTATAGTACAAGATGTGTAGAATGAACTCGATACTGACGCCTCATTTGAAGAAGGGAATATTTCAAACACTGGAAAACACCTTTTACGCCCATTTCTGAATATTTTGCGGGACCCCAGCCCTTGCTTATTTGTACTAGGAACGCCGTACTGTTTTCGCAACTTGACGAATTTGTCAGTGTTCCATCTGGTCCTGTGCACGCTGATGGTTGTGTGCGGCGAACTAGATCCCAATGCACAGTGCACACAGCCTATATTGCCCGGCTGCCTTTGTAAGCATCGTAGGAAACTTCTAGAACGATTCGATGACGTCATTCAGACCATTCCATTACTGGTGAAATTCAAATTAAATGAAGCACATTTAATATTAAAAGACCGTTTTTCAGCATTTTTTGAAAAAAATGCATGGTGCTTGCGTTATTGTAAAATAAAAAAAAACTAACAAAAACCCAAACAATAGGAGGGGAGCTTTTTTGTTTCGAATAGATACTAGCCACTTCGTTATAACATCATGTACTTCCACTTTGACATCCCTTCAGTCACTAGTACACGATCTTGATCAAAATTTTCCTCGTAACAATTTAAGATTGATGAAAAAAATTTGAATAAACCAGTGAATGATATTATAGTGATATACTAGTTTTTGGCTATGGCAACGATTTTACAACGTTTTAAGCCCCACCCCTCCCCCACGGAAGAAATTTCAGCCCGAAATGCATGCTTCGATCAAACAAGGGAGGTGCTGCTGTCTGCATACACTTTTGTACTAACTAATACTACCTTACTTTACGAAGCAGAATCTATAATTGAAAAGCGTCGACGATACTCCAAATGGTCAAGAATGCCGAAAACATTTACATGGCATGTGCAAAAGACCCTTAATTACCAATCTGTGATACGTTTGGAAGCTTTAGATGGAAACTTTTTCTCTACTAATTAATTTTCTTCAGCTTGTCTTGGCACGTTTGCCGTTGCCCAACTGCACATATGTACAAAGAGAACCTAACCTACACATGTGTATCTGCAATAATCTCCTTACTTTAAGAGCTGTTCTGACGTTAATATTTTTCTAATTATTTTTATTGATGAGTGTCTACCAAAGTTATGCTTGTTCTTTAACGTGCTCCTAAGCATGCAGGGTCTTATTTAATCGACAGGGTGGTGGCATCCTTGCATGTCAAAACTTAAAAAAAATTCACAAATTTCCCCCTATATATCACTGTTACGAGAAGCTACTATAAGCCCAGGTCATTAGTCTCCAAGTTAATTTGAACCAAACCCAATGGAGTTGGAGCCTCGCACCATCTCAATTAAAGGTGAGTCCATAGCCATAGGGCAGGGGATAGAATTTATGAACCCCTGCGCCTCTCCACATTCAAGGTGCCAATGAGGGCATGGCCGTACGGGACTGTTTTTCTCTGGGAGGGCGGTGATTTTTGCCCGAGTCCAGACCTAATATAACTGTCCAATTTTTCGCCCGACTGAGACAAAATATCTGCCCCATTCAGTCAGGTTTCTGACATTGGGGGGGGGGCGCCCCTGCCCCCGGCCCGTACGGCCATGAATGAGGGCAATCCAAAGCTGCTGTATACATGCACCCACCCCCTCCATTCCCATCCAAGTTTTTCAGAGATAGAATGACCACATCGTGCTTAATACTGCGTCAGGCGCGGATCCAGGGGGGGGTTTCCCGGCCTCAGCCCCTCCCCCTTGCCACATCAACAATACCGAATACGCGAAAATTAGCATGATGTATATCTAGGAGTATATAGCCCCCCCCCCCCCTTTGAAATGTCTCTGGATCCGCGCCTGTGCGTTGTGTTACACCAAATGTTCTTTGTCTTACTTCCTGTCTCTTACATTTTGAATTTCTTTTACTAATTGCACAAGTAGGCCTACATGCAGGGAACAGTAGTTTCTTTTGAAAAATTAAAAACAGCCTCCAGACAATGGTAAAACAGCTCCGGGAAAACTTCAAAAAGAAGGTTGTCAGAAGATTTTTTAGCTCCAGAGCAGGAAAGCTAATTTTCAAGCCCTACCAGTTTTTTTAAGCATCAGTTTTTACATTTTCTTTTCGTATATTGTTTGGACTTATCAAAGCAATGCTCACTTAACCAGCAAGCCTCATTTACGTTCATTTTCATGATAAGCTTGTAGCGGGACTCAAGTAATGAAACCTCCTGACCATGGGCGTCAATCCTGGGGGGAGGGACACGTGGACACGTCCCCCCCCCCATTTTGGAATTACAGCCGTTGTCTATTTGTGGGATCGTAATGATAATCTCAGGAGGTTTTTTTTTTTTAGGTGGGGGGAGGTTAAATTTGCAGACTTGCCAACAAAAAAATAGCAAACCTTGAGGTTTTCGCATAAAAATCTGTAAATCACATCTCAAACCTGAAGATTTTAAACAAGTCTCATGCGGCGTACGACAGTGTGAAAAACCAAACACTGAAACACAAAGTATGGCTGTTAAAGTTGTATCGATGGTCGCTAAGGTTACCAGATTGGAATGTCAGTTTAAAGCTAGAAGAAACTGACTGCTTGCGGGAAAATAGCCTGAATATTGTTATCATCCCTAGAAAATCTCTTGCAAAATTAGTCTCTTTTTCTGATGACGATACATTTGTGATTCAATAATAACTTAACCAGCGATAGAAAGCACTGATCTTGGTCTAAATATGGAGACTTACCTGGCGTTGTCTCAAGCATAGAACCAATACAAAGGGTGGACCTGCTAGTCTGAGGTAATGCTCTGGTCTTAGGTATTTGCTCGAAAATTTTCCCAAAAGAAAAGGTACTTGAGACTTACTGCTTCGTGCACAACATATAGGGCCTATTTTCAAATTTTCATGAAGGTTTTAAATTCAAGTAAACATCTTCTGATCCATCATCAACCCTGACTGGGGGATCCCACTTGTTCATGCATTACATGATGGATTCAGGCCACTAAGCCCGTATGCAGAGCAAGGGCCGGGAGGGGCACAGGGAAAAAGTTTCGCCCTCCCTAGAAAATGAATGTAAAACTTTGCCTCAATGCGGTTTTGTGTATCTCAGTCTTGAAAAAAAAATATTTAGTCCTTCTGGAAAAGGTCTTGCCCTTTCCCCCTTCCATCTTCAGTATCTTGTCAGAAAGCCACTTCCAAGACAACAGTCGGGAAAGACAGTCCGACTAGCCCCCAAGCTTTTGAAGCAGCAAATAATTTTTCGGGAGCTAATGGTTGGGCGCCATCAAAACATTTATGAATGTAAAACTACATTACCCCTTTAAAAACCTTTCTAACTTCAGACCTGGGTGCGGCGCCTCCTACCCTCCCCTCCCCCCCCCACACACACATATTGTCAGCCCAGTGTCCGCATTACTACAAACTTGACCGCCTAAGGCCAGGCTCCTTTGGATGTCTGTCCACATACACAGTGTTTCATCTCCCCCATTCGACCAGTTCAACCTCCCCTCCTAATGGAACCTTACAATTTACTGCATGGTACGGGCCAACGAATAATGTAAACAATCCATTATCATCCATTTATGTTCATTGGACTTCGCTAGCTCATGTACAGCTGTAGTCAGGGTAACCCTGAACTAAGGGAACATGTTTTACACGTGGTCTTTTCTATTATCCGGCCCCGACAAGGTACAGTAGAAGTGAAAACACCAAATGGAAACACGTTATAGTCGGCACGGTTACTCTGACTGCTGCCGATGAACGGTCCTACTATCACTTCCGCGTATAGGCCTGTGTAGCTAACCTAACAAAGAAAACTTCATATCCTGTACAATGTGCACTATCCCTCGTGTTCAGGCCAGCTGCCAAAGGCGAAATTAAAATGCGTGAAATATCGGCAATTTTAGCAATTACCATCCAGATTCATGCCGAACCTTATTCTTGGTTTTAAATTTAGTCCGATACTGCTAAAGGTATTCAGAAACCGTGTAGTACAGGGTGAAATAACGTAAAATTGTAAACCCCAAAATGGCGCCGACCTTCAACAATGGCAAAATGTATTCCAGGTCCAAGTGAGTGACGTCACTTGTGTTTGAAGCCGTCTGTCGGAGATCATGGTCGCCATTTTGATAAAAAGTAAATTGCTCGAAAAAGTAGCACGTTGGGCATCTTTTCAAAATGTATTTACATGGAATGTTAGTTTTAAATATTTGATACATGGTAATGGGCGTGCTTTGCATAAAATGCGTAATTTCGCTGCAAATTCATGTCACTGATATTTTTGTCCAGGCAGCATGCTTCGTAATGACGCAGTTCGGAAGTTCTGTTAGGCTATGTTCACTTGAAGCCCATTCTATGTTGACCTATACCCGGAAGGAAACAGGATGCAACGTCACTTAAACATTGCAAGGGATCTTTCCAAGATCTTGGGAATATGGCGCATGAAATGGGAATTAGACAAATTTTTTCGGGAATGTGTACTGCCAATTTTATAGGTTACATTGGCCATGTCGATTGACAGTTTTCTCCTTAGGTCCCGTGACAGTGACTCTCCGTGGCCCAACTCAAGTTTACTGAGCCTGTTTCATGTGAAAAAATGCTGAAACCGATAAAATAGCACCCTTCCTAAGATCCCACTAAATTTTTTAAGTAATTGCCATACCACATTTTTACACATGTTGGTGGACGTGCATGTTCAATGCTGTGGGGAAGGGGAGTCGCGGGGTTTAACCTTTTATTAAACAAAACTCAGTTTTCATACGCAAAAATAATCAAAAACTACTTCAGTTGTAATGAACGATATTAAAACTTATATTTTTGGGAAGCCTAGCGTAGAAAGATCTGATCTCAGTTGGGGGAAGGGGTCTGAGCTGAACATTGTGTTGGACCACCGTCCTGGAGAATGGGTCCAAGGGAATGCTTGACCCCAAGCCCGTACTCGAGGGTGAGCCCTAGAAAAAAAAAATCGCCCCTGCAAAATTCAATGTAACCATTGTCTCATCGCAGTTTGAATGTCTCTCTCCTAATAAAATATCACCCCCCCCCCCACCAGGAAACTGTTTCTTCCTCCTTCAGCACCTTGATTGGCTACGGGCCTGGATGTCCCCCTCCCCTTGGAGAATTTTTCTAGTACTTGACTGAGTACTTGATGCAACTTTGGTCCATGAGCTAATTTAAAAGGTACGATAATTTGTTCTAAGTGTAACATTATTTTTACAGAGGGAACAAATAGGGAGTTTTTGTCAGTCCTGGAACAAATCTGGAGCATATGCACGCTCTTGTCCCCGCACAATTTTGACAAAAGGGACTAAATCCCCCACCCACCCCTCACCCCGGCTTCTTACATCTCTGTACGGAAGGGAAGTCTGCTTCTCACATCGAAACGCTATCAACTAATTTTCTTTCCTTTCACATCATACTTTGCGGCTTCCCCAGCTATCTGATATGTAGGCGTACATTCTAGTCTGTGTGGGTGGTACCCTCACCCTTCCTCCTCCTCAACAAAATAGTAAATTTCAGGTCGAAAAATGTCGCTTCTTTGCAACGTTAATCTCATGAGTCATGATCGTTTGCTACTCAGGAAATTTTCATTGCGGCACTGACTACAAAAGCTCATAGCAACATACTTAGGAAAATTTCGGCTATTTCCATTGCGCATTTTCTTGTGTTTTAACGAAAAAAAAAACAAAAACAAAGAGAAAGAAAAAATGAATAAATAACCCAGCGAGTATGGCCACAAACATGCAACATACCGCCAATGTGGCACTTTGACTGTTTGAACCTTGTGCATTTAAAGGCCTGCGTGTACAGTAGCTTACTGAGCCGTTAAAATTAAGGAAATAAATGAGTACAGACCACCTTCGAAAAATTGCCAAAAAACTGGCGAAACATCGGTTAAGATGTACAGTAATAGATGTTCAAATACGAGAAACAGTAAGGAGAAACCATGAAAGACACAATATGGTAAAATATCTTCCCAGTTTCTCAACTTAGTAACCTGCATCTGGGTTTTTAAGACCTAGCCTAGTCTACAGTTGTGCGAGTTCCCGCAATCGGATCGAGGCGTGCTTAAGTTTTCAGTTTCCAATTACGGACCTTAACTTCAAAATATACTTGGTATGAGATGGTGTGTTTTCGTTTTTTATAATTAAATAAACATTTTCAATGTCAAAAATACTAACACTTTATAGTTACGTGTCAAGCGTCTGTAAGTGAAAAAGTGTTGTTACGATAACACGGGCTATGTACAGAAGAATTTTTTTTTTTAGTTCCGTTGCATTTTTCGCCGCTAATGCAAGCATCTCACAAAGGCCGTAATCTCCTGGCCGATCGGCTATCTTTTGCATCAGAATATCATTGAAACTTGACGATGGGTTGATTTTGGCAACTGCAGCATTACAACGTAACATCATTATGGAACTGTGTGGTATGTTACACAGGCCTTACAATAGTGTACTGCAACGACACATCATTCGTTATGAGTTGTATTATACCTGCCCGTGTTGATGAACTGTCCGGCCGTTCATCGGTGGCCGCGATTGATTTCTGTGTCAAAAGTCTTGCTACCTTCGTGTTATGCTCCAGTGAGCAGTCACAATAGCCGCTCAAGTGCTGAGTGCTCATTAACTTTCCAGCAGGGGAAGAGGTGGATTATGCCCGCTATTGTCAAGTTTTTGCCCTTAGTAACGGGCGGCCGCCGTGTAGCCGCCGCAGCGACCGACCGCCTGCCGCGGCGGCCGACAATTTGACATGGTGCCTAACAAGAATAACAAGAGTGTCACTACAGAGCTAAATACAGAAAACCTACACTACTAGAATCCTACCTCCATTGAATGCAAGCATCTTCGACAGATCAAAACCTTGAGTTGGGACTGAAGTGACCTCAAACCAACCATTCGATAAATAGGACCTTTGGAAATTTCCAGTACAGTCAGTGAATGGAGACGTGACACATCGATTGCTCCTTCGACCATTTTCACATCATTTATCAGCTTCAAATTAAAAACAGATAGAAAATAGGGAAAAATTGATGAGAATGCATGAACTATACATTTCATCAGAATGGTTATGGCACTATAGCAAGAAGAGGCTGTTAGTGACAATGCAAGTGAGTGCAATTGGAAGCCTCTCTGTTATAAGCTCCACACACCTTGTCAGTGTTCTCCACTAGCTGTTTTGTTAGGGAGCTGCACCCGGACAAACTTTGCAGAGGGTGCTAAGCACCCAGACAAAAAAAATGTACCAACTGGACAAAAAGTTCAGCCACCCAGACAGAAATTATCAATTCAAAAACTTAAAATAGAGCAAAGAGCCATCATTTCAGTGTGAACATTGAGTACTGATAATCAGAAATATACTTAGTCATCGAAGAAGGCATTAATTAAATTTATTATCTATTTTAGCAAACATTTTTCAAAGAGAGTAACCCCTCTCTATATAGACAGCGATCACTTTTCACCTTTAACCTTCGGAGCACCCGCACAAAATTTAAGTCAGTGGAGAACACTGCCTTGTCCTTTGTGATTATATAAAACAGCTTGTCCTTTGTGATTATATAAAACAGTATGTCCAGTCCTTAGCCATTTTACCAGACTACTCTAGGGAAGGGGGTCCTTTCTCTACATGACTCAACAACTGATCTGAGCTAAGGTCTGAAGTTGAAAACTTCCTGAATCAGAAACTAGCACAGTCTTCATATCTCCTGAATCCAACTTGCTTTTTCATCTTAAAATTCTTCATTCCTACATTTTTTCTAGTGTACATTACTATAAGGACACAGTTTTCTGTATGGCTAGCAGAGAAGCACATTACAGCCAAGTACCTTTAGAGTTGGGATTTTGAAGCAAAAGTTCCGAAGAAATTCAACAGCTTCACGTCTAGAAGAATCCATAATTTCACTGGAATTGTACGTTACAAAGACTTTGTTCAAGGCAGCAAGATGGGATGTCAAAATTGAGAGTTTATTCTCTTTCATTAAAAGTTTGTTTTCTGTAGAATTAAAAGAAGAAAAGAAAAGTGAGGAACAAGATACTGCAAGTGCATATAATGAATTTTACTCTGCTCTCATGGCAGACATTTGAAAATCTGAAATTTACAGAACAGCACTGAACCTGCAGAATGTACACAAATCAGTTTACCAGTCATTAATAAAACTCCTGACTCTTCAATCTACACAAATAAAAAATAGATACAATTTTTTGTCCTCAAACATGATGAAAATGAACTTAAACATTCGGCGAGTAAAAAATTAATTTACAGTAACTACTCCCATCACGTAGCAGGCACTTGAACATTTTAACAGTCGCATTACTGTACCCTCAGCCCTCCTTATGGAAGTACATGCTACCTTAAGAAAAGGCATTCTGTATAATGCCAAACTTAACACATGTATCCTTGATATAATCTTTTACCTAATTTTATCATCTAGTATCATATAGAAAATATAAGCTTTCTTTCATTTGAAAAGAGTGCATAAGACACGATAACCCAAGATAGATTGTACATGCTTTTATAGTATGGTATGTTGACCTAGAGTGCATACTGCACAACATTGTTCAACCTTTGTTTAAATGAACAATACATGACTTCTCTGCTTTACTATTTCAACCACTGTCATGTAGTCCTTCAGTTACTATAACTACAACTGGACACTGACTAATTTAAATTTAGAAAGTTTGACAATAATATTCATTTTGCTGTCAATGATCCAAAGTCCAAATGCTGCTTGTAATATAAATGCATTGCAAGTAACAAGTCTTCAAAGGTATAATCTGATTAAAACAGTGTACTACAAATAAGAACAAAACACCCCGAGTATGAACAAATACGTATAAAGTAATTCACTGCCAGAAAGATACACCATCTTTAAAATTACTAGATCTATGCATTTCTTACCTAAATTTCCATTTTTTATAAATTGGTAGAGTTCCATTGCCAAATCTCTTTTCACTGAGTGGCCGGTATCCTCCATGGTCAAGCTGAAAGCACATCAAGTTTTCACTCTGACAAAATGAGATAAAGAACATAATTTACTAAACAGCACACTGTACAGAGTTGGAGAATGGGAGACCATAATGAAGAATGGAAAAACAATTGTTTTGTAAATGAAATGGATTGATACTATTTTGAGGAAAAATCCAAACTTTGGTCAGTACTAACAAAAGGTACAGTGTAAATATACTGTCTTAAAAACTGCCCATTTCCATGAAAAATGCAAATCCTTATGATACCGTAGCATCTTCCCTGAACTACAGTAGTTTTAAATGGTCAGAAAAGGGTTGGTCAATTTGCTTATTGTATTGTCATTTTATATTATTACTTTATAATTACATTTTTCAGTACAATAGATTTCTACGCTGCAGTACAACAAGTGGCACTCTAAATCAAGAGGTGTCATCTCTTTGTCAATGAGTGTTAGCACTTAACATTTTAAGTGAAGACTTGCTCTACAGTTTCTAGCCGTCAGTTACAAAACACATAATACTGGTTTAGGTGTGCATGTACAGTACTGTCTTTTATATTACAGATATACATTCAGATATATGGGTGATTCTATCCTTGTGAACATAACATTCATTACAGTATATACTTGCACTGAACAATACGCAAGACAAAATGAGGCTAAAATCATTACGGCCATTAAAAGTTGTATGGTAAAATGCTTAGCCTTAATTCAATAAATCACAAAATACATCAATACAAAAATATCAAGACCATTTTCCTGTTTCTTTTTAGGGAAAAAGCATGTCCTATCACTATTAACAAACAAACAAACAAATCAAAACAAAACAAACAAAAAAAAAACCCCTCCTAACAAACTCTTATTTTGAAATTGTGAAGGTTTTCACATCAATCTATTTTCACAAAATTTAAAATATCACTTTTTATCAGTTGCTCAAAGAAGATTGTGAAATCCATCTAGAATTATGGTTTTTCTACTACTGTACTTTGGCAGAATTGCCCTAGGTAAGTACATTAGTTGTAACAGCAGTGCCCCCACAGGCGAGTTATGCTGTTTGAGAGGGGTGGCCCATCCTGATCTTCTATTTTTCCATGCTGTCCCTCTTTTGCCCATCCTGCCCCTACTTTTTATGTTTTGAAATTCTTCCTACCATGCAAAAGTGGTTCTGTTCAAACTAAAGCATAAAGAGCACACTGTGGACAGTAGTTTACTGTATGACGGGAAATTTCTACGAGGCTACTGTAATTTTTGGTGAATCTGTACCTTGTTCACATATTTGCGGAGTGAAGAATTCGCTGCTGCAGGCAAACAACATAACTTCTTGTACAAACTAACGAAAGTACTTTCGCAGGTCTTAAATTCATGATTAGACTGACTTGGTCGTGAAAAGCACAAAAATTTAACCCCCGTAAAAATTTCCCACTATACAGTAGTTTGCATCTTTGGTAATAGTCCACTATAAAGTTACTGCAAGCATTGTTTCAAAAACACTAGTCATGTTTGCTGTGCAATCTTCAAAACAGTGGAGCACAACATTTTGCATGCACACATGTCCTGTTATGTACAGTAGAACTCTCTACCCTGACAACTGTAAATAAAGCAACCTGGGGTCTGGGGGCATTTTAAAATTTGCCATCTGAGAGGACCTTAGCTTGGACTTGCCCTTCAAGACACATGTCACTGCTAGTAATTGAAGGTCAAGTCACAAGTCATACAAACAGTGTTTCCAACCCATAGAAATAAAAGTAAGGGAGAATGCTGACACAATGCATCCATGCATGTTTAACCACGTGAAGCCACGAAAATTGTGAGGGCGCTTTCGTTGTACGGCAAGACTGGTTGATTGATGTGTCTCCATACATACAGTGTGCATTCTGCTGCAGAAGTTATAGCTTATTTTATGCGTTTTTCGAAAGATCAGGAGCAATTTTCACCACAGAAATAAGTCATGGTGCCATAAGTATTTTGTTTTATATTCCTAACTTGAAAACTTGTAGTTTCTTTGCCAACACTTGGGGCAAAAGCAATGACATGATATTTGTATTACACGCAGGTGCTCTGTTGCTCGTACAGCCTAGCTAAATCAATGGCTTCAGCCCAGATCGGCTGACGTCATTCTCCCTTACTTTTATTTCTATGTTCCAACCTGAGCATACTATATGTTGCATTCTTGAGACGAGTCTACAATTCTACTGTCGAGCAGTAGTGGAAAGCAAGGATCCTCTTCCCTTCCAACTGTTTGAGAAAGTGCAGTTGCTTAAAGACAGATACTCATCAGCCCAAGTATGACTTTTAGTAGGGGGTAAGCAAAAGTCTCAATTGGTGACTGCTCTTTGATTGATATCAGAATTACAAAATTCAAAAGATGCAGAGTAGTTCATATTATGCAGCATGCACAAAGAGTGTTCTGATTACACATTAGGGCCCTGTGTGCTCACCAGGATTGCCTTAAAACAATAAACTACTGTAGGTTTCCGCTTGCACAAAGAGAAGCTAAAGACAATTGTGGGCAAGGCTAGAAGTAACCAAGTCAGAGAATACTGGAACTGTCTTCGATGATGAGTATCTGCCTTTAATGTTTTGGCTTTTGTTATAATAGATAGGCCTGTAGACAGAAAATATTGTTCTCAAAAAATGACTGGTCACAGTCATTACGTATCTGCAAACATGTCTTTAAAAGAGATAATAAGAGCACTGGTAGCACAACACTTCCTCTCCCACACAGTAAATTACATACTGTACTTGGGCTGTGCCGGTTAAATGGTTACACCAGTCAACCTACCAATCGATTGGTTAAGCATTCACCTTTTTGTATCCTAATTACTCAGTCACCATGTTTCTGCTTTGTACCTAAATCCATATGTGCAATAAACTGCAAAAGTTGCTTGCCACAAATTGCGTACCAATGGCAATACATTTCTCACCCAAAGTTACCATGGTTTAAAGAAGTTCCCTAATAGCTTTTAAAATGCCAGTTACATAGCCTTCCTTACGGAACTTTGTCTGATACTGTATACCAATCCATTCACACAATGTATAACAATAAATTCATTCACGTAGCCTTTGAAGGGATTAAAATATTGAAGGTATGATACTGTAACACTAGACACTCAACAACAATTCAAACATGCCATCTAAATTAAACTCTTTTGAAAACTCATAGGACTAACATGTTACAGTACTTCTAGTCTGCAGAAAAAATACACCATCCCAACATTGTTCAATAGACAGTAGATGCACTCCGGAAACTTTTCCAGGAGTAGTGGTGACATATAATTGCCCTAAATGTAAATTTACAGCACAGCTCATCAGGCCCATAACAAATGCTTACAGCATGATATATTTACAAGGCCTTGCAGTTCAGGGCTTAATTATGCAAACCCAGCTTTTAAACCCTGAACGGTGCAACCAACATATTTTACTTACATACCCCCAATTAAGCTAATTGAAATATTTTAACAAGTTACACCTTTACATTTTGCATAATTTTGTCATCATCAGTAGAATTACTGCAGGGCAGTTTTTAACCCAAAACATATCCTCAGAAGAGTGAAATTATACTCTCTGTCATTTTGTTTGTGCATCCAAAATTGTAAAAAAATGGAGCATTCTAATTCTGAATTTCATGAATAATCTTGAGTCATGACCAGTTGGTTCAGCTTAACGGCAAAAATATCAAAAAAAGTAGTCGGTGGAAATAATGAAAAGTGTATGCATATTTGTGGAAACTTTGGATAAAATGCGTGATTCACACTTGTCTACGAACTGATCGTCAAAAACTTTATGAATAACATAAACATTTTGACAAGCACACTACGTACTGTATGCAAACTTCATTCAGGGGGCCATTTTGAGAGTAAGTGTATGAACTTCTGTATAAATATGGTATTCTTCCGAAATGTTAATTTTGTTGATGTTCCTTGGCTTGATGTCATTACTGGTTAATGCACTTACAGTATCAACTGAATGACGCATCCCACTAACTCCCAGCATTGCCATTCAAATGTGGGTCAATGACCAGTGACAGTGTTGATGCACATGTCCCTCATTGAACCACTTTGTCAGCCACCAGCATGACTGAAGGGTGAGTCACATAAATTACCTCAATTGTCAGTCACTGTTATGACCAAGGGGTGGATCATTGTGAGTCAATTGTTACACTTTGTAAAGGGACACCAATTGGCATTCTCAATTTTTCAGTCAACATATGCCCACATGTCAGTCAAAATTGCAAATTATGCATCAACTTTGAGACTGAGATGTGAGTCATTTTACATCAAGTTGTCAGTCACAGAAGGTTGACTGAGGAGTACTGTACGTATTTGTACAAGTTTTTTCAGCACTGTTGCGGACAATGACTGACCATGTGCGGGGTTAGTGTGGTTAAGAAAAGGGATATTGGATTAACCAAACTTGCGCAGCCTAGGGATGCACCAGATCCAAATTTTTTACTCCAGACAGAACCGGATTTTGCTGGATAGTATTTCAAATCCGGCTGGACTTTATCAGGATGAAACAGTATTTTAGGCTTGTTAAGAGAAACATTTACAAACAGCACTGTGAGCCGATGGGTGGGTGGGTGGGGGGGTCAAGACAGGAGCTGGTGGTTGACTTCATGATAGTGTTACAGTAGGTACCACTGCAGGTCACGAAGCTAGAGTAATTTTGTATGATGCAGATAGAAAATTAATTGACAAAGTGAGAATACTTAAAATAATATACTGCAAAGTTTTTTAAAACAACAAAAATTGATTTCATAGTCACATTGACAGAATGTAAATTAAAATGTTCTGATGAATATGACTCTGATTGTACATTTATGATACTGTCAAGGAATAATTGACATATAGTATGAATATTCATACATTATTATCACATTTGCAAATGTGGGTCCTGTGATATACTGTAAGTGGAAATAGGATAACTCTGAATTTATTTTCATTGTTACAGTAGCTTCACTTATTTTGAACCTGTTTATAAAGGCTGTGAGACCACAATATCCATGTTGTGTCACTGTCAGCACTTGCCACAATGAACCAGGACTACCTAACCAAACAACACCATTTCTTGCTATGTTACATGGACAAGAAAAAAGAAAACCTTTTTCACAGGTATTAAATTCATCTGTGAAGCTATCTCTATCACCTGTTAATGGAGGTAATAATTTTCTGGTTAGAATTTGAGAATAATCCATCCAGATTTCTTCAAAGATACAGCCAGAACCTGATTTTTCATTATCCGACCGGATATCTAGTGCATCCCTTCCACAGCCCTTAAATATACCACACACAAGAACCTAAAACAGATGACTCCAAGTCAGGTTATTTACAAAGTACCAATATTTGGTATGGGACCGTCTCGGCGTCTCCTAATCCTGCCAAAACCTACAGAAGGATACGCAGTACCCAACATATTACTATTCATCTTCAAACCATTACAATCAAGAACTGTGTATACAGGCAGAAGCTGCCCATTTCCCCCAAAACTTCCAACACCAAAATACAAGGAATCCAATTTATTCATACCAACCATGGAGCTTTCGGATATGTCTACTAATTTTCTCAGAACTTACAGTTCACACAACACATGTATGTAGCTACAGCCTATAAGCTACATACAATTCAACTCACCAAATATTCCCAAAATGAAGCAAAATGATGATTTGGGTAATGTGAGTTCTGACTGGACCGTGACACTGTAGCGGCTTCTTCCAGAACTTTCGCTTAACGAAGCCCGCGCTCTTTTTCCGGTGATATTCTCCGAAAAGTAGCGGGCCAAGTTTTCAATGCAACCCTTTGTCCCTGACTAATGACTAATTATTTATCACCCGAGAAGTCTTTCTCCACATTCTCTGATGAACAAAGAAATTATCAACGCACTCGAATCTCCAACGACTAGGCACGGTCGACTGCAGGGTTGTTTGATTAAAATCACACTGATTAAAATCAGCGATTAAAATCGCGATTAAAATCAAATGATTTTTTAAAAAAAATCACTGATTTAAATCACCTTTATTATATTTTTAAATTTTTGGATGGAAAAATTGGAATAAAATCAAATACAACCATTGGGATCAACTAATTTTGACAAATTACACACTGTCAGATGATTTTAGCACAAGTTGTGCCCCCTGCACAACATTTTTTGTCCACCATACTGTTCTAGATGGAAATTTTTGGAAATGGAGCCAAATAGCATCATGTCTCCTGCCCGACATGATAATATTCATTGAAAATCCCTACTCTTCTAGAAAGTTAACTGTTGTAACTCAGTTGAAATTAGGGGTGAAAATATACTGGACCTGCTATGCACTATGAAGTATGTGATACTGAACTGAACTGTAACACTGATGTGTACAATAAACCTCCCTAGATGAGTCTAAACATTGAAAAGAGGGTAACACTTCTAAATTAATCCACTGAGTCAAGTGTAATTGTGTAAACAAACATTGTAAGGAATACAAGAACCTAATCCCCAATCAACTTCTGGGTATTATGAATGTATTTCCTGTGTATAGAGGCAGATACCCTGGACCACTAAGCTCTTTGTATACAAACAGGCCCCACAGTGCTTAACAATAGAACTGACACAGCCTTGCATCTTAATACACCACAACAGTCAAATAGTTTGCAGTCCATTTATGGGACAAGGGACAAGGGGAAATATTGGGCTTATGATGACATAAGTCAGTGTAATTGCCAGAACAGAGATTTCAAAAGCATTTGCAAACAATTTGTATTGAGGATTTATGGAATTTAAAAAAATCAAAAAAATCTGATTTTAATCAAAAAAATCCGATTTTTTTGATTTTTTTAAAAAAATAAAAAAAATCAACAACCCTGCGGTCGAGCCACGGTCCACTTTGGAGTTTTACATATTTTCATTGGATTTCAACCGATTATTTAAAGTGGACCTAAAGTTTAGAACTACAAGAATATATGTTTTAGAGGTTAGAAAATGAATTCCATTCATCTAACTCAGGACTGTTTTCATAGCTTATTCCATTGCTGAGATATAAAATGTTGAAGTTTATTCACTTTATTGAAATAGTCGATTATGCAATAATTTGTGATGTCCTTCTTGTACAACTCACATTACCTGCTTTTGTTTTCTTTTAAAATTAAGATGTTTATTTGACCTTGAAACATTTACCATTCCCTTGCATAGCATATTGTAGGGAGAGAACTTACATAGGCCTAGCCAAGTCAGATCACATTTTCACATCACATCACATCAGCTTCGATGTTGTTGGCCAAAGGCCATTTCATCGCTCCAAAAATATCATCCAATGCAGTTCATAAACAAACAGCTCTGTCGCTAGTTATCACCGTCTATACTGTATGAACCTGGTTTATTTGACCAAAACCTATCAAGTCGCCTTTTGAAAGCATCCAAAGATGGTGAACCAACTACAAGCTCTGGCAAAGCATTCCAATGGTTTATTGCTTGCTGAGTAAGGAAACTTTGACGACGTAATGAGCTAAATCGAGGTTTATCAAGTTTATACAGATGACCTCTTGTAACGGAGACTGTAGATCTTGTGAATAATAGGTGATCAGTGGTTATAAGTCCATGTAAGTACTTGTAGATAAAAAACATATCACCTCTCAAACGCCTGTGGGCGAGTGAAAACAGATTCAAGCGCTCAAGTCTCACTTCATAAGGCAATTCGCTTAATCCAGGAATTAATTTAGTGGCCCTACGTTGAACAGCTTCAATAGCTTCCTGCTCACGTTTATAAAGGGGTGACCAAGCAGGTAAACCATACTCCAGTATTGGCCTGATTAGTGCTTTGTAAAGAAGCATAATAGTATTCCTATCCAGATACCTGAAGGACCTTCTAATTGTACCAAGGGTACTGTTAGCTTTAGAAACAATGAGTGAAACATGCTTCCTAAAATTTAAATCTTTATCCACTGTTATTCCAAGGTCCTTCTCAAAAATCACTTCCTCTAAGCTCTGGTGATTGCCTTTATAATCATACATAGTGTAAGTAAACTCTGGATATGAATTACCAACCCTAAGAACATGGCACTTATCCGGATGAAAGTGAAGTTGCCATTTTTTTGACCACTCACAAATACTGTCAATATTTTTCTGAAGAACTCTACAGTCATCCTCTGCCTGGACTTCCTTATATAACTTGGTGTCATCCGCAAAAATTTTAATACTACAATCAGAGGTACAAGATGGCAGATCGTTAATATACAAGAGGAATAAAATGGGTCCCAATACGCTTCCTTGTGGAATTCCACTTGTTATTCCAGCCCACTCAGACAAGTAACCCTCAACGCAAACCCTCTGTTTGCGGTCTTGTAAAAATTGCCTAATCCAATCCAATAAATCTCCTGCGATACCGTATGATCTCAATTTAACTAATAACCGCTCATGTGGGACCTTATCAAAAGCCTTCATGAAATCAGTATAAATAATGTCCACATTACTGCCGATGTCCAAGGCTTTAGTCCAGTCATCAAATACATCTACAAGTTGCGTCGCACAAGATTTACTTGAAACAAATCCATATTGATTATGAGAAAACAAATCGTTCTTAAGCATATGCCTCACAATACTATCTCTCACGAATGACTCACATAATTTTCAGACCACTGAAGTAAGACTCACCGGGCGGTAATTTGCTGGCAGTGTTCTATTCCCTTTTTTAAACAATGGGGTAACATGTGCGATTTTCCAGTCCATCGGTAAAACATGTTCAATAAGAGACCGCTGGAAAATACTAACCAATGCTGGGGCTATTTCATTCCGTACCTCATATAAAATCCTTGGATGAATTTGATCAGGGCCCTGAGATTTTGCTACATTTAAATTATTAAGCTTGCTTAAAACACCTTCAGTAGTTATCTCCACCTTCTCCAACAGCTCCTCATAATGACAGTTATCTAACTGTGGAACTGATGACAGATCCTCTGTAGTAAATACACTACAAAAAAAGGAGTTTAAAAGGTCCGCTTTATCCTTTGCACTTGTGACCTTAACTCCCTCATTGTCATTCTCAGCTATCAGGTCATGAACTGGTTGATGAAAGGTCATTTTTTTCCGCGTATAGTTCCAAAAAGCCTTTGGGTTCTGCTTTACCTCCATTGCAATTTTCTTCTCAAATACACTAGTAGCTTTCCTTGTCTCCCATCTAGCTTGATTCCTTAATTTTGAATAAGTCTTATAATCATCTGTAGTCTGGGTTTTAAGGTAAGTCCTCCAAGCTTTCCTCTTAGCCTTCACCTTATCAACAGCCTTGCCTGTCAACCATATTGGCTTTTTCCTATAACTAGGCCTATTAATTGTCCCATATCCAGCTGTCTTGGGAATATAAATCTCCATAGCATTTAGAAGGTAATCTTTAAAAATATTCCAAGACTCCTCGACAGACTTATCCCTGAATTTAGTATCCCAGTTAACTGCTAGCTGACTCTTTATACTCTCATAGTCACCTTTGTTATACATAAACTTAGATACATGATCCACTTGTGCATCCAGTAAACATTTGCTTTCAACTAACAATATATCATGATCGCTATTTCCTAATCCAGGAAACTGAGAAATATCGGAAATAGTATCAGGATCCTGTGTAAAAATTAAATCCAACAAGGATGATATCTGACCAAATCTATGTCTGGTCATAAGCCTCTGATGTTGGAATAGAAAGTTATCCTTCACTGCACTAAGAAAACGATCTGCAGTGCGACCCTGAGCAATTCTGTTCTCCCAGTCAATATCTTTGTAGTTAAAGTCACCTACGACTAAACAATCCCTGAATGAAAGATCAGTCCACTCCTTCATAAGGTCCAATAATAAAATATCGTTCTCATCTGAACTTGATGGACTTCTATAAATACAACCTACACACAAGGGTCTCCTGGACCCTATGTTAATGTCTACAAGCAAAGCCTCAGTAAACTGGCTAGTAATCTGACGGGCAGCTGATTTAATAAACTTACTAACATAAAGTGCAACTCCTCTACCAGTACTTGTCCAGTTATGATACAGTTCGAAACCTTCTATCTGCAAACTAACTATAAGCTCATTCCTTTTATGTAAACTTCTTTGCATACTCTTGGGTATACATTCATTTTGACATAAGGTGCAGTGGCTTTCGAAAAAACAAAGTAAAACAAGGACTGTAATTTGAGTAGTACATGAATGACATCACAAATTATTGCGCAATCTACCATTTTAAATTGAGTAAATAAGATTCAACATTTTATACCTCTTCTTAGGAACGTCCTGTGAAGATGGGAGTTGGACCATCTGGATTCATTTTTCAAGCTTTGTAACATATATTTTTGAAATTTTTGACTTTAGGTACACTGTAAATATCCAAATTACCTTGAAGCATGGTGCATCTTTTATAAGTGTTAGCAAAAGTATTTAATATCGCTGACGGACTGCGCGTGTTTCTTTACTTCAAGGAACATTCTTTCATCTTTTCCTCCATCCAAAGCCACCTGGTTTGCGACAGGAAAGCTAGAATAAGCATTCTATTCACTATCTCTTGGAATTTATCTTAAAACGCATTTTTGTTACTATTTGGAAAATCTACCCGGACTGGAATTTACCACGGAATTAGCCATCTGGAGTAACTTCAGATTTGTTTTTGGTGAGTACATTTCTGATTTCTTCATTCAATCTGTACAGTCCCCCTACTCTCCAAAAACACCTAGCCGAACAGCCCTAGTACTATGCCCTAAGCTAAACCTGGATCACTACCACCTTGATGCTGGAACTCATTTCCAGGACTACATACATGCCTTGTAGGTCAACAGAAGTATTTTACTGACTTAGTACAGGCAACATCTAACGTTATTATTATGCAGAGTTACACCGAGTTACAGGATCACACTCTGAACCAACTCCCACCGAAGAAAGTTCATTGCTATTGTGTTTTCTATGATTACAGTTTGTAAACACTTTAAATGCCGAAAAAATCAGCTTACCAGAATACTTAGAAAATTCTGTACAGCTTCTTTCGCACGATGGAACAGTCAGTGTGTACTACACAGTCGCGAGCTTAGCCTTACCAGACCTATGATTGTAGAATAATGACACTACACAACAGTGTTACGGTGATTGTAGCACTAACGTTATTGACAGCAGTATGGGTCAACGAGAATTTCCTGTATTCATTGCACGTAAAATGTAGTCGGTACTAACAGACACAGCTAAGCATGACTTGTGTTACGTGTACCGCGTACTCAAAGTCACATGAGCACTTTCTCGTGTCTCACGTTGTTTACAAACATTGAGAATACCGAACTACGTAGCAGGAGTAAGTACGCCTTGTTATGAAATATTAGGCAAGCAACTAGCCAATGCAGGGGTAATACACGCTCGCCTGGCGGGTTATCATGTGGCGCGCAAACCAGCAAATAGCAGTGACGGTGTAGCGGGAAGATGTGTCTCCCGTGTAAAAAGAGTCCTCTTAGCAGTACCTCCACAAAACAAAATCCATGTACTGAAGACCATCAAGTATGGTACATAGTATTGTCACAGTCTTCATAGGGAATAACTAACTAACAGGATTAAACATTTTGAGGGTATATACCTGCCCATTTTTTAACTAGTGACAACGGGGGGATCATGTCAGTCTACTCGTTTAACGTGAGAGAAAGTCAACATACTCAAGTCTGGTATCACACTGTTACTGTCTCTACCCAAGACAACCTTGTTAAAATCATCATCACAGCGGTGAAAGACAAATAATCTTCTTTAATAACCATCACTTCACGAAAACTTGTATGAAATATAATATAGGATTTAATTATAGGCCTACACATGTACAGTAATTTCATTTTTTTATCAGAGACAATGATAAAAAGTGGAAAGACTGAATTTATGCCATAAGCTCTGAAAATCAACCCTGAAAAATTAGTCTGTGTCCCACCGGACGATATTTCCAGGTTAAGTCCTGGAAACAGTGTCTGGAGAGACAGTTTTTCCCACCACATTAAGAAATTGTGTCCCGTCAGACACATTTTACTGTTACCATCTTTTCCGGACAGTAATTACAAACAAATCCCACTATTAAATACTGTCCTTTTTTGCCACTGTCCGCTAGAAACACACAGTGTTTTGATTATCCGCAAATGATTTTGGCAACGATAAACTGAGGCATCCGTATATGGTTGGCCGCGGTGGACATAAGACCATAGAGCAGGATATTATATCCTGCTCTATGACATAAGACGGACTGAACTCAACGCGTAGAAAACAGACCATGAACCAATCAAATCCACGGATCGTTGGTTATACCATTACACAATGGGATAGACTAGAATCCATTGAAAACAGAGGGAACTTATGAAATGATTTTGGTTTGATGTGGTTGATTATTAATACTCTTCCACATGGCGTAGTGTGTAGTGGTACTACATTAAAGTATTTTACAGTGTTTTAAACCGGTAGTTTCTCAATACATTAAAGTAGTACTTACAAACACGCCCACACCATTAGCTGAAAAGGCAGACAGTGTGTTTGGGACGGCTGCAGACCAAAATACACACGAACAGCGAACATTTAATAGAAAACAATATCCGTTTCAATAGAAGGGGGCTACAAGCAGAGGAAAGAGTAAATGTACATGGAATTTCAGAATTTCAGGTCGAATTTTCGGATACACGCATGTTGCAAAGAGAATGTGTCATTTTGGACCCGCGTGGGTTGAATTGAAAACCGGTAAAACTGCTTTGACAGACCGGGGCTTACAAAATAATGCACTTAGTTTTGACTTTACAGAGTTTCATGCAAACAAAACAGTCAGTTGTGGTACTATAGACAGTGGTGTACTTAGGGGGGCCATTGGGGCATGCCCCCTCACTTATGCCAATCTTTTTAAGTTCCTAAAAATACGTAAACTTTTTTAACACAAGTTTTACTTCAAAAGGTAGCATATGTGGCACCAGATTGCATGTATTAAGGGCACCTAATTTTTCAAAAATGTTCAAAGGGGGAGGGGACACCCCATTAGCCATGGTCCTCCCTCACTGATGCCGATTGTTTCTTGTTTTAGTTCCTAAAAATACGTACATTTTTTAACACAAATTTTACTTCAAAAGGTAGCATATGTTGCACCCGATTGCATGTAAGGACACCTAATTTTTCAAAAATTTCCAAAGGGCAGGGGACCCCACCCCTTAGACCCCTCCCCAGGCAGGCGATCACACAACATACTGCATGGCCCCCGTGAGAGAAATCCTGTCTACGCCACTGACTGTAGGATTGCCTAGTTAACTCAGAATAAAGACTCGGGTGTTAACGCCTCCCTGGTCAGAAAATTAGGTTTGCTTGAGTGGTTAAGTTCACGTTCTGATTACCTGCAGGGATGAAGAGAGATTTGTATTGTATACAGAACACCTTTCAGTGATGTTTCCGCCCAGATCTTTGACTCTCTGTGCATTCCCTGGCCCATAGGTTGCAGCGCCAGAGGGGGCTGGGGAAAACTGCATCGCCGAAAAAAATTAAGAAGAATCGGGATACCGGGAAAAAGAAAAGAGAAGGAGAATAATTAAAAGAAAAGAAAAGTAAAATAAAGCCGGGAAAATCAAAACGACAGACAAGAAAAGAAATAATATGAATAGGGGTGATAACTGAATTTAGGTAAGGTGGGGAAGAGGAAATTGGCTTGGTAAATTTGGAAGGAAATGTGGATGTTACTAGTTCTGTGGTAGACAGGGCTATAGGGATGGTGGAAAAAACGAACGGGACGAAATAGCCTGAAAGAGTGAATGGCTGGGAAGAATGGAACAAGGACAAGGGCTGCAGAAAGGCCGACTTTGCAAGAGGGAGAAAAAATAATGAGCGGAGAGAAAAGAAAGGGAAGGAACAATAAAAGGTCAGTTGCGGGGAAGAAACGCCCAGGAAAGCATGATATATAACTTAGCAGGAGGAATTTCGGGAAACAGAGATAAGGAGTAATGGCAGCGCCGAATCCAAGGGGGCGAAAGGGGCGTACGCCCCTATTTTCAGCAAAACAATGATTTTTGTGACAGAATTTTAAACCTCCAAGCCCATCTGATTGCACCATGCACTTTCTACAGACGTTTACGCCCCCTCTCTCATTTCTGGATTCCCGACCCTGAATAGGGGAAGGAACAATGAAGAGAGGCAGGAAATGTGGGAGAAGGAGACGGACGGAGCTATAAGCTAAAGTTTTTATTACTGATTTTTCTGGATACTTAAAGACATACACTCGTCACCCCAAAGTATATTTTTAGTGTGGGGGCATCAAAAATCTTAGTTGGTGACGGCTCTTTGATTAAGAGCAAAGTTTGAAAATGAAGAGTAGCTTACATTCCACACAATGCAACGGGGCTGTAACGTACTCGATTCTGGACTCGAGTCCATGCTTTGTCGGACTCGGAACTGGCTCACAATGGGAGGTTCTGGAATCTGAATTGGCCCGGAATGGGCTGCAGCTGGACTCGGACTCGGAACCGATTCAAGAAGAGTGCACAAAAATGAAAGTTAAATATTTGTTCCCTATAGGGCTACATTGTTATTGATGCACAGTTCAACACATAAATTTTCAAACACAGTCAATTAAAATACAGCTTGAATCAGGGCATGAAATTGACTCCTAAAATGCCCGGTTTTAATTAAATGTAATTACAAAACAGTACAAAAAGCATGATGCCACATTCGCCAAATAGCTGGACTCGGAATTGGCCCGGAATTGAAGAACCTGGAATCGGATACGGCTCGGAATTGAAGGGTATACTGGACTCGGGATTGACCATGAATGGTGGTCACTTAAATCTACATTGGCCCGGATTCGGGCCAGGTGGACTAGGATACAGTCCTGTAATACAGAGAGAGAGTTTGGATTTACACTGGGGGGGGGGCGTGCCCCCCCAATCGATTTTAGAATTTTTTTTAAATTTTAAAATGATCCCAAAAGGCGTTTAAGCACTTGCGCGCGAGGGGGTGTGGGAGGGGGAGTTCCCCCTCCCACGGTGATGTGAAAATATGTGATTTGGTGCATACTTTATACGATATTTTGTATGCAAAAGGAGACATATTATTATATATCTTGTGAAATATTTTGTAGGAATAACCATAGTTAATACATATTAACTATGGAATAACTATATAGAAATCAAATACACTACACACATATTGCTGGCAAATAATTTATCATTCTACAAGTATGCAGAATCACATAACAGCTTCAAACAAGTGTAAGGTGTTGCTTTTGTACATAGGCCTACCACTAGATACCATATGTTCCTGATATTTTAGGCGTGCAATTTGTCCCCTTCCGGTATCGGTATGGAGTTGGCAAGTACGCTGCCAGTGCTCCGCGTCAACCGGTTGGGGAGGAGCGCGAGAAAATCTTGGTCCAAAATGCCTCCCAGATCGCTGGAAATGGCACTTCCCAGGCCTATTTGCCCCACATAAATAGGGGAAACACTAGTAATATTGTAAAAAAAACATAAAAAATACCAACAGTTTGCTCAAGGGCGGCTGCCCCCTCCCCCCTTGGCTACGCACCTGTTCCAGCAAGATATGATCAGTTCCAAAAATATCCCTAAGATAGCACCATTTTGCATGTAGGCAACCTTAAATTAACAAAAAAATTTCAAAGAGGAGGGAGACCCCTCCCCTGTTTCGGCATCTTTATGAAGTGACAAAAAGGATTCCACACTGCTGTATACAATCGCAGGGGCACCCAAAAAGTTACAATTTACGGAGACTGGGGGGGGACTGAGGTGGCATTACGACTGTTCTCCCCCCATCACCAAATCCTGGCAGCGCCCCTGTAGCAAAATGTGACTGAAGATGAAAGCGCGTGTAGCGCGGGAGACATTTTGTAATTTTAGAAAGAAAAAAGTTACAGAAAACAAAATACGTTCTTTATTAAACGCCCTTTGGGATTATTTTTGGTCAAATCCTGGAGTCATATCAGGGCCAACGTTTACAGGTAGTAAAATTTTATTTTCGATCGATTTTTCTTGTAGGGCACAGTGATGCGTACGGGGGGACACGGGCCACGTACCCCCACCTAGCTGGGGGCCTGGAAACCCTTAACATGATCCGTCGTCTCCACTCAACCCTTTCCCCATCATTATGTCTTTTGTGCTATTAGACTACCAAAAAGGCCAGATTTTGATTCCATTTTTGTAAACATCCAATGCCACTTTGGAGATAGTCAAATGCTTTAATCGAATGATAACAATTTATGAATACCTTAGAGTCTCGGGGTCTCCGTTCCTTGGACCCCCAATTTAGCATTGTCCCTGGACCCACTAGGGGTCTTACAGTGGGACCCCGGGCCCAACGCCTAAAGGGGAGCACTGCCCGTCACTACGAGGCCTCCAGAGGAGCTCGGTCCTTCATTTTGGGGTGTCCGTTTTGAGGAACGCTTGAACCCTAGTGCCCCCTCTTCGAAAAGTCTGGGGACTCCACTGCGTGCTTGGCCCAACTAGTAAACCTGCTGGGACCTTTGCACACAAGTGAGGCTACCAAGCGAACGAAAAGGTTAAAAGGTTTCAGAAACCTAACAGAGCAGTATACTTCAAAGTATCTGCGGTCTTTAACCCCACTCCACAGCACAAAGATGCTACCTGTCTAATTACAAGACAGAATGTCCGTTAAGAACGCATTTCTTCAAAACTTTTGAAAAAAGGGACTGCCTACGTAGTATCAGATAATGCTACCGCCTACCTATTTTAATTTATTTTTCTTCATTTTTCAATGGGGGGGGGGGGGCATGGCCTGCTGCACTCCTCGCTGGATACGCCACTGCCTATGACGAGGCCCGGGACCGTATTCTGGGCCTCGACTAGGCCGGTCTCGAGAACGGAGAAGCAATTGTATAATACGGCTGACTGAAAGCAGATCCAGGACGCAATTTTTAATGAAAAATGTAATCTCCTTTTAAAAATTAGTAGCTCCTTGTAACAGTGTGGTACTGAATCATCTTTGTATGACACCATGGTAGTGACCCAGAGACTTAATAAGAAAGGAAAGATGTTTGATCGTGTCCGTTCGACTGAGGCTTAAATGATGTCAGATCTCAACAACCACCCATCATGACCTTCAAAAATTGCGAAATTTTGCCAAACAAGTGCTCACGGACAAAAGTATTATTTGATCCAAAGGACATGGCCTTGCCTTGAATCTTGGAAAGTAATTTTACGCATTTTTGGTCAAAGTTTGGGACTTATTCTTGAGTTTGTACTAGTATATCTTTTGACACTCCGCCGAGTCCACTTATGTCAAAGTTAACTTACGGCCTCCCATAAGTTCACTTTCGGTCTCCCGCAATAAAAAACAAAATGTTGGAAAGTTGCTTCCCAACTCCCCAGGGCCATACATGTTCAAGGCGACTTCCTCCGTAACCGCGTTTCGAAGGACAGATTTTCCTGTTGCTTATATGGAGACATTATTTCCTCGTAAAATTGTGTCCCCAGGACACATTTTCCTGTGGCGGGAGGACACTATTTCCTGAGAAATATTGTCCGGCGGGACATATTTTTTTGGAAAATGTGTCTGGCGGGACACATTTTCCAGGAGAGACACCATTTCCTTTTACAACGGCGGCGGAATCGTCAAGCTATAATCTAGGTCTTTGGGCCAAGACTTGGGGCATGAGATTCCAGCCCTCTAAGTGCAACATCATTACTTTCGCTAGAAAAAAAAATCCGGTCAACTTCGATTATGTCTTGAACGATATTATGTGTTGACTCGATAAAGTACCTAGGTGTCACGATTTCTAACGACTTAAACTGGGATAAGCACATTCAGTCTATCTGCAATAAGGGTAATAAGATTTTGGGCATACTTTATAGAAATTTATCATTTTGCTCTCGCGATGTGAAGTTAGCTGCCTACAAGGGTCTCCTTCGGCCTGTTTTGGAGTATGCTTGTTGCGTATGGGACCCACATCAGTCTTATTTACAAGATAAGCTAGAGAGCATCCAGAGGAGATCGGCTCGTTTTGTAAGCTCCGAATTTTCTCGCGAGCCAGGGTCGATGACATCTATTTTGAAGGACCTTGATCTCCCCACGCTGGCAGATCGTCGCAAGCAAAACAGACTTATTCTCTTCTCGAAAGGTTTTTTTGGTAAGGCTAATATTCCCATGGACAAACTCAGTCATCCAACTCGGAAAACTCGTGGGATGCACAACCTCCATTTTTGTCAACCCTACTCTCGGTCTAATTGTTATAAATTTAGTTTTCTTCCTAGTACTCTGAAAGATTGGAATAACCTTCCTGCTGCTTTGATTGATGGTTTAGATAGTCATAGAGATCCTGTTCAATATATTACCAATTTTATTAGGGCAAATTAGGGCACCCCTGACGCATGTGCGGTGTAGTAATGTCCTTTAGATGTGTCACCGTGATCCGAAAGAAGAAGAAGAAGCTGCCGTTGGCTAGCTGCCATTGTAGGAAGCTAGTAAAGTGTTTTGCAAGGCTTGACATTATACATATGTTAACATTGACAAGTTCTTCTTCTTCTTCTTCTTCTTCTTCTTCTTCTTCTTCTTCTTCTTCTTCTTCTTCTTCTTCTTCTTCTTCTTCTTCTTCTTCTTCTTCTTCTTCTTCTTCTTCTTCTTCTTCTTCTTCTTCTTCTTCTTCTTCTTCTTCTTCTTCTTCTTCTTCTTCTTCTTCTTCTTCTTCTTCTTCTTCTTCTTCTTCTTCTTCTTCTTCTTCTTCTTCTTCTTCTTCTTCTTCTTCTTCTTCTTCTTCTTCTTCTTCTTCTTCTTCTTCTTCTTCTTCTTCTTCTTCTTCTTCTTCTTCTTCTTCTTCTTCTTCTTCTTCTTCTTCTTCTTCTTCTTCTTCTTCTTCTTCTTCTTCTTCTTCTTCTTCTTCTTCTTCTTCTTTCAAATGCAGCACAAACGCCAGACAAGGCTATCCCGTGCTGTTGAACTAGGGCTAAGGGAGTCGGATGAATAGAAATAACTAGCTATAACGATTTTGATCGAGGGCTAAGAGCTGGTTTTTAAAGCTGTCCACTGATGGGGCACAGCGAGCCTGTTCCGGTAATAGGTTCCAGCTAGGGATAGTTCTTGGATAGAGAGATTTCTGATAGCAAAGCTTGTTAGTGGAGGGATAATGGTATAGATACCTTCCACTAGTACGACGGGTAGTCCGTCGATTAAGATTTGAAGGGTCAATAAGATGATTCCTTACATTACTTGGAAGTAATCCATGCGTTTCTTTATACATAACAACAAGACGAGCCCTAAATCTTCGAGTTTCAAGGCTGTCCCATTTAAGATCTTTAATCATCTCAGAAACACTTGATTGGCGACTGTAGTTGTTAAAGATGAATCTGGCAGCACGCCTCTGGACATTTTCTATAGAATTCTTTTCGGATTGGGTATAGGGGTCCCATACCGTACTACAATAATCGAGAATGGGTCGGACAAGAGCAAAGTACGCTGCAGTCTTAGTATCTTTATCACAGTGCGAGAGGTTTCGCCTCAATAGGCCTAATGTCCGGTTTGCTTTGGATACAATTTGGTTAATATGTCTTTTCCAGTTCATACTAGAAGAGAGTTCAACTCCTAGGTAAGGGTGGTGATTAACCTGCTCTAAAGTATGATTACCCATTTGGTAAAAATAAGGATTTGGATTTGCTTTATGGGAGACTCTCATAGTAAAACACTTAGATTTATTAAACCCCATCTGCCAGATTGATTCCCACTGACACAAATTGTCAACATCATGTTGAAGAATTTTTGTGTCCTCTATGTTTTTTATTTCCCGATACAGGATACAGTCATCGGCAAATAACCTTCCATAACTGTGGTAGAATCTAATTGTGCTGGGCTCGTTTCTGGTGTTGGTTGTTGTTTTCAGTAAAGGTTGTATGGACTTCAGGGCACTCTTATGGGGCCTTAGCCCTCCTTTGCCCTTTAACCTGTTATGTTATGTTATGTTATGTTATGTTATGTTATGTTATGTTATGTTATGTTATGTTATGTTATGTTATGTTATGTTAAATGCTGGTGTAATAGTTCTGACCGACTTGACCAGTTTTTCTCGAACTCTTTCAGAGGGTAAGTACGGAAGCCGAGAACACTGCGATGGTGTGAAATCTGACATGCCAGTTTTCCCACCCCTTTCTTCGGTAAATATGGGAAGGAGAAATCAAGATACGATTTCTCCTTAACCATTATCCACCGATAATGTGGAGTAGAGAAAACCAAGTAGTGAGGGGGTACTTCAAGAAAGGGCCATATACACAGTGTATATTTTCGAACACCGTCCATTAGTGGACTATGTCCATAGATCCTCTTTTCAATTTAAGTAACATAGCTAGCTCGCTCGTCGACGATATCTCCATGCCACGGTGGGGTCATCCCACGTTGGTAATAATATAACCAAAGTTATATCCAATCCTTGTCATGTGCGGGCGCGTCCATTTATGGACAAGGTGTTCGAAAATAGACACTGTAATGGTCCTTTCTTGAAGTACCCCCTCACTAACTTTGGTTTTCTCCACTCCACATTATAATAATGGATAATGGTAAGGAGAAATCTTATCTTGATTTCTCCTCCCCATGTTTACCGAAGAAAGGGGTGGGAAAACTGGCATGTTAGGTTTCACACCGCGATGTTCTCGGCTTCCGTAGGTAAGTGCCAAATGTGTAAACAGCTCTGACCACAGGGGGAGGCCCAAGGCTTAGAGAGAGGACTCATATTCTTGAGGGCGAAACCTGTAGGTCTCGAAGCTGACGTAGACTATGGAAGGCAGTACTGGATCTAACGTGGGAATGTTTCATAAGACTTAATTCAGGGGACATGCAATCTGCGCGCTTTTTACAGTGCCCTATAAGACCAATCCGACCTGCAGCCTCACCATGGTTGGGGCTGAGGTCAGAATAGTTGGCTTTCCAAACTCCCTAGACAGTAGTAAATCGTACCCGCACATATTTGTTTGGACTCAAGATCTTACACAATTTTGTGTGAATCTTGCGCGAGATCATAGCGGTCGGCCCGGGTTGGCGGAACAGGAGAACAATTTGACATACCAAACTATAATCCGTTTGCAAAAACTGCATTCTGAAAAGGATCAGGGAGGTGTTGTCACCTTCTTCGGAACAGATGGACTTCACTGCAGTTTCTGATATTTTATTCCGTTAGTAGACCGTAAAAAGTGAGACAACTCTAGATCAGTCTTCTTAAACACGGTCAAACAAGAGGCTGAAATCAAGGGGCATATTCCAAGAAGTAAGAAGAAAAACTTAAAGTTGACTCAATGATTCTACTCGTTTTAAAAGAGCTGTGGAAAGCCGCGAGCACATAACCCCTACTCGTAGCCTGAGTCCCCGAATGCAATGTAAAGTGATGTCACGCTGATCACATGTGATTTAGTTAGGGAAGTATCGAAGTATGACTCGCAAAAGCTTTTACTTTCAATAGTCAACAGCATATTAGGACAATTCATTCGCCCCTGCGGCAATTGTTTTGCAAATTTCATTTTATTAAACATAAAGAATTTAAATATAAAGTCGGTGCCTATTATTACTTTCATGTTTCATTTACTTTTGTCGGGGAGCGATCCCCGACAAAACAAATGAAACAAAATCGCTGAAACAGTGACAATTTGCATTCACAACATTTCAAAATCAACTTGAGACCCCCTGCAGCCTTTCAATGTTGTGCCCTATCTGATCGTCACAAATTCGTAGTCAACATTGGAAAGGGGAGCGGGGCCGAATGACTTGTTTCATTTACTTTTGTCGGGGAGTGTAGCATCATTTCAAAACATATTGGCAGGGTTGGGAAGTAACGAGTTACACTAACGCCGTTACTGTAACGAGTTACATTTGTGTAACGGAACCCTGTAACAAGTTACATTTGCATTTCAGTAACGGAGCAAGTAACTAGTTACAATTCTGTGTAAAAGTAACTGTAACGGCATTACATTTGCTCTAGTTACCGTCCCGTTACAAATAGTCAAAATGACCACAAATTGCATTTCCTAGAACTAGCAACAGAAAGTTTTCAAATTTATGCCACTTTGGTTGTAAAAATATTTTCGATATACTTGTTAATCATCTCTGTTATCGTCGTCGTCCTCATCAACCAGGCGCGGATCCAGGGGGGCCTGCGGGGCCCCCCCCCCCCCCCCCCCGCCACGAAAAAAAAAAAAACGAAAGGAGAAAAAAAGGAAGAAAAAGAAAAAAAAAGAAAAGGAGAAAGAAAATTAAGAGCAAAAAATGAATAAAAGAGTCTAAGAACGTATTCAAAGTATATATTTCTGTAGGGGTTGGGTGGAGCTACAGCTGGATTATCTCTTTAGATACGGTATCTTTCAAAGTGGTTGGCGACGAAAGGAGAGCTACAATATTCGAAAACAGGTGGATAGCTGAGTAATGATCCTTGAATTAAGATCTAAATAAGTAAACATCGTGACATATGCAGTATGGGCCCGGCTAGCTGCACGGAAATTTAGTAACAACTTTGTGTTAAAGAGTGAAATTTTTTGTAATCTAGAGGGATTGAGAGGCAAAGTTTTCTCCATACAGACCTTGCAGAATGAATACAGAAGACAAGTTGGCAGGTGACGTGCTATTGTGCACATTAGCACCAGATGCTGCAGGCAAAGTAGCGGCGTGCATACCCTATTCGATTGCGAAACTCTGAAAAGTTTAAAAATGAACTCAAAAGGCTTCTACGCTACAGACAGTTGCGTCGGCACAGTGGGCAATGGGTGACGTGTGTCCCCCTCCCCCATCGATTCTTGAATTTTTTTAAATGGTCCCAAAATTCGTTTAAGCTACAGATTTCTGTGGGGTGTAGGGTGAGATGCATTTTTGATGATTGGTTTATTTGTTCTAACCATTTTCTTTCACATACTGTTCTCAAACTATCATAAGCTTTGGAAATTCTTGACAAATTCCAAATTTTCGCACGCGCCGCTAGCGTCAAGCCTTGTGTCAGAGTTGTCCTTATTATCAATAGCTTTCGGTAACTACTCACGGGGGAACAAAAGAGCAAAAGTGCCTTTTAAGAATTCTCAGTCGGAAGATTCGTTTCTGAATAGCAGGTTTTGTCATGGACTAATATTTTATTCAAAATTTCGGCGCGCTTCGCGCGCATACGAAAGGGTTTACACCCGATTTCATATACCATTGACAAAGCTATGACGCAAGAAGTTATTCCAATGCAAACATTTTTCTCTAAAACGTACATCTCCTTCTCTGCAGGGCTCTCATCATTATGGGATCTTTAACTAATCTAGTCTAGCACATGATTTGAAAGATTGAAAGTACGTAATTGCCGTTGCTTATTTTCCAAACATTTTACCGCGACGTTCAATAACGACGAAAATCTTTTCTGAAACGAATTTTGCCTGTCCACCATCCTTCTTGCTATACCTAAAAAGAAGGTGATACATCATATCTCCTCCCATATGGATGTCGGGTAGACAGTTACAATCCCGTTGGTTCCTCTTTTGTATACTGTAACTAATTCAGAGCTCCCGGGAGGCGCTATACTGTTCTCCCATCAACCTTGGATATCCTTTTAAAGTGTAAAGGAAATATTTTATTATAGTCCAAGAATGTTTCCGTGGACTCCACGCAGGTATAATTGCGTGTACAATTTTCCCATGGGCGTGGTTCATGGGGGGACGGGGGACGCGTCCCCCTCACTTTTTTGGAAGGGGGGACATCGTCAAAAAGTTCCCCTCACTTTTTCAAAAATGATGGAAGAGACTGCAATTATACCTAGGAAAACGAATTTTTTAGAAGGAAAATAACCTAAAAATCCTACACTTTTGTTGCACCAAATCGCATCTGAGGGCATTCAGTTCTAGAAAAATTTTCCTTAGACCCTCCCCCATGCCGACGATCACAAAACGTATTGCCTCCCCGTGACGCAAATTCTGGCTACCACCACTGCTTCTTCCACCAGGACGGCGATTCACAAATGTGAAAAAGTCCCCCCCCCCCCCAACACTTTTGGAGATGGATCCACGCCCATGATTTTTCCTGGGACTTAAGGTTTGAAGACAATATATTGACCGTCTCTTACTTCCCTTTTTCACCCGAACAAAAGTTAGAATTCACTAAACTGTGGACAATTTTTAAACAAACAATCACTTTAGAATGACCCAAAGATACTACCATTTTGCATATAGGCCCCCTAAAATTAACAAAAAATTTTCAAAGGGGAGGTTAAACCCCTTCCTGGGATTGCACTCTCATGTACTAACAAGAAAAGGCTCTCCCACTCTTGTATATAGCGTATACAAAATCCCACTGCCTAAAAAGGCACGGTTTAGCAGTTATCTGCGGTTCCCCCAATCACCCACTCCCGCCGGCACCATCGGTCATAGATTTCTGAAGGGTCTACCCTTCAGTAATTCATAAAAAATGTAATATATCATCTCTCCTCCCATATGGATGTTAGGTTGTTAGAGTCCTGTTGCCCCCCCCCCCTTTTTAGCGTACAATTAATGCAGAGCTCTCGGGAGGCTCTATACCGAAAATTTTCGGCGCGCTTCGCGCGCAATTGTTTACGGTTACGGAAAAAGGTACGTTTGTATTGAGTAATGGATTTATTTTCATCACTTTTTACCAAAAGTCATTTGAAATCTTTCACGATTTTTGCAAAGTCTTCTCAATATTTCTTGATTTTCGCTTGACCTGCGCACTTTTAGCCTTGAATTGCTTCTTTTACTATCAATAATGTCCCAAACGTATTCGCATTACTCATCGGTGGGGTTCTACCATAAGCCAATTATTCGTGTGCTCAAACGTGATTTCAGAGGAGCCAGTATTTTAAGGATGTGAAGCAACTGATATTCATTTTTTCACCTCCTCTTCTTATGAAAAATGAAAACTTAGTATCGAACCCACCTTCTAATTGATCACAAAAGGGAATTGACACCTTTCGCCATAGCAATGGTTTTAAATGTAAATTCAAATTTTCGGCGCGCTTCGCGCGCAATTGTTTCATCTGACTTCCTATACCCGAATACCGTATAACGAAAATAAAACACTCATTATGGCAAAAATCATTTCAAGTTCAAGTTCAAGTTTCTCCGGAACTTCTGCAGATACATATAGTAACTTATACTGAGCCATACACATCAAATTCCATGCAACATGAAAAGGTATAAAATCTCACTGACATAAGAACTGGAGCCGATTTCTGTGCTCTTAAAAATGCAATATTGCGAGAGCTTCCGGGGCCTTCGCCCCCGGACCCCCACCGGGGCTCCGCCCCTGGACCCCGCCAGGGGCCCTAACGCGGGCCCCTGGACCCCACGCGTAGGGACTCGCGCTTCGCGCTCGTGGTGCACCTTCGGTGCACATGGGATTTTCCATCTTGGGCCCCCCCCCTCAAAATTTCTGGATCCGCGCCTGTCATCAACATCAAATTTTACGATTAGAATCAAAAGTTGATAATGGATGTACATGCTGTAGACTTGCAGGGCCACTTGATGGTCGATTTGGTGAGGTATTTTACAGGTGTGTTAGTCGTTCATATAATCAGTCTTATAACTAAGTTTAAAACTTAACTTGTGTGTCAAATTATTTAATTAACAGATCAATGCTGATTATCCATGAGACTGAGTCTTTGTGAGATTCGTTGAAAAATACTGAACGGTGCTCAGGCAAACTTTTTTCTGAGTCAGTGAGTAAACTAAGGTTAATTAACTAAACTGAAGTTATTTCGTATATTTTGTCTTTTAAAGGACACAGTGCCGATAGTGCATCTGAGAAAAGGTTTGGCGTACAGGCAGTCAAACACTAGGCTAACTTTGCATGTAAAATCATTGCCTTTTGAGACTTTTGGGCAGGACCCGAGTCCACCCTATCCGAGTGGAAGCCCACTCCAGTTCCATGATGCCCGAAATATGGGTCAGTGCAGAATCTGGTACGTGCCCCTCAAGTTCCAGCCAGTACTGTTTCCAGTGGCACCGATTCCGAGACCAGTCTATTTGCCAATGTATAGCATATTTTACATAAGGATGTTTTGTACATGGCCACCATTAATAAGGCCAGCGTTTGGACTCACTTTCATAGTCTGGCCTCCTCAGTTATTTGGTTGATTGTGTGTGACAATACTTTACATCTGTGCATTGTTCACAAATAACAATGGAACTTTTAATGTAACTTTCATATTTGATCACTCGGCTTGAATAAACTCCGAGTCCTGAAAAACTCCGAGTCCAGGTTAAGTTACATCACATTCTCAACTAATTTCGATTCCGGAACCTTCTATTCCGGGCCAATTCCTTGTCTAATAAAACGCTTTGGAGACGGGCATTGAGTTCGCGGGGCCCGGACTCGTGTGTTCAGTGGAGCCCAGTTTATGATACGGTGCCAAGCGTCAGTATACAAGGTGACATTGGTGTAGGAAGCTGTTCTTGACAAGGGGTTGAAGGTTGTTTTGGACCGCCGTCCTGGGCCGAGGGGTTTAAAGGTAGGGAATGAATATGTGAGGGTCCTTAGATGCAATTTGGTATAACACACTGGGCAAATTTTAAGGAAAATTACCAGGTCAAATTTTGACATTTTTACAGAGGGAACAAATACTGGGGTTTTCGTCCTTGAATTCCGCCTCACCACATTTCTGAGCGGGGAGGGGGCTTTCCACATCCTTTGTAATGTCGGTAACTCCTTACACTGGAAGAACAGTAAGTTAAGTCGAAGCCTGGAAACAGCAGAATATTGAAATGGCCAATTGGCGTTAAAAGTATTCTAACAAGGCTAATTGAAAGAGGAGAGAAGTGTCCGACTTATAGTTGCACCAATTGTAAAGGGAAAATTAATATTATGAAAACATGGTCTGCATGTGTAAACTAATTTTTATTCATTGTTTTATATCGACACAAGGTGAAACTTGAAATTTATGCTTTAGGAATTATCACTTTGCCCCACATTAGACCGTGAGATTTTCAAATTTTATTATAAACAATATGAGCATCGTATTACCATATTTATAACCACGAGGGGTGAAGACTTCAGTCACTGCTTCAGTCACACGCTTCCCCCGCCTTAAATAGCCGTTAACCTCTCTAAATTAGCCTATTATGGGATGGGATTACACAGGTTTCCATCCTTAAATATGTAATGTCGTAACTGAAAATTTTTTAGGTATAACCAGAATTCGTCTTTTAAATGATTTGCGTAGCACTTAGGCTCCGACAGAGTATTTTGATTTGCTGCCGCGGATAAGCGTTAAGAGCCTCGGCCTGGATCCCCAGTGAAGATCAGCTGGAATCATTGCCTTTCTCTGGGGAACACCTCAGACTAACCGGCACAAATGAGGTGTCGGTTTTCTCATTATTCCACCCCCCGTCCCTTTTCGGACGAGGTGTCGTATATTCTCGATGAAGTAACTAGTTACTTTTGAAATGTAGCTAGTTGCTTTTCAGTCAGAACTAACTGCAACTAGTTACTTTTTCCACACTGTAACTAATAACTGTAACGATTACAATTTTATGGAAACAACTGTAACTATAACGAGTTACTTTCAAAGTGTAGCGGGAACAACCCTGCATATTGGAAGGAATCAAGTATAGTGACTGTAAAATACATAATTTAAATTACATATCAGCATCAATCATTTGCCCTTTCCCAACTTGTTTACATTTTTCAAGATTCTTTGGAATAAATTTAATCGAGGGTCCGCACGAACAACTGGCAGGTCCTTGGGGTTGGCATGCGGCCCGAAGGGCCGCGTTTAAAAAGTACTGGACTTGATTTTTTTTTCAGGCCGTTGTCTCAGTTAATGTATTGTACAATAGGGGATCTTAATTTTGTTGGTGGGTCATAGTTTTCAGCTACAAAATTTCGCTTGCCTTCGTGGGTTCCAGGGATCCGAAAAGAGCCCTCGACAGCAAGTGAGTTGGCAGTAAAAGGGGAGGAGCCTAGGGAGAGCGGCAACGCCCCCAGGAAAAATTCACCCCACCTTATAGAGAAAAAACTTTTGTTCTAAATACGTTTGTCCTATCCCATCCCTTAAAAATGTTTCGCCCCTTCAAGCTATTTTCCCAGGTCACTGCCGTGTCTGGCAATAGTTTAAGGGCCCACCCCTCGGTGTAGTAAGAACAGGGAACTTGAAACATCTGGAAGCTTGAGGTGTTAACATAAGTGTAGAAATTATAATGAATCATGATTTAATTATCTTCTGAATGTAATTGCCTGGTGTGTATATGAAACCACAAACATCTGCAATATGGCCGTAGTATTTTTTTATTGTAAATCCAAGGTCGTACAAACTGCCTGGTATTTACAGGCCCATGACATCCTATTGCTTACGTTTGGAAAAGTGTGTCGGTTTTCGTTTTTTACCTCTGATGACCTAAAGTGACCTCTGGCCGCCACTGAAAAACAATAGGGTTCTTACTCTTAATATGATAAACTTTATATACTAAGTATGACAAGTGTCCATCCTTGCTATCTTGAGATATCGTGTTTACAAAGAGTTTAAGAATTCCGTATTTCACCCGGTGACCTCAGATAACCTTTGACCTCTACCAAAACCAATGTGGTTCATTTTCTGACTATAACGCATTAACATGTTAAGTATGAAAAGTATCCATGTTTCATAATTAGAGATATCGTGTTTACAATGTGTTCCGCTTATGACCTCTAGAAACCTTACATGACCATAGACCAACACCAAAAATACTAGGGCTCTTCTTCTTAGTATGATAATTCTATATACCAAGTATGAGAAGTATCCATCATGCTGTATTGACGGATATTGTGTTTACAAGCCAAGCGTCATACATACATACATACATACATACATACATACGTACGTACGTACGTACGTACGTACGTACGTACGTACGTACATACATACATACATACCAGCTTGATTGGATAGACATACATACGTACGTACGTACGTACGTACGTACGTACGTACGTACGTACATACATACATACATACATACATACATACATACATACATACATACATACATACATACATACATACCAGCTTGATTGGATAGATTCCTTTCGTCTTCGCAAGGAACCAGAAAGGTAAATCATTATTTGGATAATGGATTTTTTCAATTAGTGCTCAGACTACCAAAAGGAAAATTGTGTCATTTTCATGAAATCTGACAAACCATCCACTAATTCTTCCCCTTACATATTAGGCTTGCAAGATGTGGGGCTGGGTTGCAGCTCCCCCAGTTCGAGAAAAACGAACTCCTCGGGAAGTTGTTGGAAAACATCGGACAACTTTTCTAGCTAGGACACTATCTGTGTTTTTCTTTCTGGACAAACTCAGCAGGGATGTGTCCCGGCGAGTCTGGCCTAACCCGAGTCCAATCAAATTCCGCTTAACTAGTGCCCACCGAATCCGAGCCAATTCCGATTCCATTGGCCCTAATTCCGGGCCAATTTCGAGTCCAACCCCACCTGGCCTACTTGATAGTTTAGCACATGATACATGTTTTCAAGCTCATTCTTTTACATTGTAGTGTCTTGCCGCTTTTGTCAGCGTCAGGACTCATGGAGACAACTAAAACTTCATAGTCTGACCCACCCAGTAAATAACTTTACCATTAAATGACGTGTCGTACATAACACTGTCCACCAATAGATATGGACCTTTTACTTATTTTCGTCACTCATTTTTGTCAGACTCGACCGGAATCGCCTCCGAGGCCGAGTCCAAGGTCAGCCCAAATGATTCTGGGTCAATTCCGATTCCGTGACCTTCCATTCCAGGCCACTGACCTACGAGCCCATGAAAAAGTGGTCGTGAGTCCGGAACTTGAGTCCGGACTCGAGCGTAACAACCTGAAAATCAGTCCCTAAGAAGAAAAAGGGCGTGCGCCTTTACCTCTTGTCCAATCTAGTTGGTCTGCCAAAATTCCTTTTAAACATTAGCCTATTATTTTTCATTTAGGGTTCTGGAAAAAGTTAGGGCTAGCCATGTGCATAGCCAGGAGGGGGCGAAGCCTGTAGGCAAACTATCTAAGCGTAGCGCCACCATAGGTTGGCGTGAAGCGTATACAAGAAAATTTCGGCCGAAAATGCCTCGCAGGCCTTGTGAGTTGCATCTAAACATTTTTTTTTAGTTTGAGTTACTAGCAGTATCATAAAAAAATCATTAAAAAATACAAAAAATATGCTCAAGGAGGGGGCTTTCCCCTTCACCCCATTGGCTACGCCCCTGGGACTAGCGCTTATCATATCCCCCACTTCCTAAAGTAGAGACATGTTCCTCAGTTCCCGTCTGTTGACACACATGGGTAAGGTCAGATAATTTGGCATTTCAAACAGAAAACTGCACTCTTGAGTAATTTTTGTCCCTACAGTTTCTGTTTACTATGTGTGGCTCGCCAGCATCAGGTGAGTATCCAGGTAGGTGTTGAGGACCCCCCCCCCCCCGTTCGAAAAAAAAGAAAAGAGAAAAGAAAAGGCACGAAAGAAAAAAGAAAAGGAAAAAGAAAAAAGGAAAAACGAAAGGAAAGAAAAGAGAGGCAAAACGAAAGATAAAAGAACCAGAAAGCCCAAAGGCTTAGTGATTCCTTACCGTAAATAAATGCTTTGTGGCACTGAGGTTTATCCCTCAAAAAAATTATCCTTCTTGATATATCATGTTTCACGATGTTTTCACAATTTGAACTCTGGTGACCTTACATGACCTTTGAACTCCACCAAAAATCGAATACCAAAAAAAAAAAAAAAAGTAGGCCCACGCGTCTGAGATAGCTTCGCACCTGGGCCGTCTGTGTAAGAAACAGAACCTTTTCCACTACACCATCGACAAAGTCCTTGGATGATGGTATTTCTAATCTTGTTATAATTACAGCATCTTCATACATATTCAAAATTGGGTAATTAAAATTAGAATTACCTTACTGTCAAAGTATATGCTTTTCAAAAATATATGATGTTCTCTATAATTTAAAACTTGGAATGGTGCAAAAATTCAGTCCTAAAGTTTCGGTTAGAACGAAATGACACAATTCGAAGGTACCGCCCACTTTTTTTTTTAGTTTACAGGCAAGGGAGTGTCCAGGATTGTATGTATGGGGAGGGGATGTGCCCCGACACTATTAGAGTCCCTATAAAGGACACTATCTAAGCGAAGAAATTTACAAGTGAGAAACGTCTAGATATAAATTACATTTCTGAGAGAATAATTTGGATTTCAAATTACTTTTTATGAGCTCTTTTTGTATTTTTTCAAAGGCGTAGGAAGCTGTGTTTCTGGACTGGGTGCCGAGTTGAACGTTGTTTCGGACCGCCGTCCCGTGGGAGGGTAGGAGTAGGGGGTTCCCCCTCCCCTTTGGAAAATTTTTGAATATATGAGGGTCCTTAGACGCAATTTGGTGTAATATTTTGCAAATTTTAAGGATCTATTTTCGTTTTTTTTTTTCATTTTTGCGATGATCCCTCCTGCTATGTATGTAGGCGGACAAGATGACTAACTTTTTCCTTCTCGTTTCTTTGGTTTAATCAACTTGGAGAGAATGAACAAATTAATGAATGAATAGTTACGCATTTGTCTCATAAGTTAAAGGAGTCAAACACTTGTAAGCTATACAACCATCAATTGCCAGTTGTTAAAAGGAAATGTACAGTAACGTATCGTTGTCACTAACAATGCTCAGAACATATGATAATGGACTGAAAAATAACACATGGAGAAGGTCTAAGGGCCTTTGCGAAATTTTTGTTCATTTACGCCGGTAGCTTAGATGCAAAATTATGCTATTTTTGACAAATATTTAAGTGATTATGTATTGGAAAACTCACAATTTAGTAAATTCTTATTTTTGATTGACTGTAAAGGAAGGTGTGTTGTCTTAGTGGAAGGCTAACAACTCCCCTTGAAAAATTCTCGTTTAGATAAGGTATCTTAGATGCAAAATGGTCTTATCTTTCGCAAATATTTCAATTACGAATGCTACGAATGCAACCGTATATGCTACTCACATGCCGCTATAATTCAATAGGCTCGTTTAGCCAAAGTTCCCCGGGAAAAGGCCGTTTTCCCGGGTGAAAAATAAAGAAGTATTAAGTCGCCTGATGGCTAAATCCTATTCAATTCTAGCCTCATGCATGATATTAGATTATTCTAAGATACTCTATTGATGCAGGGTCCCTGCAGAGGTTGGAGATGTACTTTTTTGAACAAGTGTTTTGGTAAAAGTAATTTAATATTGTCCCAGTAATGGTTTCAAGATATGAAGTGTGTGCCGTGACGTGCGCTCGAAGCGGGCCTAAGTTTTGCATTTAAAATCATTTCCATAACAATAGGTGCGTGCAGACTTTGCACTGAGACGCTTTAAATTCCTAGCAAAATGCATCCGCCAGTTAGAGCGCCGCGAGCCTCTAGTAATTCGTATAAGCTTTCAATTTCACAAAATGTGTCTTCCCCTGAATTCCACTACTTTGCATTCTTGCAATGCTGTGTTCCTCCATAATGACTTCTATGCACAAGAACAATCTATGTAATTGTAGAACTCCAGGCCACCATTGAATAATACGAATACGTTTGAGACGGTATTGATGATAACACAGCCATGTGGTAAGGCTGTAAATGCGCGAAGAGAGCGAAAATTGTGGTACTTTGAGAAGTATTTGAGAGAATTGTGATAGTTTGAGCTAGATGTGGATAAAAAATGATTAAATAGACTCATCAGTGAGTCAGAAACAGACCTCACCCTACCCCCTACAGAAATCTAAAACTTAAACGCCTTTGTGGCTCACTAGCTTTAAAATTTTCGGGAAAATTTTCGGAATGATCAATTAGGGGTGCACGTCCCCCATGCCCCCCGTGCCGGCGCCACTGGTAAAAACAGTAAAAGGTAAAGTAAGTAAAGTAAAAGTAAAGTAAAAGGCGCGTGGGGAATATCCTATAATCAGGGACCATTGCATTTAAGGTTATTTACCTCTTTGTGTGGTACCTAGGCAACCCCAGCCTTGCCTAATGCATCTTAATTTCTCCCCTTCTTTTTCTTTTCTCTTTGCATTTCCCCTTTTTTCGCATTTTTTATTTTCCCCATTTTTCAATGTACAAAGAACGCTCGCGTAAGGCGCACGGCACTGCGCCTTCAACCGATGAATTGAAAACCTTATGTATTTCAGTGGTACTACCTCGTATTGCATTGTGGGATTGAATTCCGCATCGACTGCAAATTCTTACCAGCGTCTCGTTGCCAATGATACGCAGCCTTTTCTTTTCGTGTAGTCAGATCCCAATTTTACTGGAGAGAAATTGGGATGGGTGAGGACTTTGTGAAGGAAACCCAAAATACATTGGGGAAAATAATAAAGAAGCCACCAATGACGGCGAAGTTGCTCAATAAACCACCTTTTCGTTTCCTTCACGACATCATAACAGAGGTCAGTTGATAGGCTAGTCCCTTACTTTGTACGCAACACTGTAACGTTAAACTATAATGTGAATGGTTACTGTGTAGCCTAGCCCATTGTGGTTGCACACACAGTGATAGTCACTGATACAGCACTGTGGCCTATGCAAATTGCTATATGGATTAAAAACAACTGGTAAGCATGATTGGGGAGATAACAATTCCAAAATTTAGGACTTTTTATGCTGATTTTACATTGTAATTGTATCGACCTTGGTCAAAAGCAGTCGCCCCCCAAACTTCCTATTTTGAAACAATAACATAGGCCTAGGCCAGGGTAAGACGGGGGTTTTCGACCGCTAGGGTATTTCCGTCCACCATGAACATTTCTCCCAAATTTGAATTTCTTGAAGAAACAACAGTAAAAATGTATTTGCCACCAAGTACTATGAACTAGTGGCAATTTAAAATCACCAAACTTTTAACCCAAGCTAACCATTTAATATAAAAAATCCAAACCTGAAAACCGAATGTGTATAGGCCTACATATTTTTCAAAATCATGTTTTCTTACAATGGGCGATAAGCCACATGACTTACTTATACATACCTTTACAGCCATAAACTTAATTATAAAGTGGTCAGATTTGATAACCAAGATAGATATAAGGTTTCACGGTACCGCAAAAATTTGGTACCGTCAATACCGCTACAAATGGTACCGGTAATACCGTAGTACCGGTACCAAAAGAGAAAATAGTCTGACTTTAAAAACAAGAAAATACCCGGAAAAACAACAGGTATTAACGTACGTGCCGTGTTCTGATCATCCCTGCCTTCCGCTACACTGTTAATGAATTAAGTACACTCAACACATTGGTAAACAAAAAGTGAAACCCGCCGAAAGCCAGCCTCTGAAAAACACGGGGAGCGGAGTGCGATTTTGAACCCGAAAGTCCCAAAAGAACACTCAAAACTGTACTTACAGTTACGAAAATAATTTCTAAAAATGATGAAAATCGCCTTCGTAAATTATCACCTGAAGTTTTTAGGTGGAACTTTTCCAAATTATTCCCATAAAATATTGGTTCATCAAGCCTATTTCCGACCGCAATTATTACTATCAAAACATTTTTTGCAACATTTCATGTTTTGAGTTCAAGATGCCTAACAGTATGATAGCGCCGCAATCTAGCTAGCTTTTACCCGCGTAAATCATTTACTGATATAACACTCGTAGGATGGGGACTCCTATTTTCGTGCAGATAGGCCAGCTTCACGTAGAGGTAGGCCTAACGATATAGGTACGTTCTGTACGATCTTTGGGACTGCACGAAAATATGAGAACGCCGTACTACTGAGTGTCTCAAAAATCTAAATTGACTTAAGTAAGTCTGAATTCACGCGACCACGACGACAACGTTCAATGGGATTTTACTGTGTAGTTTGTCTCACATACAGTTAAGTCAATGGACAAGTCCCATTGACTCACTGTACAAACTGTTGAAAGAACGTTCTTCCGAAGATTTCTCTCACACACAGTTATGTCAATGGAGAAGTCCCATTATCTTACTGTGTTTGAAATCGTTGAAACAACGTTCATGTCAGAGCCAGCGATGCAATGATTCTTCGTAAGCTTACAACGAATTTCTTAATGATACGATGCCTTGTGTAAGCATAGGCAAAGTGAATGATACCAACTGTTATTAGTACATAATACAAATGTATGTGCTGATAACGAACGATCGTTCGAAAACTGCACACAATGTCGAAAGAAAGCAAGCCACAAGTTAGTGTGGGAAGTATTGGTTGGGCGAAATTTCCCGTTACACGTGGTAATTTACATACATAACAGTTAAAGGGCAATTTCCGAAATTACGAGGGGAAATTTGTGACAGAAATGATGCAAAATGGTTACAGAATGAATGTTTCATGGTTACATTTTTATATGTAAAGGAACACAAGGCAGTTATCATATGGATTATAGTATTTATATTTCAGTTATATTCCATTCAATTGCAGTATTTTTAGATTTTTGTTTTGACGTATTGTCGGGTACTGTTCTCCGCGGTACTTCGGTACCTTGTAATTGGTGGTACCGTACCGTATCGGTACCAGTACGTACCGGTACTCACAAAAATACCGGTATACCGTGAAACGTTAGATAGATAAGGGTTGTTGGGATATTGTAATGAAAAGAACCTGCTCCAAAATTGTTACTGCCCTCATTTAGTGGGGAGGTCGAAAACCACCCACCACTTTTCAATGTAACGGGCTATTTTCGACCGCCTAGTTTTTGACTAGCATAAAATCATGGAAACTACAACAGTTTGATTAATTTTAATTTTTAGTGATATAATTTATGGCCATATACCAAATGTAAAACAGTTACCTTCATATGTAACTTCTATCACAACATCTGCACGATGACCACCTTTGACCCATACAAAATTCATTTTGCCTTAAATTAGCATGGTTTTCAATGGGGCGGTTGAAAATACCCTACGGTAGGTTGAAAATAGCCAATTTTCGACCACTTTTATCAGCATTACATATTTCAGTAAGAGAAAATTAATAAAATAAAAGGACATACACTGAATGGTAGTACAGGCATTGTAGGTGTTGACCAAAGGTAAGTTGGTTCAATTACTTTGCTCCTTTTAATTTTTGAAACCAAAAACCCTTAAGCGGTCGAAAACCCCCCATCTTACCCCAGCTGTGATGGCACGACCGTTAACATCAGAAGTAATCTAATAAGGCCAGCGGGTGCTGTTTACAATTTTTGTACTGAGCTGCATGTACCTGTTCAGTGTAGGCATTTTGTGCGTTCAATTTGAGGCTGCATATCTTAGCGTGTGCGTGCTTGAAATATTAAACAGGTTCATGTGCATTTGAAAGGGAGTTTGCTATGCGCGTGCTGCATCAAAAATTGAAGCACTGATTGTGACAGCAGTTTTGACGCGCTTTGTTGACTGTATTGATGCACAAAATTCGAAAGTGGCCTTATTAGGTCATGTCACTATACATCTAATATAAGTTGCGTTTTATTCCATAAATATCTCTTATTCAGACATTGAATTCCACCTACCCCTCATTCCACTTACTAAAATCAAGAATGCGCAAGCTGTCTTTACCTTGTTATAATATTAATAGTTTGCTATAGCATCATCGGTGATAGGCCTATTTAATAGTCAAGAAGCTATATACTCTCGAAATAGGCCCTGCTGGCATTTTGAGGTATGTGATTTGGTTTTGTTGACTTGCATATAATCAATGCAATACACACTTTCAAAATAGTTCTTAACGTGATGCTTCAGGATTTGATAGATACGCGGACGAAATAAGCCCTCTCTGTGTTGAAATTTCCACAGCAGGGCCTATTTCGAGATAATGCCACCATGAGTCGGTCAATTAAGGGAATATTCACTAAAAACATACAAATAAGGTAGTAATATGTAATTTAAACTTATCCATTATTCTCATGAACATGTTTTTACTTAATCCTGAAGCTAGGGAATTTCGTTGGCAAACTTTCAAGAGACAGAGAAATTCCCACCACAAGTTCCAGATGCCCAGGTTCAAGAACGGTACCTTGAGTCGGTCGCGCAAACATTATGAAAGCCCATAAGACTGATATCAAAATATATTCCATGAATGATATCACCATTATAGAAACAAATCATAAAATGATGGAAGGAGACCATTTGCAGTGATTTGGAGAATTGTTTAAAATAATTTTTTAGGCCATTTAAAGAAGGTCTCAAGCCACCTTTAGGTAACACTACATTTAGGCTAGGCTGGGTAAATTTCTCCTAAAAATGGGAGTAAATGCTTATTTTTGACAGAGTTTGAGCTAGTGTCATGTTGTGCTGGAGTTTCTCTAGTACAGTGATAGGTTTATTTGTTGGCTACAGCGCACCTATCTTACATTTTGTATACAGTGACCGACTCAAGGTACCGACTGACTCAAGGTACACTCACTATACAATGGAATACAAATAGGCCTACAATCAGTTCTAGCCTATCGAATGTCCGGAGGATACATAGCAGATGAACTCCATAAAGCAGGATTTGCATCACCCCAAGTATGACTTTTACTTGGTGGTAAGCCCCACCCAACATTGTCTGTACTGCTTCTCCTTGCGCAGACACAAACAGTTCATTGCTCAAGGCTACATTCTGGTGAGCATAAAAGACCCCATGTGTAATCAAAACATTCTCTGTGCATGCTATATAATACTGTATGAGCTGCTCTGCATCTTTTGAATTTTATAACTCTGATGTCAGTCAAAGAGTAGTCACCAACTGAGACTTTTGCTAACCCCCAACTAAAAGTCATACTTTAACTTTTCTGTCTCTAATAGAATGGTACCTTTGGAATGGAAAATGGCAAATGTTGTACCTGTTTACAAAGGGTCACCGAAGCCAGTAGCTGTTACTTCAAGCTATAGACCAATTTCATTAACACCAATTGTTAGTAAAATTTTGGAAAAGCTTATTTGTTCAAGGTTCATGAAATTCTTTGATGAAAATAATATTCTTGGTACAAACCAATTTGGCTTTCGCCCTGGGAGAAACTGTGAGCTAATGCTATCTAAAGTTCATCATCTTATTTCCTCGTCATTGGATTCTTCTTCGTGCAATCTGGTGGATGCTGTTTTCCTTGACTTTAGCTCCGCTTTTGACAGAGTGCCACATAATAAGCTCATTTTAAAGCTTCACAAGTTGGGGATAAGAGGAAGCATTCTTGCCTGGATTCAGGACTTCCTATGGATGCACCAACAAAGAGTAGTTTTTCAAGGGGCGTTTTCTGAGTGGACCACTATCTATAGTGGAGTTCCACAGGGATCTGTTTTGGGTCCCATACTGTTTCTTGCTTATGTCAGCGATATTTCCTCTGGTCTTTCCTCAACAATGTTTCAGTTTGCTGATGATCATACTATTATCCGACCTATTACTTGTGAAGGGGATAAGGATATTTTACAGAATGATTTGAACACTGTTTTCCAGTGGTCTATTGATAACGAGCTTCCACTGAATGTATCTAAGTGTGCTATCATGCACATCTCTAGGTGTAAACCTAACAATGCCTTATTTCATGATTATTGTCTTGGAAGCAATCCTCTCAATGTTGCTGAGAATTATGAGCTCCTAGGTGTTCTGTTTAGCAGCAATTTTTCTTTCAACATTCATCTCGAACATATTTGTAAATCTGCTTCTAGACTAGTAGGATTTATTTCTCGTTGTACAAATGGGATGCCTCATGATTCTTTCTTACTTTTATATAAGACTCTTGTCTTACCTGTTTTGTTGTATTGTGGTTCTATTTGGCACCCTTTTAACGTATGTCATTTAGACCGTATTGAAGCTGTACAAAGGAGGGCTACCAGAATTTTGTATCAGAGGAAATTTCCAAATGAGATAGTATCATACGAAGACAGGTTAAAGCATTTTAGTATTATCAGTATCAAGCACAACCTTGCATTATAGAGACTTGCTCTTGGTCATAAAATTGTTCATGGGTACTGTCCAGCTGAATTTACTCAATTCATTAGACCTAGCACTCGTGCCCCTGGAAGGCTTCTTCACTGGACTGCGAAGACTCAGACTTTCTATAATTCCCCCTTTGTTCATTTTACAAGACTTTGGAATGATCTTCCTCTGGATTTGCAGGAAATTCCCTCTGTGAGGAGCTTTCGTAAGAGACTATCTGATTATTATTTATCTATGTATTAGGTATTCTTAAGATAGGGTAAGGGGTGCACTCACTTCACTGTGTGTGTTTCAGATCTCTGGTCTATACCCACTTACCTGGTACCTTCACTATTGTTTGTACCAAATATGTAATAATAATAATAATAATAATAATAATACTACTACTACTACTACTACTACTACTACTACTACTACTACTACTACTACTACTACTACTACTACTACTACTACTACTACTACTACTACTACTACTACTACTACTACTACTACTACTACTACTACTACTACTACTACTACTACTACTACTACTACTACTACTACTACTACTACTACTACTACTACTACTACTACTACTACTACTACTACTACTACTACTACCCCTACTACTACTACTACCACTACTAGTACTAGTACTACTACTAGTACTAGTACTTCTACCACTACTAGTACTGCCACTACTACTACTACTACTACTACTACTACTACTACTACTACTACTACTACTACTACTACTACTACTACTACTACTACTACTACTACTACTACTACTACTACTACTACTACTACTACTACTACTACTACTACTACTACTACTACTACTACTACTACTACTACTACTACTACTACTACTACTACTACTACTACTACTACTACTACTACTACTACTACTACTACTACTACTACTACTACTACTACTACTTCTTGGGGTGATGCACATCTGTCTTTAAGATTATAAATGGTTTAAACTGTTAAACGTGTCAAAGACACTTTTTAATTCATAAGACAGTTTCTAGAGATTGTCTTTTCCAAACACAATCAAATTATTACAGAATGAGTAACACACGGTAGAAAATATTCGTGGAAAATTCATATTTTGTATGTGAAAAATTTGATAGGGTACTTGAGTCCAGGCCCAGGCTGGAAAGTAGGCCTATGTATGTTATGCTGAATACCTGTTATCTTTAGTGTGCTGATTTGACTTTACACTCCAATTTGATGGCATGATTTTCCAGCCTTTTAGCTACGTACACACCATATATACCAGTGGTTCCCAACCTTCTTAGACATCTGATACCCCTAGGTTTCATCTTGGAGACAGAAATTCTTTAGTTTAGTTAGTTCAGCTACACATAGACCTGAGATTATCTTACATATCCATCTTGAGTATCACCATTGGAGCTATGCTTCCGTTAATGCCAAAATGTCTAACTTATACTGTCGTACATGAGCATAATACAATCCCTCTATGTACCTTAGATGAGTACAGTGTGTTTTCTCTATGATCATGTGCTAGCCTAATATACTGGCATTGTTTGTCATTTCACAGGTAATTAAAGAGACAGGTTTTATGAAAGGCCTTTATTCAGAAGGAGATTTAGTTTCTAGCAATGTAAAGGTAAGTATCATTTGAAACAGACATGGAATTTAAGCATTTAAGCATGTGGTAAGTGGTTGAATCATATGTTCGAAGCTCGGTCTTCTTAGCATGTGTTGTGTACTTTCTATACATGTATATAAAATTGTGCTTTGTCATATCTGCTATACAAAACACAAGGTGCCTAACCGGAGTAACTTTGTGGCACAAATATGCACCACCTTTTTGTAAGAACATCAGGTGTAGCCTTTGGTATAGCTGCGTATTTTTTGTAGAATTTGGCAGAAAATTTTTAAACTTAGGTTAGCTATATCGTGTTGAACAAATAAGTATTACCCATTATCACTGATTACACATTCTGTATTTGACTGGGTGCTCTGCACATTATCTCAAAGGAAACATTCCCTGGAAGGGAAAGATTCAATGCCTGCACTTAATCGAAGCCTTGACAATGCCTTCTGCTTCGAGCTTCGATTGTTGGAATTGCTCATTTTGTCACAAGGGTTTGCACATCTTTTGTGGCTTTGGGTATGAATTTTTTCAGTGTGGTACGTATGGATTTGAACAGAATTGTAAGTACAAACTATACCAGCATAGATCATTTGCCACGCAGTAATTTTGACTGTTACCAGGGTTCTAGCTTTGCCAGCCGGCTGCAGCCGGCACTGACGCTTGCTGACCGGCATGAAGAGCAAATCGCCAGACTACCGGCCAGCACAAAATTCAATGAAAATTACAAGGAAAATGTCTGAAAATTTATGGAAATATATATTATTGCAATATAAAACAGCTCAAATTTTTATCTGGTCATTTGATGCAAAACAAGGCATTCATCCAGAGTCCCTAACCTTTTCTAATACTGCAAGAGAAAATTTCAGGCCCCTGCTGTACTGTATGCTCGAGCTTCTTTCTAGTCTATATGTACTTTCCATAATCTTCTTTCCATAATCCATATACACTGTACTTTCAAAACAAACAGGCAACTTACCAGCCGGTACTCAGAATCCTCTAGCTAGAACCCTGACTATTACATATCTAGAGTAGAATTGTTGACCATTTCCTTGATTTCACCAACTTAACTGTGTTCCAATATGAATTAACAACCCATTTGAGGTGATGAGATGTCTGTATCTCTTTAGTTTTTTGACCAATAAGTGTGATCTGGCTCAAATAGTTAAAATAGTTCCAGACTTGCTCACTGCTATTCAGGCTTACTCTGACATGGGAGACACAACCATCTCTTTGAAAATTTCCACATGTTTAACACATGCACAAATTTGCTCAAATGTCTTAGCTTTTGCTGCACATGCACAAATGCCCAAAACTACCATCACAGTAATGTTATACAGCCACCTGTTGCTTGCTTGGAAGATGCGTTTATTGCATACTGTAGTGTGTTAAGTTGGTTTGAAAAATTGGAAGCTGAAAATGTTTGCTCTCAGAAGTAAGCATGGCAGGCCATAAGCCATGTTTTGTACCACACAATATTTATTTGATCAAGAGATCAGGTGGCACCAATATTTGGGCACTTTGTCATTATTTCATACCTTCTTCAGGGGCATCAATACTTGCCTGCAATTTAATACCAACCAGTGTACATAAGCAATTTTCAGGGTTTACTGTGGATGCTAAACTACATTATCTCCTAACCAGAAATACAATAATGCATTGAATATATGTGCCTTATTATCTTAAGACATGTATGACTCTGTGTTGTATAGTGATACGACAGTAATTTTATTACTGGTTTGTTTACTTCATACCCAGAAACTTAGGGGAAATACCTAATTTTACTATTTATGTTCTCAAGCCCCATGAAAGGTACTTTTGAATATTCATCAGTGTGTCTCACTAACTTCTTACACAGTACATCTACAGTAAGTGTACAATACTGTATACTAAGATAATGATGTACTGTGTATTAAAGGAATAGTGCACTATTCAAAAAGTGTAATACTGGGCACATACATGATCTTTCTAATTGCATGTATAATCAACATTGCCTTTTTTCCATTCCCACAGGACAAAGAAAGTAAAATAGCATTCCTTCAAAAGGCAATAGATTTAGTTGGTAAGCTTTTTAAACACATTTTGGTGTGTAATGTTTTGTGACTGATGTGGAATGAAGTTTTAATGCCTACAGAACATATTTTGGGCATATATTACTGCCATGGTCACTCCTTCACATCAGGTATCCGTGATCACGACGGCGGAGCTCCCAGGTGGGACCTGTTCTATTCAGCCAGTCTAGAACGGGACCACTGTCGGGTGGTGTCATTTAAGTCATAGTTTGTCCCTTGGGGACGTTGTTACTCCTTCAGGGAGCAGAACTCCTTTGGGAGTATTGTTTGGTTTTCGCCCCTGGCTCTTCGCCAGAGAGTGAGGGGACTTTTGGAAAAAAGCCCCTCCCTCCTTCAAATAACAAGTGCTTGTTTCATGTATTGTATTATCCCAGGGTGACCTTGGATGCAATGTTTAATGTCCTATTTTCAGAGTGCAAATTGAGATGAAAACTTCTGACATTTAGCCTTTTTGAAAATGAAGATTGTTTTCTTGTGCAGTGTTCCATGCACTATGTCTCTCTCATTCAATCATTGTTATTCAACTTAAATTGTGCCTGTACCCAACAATGTAGAAATACAATTTATAGAGTTTGACACAGTTATTACATGTGTAAAAATCCATAATTTTAATATTCAAGATTGATTACATCTTGCAGCTGTGACAGTGTAGCAATTAACCACAGAAGTATTACATGTGGAATAAAGGCTTACTGAAAAGCCCCCTTGTGATTCATCAAATAACTGATTTTCATTTTTTGTTTTTTCCATCCAACATCCCAAATCTATAAATCTCCATGTTTTCATGTCCGTCTTTCCCACACACAGTCACTGTACGTCTAATTGTTGATAAAAAAAATTCTTGGTGGGTACACCCAGGACCTGCAGCTTTGATACATTGCTTAGGCCATTATTGTGATAAATCATTAAGTAATTGCAGAAGTCAGTTTTGCAATTTTGTGGTTGAACCAAAAATGGTTTTGCTACATGGTTACAGCCCCATTTAATCTGAAAGCAGACACTTTAAAAAGGTTACCAAATATGTTGAAAGGTCCCTTAACAGTGACAGTTACAACATGACAAGTATGTCTGTGTTGCAGAATCTCTTTGGGAATTGTCTGCAAAAGTGTATGTGACTTTGTGTAATATCATTGTCAAGTATTTACATAGTAAATGCAATACCACATGGCTTCCCTGTTTGGTATTTTTAAAACATTTTTGCAGCTGTGCTAAAAATTACAAGTTGTACATGTGTAGTACAGTAGGTGATGATAAGGATGATGGTAACAGCCATGGCAACGGTGATAGCGATGATGATGATGATGACGACGACGACAACGACGATGGTGACCACAACAGCAATAATTGTTATCATAGTGATAATGGAAATAAATTCTGTGATGTTTAAATATCACCTGCCAATGCTCAAAGTGCCATTTGAAAGTCAGGACTGCAAAAAGGCTTAAGCCTTGTCAATTGAAAATCCAAATTTTCCAAATAAGGAAAATTTTCAAAAAAAGGAAAACACCCTTAGTGACAATTACAGAAATTCATTGCTGCAAAGGTGATACAAACCATACAGTGTCTGTTTACTTCATAATAAAAGTTTTGTGCAGTGGTATGCAGAAAGGGTTTGGGGGAGCACAGTCAAGGTAAATAGGAACATTTTCCTCCTCACCCATGCCCCCCCCCCCCCCATCACACATTAAGAAATTTTTTAAATACTGTGCAGTCCACTAGTTTAATGTGCAGTTTGTATTTCAGCATGGATTGAAATAAATGATCTTTCTTTTCTGTCTTTGAACCTCTTTTCCTAGTTTTGGTCACAGGTCAGTCACTCTCTGTGAGGCCATCAAAAGTAGTTGCTGGTCATGAACCTGAAAAGACAAATGAATTTTTACAAGCAATTGCCAAAGCTTGCAGATTAAAGGTAAGCAATCATGAAATATGTTCAAAGTAGAACTTGTGTGGAAGAAAAGGGTTGGCCTTGCTTGAAACCACATGTTTCTTAAAATGTGTTTCTTCATGATCACATCTACAAGAAAAGCAGACCTCACTTCCCTACCTGCAGGCATATAAAGGTGGGTCTTGGAGAGGTCAAAAACTGGTGAATGCTGTAGTTTACTTAAAGGGTGAAGAAATGCTCATTTAACATCTGCATGTGTGATCAGTTCAAGAATGGTTGTCACCAATGTTTGTGCTATCATGTGATTTGATGCACTGGGGCTCAGAGAGAAAAACAGAAGAATGTCTTATATGTTCCTAAAATCTATTGATAAATTGTGATGGTCACAAACATACCAAGTACAGTATCTACCACTTGTGGCTCAATTGGTTCCAAATACAGCATAATATACAGTACCAGGGAGCACAAAATACCCTGGAGCTTCCAGGGTCCTAAGCAGGCCCTGGGCCTCTGCTATTAAAGGCTTTGTGCTATACATTTGCATTTGTGTATTACTTATGCACATACTCTGCATTTTATAATGAGTCAAACTTTCTGAGTTTGGTCAGTTAAAAGCAATTCATAATTGGTTAGAGAACACAACCCATGTAACTGCTTTTTGGCATTTGTTTACAGCCTGACAGTTCAGAAGAGGTAGAGAGAGTTTTGAAAGGAGAAAAACCAGGATCTGGAAAACCTCCAAGACCCAAGAAAGATGAAGACAAGAAAAGAGAGAGAAGTGCAAAGAAGGAAGGTGAAAAAGACAGAGAGAGGGATAAAGATAAAAAGGTTTGCTTGCATTGATGCTTCTTATATTCCTATCAGTTAAATATATTGGGGGGGGGGGATCCTCGTGTGGTTACAAAGACGTGCAGGTTATAGTTGCTGTTTATGGTTGGGGCTGTATAGCCCTTTTTAATGGTCTTGCTTCATGTTCAGCATGTGTGTTACAGTTGAGATATTGACTTCATGTGATTCTTTTTTAGATCATGTCTAAAGATCTTACTTTTTGAAACTCTTGTGTAGTTTCAGAGGTGTTTGGATTACTTGCTGTTCATGGTTAGGGCTGTTTGCCACAACTGAATGGTATTGCTCCATGTTCAGTATGAGGGAGGGAGCTAAGAATTTGGTAGATGTTGTTGCAGTAGCTCCATGGCATACAGAAAATTCAGTTAGTGAAATATTCAATATTTTCCATGGATGTAACCTTGTTTTGGTTTTTCACACCTCTAGGAGTCAATGTTTGGTTCAGTATCAACTCTACTTTGATAAAATCTTTATCTTCTTTGTTGTGAGATTGTGTCTTGGTATTCCATCCTGATGTTTCATTACTGATATATGTGATGAGATAAAAGTAACTCCAGTAAGTCGTACAGTATATCTGAATTACTGCTGTGTTCTGTGAAGCTGTTTTAGCTTTTAAATGAAGTGTCGCATTTCCTTCCTTTGTAAGCAGTCATTCTAAATTTTGTGTTTGCAGTAAAGTCATTCCAGTTACTTGATTTTTATCTGATAATTAGGATAAAAGAGACAGCTCTGATAACAGAAACCGCAGCTCCAGCAGGGACAGAGAATCAAAGAGGGATAGGAGCAGAGATAAAAATGGGGAAACTGAAAAAAGCAGAGAGAAAGAAAGCAGACATAAGGACAAAGATAGAGGAAAAGACAGAGAGAAGGACAAAGACAGGGACAAGGACAGAGACAAAGACAGGGACAAGGACAAAGACAGGAGTAAAGACAGAAGTAAGGACAGGAGTAAAGAGAGAAGCAAGGAGGGAGGAAAAGAAAGAAGTAAAGATCGTTCCAAAGAAAGTAAACGTGAAGGCGAGAAAGAGGAGGAGAAACCCAGAGAAGGAGACAAGGAAAAAACAGAAAGGTCTAGAGATAAGGAGAAAAGAGAGCATAAGGTAAAACTTGATTGGTGTTGGTTGCATTGGTGAATTACCTTTGTCTGTACAATCAGGCAAATTGAGTAACCATGATAATAATGTCTTGGAAAGAAGGGATCTCTGGACTTTGGTCATGCCTTTTTGCATTATGTTGGTAAGAAACTTAACGAAGATTCCCTTGCAGTTGGCAAGATGGCAAAATCCTTGAAAAAGTTAAGGATATTTGTATTGTCTCAAAAATCCTTAAATTTTGAACAGCCAGTTTGGAAAAACTTTTGTATATGTCCTCAGTGGCTAAAATCTTTGTAACCAAAAGTTCATGGATAAATGTAAAATTAATGTGGACACTATGTGATAAATGTGAGAACCCTTTGAGTATAGGTACTTAGAGCTACGGTGGCTGTCTCAGTCATGAGTGTAATGTTAGCATGTATCAATCATAGATCATGAGAAATACATACATCCTAATCAAGTGTTAAACTGTTTCTTCTGAACAGAAGCTAGTGTTCTTCAGTCTTGAAAATTTCTCTGATTTTTTTTTTTTTATCAAATCTGTGGTAACCCTGTTGAAACATGAGTTTGTCAGAAATGGAGAATTGAAAATGGTTTTGATTCTGTTTTTTTTTCTCAATTTTAGAAGAGGAAAGAAGAGGCACCAGAACCTAGCAAGGCTCCTGCACAAAATGATATTCATAATGATGATGAGGGAGAGGTAGGTCATATTGAACATTACTATAAAATTTGCCTAGAAATCTTGACATGATAAAGTTTAAGGGAATCTTCTCTCAGAGACAGCTTTCCTTCAAGTTGATGTTAAATAATTTTCACTTTTTTTGGCACATCATTTGTTCAAACAAGCATTACGTCACCATCGTTTCCTCCCTTGGTGTGTAGCTAATAGGCCAGTCAGATCTCTTAGTGGTTGTAAAATGCAGGGAAAAAGATAGCGTACTTTATGAGAAGTGTAGTCTGTTAAGCATGGTTGCAAAACTAGCAAAACTTCGCAGGCGCACATACTTTGAAAACCAAAATTTCCAGCTCACCTGGTCTACTTAGTTTGGGACTAAGATGAAAATGTCTAGGTGCAGCATGATTTTCGCGGACGCAATGCGTGTTTGCGTCCAGGTTTTTACAGGCGTGCTGTTAAGTTGGGTTTCACATTGTTGTAGGAAAAGTATTTGTGAAGAGTCTTTTCAATCAGAAATTCATTTGACATGATGTACAGTGGTGTCCATCTGTTAGTCAAGTCAATCATTCATAGGACAATTTGACTTAAGTTGTTAGAAACCGCAAGTCTAAAATGAACAGTTTAGTGCAAATGAAGGAAATCATTTTGCGTTTTGCTTTCTTTTAAAGGAGTGATATATTGCTTTTATGTAGGTTGTATGTTTTACATTTAGGACGACTTGTCAAATATTTAAATCAGGCTACAGAAAAACAAAACAGAAGTCATTAGCATTACAAATTAGTGTGCTCATTTTAACTTTTTTGTTAATGTTGTTTGCCTTAATGTCAGAGATTGCTCTGTTTCAGTTTTTGTCTCAAGTCAACTCTGCATGACTTTTGTGTCATGTCTGTGATTTACAACATTTTTAAATTCCTACATATTTTGAATGATTTGTTTCATTTTATTTTTGCTTGAACCCTTGAAGAGTGATGATACAGAGGTAATGATTGGTGTAAATGTTGACTCTTACTTCAAATTAATACTTTTTCAGGAAGCTTAAGGGTTGGGATGTATTAACAATGCACTCACTCCTTGAATTTGCTTAAGTGATGTAGGACTTGCACACACTAGCACTTGTTTCTAACACTTCAACAATTCTTAACACTGTGATTACAAATTTGCAGTGACTGGTAAATTACCTTGTTTGATGAGATGTATGTCTAACATTCAGAGTTGTAACAAGTCATCCCACTAGGTGACCTAGCCACATCAGCCACAGCTGTTTTAGTGACTCCAGTCTGGTCACTTTGCTTTTTCAGTTTGGGAAAAAATATGTGAGAATTTTTGAGCAAAGTAATAATTGAGGCCATGCTTTTGGTTGTGAGGATTACTCTGCCCGCTGACATTACTGCTTGTTGCTCTCTGTGGTGTAACTTCTAGTTGGGGAATGTGTAACCAGCATAGTACAGCATGTTCAGCTGAGAAGAATGGGTGTGGTACAATCAGTGGGCTACACTTGTAGGCAGGACTTGAGATGAGAGAATGTTTATGTTACTTAAATTTTAGATGATACTTTGTGTAGTGTACATGCAGTGTATGGACAGTGAGCAGTGATCTCTGCAAATCAAACCAGGGGCTTTATTGATAACTTACCTTACAAGGACAGGTTGTCTTAGTACTTGGCTAGTAGGTGACCTCATTGCCTTCTGATTAGAGGATCCACCTTCCAGCTGGGAGACCAGGGTTCAAACCCCAGGTGGGTCATACTTAATACTTACAAAATGGGACTGGTTGCCATCTTGCTTGGTGCTCAGCATTAGTGGTTGGAACAGAAATAAATGTGAGTGAAAAGTTAACGAAAGAGCAGGAATTGTTGGATGGATTAGTTTATTCGCTGGGGTTTGATGACATTCAGGAATGACAAGATTGTGGTGGAAATTTGTGAAGAGCTTTTAACGTAAATCAAAACATGGAATGATAGAATGGATATTATTTTTGAATACTGCTCATGTATGGACTGGAGTCATGACTTGGTACAACACTAGCTAATACCAGTACTACCTGTTTTACTGATGTTATCTCTGATCATCTAGATGTAATGGCAAGATAGTATACGATATGATCTCAATCTGTGCATGACTATTTTGACATTCTTTTGGCAAACATTAACATTTTAGAAGATGATCATTAGTTATAGATGGGAGTCAGCAAGGGTGAAGAAAACCTGCACTTTCCCTTGGGTTACTAAAGATCCTCAAAAGGTTAATTAAATTTACATAGACAAGCTGTTATGTCAGGATCCTTGATAATTAATGAGGTTGGCCAACTCATTGAAAACACTTAAACTAAGTAAACTTGAGCTGTAAATTTAGTCTTAAGTAATCATTGCAAGTTCATAAAATTGTTGAAGTGAAGTGAAGTATAGCTAAATTGAAGTATAGCTTAAACAAGGCTTAATCTTATCAAGCAGTTTACATTCACACCCTTGGTTTGAAGAGTTGTACTTGTCAATAACAAGTTTGGTTTCATTGTTTGTCTTTGGATTGTGTGGATAGCTAATTACTGAAGGAAGTCCCAGTTGTTGTATAGTTAAAAATATTTCTCATCCTTGTAGTGAAAGAAAAAGTGAAAGAAGTGATGGAAAAAGACAACTTACATTTTCTATTTTTAGTTTTGTCAGAATTTACATTTTCTTTTCTTTTCTTTTTTGTACAAGGTTCTAGATTATTCATACCAAACCAATATCCTCCATGTAATAATTTAGTGCCTTATTATGAGTTAGTGTTATCTAATGTGGGCTGAATTTTCCAGAGTTGGCCAAAGCACACATGTGGATAAATTGTCTATATTTCAATACTAATACTTAGCATTCTTTTATTCTTTATATTTTACAGGACTTGAGACCAGTCAATGCAGATGTGAGTACTCTGTATCCTTGTCTTGATTTAGTAACCATCCCATTGTTTACATAAGGATAATTGAGCTACTTTTTCATCCAAAATGGAGTAAATTATGAAAACTTTATAGTATCAATGTTGAGGGTTTGCATCTGAAATTATTACAGATTCATTTGTTGGCCCTCTTGTCTTAGCTTTTTTTTTTCCTTTATACATACGATCAACAAAACATTACATGTAAATTCACTTTTCAACTTTTGAATTTATTTCACATCTCCCATTTGTACTCATATGCATGTGCTGTTTAATTTTAGAGTGAAGATGGTGTTTCCAGTAACCGCATTCCTAGGCCATCATCTGCTAAGGGACAGAGGAGGAGACCCACAAAGGATGGCAATAGTGAGTAATAAACAGCTATAATAACAATAATATGATAATATTTTGCATTTACAGTGCAACAATATCCAGGCAACTTTAAAGGGGATATGGCATCCCCCCAAACCAGGGAGTTGCTAGCAACTCTCTGCCCAAACATATTTAGGAATATCCCCAGAGTTCTAAACACAGTTGATAGCTGCACTTTGATTGACATTCATTCAAACAATGCAGTTTCACTTTGGTTGGTGAACAATGACTTGTACAGTCTGTTGCAGTGTTCCCAATTAAGCTCACACACACTGTTCTTGGCAATACTGCCTTGACCAATTTAAACTCAGTGGAGGCTACTGTGGCTCTGTCCGAGAAGCTCCATGCTCTGTCTTAGACTTTTAGAGGTGTACTATAGACAGGAGGCTCGGTTTAAATTGGAGGAGGGGCTTGAAGTTAACTTAGTAGGGAGAATTGGTACTGTCTGGGGTGAGCTGAGAGAGCCTTTAATCTAATTATATGCTGCACATATTACCCTTGATTAAGGATGGCCTGGACTTGCTGACCCATTTCACCAACACTACATAGCTGGTGGGGGTAAGTTAGGTGCATATATACATGGGTGCACAAAGTGGGCAATCAAAGTTAGGCAGCTGGTGCACATGCAACATACTGTGTATGGGTTTTACTATGTGAGTATGTGTGGGTATGTGTAATTTGCAAGTTTGCTTGTACCATGTGTGCTTGCAATATGCATATGGCTGCATAACAGAAACATGATTTCAAAAGGAATGGGTCTACAGGCAATCACTCTGTCAGGTATCTGCATATGCCAGAATGACAACTTATTTCACAGGATTGCATGCATCATCCCAGGGAGGGGGGGGGGGATAATATGGTAAGGAATTAAACAGGAATAAACCTGGCTGGATTTGGAATGACTTGGAATTGCTGTGTTATAAGTCAGATGCATGAGCCAATTGTCCCTCTCTGTTGTTGGACTAACTCAGTTATGTGCCTTTCAATGGCCTACGTACGTTTTAAATGTTATGCATAGAAGTTCTTAGATACTTTGGTTGCAGTGGAAATACAAAAAAGTACACATCTTTAGTAGAGATGCAGTTTCCCTCAGAATTTTGATGGGAAGGTTCATCAAATCATTTTCATCTGTAAAGCAAGGAATTTATGGTACACTTTTTTACTGGGTGACAAGCATGTTAAGCATCTTTAAGGACACATGCAGTTTCCCTAAAGTTCCTTCTTTCTTTTAATATGGGCAGATTTCCCATACATGGATTTTAGCAATGGTCAGTAAATTACCCACTAACTAGAAGCCATTGCAAATAGTGTTAGGGATAAATTATTGTTAATAGCTACAGTGACCAGTTAGGTCTTTGCGTCGACTGTAATAGTCATTGATAAAACCTATTGTAAAGGCAGGTTTATACTTCCAAATCTTCACACACTGTAAAGCTATAACAACTGTGTATGGTTGTCCCTTGCTCTTCTGGGCCAGTCACTGACATAGACCAAGAGTTGAAAAATGTTCCCAACTTCCATAGCTGTATAGCACTGTATTGAGGTATGAAATGGCCTTAAGAGACACAACTTTGTAGTAGGCTTTAAAACAGAATTGGTTGTTTAAGTTTAGTGGGATCTATTTCATAAATTGATGGCTGGATTGCAATAGAGTAAACACTTGATGATGAATATGGCTCAATAGTATTGAAATAAGTCTCATGTTTAATGTAAACTAGAAATTCTGCTTTCTCCATAAGTGTATCCCTTCCATGTTGCATTTTGTTGAAATCAATTTTAGGAGACAAGCAGCAAAACAGTTACCAAGTTGACCAATTTATGTACAGACAACTTTCTTTAAGGGATTAAAAATATCCTAATTTAATAGGATCATCTCATTAATTCATTGTGGGTTGACTCTATTAAGCAAAATATAAGCCCTATGAAATTATTTTTAATTGATCAAACATTAAACATAGAAAAAAGCACATCATTGCTGACCATATTTACATTTTGCCTCTAAAACCTTAGCTGATTCTGAATCGGATGAAGGTAGGTGATTCAATCTAACCAAAACCTCTAAATTTTACTCTCAGCTGAACTCAAAGCTTGCTGTGTTTCTTCTTGTGTGCTTTCACAGTGAACTATCTTCTTAGAAGAACTTCATCATGTCTTTAGTTTTGCTCTCTTTTCAACATCTTTCAAACCTTCTTAATTTCTTATAAATGTATCAGAGTATCATAATATCAAATAGAATGACATGCTAGTAAAATATGACTTAGAGCTCTTCTTCTCAGAAAAATATTCCTGTCTTTTATGGGCCTACATCAGGTTTTCGCAGGTAGAATCAGACCCATGCAATTCTAAGGAATCATTTATTGGCATCACATCACATATTGCTACATGTCATGTGTGAATTGGGTACACAAAGGCAAAAATGTGTAGTAGTTTGTTATATGTGATGCAACATGGGATATTAGAACAGCCTGTATGGGAAAAAGCTACAGTGATTCAAGTTTGTTTTGTTGATTCATTAAAAGCAGACCATATTATATTACATATATGTCAAAAGAAAATGTCCATCCTGTTTGTTCCATTGGTACTGAACACTCAGTATGGCCCTTGACTGACAGAATACCTTATCAGCAATGGCTCATCACATATGCAGAACACCAGATTTTTCAATGATTTTCCCCATACAAAATTAAAAAAACATCAGATCTACTGTACAAAATTTGTGTACCCCCCAATTTTTCCTGGTGCAAACGATTCATTCTTCATACTGAGCCATATCTATACCTGAACATAGGGATCACCCATACTTTTCAAAATTGATGAGCAAACTAACATACTCTTTCTTTGGAACCCCCTTCCCAGAATGTACTCTGGAAAAAGATGAATAATGATTGTGAGCATCCTAGTTTATTCAGTGTTCATGGATCTTTGATCTGCCCCCCCCCCCCCTGCCAAATTACATTTTGTGTGCTTGAGAATATGATTAAGAAAGTGGATGATCCCTCATGGACAGAACAGAAATCCTGCTTAAGTCTGAATGAATTTTTAAAATTTGCACATCTTCATTGAGATGGCATTATGTCATTGATTCTGAAACCCATGTCATTCTCTGTTTGCTTTTGTTGTGACCTTAGCTACTTTTTTCCTGCTCTTGACTATTAGATTTTGATGCAGTCATTGTCCTTGTAGCATGTAGAGCTCTTAATTGCTTTCACAGAAAGTTCTTAAATTGTAAACTTAACCACAGTGGAATGTGGAGGTGGGGGAGGGGTGGGGGGATTGCTTTTTCTGGCACCTCTGGTGCTCAATTGGCAGAGTATGAGTAGTATGAGAGAAACTGGAGAAAGGGGGAGGCATCAGTCAGGGGAAATGAGTTTTGGGCTCATATCCTAAGAAATTTCTGAATTCCTGTGCATGCCATGCATAAAGTCTTAGAAACACATTTTGTAGAAGTCATAATATGAGCCAAAATTTCATTCTTATGTAGAAAATAATTTTAGTGGTAAATGAAGCTCTCATGATGATTTGGTAGAGCAATCTGGACAAATGAAAGGGTTGTGGCAGTCAAGCATTGCTGCTCTACTGCTTTAAAATGCCATGGTTCCAAGACAATTCCCTTTCAAACACTTCCCATGTGGACAGTTCCCCCTGGACAACTTCATTCGGGACAATTCACCCCCTCCCGCACTTCCCACATGGACAACCCCCAACCTGGACAATTTAATTAACCTGAGCAATTCCCACCCAGGACAATGCCAGATTATCTGGTGGGGGAAGTTGTTTGAAAGGTAATTGTCATAGGTAGGTGTTATTAGGGGGAATGCGCAGGTTGGAAATTGTTCAGATGGGAATTGTCCAAGGGTGAGTTGTTCCAGGGGAGTTGTCCAGGAGGAATTCCAGGTGGAATTGTTAGGTAGGAGTAGGACTTGTCTGATCACACTAAAATGTTACTACTTTTGGAATGAGGCGGCATCTCTGAACTTGACAAGTTCATTGACGTCATGCTCTCTGCAGTTTGTGAGATGTATGTGTTGTATGAGTGTGCCCTTTCATTGAATTTGTTATATGGTTTGTCATTTAGGTGGTGAATCAGACCAGAAACCAGTTACCAGGCATTCTAAGGAAGATCGGGTCAACGGTGAAGACAGTGGTCTAGCTGCACCCTCTTCAAGGTAAGAACACATTGTGTGTTATCAGATGAAGCAAGGGCATACTTGCATTCCCTTTCTTAAAGAGTAGACTTATCATGACAAGTGAAAGGGCAGTGGCAGTCAAGCATTGCTGCTCTCTTGCTTTAAAATGCCATGGTCTCTCAAGTTCAGAGGGCGGATTTTAGTCGATGCTAATGAGAATCTTGTATAATCTACTATAATATACTTCAGGAATGGAAAGTTTGGAACTGGAAACGGATTTCTTAGTAATGTTTGAAAATGTAGGCATTGTGGGAAAAGTTGTGAATGTTCTAGAAGAACTCCCTGAAGTTGACAGAGGCATTCCAGTTGATGTCGTCATGTCCTCAGTTGTTATACTTGCAGTCATTGCTCATGTACAGTAGGTGTATGTATTGCAGGGGTGCCCAACCTGTTGATGTTGATCACCGTCGACCAGGATTGATTTTCAGTTGAATGCTGGAAGCTTAGTCAGTTTTACAGAATGCAATTTTTTAGCTCACACATGTACACAGTTCATTTGTGAGGTTATCAAATGGGGCTGATGGCGTCAACCTTTCAACAAAAGTCTTCTTCTTTTTGATGTGAGGAGATTTGGGGCTGAAATTTTGGGATATGATTGTTTGTCAGCAGAGCATTAACACCTACCTATTTGCATTCCATTATAGGAAAGTTAAAGTTGGGTTTTAAAGCTGTTTTTGTAGAGCTGAGTTCACTGTGCCTGCTGAACAGTTAGCTGTTTATCTATTGTACTGATAGCAGTGTGCTTGGTTGTGTGTTCAGTTGTTATCTTGCAAATGGATGTGCAGGCTGTTTGAAATTCAACTCATCAACACACATGTGTTTGTTCATCAAGTGGCCTCTACAATCTGAAGCAAGTCTGTGGTCAGTGTGGCTTAACACATGAAAGGAAATAGGCTTAACTCATAATTTTGGGGATATCTCCCATTCTGTTCTGTTCAGTTGAGATGGTCAAGTCAATTAATTGCAATTTAACTGTTTTGAGTTCAAGTGCAGTAGGAGCCTTTATAGTGTCTGCTATATTTTGATCAGTACAAACTCATGCAGTGTTTACTTGTAGAATTGAAGGTTCCATTAAATGAACTTTGCAATACTTGAACAATTTATAGGGACATCATACAAACTTTTTTTCTTTCAGTCTTGCTGCTAATAAGAGTATATAAAGCCTTTGCAGGCTTGCTTGATATGAGAAAATATGCAGTGATATTTGTAGCTATCTGTCATAAAACTATGTCAGTTGCAGGTTTACATTCCTTAATGCGTTTGTGATCTTACAGATGGGTTTTGATTTCTATTAATTATTACGCTCCTCTCTTACCTCCCATTTGCTTTTCTAAGGTAAGGAGGTTTTTTGGAAGCAGATGAATAGATGATAAAATTTGGTTTTGTGAGTTTCTGTTTTTAACAGACAAGAGAAATAGTGTGAGCTACACAACAGCATTGCTGTTCTAGTTGTGATTCTCATACTTTAATGGATTGTAATTTTCCAAGTCATGGTATAAAAATAAAGTATGTTTAAATCCATCTAGAAAGGCTTGGGAAATGCCATTTGCAGCAATCTGAGAAGCAATTTTGTGGCAAAGATTTGGTTGGCACCAGACTGGCACTGTAGAAGTAAGTTGTGGTTCAAGAAAGCTTTAGCATACCTAATAATAATTTACAGTATGCTTAAAAGTAGCACTCTAGATATAGCCAGTGCTTCACACTTAGTCCACAGAATAAGAAGAAGTACCTCTATATGCTAAAGTGAAGTTATTATGATACTCTTAAATGTTTTTTCTCTTCTAGGAGGCCCCCAAGGCCAAGCAGTGCACGACCTGCTCCCCCAAGGCTGAAGAAACAAGAATCCACTGACAAGGATGAATCAAGGTCAGTTTTACCTCCTTTTGTCAGCCACTTAAAAACATTTTCAGTTTTTCAGAGATGTAGTAATAGTTATACACCTTTTCACTTCATAAAATGTACTGATCTGTTCACAATAAAAGGTTGTGGAATTTGGAAAGAGAATTTGCTTTCTTCACTTTGTGTTGTGATGTTTTATCCCTACTTTTCCTCTCAATGGCATTCTTGGGTATTATTTTTGTAGGGTGGGTAGTGGCAAGCAAGTCTCAAATGTGATTGTAGACAATGCTCAGAATTCTGAAGATGAAGAAGAGTCTTTCGTGGTGGAGGAAACTCAACCGTTAACTGATGATGGACAGGGGGTAAGATTAACTGAGAAATTTAAAGTCTTTTGTCAAAAATGTAACTTAACCAGAATGCAAAAATGCATTGTGGTTTCGATGATTCATACACACCTACAGTATCATGGAATCACAGTAGTATGCAGTGACTGCAAACTTTTTGAAGGCCAGACCCCTGATGACCCCAGATGACCTCCACCAAAAGTGATAGGGTTCTTCCTCTCACCAGTAGGCATCTACATACTAAGTATGAAATTCATCCAACTTCCTATGTCAAGATATCATGTTACCAGGGTTTTCAGGGTTTGACCCCGGTGACTCCAGATGATCTTTGACCTCCACCAAAAACAATAGCATTCTTTGCCTTTCCATAACTCATCTACATACTATGTACAAAATTTATCCATGCTTCCTACACCAAGATAGCGTGTTAACAAGGTCTTCAGTTTGACCCCAGTGACCCCAAATGACCTTTGACCTCCACCAAAAACAACAGGGTTCTTCCTCTTCCCATAATGCATCTACATACTAAGTATGAAATTCATCCAAGCTTTCTACCTTGAGATATTGTGCTAACAAGGTTTTCAGTGTTCGACCCCCAGTGACCCCAGATGACCTTTGACCTCCACCAAAAACAATAGGGTTCTTCCTCTTCCCATAATGCATCTACATACTACGTATGACATTCATCCAAGCTTTCTACCTTGAGATATTGTGTTAACAAGTTTTTCAGAGTTTGACCCCCGATGACCCCAAATGACCTTTGACCTCCACTAAAATCGATAAAGTTCTTCCCCTTTATATAACACATCTACATACTAAGTATGAATTTTATCCAAGCTTCCTACATCCAGATATAGTGTTAACAAGGTTTTCAGCATTTGACCCCTGGTGACCCCAGATGACTTTTGACCTCCACCAAAAGAAATAGCATTCTCTGCCTTACCATAAGGCATCTACATACTAAGTATGAAATTTATCCAAGCTTCCTACATCGAGATATCGTGTTAACAAGGTTTTCAGTGTTTGACCCCGATGACCCCAAATGACCTTTGACCTGAACTAAAATCGATAGGGTTCTTCCTCTTTCTATAACACATCTACATTCTAAGTATGAAATTTATCCAAGCTTCCTACATGGAGATATCGTGTTAACTAGGTTTTCAGAGTTTGACCCCTGGTGACCCCAAATGACCTTTGACCTCCACCAAAATCATTAGGGTTCTTCCTCTTCCCATAACGCATCTACCTACTAAGTATGAAATTCGTCCAAGTTTTCTACCTTGAGATATTGTGTTAACAAGGTTTTCAGGGTTTGACCCCTAGTGACCCCAGATGACCTTCGACCCCCACCAAAAACAATAGGGTTCTTCCTCTCAATATGGGGCACCTATGTACCAAGTTTGAGAAGTGTCAGAGTTTTCCTTCTTGAGATATCGTGTTAACGAGCAAGTGTCACAAACACACATACACACACACACACATACATACATACATACACACGCCAGCACAGTTGCATAGGTTTCTCTGATCATCGAAACCAAAAACTGGAAAAATTGGTATCTTCACCAACTGAAATTTGTGTCATTTGAAGAATGAAGTAGCCTGTTTTCAATAATGTCTTGTGGAAAAATTGAAAGGGTATCAACAGTCATCCCAAACTTGTTTTTCAATGTCAGTAAAATTTTCAGATTTGGTGTTTCTCTTGCAAAGTCTCAAATGATGATGTCAGACCATAAATATTGCAAAGTATATGTTACTTAAAAGGAAACTGTAGTGACCACAGTTTGAATTAGTGTACCTTGGTTGCCTAATTCAGGAATGGCTCCTTTCAGTCATGTGGCAGTATATGTGTAACTTGTTTGGTAAATTCAAACAAAATAATTCTGTAGTTTAGTTTTCATATTCTATAGTTTGTTCAGAAACAAAAAGAAAGATACTTCTATTAAAGAGAAATAAGAGGAGATTTGAAAGATTAAGCTGATGTTTGAAAAAAAAGTTGGGGTGACTGCTTATTCCCTTTAAAGATTTACCATGCAAATATGTAGCATATTCAATAACACACATTTTGCGACTTGATTAAAATATAGTGAAGGTATACATGAATTAAGTAGTGGTTATACTAATAGGCTAGTTCAACGCAACAGGATTGAAATGCAGGCTAGGAAGGATTGCAGTTGCAGTTGCAATGACATAGACCATTTGTAGTAATGCTGTATTAGCAAATGCAATCTTCATGTTGCAATTGCGCTTCCCAGTATCTCAGTCAGTGTAAGTGTGATTGGTTTTGAAAAAAGTATTTCTTGAAGGAAATCTCATAAACCTGGGCTGAAAGGATTGAATGGGGTATGGTATTATTGCAGAAAGAAAAGAGCAGTCACTCAAGTGTTTGTATGTGTGCTAGAAAAAAAAAAAAAAAAAAGAAAAATCACAGAATAAGTCAGTTGGTACAACACAATTCCCAGCATGTCTTTCAAGTCTTTAATGCCAATTTTCCTTTTATTCCTATTTGGTTGAAACAATTTCCCCTTTAAGTGATATCTAAGAGAATTTATCATGAATTAAATTAAGGAAAAGTGAAATAGTGTTACACCAATGTGTGAAGATGGACTTAAGTTTGTAATATCACAGCTTGTTTAAAGGAGAAATGTTTCAGTAGTTATATGAATTCTCAGCTAGTAGACCTGACTGCATCATTAATCTGTAAAGAGTGCCAAAAGCCACAAATGAGAATCTGCTTAATTGTTCAGCTGGTTATGGTCTGTTGCCTCAGAATCAGTGAGTCTTACAGTGTACGACTTGCCATTTATCATAAGTTTGGTTTTCTCAATGTCTCCTTCAGCCTATGCAGAGTGAGTCACTAGAAGATGATGGGGACCATGGTGGACTAGTCAAGAAAATTCTAGAAACTAAGAAAGAATTAGAGGGGTCCCAGAATGAACAAAAAGAGGTAAGTTGCCATATCATGTACTCAGCAGTTACCAAATTTTGTTTTTCCTTTCTTCAGGGGGAGAGGTGATGGTAGTGAAGTGGGGGCAGGAGAGGGAAGGGCACATTTGGTATTTTATTATTCTGTTGACAATTATTTACGAGGGACAGAGGACAATTTGTGTAGTCTGTGGGATTATTTTTGCCCCCCCCCCCCTCCATGCCTTTCTGGGGGTGTTTGTAACTGCTGGAAGGTTGTCACAATGGTTTCTTTTGAACACTGGTGTAGAGCTATTATCACACATCCCTTGCCTATACAGGTAGTGTTTCTTTGAGTATTCACGTATGTTGGTCGTGGTCATCAAAATTTGGTCAACAGATGTAATTTTTTGCTGATATTTATGTGTTCATGCAACAATAAGGAAGCAAGAGCTTTGCTTGTGTAACTCTGCTTGCTTTCAAGATTTTAAACATTTTTATTGGTAGCACTGAAAAATTATACACCCCATTTTGTAGTGTTTCACGTAGGTGAAAAGACCTTTTGCTTTATTGTCAAGGAAACGAAAAGCTCAGTAAAGAATGCCATGTTTTGTCATTACTGAATTTTCATTTTGACAGACATGTCCTATCTGCTAACAGGTTGTAGCTAGTGCAGTCTCTTGGTTGGCTCCAAGTGAAAGGTTTAAATAGAGCATAGCTTGTGAAACTTCTTGTCCTTGAAAAGAGTGGTGTATTCTTGTGTATTGGCCCTATGTCTATTGGTGTGCTGTGTGAACAGATCTGAAAAATACCACGATAGAGATTTTTCTCTATAAGTTGCTTCAAAACTAGTTCAAACCATCATATTTACTAGAGTTGTTGATTATAAAGTTAGTAGCAGGCAGTGCCAGGCTTATTTACCAAGAGTCCTGGGCACAAAAGGCAGTCCCGGGCACAAAAGGCAGTCCCATGCACAAACACAGTACACTGACTGCTTCTGTTTTGGAGGGAGTTTGTTTTATTTGCAAATTCTTCTTGCTTTGATAGGAGAAACCTGTGATAATGGATGCAGCTCAAAGAAAACAGCGAGAGCTGGTCAAGAGAGAAGTGGATAAATTGAGAGGCAGCATCCAAACATTGACCAGGAGTGCCAATCCTCTGGGCAAGATCATGGACTATCTACAGGAAGATGTCGATAGCATGCAGAAAGAACTAGAGATGTGGAAAAAGGAGAATAGGGACCATGAATTAGCCATCAGACAGGAACAAAGGTATGTACCTGGAGTTAAAATATATCAAGGACTTGCCTTTATTGAGACTTACTGAATGATGACATGTGATGTTGTATGGTTCTATAGTTTTTAACAGTCAGATTTTCATTCAGTGAAGGTCACACTTTCCCCAAGTACCTGTGTGCAAGTCTATTTGTGGCTTGCTGCTAGTTAGAATAATAATATTGCGGCCAGCAACTACCTGGTTAGTTGACTAATTCTTCTCAGTAAGGAGGTGATGTGAGATGGTGGTTTTGAAGGAGTAGTCTGGGAGAAAGGGCAAAGATATATACATATACCTTTTGGGTGTTGGTGGAAAACCCTGCTCCTCCCCCAGTCCCCTCCCCCCATTACCATAAAAGGTAAAGAAGTTAAAGGAATAGAAAATTGCAAGCTATACAGAAAGTAAGTCTTTTAAGAAACAAGTCATTGAGTAAAACAGCGTTGACTGCAATGTCTAAAACTCATTCTATCAGCAGATTTTCTTGGTTATTCATGTTACATCCGACCTGTACATAATACAGGCTAGGACAGTATCATTGTGTAGACCTAAAGTGTTTAAAATGTAGAGCCATTTCTTTGTTTTCAAACCAATACCAGTTTTTTATTGTAACATAATTGTGACTGTTTTCCTTTTAACAGTATTACAGACTCTGAACTAGAGCCACTGAGAGCCCAGCTGGCTGAACTTGACCAAAGCGTTGTTGACCAGGTGGATGCGATTGCAATGGTGAAAGCTAACATCCTCAAGAACGATGAAAAAATTAAAAAGATGATGGGAAGTGTTGCATTTTCTTGATCCCATCTTTTCTGGTAGTATCTTAGACATGCTTTCCATTGCTTGGTTTAGTTCTGTGCCTGCCGCTAATGACAGCCTTTACTCTCAGAAAAATAGCACCATGCAGGTACTACATAGTGCTTACAGCCAGTCTTATACTGGACAGCTCTGGAAAGATTGATCCAGGCACCTGTTGAATTCAAGGTTGCTGCCACTTCGATTGAATTGGCTACATTCTAGTGATGGGCTGTCACTTTCGGAGGTTACTATATGTGATGAAACACCTTTAAAAGTTTGCAGAAAATGAGTCGGAGAGTCATATATGCAAGATTAGCAAAGGAAGTTTTTCACCATAAGGTTTGTCCCTGAAGTCTGATATAATAGGCAGTTACCAGCCTTGTGACCCAGTTAGGTAATTGTGTTGTGGGTTGAAAAACATGCCTCCCCATCAGGCCTGTGAGGCTAGGGGTAGGGAATAGCCCCAGACACTGGTCCACAATGACAGGTTTAGTATGTGGAATTGTATTATTTCCTAACATGGTGTCTTCTGCAGTGACACATACCTTCTACAATGCATGCAAGGGAGTCATAGAGGAGTGGTTTTCTTGAGAACTGAAACTCGAGCTGTCAACAGTCGTTTTTTCCCCGATAATTGGTCTGAAAATGCATGAATGATTTGTCACCCAATTTGAATTAATATTAATGAATTCAAATTCAATGGTAACATTCCCAAAGTGGATAGGTATCCTTCCTAGTTTAAACCACTTAACATGGAGCTCTTTAAACAGTCATATTGTCATATTCTGTACTAAGATGAAAGTTCATAAAGAAGATTTGATCATCAGACAGGGAATTCTGTAAGGTGAATTATCATCTTTTAAATGTTTAAATGTGTCCGAGTTAAGTTGACACTGAGTTACTTCAACATGCGAAAACTTGTGTCTTTAATTAAGTCCTAAAAGTTTTGGTTATTTTCAGAAGCTGTCTTTATTCAGCAGGTGTTCACATGGTATTGTTTTCTAAACATTACTATCTCTTTCTAATCCGTTGAGGTACACATATGTGAGTATCCCTTAATTGAAGGCAGTCACCTCATTATCAATAATTTAGTAAAAGATAATTTAATGAGAGGAAAGGAAGAAGGTATATCATGGATCATTTTTAATTTGTAATTGAATTTGTTTCTTTGTTCTTGTAAAGAATTGTTAGTTCTATCATGAGTCACCCTTTCTATCTGAAACTGACAGGTATTCATTTGCAAGTGCATTAAGTGTCTAACTGACTTTTAAGTTGGATCATAGAAGATTTCTTCATAAAATGGTAAACAGGAATTTTACATTTTCAACAGTATCCATTGGGTTTGTGCCTACCTTAAGGAAAGATTGCTGGACGTATGACTGAGGTATAATCTTGAAGGAGTTTATGTGGTATGAATACTTTAATGATACAATTATCTCCTCTTTACTCATTTGAGGCGACATTTAACTAATTCTTTCATTCCAAGTGGGTCTTAACCGTCTCATATATTTTGCAGTAGATACTTGGTTAAATTTGAGTTATGTTGTGAAATTATACCATTGCGTTAAACAGACTATACCTTTTCATGTTCGCAATTTTCCAAGACTAGTTGTACTTGTCCATTTGAAGAATACTTGTTACAGTAACAGAAATGAATGGTGTGAAGCCTTTTTTTATCCACAGGTAAAAAACCTTACCCATGCTTTGCTTAAGGTTAAAAATTATGAGCAGGCCAAAAGCTATAGATCCCTACTTCAAGTTTCTAATAGCCACACAAGAAATGGTCATGTTGGAGGAAAAAGTGAGGTGCAGATATACAGAAGTACACAAAGTGATCAGTCAATTGAGATCAGGCCTTTGGTACCATTAGTGCTTGTGCAACATGCACACATAAGGCAACACACATAAGGCTATATGCATGCATGTGCAACATGCATACATAAGGCAACACACATAAGGCTACATGCGTGCATATGTGCAACCTGCATACATAAGGCAACACACATAAGGCTACATGCATGCATATGTGCAACATGCATACATAAGGCAACACACATAAGGCTACATGCGTGCATATGCACACATAAGGCAACACACATAAGGCTACATGCGTGCATATGTGCAACATGCATACATAAGGCAACATACATAAGGCGAAATGCGTGCATATGTGCAATATGCATACATGAGGCAACACTGCACACATAAGGTTAGTGCATGTGCATAGGTGAAGGATGCAAAGCACATACAGGCTTTCCATGTTTGCTTTCAACATGTCTACATAAGCAAAACATGATCATGTGCATGAAGTACAGTGGCGTAGCCACGGGGAGGGTTTTGGAACCCTCCCCACCCCATGACCCAACCTTGAAAAAAATAATTGCAAAAAACACATGATCACTGTAAACTTTATTACATTTGAGGCACAAATATTGCACCATTTTGCATCTGGAGACCTAAAGTAGCCATTTTTCCTCCCTCCCCTTAGACCTTTCCCTCATGTTGTACTCCAAAACCCTCCCCATGACACAATCCTGGCTACACTACTGATGAAGTAGGTTTACTGTACAATGCATTCCACAACTCTCAGGCACTTGTACATAAAATTTTCTCACGTTGCTATTCGTATAGGGTGTTAGGGATTTTTGTATATATATTTCTGGAAATGTTCCATTTGCATGAGAATGCTTTCCATGCACAACATGAATCGATCATTCTCCAGAAAGTCAGTTATTGGTGTATAAGACATCTTCAAAACTGCACCTTGAGAAATATCTGTCCGTCCTTAAAAGTATGAATTTTTTTTTTCCTAAGTGGCGTTGTTACGGTCAGAATGACACACCAATACATGTAGTGCAATTTAATTCTTCGGACCTGATTTCTGCATCATTTTAGAACTTTGGCATGCAAGCACAGATCAGATTTTATGTTTAGTTTTTTCTCCATGTATGGCATTACCTAGCAGTAACTCTTCTTAAAAAAGAAAAAAAAAGGATATAGAGAGAAAAGAGGCTGTACAGTGCTCAAGTATGATACAATGTGGTTGAACTTTTCATGATAAATAATATATACAAGACATTTCAAGTTTTGAATGGTTTCTTACATTAGAAATTACTGTACCCATAGATGTTTGAGTCAGAAGGTGCTGCTGTTCTGCATATCCTCAGAGATGAGGCAAAACCTTTTTCTTGGTCCACTTTTTGGTCAAACTTGGGCAATTTTTTTATGGTAATGCTGATTTCTTGGGCAAATGAAAAAGAGCTCAACCCTCACAAAACATATCTTGTTAGCCTGTGACAGTACCTTTTCTTTATCCTAATGAAACCTGTTTCGAATTTCATTGGATGCAAATATGTTGTGTGTGTGTCTGTGTGCATATGACTAGAAACAAATTCTTTCATGCAGACGTTTTTTCCTCTTTTCTCACCTTAATTGTACAGGTTTTCTTTTCTACTTGTTTCCACATATATATCTTATTGACTAGTTCCACATATGTATCTCATTTGTTGCATAAGTTCAAACATAGATGGGCATTTACTTGATGTACAGATAGACGTGACTGACAAAAGATACTAGATATATTTGACATTAAACTAGCCTGCAAATTAACACCTTGAACAGCTGTGTATTTCTGTGCCCTTGTCTTGAGAATTGACACAATTTGTATCATTACAGATAGGTGTTGTAACGAACAAGATACCATGTAAAGTATGGATATTCTGTAAATTTTTCATCTCTTTATTAAAGCCACTATTTTAAGGTAGGTGTTGATGTGATGTAAAATGAGAGATATAAAATACACTTTATCAGACTAAAATTTGGATAATGAATTGTTTCTTTGAACTTGTAGGAAATTAGTGTGAAGTTGAATGACAGAGGGTGTGTCTCAATATCTGCACATAAATTACATGTCCCTAGAAAACCCATTGGTCATAAGTTGCACCTCTGCAGCTGCTCTCTCCACCTTTCCCAAGAGTTGTTATCTGAACTTAAATCTTTTAGCAAACGAGCTTCTAAGGCAGTATTGACCACAACTTCCTTATCAGTTGCCAGAACTACCTGGCTTGCAAGGTATACTTCAGGGACTATTGTTTGAGATTAGAGATGCACCACTGAACTGAACAACCTATTTAGTGCAGAGAGGAGAGCAAGGTGCAAAAGGATGACTCATGCTATAATCAACTAAGTCAGAAAACCTGCCCAGACATGTACTACAATTGACAGGGATTTTGGCAGAATCATTTCTGGCAAATTATGACTCTCCAAAGTTCTACAGTAGTTGGAACACAAAGTACAACAAATGTAAAATTGTGTTGTTAATCTGTAATTTACCTTGAAGGACAATCACATTACAACGTGACACTGGTGACTAAATGCTGTTGGAGGGTCAGTCAACAGAGTTACTGTCATCACAAAGTGCAGTGGGTGACAAAGCATAGAAATACTATAAAGCAGGTTGCACTTGCCTGTGTGTATGTGTGCATGGTGGTAAGGGGCTGTGGGGGGGGGGGGGGGCTGGGCTATGACCAGTACTGAATATAAGTGTGAACAATGGGAAATTTTTCCCTGAGGTAATACAAAATATTACCCTGCAAAAGTAAAATCACTAACCTTTAATTTTTATTGACTGTAGGAAACTGTTTTCCCAATCCCTGCAAGACCGTGTTGACTGTGTGGTAGAATTACATAACAAGAACAACTCTGTAGGATGGTTCTCAACATTCATTGTCAAACTTGCTCAAGTGGATGTCAGTTCAAACAGGAAACCATAGACTACTCCTCAGTGAATGACTATGACTCACCCCCTCACTCTCCCAATTATTGTGACCCCATCTAAGAATCAAATTATTGACCTATTGCATGATAGGCTCATATTTTCATTACATTCCACCACCATCTCCTTTAATGCCAGATAGACAGCTGAAATGACAGACAACTAACTACTGGCTAATCAAAGATTTCTAGAAATGCAATGTAAGTATTTTATCAATTTTGTATTTTTGCTGATCTTATCCTCATATACATTTCAAAAAATAATACTTCAAGGCTGGTAGTGCAAATTACTTCTGTAGACCTGATCAGTTCAGTTTTGTTGAACACAAGTATATACTGTAGCAAGTTGGTTTGTAAATACAAAAATAATAACCCCTTATTTTCAAATAACAAGGCTACTGAACATAGGTATAATAATAAAACAACAATGCTAGTTAATGTTTCTATTGTGCTTTACATCAAATAAAAACCTCAAAGCACTTTACAGCAGAGAGTAACCCAAAATGCAGAGTGAAACACCTACACAGAAAAGTCTAAAATGATAGAAAATGCATAAAAATACAAAAGATGAAAGTGAGATAAAATCAGAAATAAAACAAAAAACAATTCACGCAATGAGAACACAGCACCTTTCAAAAAGTGGCCCTTAAATCTGAAGGCATTTACGAAAAAGGTAAGTTACAGGAAGTGATTTAAAAGTGGTAAAAGTTGGCACATTATACATAAATTATCTGACATTAAGACATGCACAACTTCACCGAGTGTACCTTTTACAACTGAGTGAATTTCTTGCATATGTAATCCCCAAAACCTTTTAAAGAACATATCCATGTCACAAATGTTACTGGTACTGGCCATGCAGTCAATCTCTAGACCAAGATGTAAGACTGCTCTACTTTGGCTTATTTATAAACAACAAAAGTGAAATATATCCTCTTCATTCTTGTAAGGTAACATGGCCGGTGTTCATGCATAAATTATGTAAGTTACACCTGCACAACAAAGAAAGTACTTATGTACCTTAACTCTTCATCTGATAACGATGACATTAAAGAGGAAAAGAAGCTTTTTAAAAAGTTATTAAAGTCATGGCAAGCCTGGTTGACAACCCCGGAGGGGGGATCAGTTGAAGATCGTGTCGTGGCAGAGCACTACAGACAGATCGAGTTGATGGCAGCATGGCTGTTGTACAGCCGAAAGCAGTACGTGAATAGGAGTTCGGTTAAACCAAGCAACATGTCAATCAATGTTCTACTTGTCTAGACGTAAGACTTAAATGATTCTCCAAGCTGACAGAAGTTTGCTGTTAAATATACTGGGTGCTACGATTACAAATCCAGTCCACAAGTAATATCATTAATACATTTCCATTTAGTACCTCTTTCATTACATCACTCAGGTCCCACAACTTACATTACGTTATAACTTATCTATTACAAGTCAACTGTTCCATCCTTCTGTACCATAATACTTCTGGTCCAGGGATTACTTTTGTGTAATATCTAGCAAAGGCATTAAGAGTGTAATGTACATTCTCCGACAGGATGTCAACCAGGCATAGCTCCCTGGCAGTTGAGGCTTTAGAGGAGGGTTCAACTTCCCCCATGACTCACTGGATGTGAAAGAAATGCCTCAAAAATCACCTGTGTTCCTTGGAAAAATATTTTGAAATGACTCATTGCACCCTGACCTACACCCGACTATGAAGAAATGCCCTGAAGTGGGCCTGTGGACGACACACCCATAGGAAAGGCTTTGCAGTTGGGCACTACCTCTGGGTTCATTGGGTCAGTGTGGTCTTTAGTAAACACACACTCCCCCTTCAAAAAGGAAAAACAAAAACCTTGACCAAATCCTTGCTGTATACCTGATGGGAATAAGTTTTCAATTAGAGCCATCTTAGCTGATCGGTTAACATACCATTTACTGTGTTTTGTTTCTTTGCCTATACTCATGTGGGCAAGATACCCTGAAGGTACAGGACTTTTATAAATGAACATATAATATTTATATTACATCAGTATGATGTCATGGACAGTAAAATACCTTTGTTCTTGTATTACAAACGTATTCTGGCAATGGCGTACCTCCCAAAAATATTACACATAACAAGCATTATGAATGTTGCACCATATATGATAACATTGGCGTAGCCAGAGGGGGGGCCAGGGGGGCCATGGCCCCCCCCAATCGAACTCAAAAAAAAAAAAAAAAACATGCACCTTTAGGTATTGCACATAGGCCCTACAACACACCCGGAGGAAGTTCACAAAAAGCATACTTTCGAACACCAGTAATAGTAGCCTACAGCGAAATGAGAAAACAAAAACAAAAACAGTGGCCACGCGACCCCATATGCCAAACTTTCCACAAACAGGTTGCGAGAATTCAATTTATCTCACAGGCGTTGGGAACATTATACATAATTATACACTAAATTAACATTACGCAGTCTGCTGACCTAGTAACTGGGTCGCTTTAGGTCTTCGGCCATACTATTACTAGTTCAGGGAACAAAGTGTTGGCTACATCAGAACTGGTACTCTAGGCTAACTGTGTATATATGTAGGCTATTTATGCCCTTATCGCCTGAGATTTAGCCTATGGTCTATGTCGCAAAATGTCACTTTTCGCCTTTGGATTTTCAAACTTTAAGAGAAAAAGGGATAACACGGATGAAGGTATGTCCACTTAACCCTTTTCCTATATTCATTTATTAACATTTGCGCGTTATCCTAAATTCGTCTTTACCTGGGCCTGCCTACCTAACTTTTATGTGTTTGTTTACTTAAGCTTAGGCTAGGCCGAGGCTAGGTGACCATGCCAAAGTATAACACTAGGCCCATATGTAGTGATAGGCCTACCACAGAAATCCTATAGGCCTATGTATAGGGTGAGGCTACTTGAAGAGCAAGATGACCTAGTTAGCCTTTCACCAGTCGTTTTTTAATTCCATCGCTGTGGTCTTACAGTACACATAATATGTTTCAGAAATAAGAAACGACTGGTACAAGGCTATCTAGGTCGATCGTGCTTTCCAAGAAGAACACATCGGTAGGAGAAAAGCGATCATAAAATCGTCTTATTTTCAGTCCAAATACTATAATCTTGTGTTTTTTTAGATATCTTGCTTTTGTGTCAAAGAAGTTCATATCAGAAGGATTTTCGATATGATACCGATTTGAAGTAAATATCATGAATTTTGTGGTTTTCCGCCTATACCCGTAATACTAACTGTCCCTATGGTTCGAATTTCGTTGTGCCCTATAGAAGGCGGGTTAAGCCCATATCCTTCAAGTGACGCCACCACCAGATCGATTTTGGTACGTTCCGAACCACTACCACTTAAATAGCCTATACTACGAATTTCAATAAAAAATAAACGTTAGTTAATGGTTAACAAGGTTCAAGTTGTTGACAATAAGTTTGAAAATTTGACTTCTGCCAGAGCTTCGACATCATTCTGTTTCATACTAGCTAACTTTGTATGCATTATTTTTTCCTTCTGGGGTATCTGGGCTGAATGTTAACTGTATAACAAACTTTCCAACATGAGAGAAATTAACTGAGAATACTGTCCTGGGAGAGGAGGGTAGGGGAGTCCCCCTTCCCTTTGGAATATTTTTGAGATGGTAGGCTAAGTGCAATATTAAAATGCTAAATGTTTCGATATTTCTCAGTCTTTGAAGGTACATTTGTTTCCACACATTTTAAAATTTGTCTGCCATTTTTCATATTTATGATGAGTTGTTGCAATTGTTTGTTGTCATTAGTCCGTACGTATAAATTTACCTTACGGAATTGCAAATTTAGTGGTGAAAGTTCTTTGCTGTGACAGGGACCACGGAGACGCGAGGGCTACGGAGGCTTTAGCCCCCACACTTTTTCAGCTATGGGCATTTTGGGGCGCCTTAAATTGCATTTGGCCCTCCTTAAACCGCATTTATGTCATTGAACGTATTGGGCTGCTTCGATGATTCGCCCCCGCACTTACAAATCGGCTCTGCGGTCTCTGTGTGATGATTGTTGTATCAGAAATCTTGAGTTTGGCCTTTTTGATTAAAGGTGATCAGTCGTCTTAAAATATTCTTTGTGACGTCAGCCTTTTCTTGACATGTTTCTGTAGTCGTCACTACACCGTACAAGCATGGTATAGACATTTGGTAAGCCAAAAGAGACGGCATATAGCAGTATACCTACTAGTTATATCGATGTCATGATATCTACTTGTACGGTGTGTCCGTTGAACAGTGACGACTGCAGAAACATGTCAAGAAAAGGCTGACGTCACCAAGAATATTTCAAGACGACTGGTCACCTTTAAGCAAGTTCACCCAAGGCTGTTATGCATGTGATAAAGAGTGTACAGCGTAGGCCCATGTAAGCGTGAGATCGAGAAGCATAAAATGTGTGTGATCTGCGCGGAATGCGTTAACTGGTATATATCAGACTTACCCTAAGTCATAATCAGTCCTGTGTTTAACACTGATTTACTGTGAAATTGTAGTATGATCGTAACGTATTCTATCTAGTATTTGTAGCATGCGAACAGGCGCGGTTCTAGGGAAATATATATATATATACATATATGTATAAATATATATATATATTTAGGGGGGTGGCTAAGTTTCCTTGGACCCCGGCAAAACCGGATAAAGAGAAGGCTCGTAGCTATAGGGGGAACCGATATCGTAAATATTTGTGGAACCTTTAGTGTTAAATAACTCCAGTATAACTTTTGGAAAAGGCGGACTTTACCGCTAGGTAGAACTGAAGATGAAAGCGCGCCTAGCGCGCGAAACTTTTTGAAATTACACTACTAAGAATTTTTACAGAACTTACTGTTTAAAGGGCCTGATAAATAGCCATGTGAAACACTTTCTGGGTATGTCTATGTCTTCACTTCTACCAGCCTATATAATTTTGCACATTTTTTGTGGGGGGGGGGGGGGGACAAGGAAAAATTTTGGGAGGGCTTAAGCCTTCCTAGCCCCCCACCCCAGTAGAACAGCGGCGTACATGCAAACCATCGGCTCACGTGCGTTAGCACTTGTGTGTTAGTATTGTTGTATACGCCATTTGCCACGGTCTTTAGCTGAATTTTTAGCTGTGATATAGTTACAGTTCGTCAAACAATCAGAAGAGAAATGTACGTATCTGAGCGAATAATGCAATTGTTAAATGTATGCATGGTCAGTTAAATGCAAGTCATTGTCAACTCAAAAGTATCTCACATGAATGTGTGTCACTTTACCTCAGTGGTCAGTCACAAGGCTGACTTTGGGGTGCGTCGTTTTACTCTGATTTTCAGGACTTCATTCCGGAAAAGAAATTAAATAAGGAAATTAGGCAATGTGTGTCGTAATGCATAGGGTGTATCCACGGCGTCTTATTTCTATATGTAGGTCGTGAAAATGAAGATCCAGTTGTCTGTGAGGACATTCCTTCATCGAGCAGAGATGATCCCACACCTGTTCCCTCTGGTGAAACTGGCGCAGGCATTATCTCAGACCCGCCACTGGAACAATGTAGTGATGCCACTACCATTTCTACAAAGGCAGCTGGCAATGACATTGGTTATGCTGTGCTCAAACAAAGTTTAACTGAAGAAGATCGAACCAAATTTATATCACCATGGAAACCTTCAAGAGAAGACGATTCTCCTTCCTCATCCCATATGAAATCAGGAAAAATGCGTAAGAGGCGCTTGCTTCCTCATCATTGTGAGGAGTTCCCGTGGTTGGGCGTAAGCAAAGTTGAAGGAATGGAAGGCGCGTTTTGTGTACCATGTGTGTTGTTTGTGGGTCGTGGTGGAGTAGGTGGTAGAAGTAGAGGAAAAGGTCAGTTACCAGGAAAATTGGTCACAAAACCCCTGACATGGTTTGATGATCTAACAGGCAAAAATGGAGCTCTATCGAGCCACCAGGATAATGAATACCACAAAGAAAACGTACTAGCAATGGAACATTTCAGGCAAACAGTTATTCAATGTAAAACAGATATTAGAGGACAACTTAATGAGTCATATAGGCACGAGATTCAGCAGAACAGGGATCGTCTTCGTCCAATTATTGATACAATTCTCACGTGTTCTCGACAAAATATTCCCCTCAGAGGTCACCGAGGGGAACTGGGTGCAATTTCTATCAAAGGAGATGAACCAGTAGAAAATGATGGAAATTTCAGAGCTTTGCTTCGATTTAGACTGCGTAGTGGCGATTCACTTTTGATGGACCATATTAAAACTTCCAAGGCCAATGCAACCTACCAATCATCCTCGATTCAAAATGAACTTATCCGCATTGCTGGTGACTTGGTTAGGGAAAAAGTTGTTGCTAACATTAAAAAAGCACATTGCTGGGCTATCCTAGCTGATGAAACTATGGATCGTCAAAAAAGAGAACAATTGGCTATTGTTATAAGATATGTAGCACCAAGCGATTCTGGTGTTTGGAGATTATATGAGGACACCGTGATGATATTGGACTTGATTTCTGACATCAAATCTAATAACCCTGGTGAAAATGAGCATAGTGAAACCAGGTTGAGTGGCAAAGCTATTGGAGAAACACTGCTGAGAAAGATTCGTGATCTCGGTTTAGACCTGTCGCTTTGTGTGGGACAAGGCTATGATGGGGCAGGAGCCATGGCTAGTGAGCGGGTTGGTGTTTCAGCTACAATCCAAAATGAAGCTCCATTGCCCTTTTATTTTCATTGCGCCATGCACTGCCTGAATTTGAGTGCTTCTGCTGCTATCAAGGTACCTCCTATTCGAAATGCAGAAAATGTTGTGCGAGAAATATCAACAACTTTTAGAGCAAGTGCAAAAAAGACGAATCTGTTGAAGTGTCTCATAGAGAGTGACTCTGGTATCTCCACGACCAAGAAGCACTTGGTTACGTTATGTGAAACGCGTTTTGTAGAACGACACACGGCAGTTGTAACATTCATGGAACTTTTGAAATATACATTAGATGCCTTATCGGAAATCAAATGCTGGGCATCGCCTAATGACAGAAGCAAAGCAGAAAGCTTGGAAAAATCCGTATGCAACTCAGAATTTGCAGTTTCTTTAGTAATTCTGGAGAAACTGTCAGGACTGATTCTTCCAGTTTCCCGTGTCTTACAAACAGTAGGGGGTGACTTGGCCCAAGCTTTAGCCTCGGTAAACCGTCTCCAATCTGTTCTTAACGAAATGCGAACTGAAGAGGAATTTTGTAATTTGTATCAAAAGGCAGAGTCAGTCGCACGAGATGTGATGGAGGAGGAATTGCGAAAACCCCGCATTGCAGCTAGAAGCTCATACCGACCAAATGCCGAAACACCGGAGAATACCACCAAAGACTATTACAGAGTTAATTTTTTTTATCCAGCCATTGACTCTATAATTGCAGACCTAGAGCACAGGTTTGGACCACATCAGCAAAAGATTATGAAACTAAACTACCTTCTTCCAAGTTGCATGGAATTCGCTAAGCAAGCTGATGGTGAGAGGCAGTGGAATGATTTGATTCCTGCTATTGAGGTTTATGCGAGTTTCATCAAAGATCCTATTATGGTTGTCAAGGGCGAGTATATGTTGTGGAGAAAGAAATGGGAAAATGTTCCTGCTAAGTCCCGGCCGTCTTCATCAATCTCTGCCCTTGATCACTGCTCTGAAATATTTCAAAACATTTCTTTGTTGCTCCAGTTACTGGCAACTTTGCCAGTGACCACGGCACAGGCAGAAAGAGTCTTTTCAAAAATGGAGCGAACTCTCACAGCAATCCGGTCGACTATGACGGAAGCCCGACTGGAGGCACTTATACTTCTTCAAATACACAGAACCCATTGTCCAGACGTAGAATCTATCATCAACCGATTTGCAATAACCTCAGCACGGCGGATGAATTTTAAATTATGACTGCGTAAGTTCGATTTTAAATTTTACTTCCCACAAAATAAGTGGTATATAGCCTGCCTAGCGACTCTGTGGTTGCCGCACCTGGTTGGTTTACTCAGTCCCTCATTTTCAAATTTGTTTTAGCTCCAAAAACATTTGTTAGATCTGAAAGTGCAACCAAGGATCTTTTGTTTTCTTTACAAATACCTTTCCATGACAAATACCACTAACCTTTCCATTCCCCGTACACGTGGTAAATAATTATGACAATGCCATTGCGTCTTTGTTTGCATTGCAAAACTTGTCTTACCGCGAATAGCCCCCGCTATTAATCCTGACTTTGCCATTGCTCTCAACCCATGATGGCTTTATCAATATTCCAATCTACTGGCCACGTTCAGTTAAAACGCTAATGACTTTTGGTAATTTGGCATTTTCTTAAGACTGAGTTACACCAACAGCCCCGGAAAAACCTGCATAGGCTAGTGCCTACCCCTCGGAAAACGCCTGACCACACGTCTACACCGACTTACTGACAACATTTTATTTGTTTGGCAAAATTTTTCCTATAACAGTTCAGAGCCGGGTCCAGAGTGCGTACGCCCCTATTTACAAAGCTATTGATTTTTTTTTTATTTGTAATGGAACAAAAAATTGACTTCAAATAAAACTAAATGTTGCACCAGATTGCATCAGAGAGTGCTTAAATATGCAAAAATTTCTCAAAGGGGAGGGGGACACCCCCTCCCCTTAGACCCCTCCCCCAGGCCGGCGATCAGGCTCTGCGGTTGGCCACCCCCAATCAAAAATCCTGGCTACGCCAGTGTATGATAATGTGAAAGTATTAAATATAGCAACAAATTAAGATTCCCAGCTGCAACTTTCCTTCTTCAAGAGCCTCCTTTCTTTAAAGCTGCCCTACTGACTTGTTCTTTAACTCCTACCATTCCATACATGTAAATAATGGGTCTACTTCCACATCACACAAACATCAGTATTCCAGTACAGACATAGACAGCACAGAGCTCATTCAGACCCATGATAAACTGGTTAATTTAATCAAATCTGTTCTTAATGAAGCTCTCTGACTCAAAGCTCCAAGAGAAATATTCAAAACATGAAAGACCAGCAAATGTGGAGGCTTTACAAACTACCCAGGTGAACAAAATTATTTGGGATAATCCGGTCCCTAACCAGATCAAGATATACCAGACTTAAAAAAAATCAGTTGCATAGTATCCAGGCTATGACAGCTATTGCTGGATTAAAAAATATCTTAAGGCCCGGTCCCACAGGCGTTAGGATGAGTTGCGGATGAATTGCCTATCAACACTATTCCAAATTTGGGCATTCGTTGTCATCCGCAAGAGGATTGACCAAAGTATGACTATAATTTCCGCAATAGTGTGTGAACAAGAACAGTACGAATTACGAATATATACCGGATATATTGGGAATGTACACCGGATATATTGCGAAAGTACTGGGAACATCACGAATATATACCGGATATATTGTGAATGAGTTACGCACGAATACAGGAAGTTGCCGTTGTATTGCGCGTGCGGAGCATCTCTATTGCGTCCACAAAACGGATATAAAAACCACGACGCCCAGAAGATTTCTCAGTATACACAGCGACAGCAGATGGACAAGATGAATGCAAGGCAGAAACGAGGGACAAGGAAGCAAAGGAAGAGGGCCAGGTCTCCCACTCCACCCCCTGCTGAATAGAGGGCCAAGTCTCCAACCCCACCCCCTGCTGAAGAGAGGGCCAACTCTCCCACTTCACCCCTGTCCGCTGCAGAGAGGTCACCTTCCCTGACTGATGAGCCTGAATCCCCTGGTGCTGATGCTCACCACCGTCCTACTGTTGACAAAGGCAAGGGCAAAAAGGGCAAAAGTAGGGCAGCTGACAAGCAAACAGAGAAGAAGCAAAGGAAGACTTTTACCCTTGCCCCAGAAAATGAGGACATTGTATTTGAGTGGCTGCAGGAAAATGAGATGTTGTGGAGAAGGGGACACAAGCTCTTTAAAGATACAACCAGAAAGAAGGCTTTGTGGGAAACTAAAGCAAGGGAGCTGGAAGTGACTGCTAAACATCTCCAGGGCTGGTGGAGAGGTATGCACACCTGGTATGTCAAGCTTCACAGGGTTAAGTCTGGCCAGGCTGCCAAGAAGTTCACAGACAGGGAGATGCATGTGCTACAAAAGTGTGCCTTCTATGAGGGGGAAATTAGACACCGCCTGTCTGCACCAATGAAATCTGTAAGTATTGTTGCCATATTTTCAAACATTTCTTGTTTTTATTTTTGTATAAAAAACAGATGTTAGGTTTGAAAATTGCATTGGTTGAATGTTATGAGGTATTAAAAAATATATATTTTATAAAGAATTTAATTTAAGATTTTATTCAGATTTTATTATTATGAAGAAGATTTTATTCATTTACAGGGATTAAATAACACGAAGTTTGTTTTTAATGTTTAGTGATAGTTTATTTGCCAGGAGCCATTTATTCAAAGAAGATAATTCATTATCTGTGTTATTTCGAGAAGGAAATCGAAATCATTACACGAATAATATAAAGTTGTTTCATCTGCAAATAAACATCAAATAAAATAGAAGTAGAAATTGATAATGTCTTTTATTTATGATTGAAATAAGGGTGACCCTGGTACTGACCCTTGATTGGGGCACACCACATGTAAATGTTTTTAAAATAGAAAAGAACCATCAATTAATTAACAAATTTTTGTCTGTTTAAAGCATAACTTTGAAACCATCTGTATGAAGTGCCTCTAATTTCATAATGGTACAATTTGTCTGATAAGTATTATAATATTTTCGGTACAAAACTGACAAAAAGATTTAAGACAAGATTTATGAATTATTTTTTTCAGCTGTCTTTGGAACCAGAACCTGTGCAGGTGGCCCCTGATGTTGAAGCTGGCTCCGAAGCTGAATCTGAAACCACACAAACACAAGCAGGTGACACGGATGAAGGACTGCTTAACAGGCTTGAGAATGATGCTGCACAGGCCTCCAAATCTCAAGCCCAGATGGGTGGCACCAGTCGCGGCAAGAAGAGGACACAATATTTACAGGAAGAAGAGTGGCTGACGGAGATTTCCGACAGCATGAAGGGCAACACTGAGCTTCTAGCCCAGCTTGTAAGACAGAAGCCCTCTTCACCTAGGGAGCTATTCATCACCTATGTATCAGATACATTGAGGGAGCTCCCTGATCAGCAGTATGAGGACATGAAGAGAAAGATAACTTCCCTGCTCCTCCACACAGAGCACTCCTCTTCTTATGATCCAGCTGCCACGGCCATGCCAAGCCAGTCCCACTCTATGCCTCCCCAGAATGTGTACCAGGCCTACCCCCAGTACCAGCAGCAACAGGTTTTCCAGCAAAAACAATATCCCAACTTCCATCAATATCAGCAACAGCAATACCAACAGCACCAGTCAACACAGCAGAGACAGCAGCCAAATACCTCGAGACAGCATGCAAGATCCTCTGCAGAGAATGTGTCACAAATCTTGGCGTCTACAAATGATGTCCTAGATGACTCCCTTAGCCAGTCTCTCAGTGGCCTGGATACTAGTGTACCATCGTTGAGTTCCCTGACCTCCTTGAGTACATCACCTGCACCACAGGTTTCCGGGCCGTCTACACCACAACAATAATATATTAGAGACTTTAGATTTGGACACGGACAATTGCACAATGTCAAGTTGTAAAAAGCTTGGATTTGGACAGTGCATATTGCAAAAAGTTGTAACAAGTGTTTTGTTTTAAGCTTTGACATTTCTGAACTTGTTTTATAGTTATAGAAAAACGTATTCTATAGAGACTTCATGATTTGTGCTGTTACGAGAGACAAAACTAATAAGTACATGTTTAGATTTGGACAGTGCACATTGTAAAAAGTTGCAAAAATGTTTTGTTTTAAACTTATTTCTTATTTTTTTTTCACTTAAAAACTTTCACAGAGTAAAATGTAAAGGCCCTCGCTAGTCAGATAAATGTAATTCATCAGCTAGAATTGATGATTTTAAGCCAACAATTACTTCCACATTGGATGATGTTTGAGCCATTGTATATCTTTATTTCAGTAAAAATATTCACTTCTTGACACATTCTCAATATAAAGTCAAGTGCATGTTTCCCTGGTAATACGTAAATCCATATAAGATAATGTACTAAAAGACCCCTGACTCATTTTAAACATTATCATTGTTATATCCTGTCCAGTCTTACTGACAGTTGCACACAAAATTGTACACAAAAACGAAGTGTTAAATTAACACTTGTGTCCACCACCACCACCACCACCACCACCACCACCACCACCACAACAACAACAACAACAACAACAACAATAATAATAATAATAATTGTTACAGAATCAGTAGTATGGACACGTTGTTGCAATGATGAATAACATAGTTTGACTTCGTTTCTTTATTCCTTTATTGCAACAACGTGTACATACTACTGATTCTGTAACATCTTCAACAACTTGCTGTAATACCAATATAGTGTCAATATGGCTGACGTTAACAAGCTGAAGTTAGCCCGGCGGAACAACAAAGGTCAGCTGACAAGAACACTGACTACAATAGCCAGCCTTCTACAGGGTGAAACATGTGACTCAGAAATGCTTCGGAAATACGCAGAAAAGGCTGAGAAACAGTTTGCTATCATCGAAGAGAAGCATGCACAGTTAATAGAAATCACTGAAGGAGAAACAGAGTTTGAAAATGAGAAAAATGGATGGCAGAGTGTGAGCAAGACTTCGTCCAGGTACTTCTCAGAGTAAGACGGGTCGTTGACCGCCAGTCACCCCTGGATAACTGCACAAGTAATGCCTCAGTGCCTACTACTCCTCAGTCAAATCCGACTACTACAGTTCCTACCCAGCCTGCGAGCACAGGAACTTCACCAGGTCCAGTGCCTACTGTCCAGCAGCCTACGTCACAACCATCTTTATCATCAGCCCCAAGAATGGAAAGGATGAAATTCCCCAAATTCAGCGGGGACATCAAAGATTACAAAAGGTTCAAAAAACTTTTCACCCACTGCACAGCTAATCTCACAGAGACTGAATGCTTTTATCAGCTAACAGAGTCAATGTCCCATGCACGGGAACGCAACAAAATAAAGGGATGCATCAACATAGAGAGAGCTTGGCAGGTGCTAGACGACTGTTATGGTGATAATGATAAAGTGGTTGACAGACTACTACAAGATCTCAATAACTTGCGACCATATGAGCACAAGGGGAAAACCAACCTACAGGAAATGGATCGTTTTGTACAAACACTGCAAACGTTTGAGACACAAGCAGAGGGCATTGGTTTGTCTGGTGAACTGAACAGTAAAATCATGCTGAGTCAAATCAAACAGAAGCTGCCCGAAGAACACCATATCGCATATTACAAGAGTGTCCGAGATGACAGCACTGACGACACTCTCGCTGGTCTTGTCAAATGGCTTCATAGACAGCTGTTACTTCTAGAGAAAGCAAAGCCCTTTGCAGCTGACAACCCACCTCGTTCCCCACAGGCTTAACGTAAGACATTCAAGTCGTCAAATGCCGCTTCCTCAGATGGTGTTGAGAAAGTAAAGGGGGCACAATCTGATTCACCCAAATGCGCCTTACACACCAATTCGAACACTCATTTTCTGAAGGCTTGTAACAAGTTCAGAGAGCTGCCACTTAAGGAAAAATATGAAATCATGCGAAAAAACGCAATCTGCTATCGCTGTGGACACAATAATTGCAGAGCCGGCAAGCCTCCATACAACTCTAACTCGTGTCAATTTGTTGCGCCTTGTCGGATACAAGGTTGTGCCCAGGGAAGCCCGAAGAAGAGACCGGAGAAGATTCGCCTCGAGGACACTACTTACAAGATTGTCAGGAGACACATCAACACCTTGGCCAGCATCCAATCCTCGCTCATCTCTCTCACAGAAGAAATCAAGCGCTTGGATACACTCCTAGAAAAGGAAAGTGTACCACAACACCTCCTGGTTCGAAGAAGCCGACCCAAGTTGCCCAGCAACCTTAACCACTCGGAAGAGTTGAAGTCCTCCTGAGACTCTCAGCTCCACCGGGAAGGAAGAAAGTTGGGTACAATTTGGAGACTGGAGCTTCCCCGTCAATTCAAAAGGCAGCGTGATCGTTTTCCTGAGAAAGAGGGGAGGTTTAAAACAGAACTAGAATAGACTCTGTACAGGCTCTTTGACTTTTCCACAATCTTCTAGAAAGCAACTCTAAGAAGAGCGAGAAGAAAATACACCACCGCCATCAAAAAGCAGATAGGCGTCGAGTCCACCGAAGGAAGTAGGAAAAACTCGTTTATTCAAAAGCCAAACAGCTCTTTTAATGGCTACCAAGTCTTCCAAAGAGAGGTTCTCTCCTCTGTAAAACATACCTGTGTCTGTGTCTATTATTTCTAAGGACCACACGAATAAATGTGTAGATAGCCCCACGGATATACGTGTGAATAAACCTGCGAAAAAATGCAAGTTCAGGCATCCCCTAAAAGCTACTAAAAGCACCACACGATCTCATACCCGCCAAAGGAAATGTGAGACTACTTGTAGTCTAAGGAACACCCACAACCTTAATCAAAAGGCGAAAGACTCCCTCAAGTACGTCAAAAACCTCTCTGATAGGAAAATATCAGATATAGAGACTATTGCTCTGGGGAAAGGTCTTAAATTCATAATGACACCCGAAAAGCCCTCCCGAATCAGTATCCTTAAGTCCTTAAAGGACCTAACGCGTAGAATGAGGATACGATTTGTCATGCAAGATAAAAAGCATAAGCTTTTCTATAAGTTCCGCCTACCTTCGACTTGGTCACCTCAGATGACATATAGTCGTAATTTAGAAGACTATCTTGAAGTGACTAAAGAAGAACTTGCCAAAATACCTATCCAAAATGCCCCCCAAAATATCTCCAAGGCTGAAAAGGTTGCACTCAGATCGCTTGCTAAAGACAGATCTGTCATCCTTAAACCCTTTGATAAAGGCAGAGGTATTGCAATTCTAAATCGCACCGACTACCAGGCCGAAATAGAACGGCAATTGAAAAGTCACCATTATCAAAAACTTGATAGCGATATAACCCACGCTACAACTAAAGTAGTAGTGGATACACTTCAAGATATCTTGTCCAAGAAAGAGATTGACAAAGAGATTTTCGACTATTTGAATCCACTCAATCATGACATCCGCACCCCGGTCATTTACGTACTCCCCAAAGTACATAAAGCCCCACCGGCTAACTCAAAATTTGCTGGTTGACCTATCATAAGTGGGAACGGATCCCCCACAAAAAAATATCTGAGTTTGTGGATTATTTTCTGCTTCCGATCGTGGTAGAACAACACACGTAATAACAACAACAACAACAACAACAACAACAATAATAATAATAATAATAATAATAATAATAATAATAATAATAATAGTAATAGTAGTAGTAATAGTGATGATGATGATGATGATGATGATGATGATGATGATGATGATGATGATGATGATGATGATGATGATGATGATGATGATGATGATGATGATGATGATGATGATGATGATGATGATGATGATGATGATGATGATGATGATGATGATGATGATAATAATAATAATAAGCGTGGATACCTACTTAGGGCGACAGTTACATTGACTTGTGTACAAAAATTTGAATTTTTCTAACCCTAACCCTAACCCTACCCTAACCAAATTTTGCAGAGATACATTCTAGAGGAGGACGAACAATTTAAGCCTATTTCCGACAATAAAATTATTTTTCTATCTTGTACCTGAGAAATAAGGCGACACATAAACTGTCGCCTTAATGACAAGTGTCGCCTTAATGTTGTTGAATTAGCATGAACTGTCGCCTTAAGGTGTAACCCATGCGGATGATTAATAATAATAATAATAACAATAACAATAACAATAACAATAATAATAATAATAAACAAAAAATAACTAAAATAGAATAAAATCGTTTCACGCGAGCCTATGGTGCCTATTAAAACATTATCCACACACAAAAAACGTAGTGTTAAATTAACACCCCGCACTGTTTGAATTAGGGATAACACCGGCACAGGTGTTAAATTAGGCACTTGAAGTGTTGAATATAACACTGAAAGTGTTGAATTCAACGAGTGTTAAATTCAACACTTCAAGTGCCTAATTTAACACTTGTGCCCGTTATTTTTAATTTTATTTTATTTCAGTTATTTATTTTATTTTTATTTTTTACTATGCTGAACAAAATACAAGTACACAAGTATTATTCATGTTTGTAATCATATATATATCTTTTAACCTTTTTCAATAAAAAGTATCATATAAATTATACATTGTCCACCACTCCAGTGCTTTATATACTAAAAGTCCACTATCCTGTCTTGCCAGACAACAGAACCAGCAGGTGAATTGCACCAGTGTTTTAAAAGGAAGTCTGTTCTGCAGGACTGGATAGCGGCTGTGCATCACATTGTGGAGGAGAATACATGCCTTCACTATGAGCCTCACTGTTTCGGCATGGTGCTGCATGGTGGTGAGCAGCACCTGAAACCTGTTGGCCAGAATGCCGAAGGCATTTTCAACAACTCTTCTTGCCCTTGACAACCTGTAGTTGAATATGCGCTCTTCCCTGGTCAGGTTCCTTGCACTGTATGGCTTCATCAGGAATGTTCGTAAGGCGAAAGCGTCATCACCCACAATGAAGTATGGAACATCTTGCGTGTCATTGGGTAGGGGGTCTGGATGTGGCCAACCACTGATGTTGTCATTCTCCAGACCTCGCCTCAGCTCACTGTGGTTGTATATTTGGGCATCCGATGCTGCGCCATTCCCAGATACGTCAGCTCAGAGAAACTTGTAGTCAGAACTGACCATGGCAAACAGTATTATGCTGAAGAAACCTTTGTAGTTGTAATATTCAGACCCTGAGTTTGGGGGAGCTTTGCATGCCACATGTTTGCCATCAATGGCACCAATCATATGAGGGAAGTTCCACCTCTTCAGCCAATCTTCAGAAATTTGGCGCCATTGTTGTTCAGTGGTAGGGCAAGTCATCTGCTCATCAAGGTACTCCTCCACTATGGCCTCACAGACCTCTCGAACAACTTTGCTGATGGTGTTGTGTGGTCCCTCCAGGCATACCGCATGTCCCTGTATTTGGCTCCTGATGCCAAGTGGCGCAGGGTTACTGCCACCTTCAGACCAGGTTCCAAGTTAGCTCTGTAGTTGGTTGTTGACCTGGTCAGCCTGGGAGTGAGTCGTTCAACCAATTCATCAAACATGGCTGGTGGCATTCTCATGAAGTTGTGAAAGGCACGGGGGTCTTCATTTCACAGCTCTGTCATCAACTGGTGGTATATCCCCAGGTCCACTCTTCTGCCAATCCATGGTAAAACCCAGACAGCTCTTTGTTGTCTTCTTCGCCTTCTTCTCCTCCTCAGGATCAATTACTGGACTTGAACAATTTGATTGCTGTGTTGTTGGATGGCAGCAACAATTAAGTGGCGTCTTTGGATATTCATACTTGATCGTCACAAGGGGCAGCTTCAGAACAAGGGTTCTTTTCCTTCTTGACGGAGAGGGCCTTTCCACAGCTTCACTCAGACTTGACTGACTCAAACTGACTCAGACTGTCCAATTTTGGATGTACTTGAGGTGTTCGTAATTCATTCGATAATTGTTCACAAATCGGATGCAACACAAACGCATAGTTCGTGACAAATCCGCAATGGACTTTTTATGGTTGCTCTACATACGGTGACCAGATGCAATACATTCTCTCCTAGTCTGCAATTGCCCATGAATTGCGGAGAAGATGCGGACAAGAGCGCATAACAGCGAATGTATTGCATACCGATCGCGTATGTAATGCATATGGTTTGCGTATGAATTGTGAATGAATTGCGAATGGCATCAGCAATCAAAATTTTGAGCAGTTCAAAAATCCCGGGAGCGGAAAAAAGCACTATTGCGAATAAGTGCGGACATGTGCGAATGTTTACTGTCAAATACCAGCATGTATTACGAACATTGAGGATGTTAAACGAATATCAACGATTTTTGTGCGCAATTCATCCGTAACTCATCCTAAACGCCTGTGGGACCGGGCCTTTAACCTCTGAAAGCAACGTTTGACACAGAAAGTTTATAATCAATGCTCGCCGACATACTGGCTTTACTGGGAACAGCCAACCAGGACTTTTACCAGTTCTGTATGGATTTGATTAAACCAGAGCTTATAAGCCTGAGTATCAAAACTTAGGTTGAAATGCCATCCCCACAACAACCCACCTGTTTGGGGACAATGTGTCACAAGAGGTCATTTTTAAATTCCTACCATTCCATAAATGTAAAGAATGGTTTTTAAAGTATCATCAAGGATGGTGTGCTTTACAGGCATCTGTATTCAACTGCTGGCAAACCCCCGTTTCTCCAATTACTCTTGCCTATAAGGTCACAGGGAGGGTGGCCATACATCCAGCTTTCGCTGGATTGTCTGGCTTTTGGAAAGCTTGTCCTCCATCTGGCATTACTTGATACTGGGTGTTAATTTGTCCCCCTTTGTAAAGGTCTGCAAGGTCACAATGAAAAGTCTTACAAAATACGAATGAAAAAATCAATCTGCATGAATGAATTCATTTCTTTTTCAAATTGATAATGGCGTGAAAATAATCTACCGATATGTAGATATATATATATATATATATATATATATATATATATAACGCTAATTCCTACTGTACGGGGAAATCGATATATCGCGGTTTCGTTTAGGCGAAGAAAAAAACAATAAAATACATTAAAAAATATTTCCCCTTTTGGAAACCAGATATACAGCAACGCTTTTTCAATGGCCCACCATCCGTACGTGTTAAAAGATACGGGTACATAAGTTGGTCAACATTGAAGTAATAGCATGTTAATCATGTGGTGAAACGGACGTTACCATCCGTTTACGCATTCCTATATAAAAAGCGTGTGATTTCGCAAAGTCGACCTGATTTTTTCTCCTTTTAGACGATTTCACCTTTTAGGCACGTTTTTTCATACAATATTTCCCCTTAATCCCAAATTAGCAAAATATATATATATATATATATATATATATATATATATATATATATATATATATATATATATATATATATATATATATATATATATATATATATATATATATATATATATATATATATATATATATATCAAAATAAAAGTGGTACTCATTAATCACATTTGAAGATGACCACTATATTGTGATTCTTCATGAGCAGTTTGATTAGCTATATTTATAACGCATACGATGTGTAGCCTGCTGGGCATGAATCACAAATCGCAATATCTGTGTATATACGTAATGCTGGCATTCCAGTAGCAGTGACCCGACATGGCTAAAGATGGTGTATTTACTCTTGAGTGTGTTTGTTTACACAAGAGTAGAAGTAAGGAAGTCTTATAGTATTGTGGTTTTGGAAGTGCAGAAACACCGCTGATCAGCGGTAATTTCAGTGGATTTGAGCTTCAGGAGAAACACGACATGTTTGTGAATTGGCCCATCTTGTCAGGTGCTGCTATATTTTTGCCCAAGTGGGTAAGGAGACAGATATGAATAATAACCACATGCTGGCTATAATAGAGACGAAGCTGACACTAGATGACAGGAAAGTGTATGCTCGCAGCTTACAACAAAATGAGAAAGAGGCGTCACTGGAAGGCCTCCTTAGCTTCTTCAACGATGAGCTAGAAACTAGGACGAGGGCCACTGCTTCAATCAGAAGTTCTACGTTTCATCAAAGTAAGGTCAACTTAACTCAACGACAATCTACTGATTCATCACAGCACCAGAAATGGAAGAAGTGTTGGCCATGCGAGTATGATGATCATTGACAAGACCAGTGTGTGAAGTTTTAAGGAGCTGACAGTGACAGACAGGTACAAGATCGTGTAGGAGAAAAAAGAGTCTGTTTTAGCTGCCTTAAATGAGCTGGCAAGGACCATAACATGAGGACCGGCAAAAGAAAGAAGCTTTGTCTGCAAGAGAACTGCGAGTCATTCCACCACGTGTTGCTTCATAAACCTTCAGGGGGGCAACATTGCTGGATTTGCCTTGCACGATAATGATGTATCTTTGCTATCATTACTACCAAGATGGGTACACATGACAACAAGACTTCTGGTAACGTTTTGCTTGATTCTGAGGCAAATGTCACGTTGATCCGAGCAGAAGAGTAGAACGTCTTGGACTTAAAGGTAACCCGATCAGCGCTGACCTTGACGCATTAGGCGGTGATGTTCAAGCTTACCAGACAAAGGTATATATGTAGCATGGTCGCCGAAGTACAGGGTTTTTTTGTTATGAGCACCCTCGACTAGGAGCGGTAAGTTTCGTTCCAGAAGAGCGCCACCAGTTATGGTCTGCCTGTTGCTATGCTGAGCTGATAGCACGCTGTGGAGCGAGTCAGATTAATGCTCCCAAATTTATTGCTTTTTATAATTGATTTGACTGAAATGGTTGCAGTCATAGATTGCTGAATACTGTCTGAATGCTAGCTCACAGTGGCCTTTTAGATGTACTTTGTTGTGGCTGTGGACCAGACATTTTGATGGGATCCAGGCAGGCATACCGATGTGTGATGCTGGTTACCTTTATGTAGCTACCACTTGCCAAGTCACTGGTCACACGCTGGTCTCATATCCATTCACTACCCATCGGAAACCAAGTGAACTAGATTTCCAGGTCAATGGGTTCTCATGGTGACAGCTGTCGGTTTTGGATATGGTAATCGAGGGGTTTGGGAAATTAATTAAGTTGTCTCTACAGTAGATTAAGCTACTGAATAGTACAGTACAGAGACCGAGCTCGTTAAGAAACATTTCAAGCAGCTGCAGTATAGAGGCTAAGGGTAACTAAAAGAGGCTAGGCGTAATTCTAACAGCTAGTTGTGGTATAAGATCATTGTAAGCCTGTCAGGTAGGCAAGGGGAACTTACTGTACACAGCTGCAGAATAAAACTCAGAGACAGAAGAGATTAATCAGAAAAATCTTTTGGTTTTGTGTCAGTTTATTGCTTGTTGAATCATTTGCTTTCGAATTATCCAAAGCGGGACGCTTGGACCTGGGTTACATATAAACTGATGATTTATTCTACTGACCAGAAAGAGTACACTGTTTCCACTGTTGGTGTTCCAGAGATTACCAGTGTTCCGAAGGCAAGTAAGAGGGTAATCCAAAGGATGGAATCTGTTCTCGGGGAGACACTGCAGAGGATATGGTGCAATGGATGTACTAACAGGAATAGACAACCCAGAAACGCATGGTGGCACAACACAATTTGATGGTTTTCTGCTGCGGAAATCACCACTGGGTTGGGTAATCTTCGGATTCACTGGTGAATCTGGACCATGATCTACAACTGTATTCCATTCAAGGTCACGGAAAGAACTCATCCTATTCACCCTACTAGGTATTTTAAGACATAAAGCTGGCCATGATCAAATCATTTTGTTTACAGTTATGCATGTCACCTAGGCATCTCTGTATCACTCCCCTTAAGTCAGTACCACCAAATCTATTCCGCTATTAAAGATGAAAACAGCTATGCATATATAGCTAGTCCTCCCTGGCTAGCCAGCCAGTAAGCAGAGATTGTGCAATGTTATTTTAACATGAGAAACACTGCAGGCAGACAGGAAATGTAATATTTCCCTTATTTTCTTCAAATTATAATCATTCAAACTTTGCAACCTGTAGAGATGACATCTCCCATACTATTCTATTTCTTGAGTCACTTTTGCCCATTGCAATCACTATACTGTCAGACTGTTCACTATGTTAGCCCATTACGTGCGCAGGAGCAGAAGACCTGTGTAAAATCTGTAAAAGGTGATTCTCGACTATTTCAGACATGAAACTCCACCACACCCAGGCCCACAGCAATAGGATGAAGCTATTCAAATGTAAATGTTTTGAATATTCCTCTGCCTAAAAGTGGGATGTGGGCTAGCTGCCACACGACCAGAAGACACTCCTGATGGCCAAGTAAATATATACAGTACTTTTGAACAATTGGCTAGCAAGAACCACCTCAAAAACCAGTAATTTTCCTCTAAGGCCACAAGGTCTACATTAAGCATTGGATGGCCAAGTCTTACCAAACTTGAATGGTCACCCCACTCAACAGGGGATCTTATCAACAGAAAGTCGGCAACAGCAGGGTATCTTATCAAAAGAATGTTGCCGCCAAGACCGGATGTACAGCAGTACCCAAACGCTCAGTACCATTTGGCCAAAAGAGCATGTCGAGGGGACCTTTATTCCACAACTCAAGGACGAAGCAGAGAGCCTGGTCAACTCAACAAAATTAATTTATCCTGTACCATCACCCAACACTGGTGTGCAACACTCTAAGCTGATCAAAGTATTAGGAGCAGTAACAACAATGAATCTACGCATCTGAAGTAGGCTGTGACTTTCATGACATGAAAGTCCTTTTAGTCCAAATTCTTGTAGAAGTTGACCACAGTTAATCAGACTTGCACCATAACAAGGTAACAGAAGTCCAGCTCTACCAGCACAATGTGCGCTCAAGCGAATAATGACTTGTGGTGCTTAATAAGTAGTTCCAGTGGCTACTAGAGCTTGGCTGGATCATATGTCCGGATTGTGCATGGTTGTGAAGATACAACTCGCTGGACTAAAACTACAGAATGTGAAAGTTACTGACCATCACTAATAAGACTTTCCCGGGCTGTGGGGGACTATTCGGGATTGTAGGCTTATGGGCATTTGCATGGCATGTTGTGGAATTTGGAGAAAAGTGTATTGTCTGGTTTATTCCAAAGAAGAGCAAAGGAACTTTGAATCTGGTGTAGTGGTATTTTTACTGTATATTACAACACAGGTCCAGACACCCCCAGCTACCATGAGGACCAGAGTTTCAAATTTACACCATAAACTGCAGGCTCAGGAGAGGAAATTATTTCAGTAGAAGTTAAAATAGGAAAATTTTTGACAAATCTGACAACACTTTAAGACCCCTTGAACACGTCTTTGTGTAAGAGTATCCCTTGGAAGTGGACAAAAGTTTGTGAAGAATGGGAAAGAAAATGCTATGGGTATAGTAACTTGTTTGTACATTTACAAAGGAACTGTCTTAAACTTGCATGTGATATACTTCTACCTATGGAGTAGGTGCAGTTATCTCCCACACAATGCCAACTGGAGACAAAAGGCCACTAGTTGCTTTTGCTTCGCAGACACTAACTCAGTAGTGCAAAAAGCTATGTACACATTGAGCAGGAGGCTCTAGCACTATTATCTGGGGGTATGCACAAGTATCTTTATATTCCAAGCTTTTACTTTAGTGACCAACCACAAGCCTATCACACCAAGTAGGAAGCTAAAAGCCTTTTCTAACATTGACAACAGTACACATGCAAAGATGGGCATCAGCGTTTTCAGCATATATAATTACGAGACTGAATATTGTAAGTCAGCTGATCAGGGTAACAAAGATGCCATCTTGTTTGCCATGTGCAGGTTCAGAAGCAAATGGTAATATGAAAGATAAATTACTTTTCATAGGTTAATGACCTTCTAGTCCTGGCAACAGAGGTCAGTCCAGCTATATAGAAAGATTCAGTGTTATCAAAAGTGAACAACTTTCTAGCTCGAGGTTGCATGGCCAAGTCATGTCAACGAGGAAGAGTTGAAACTTTATTTTGCACGTACAAATGAATTGTCACTTGGCAAAGGTTGTGTAACAGGATTTTATTATTCCCTGAAAATTAGACTGACCCTAGGCTACAATACTGTTAAGTACCAGAGACAGTTTAGCAGCATTCTGTGGGCTCGGATTATTGTACGCACTTGTGCTAACTAGCTATTTCCCGCAGTAGGTGCGGGACTTGTCACAAGCAGGCAGGTGGTGTAGCCTGGCATGTCCAGCATTAAGACAATGTCTTTTCGAGAACACGTGTTTGAGGCAGGAAGAGGCTGCCATCTGCCGGAAGGAAGGCACTTTGAGAAAGAGTGTCAAGAAAGGAAGACCCAAGAAAAGAGTGAACTGTGAAGGAAAACTTAGCAAGAGGCGGCGAAGCTCTGCAGGGAAAGAGAGACAAACTTTGGTGACCTTTCATATACAGCTTTTTTCTTCTGGGAGTTAATTATGTGCTGTAGCTTTTAGACCCCATTCTAAGAAAATGGTGAAGTTTCACCCAGATTATCTTGATGAAGTAAATCTTTCGTTTGAATGGTGTTGGGAAATTAGCTCAGGGCAAAGACACGTTCTAGCGCTAAAGAACTTGTTTACCATAACGAATTTGTCAGAGGCTGTCCCACCCCTCCTCTTTATTTGTGCAAATATTTATCTCCCAAGGGAATGTTTCTCAGTCCCCACACACAACTAAGGCCCTTGCTAGATATCTGTTAACAGTAAGGGAAGGTTGCGCAGGCCTGACTCGCACTAAGACTTCCACACAGAGGGTTGGTAACACTGAAGAGTGATTGTGCAAGGGCTCAGATAAACACTAAGGTTTCCACTACACTGAAAAATGGTTGAGTAGGCCCAGCTCTTCTCAGAGGGTTGGTCACACTGCAGAGTATTTGCGAAGAGGCGATACACTCTAAGAACTCTACTCACAGAAGAGTGACTGCACAGGGGTTATACACACAAACGATTCCTTCTCAGAGGGTTGCTACACTGAACAGAGACTGCACAGGGGTGATACACACTAAGTTTCCCACTCAGACAAACTGTCTGGTTATCTCACAATGCACAACATCCCCTTCACCCTGGCCTGGAAAGTTTTAGGCAATTCAACATCTCAAAGCATCTAAATCCAAGAAGGAACTAGAAATTTGAATTTGCATGGCAAATGCGACGTAGCCTCTCCGAGAAAGAGGTGTGGGAGTTGTTTTTCAATCGGGAGAAAGGAGATGGAACATAAGGCATATTAATTAACCGCGCGTCAGAGACATTTTAATTTTTATAAGCAAGCTCATGACAGCAGAGTTCATGAACTTATGGAGTTATTTTATGTAAAATGTCCTGAAAGTGCAGGTAGCTAAGCATGATAAAACAGTGGGTACCGAGGACTTAAAGATTATTATTAAAGATATGATTATTCAAGTGAATTGAATTTACTTTTATCAGTAGCTTCGCGGGCCAGATGAATTAGTGGTCTCGCGGGCCGGAGGCTATACGAACCAACATGCCTGAGGTTCCTCACCCTTGCTGTATTGAGCCACCGTACATACCCTAATGATCTAAGTGCTAGTGCCCCAGTAGGCTATTTACACATACATACCGCTGTGTTGTTTTAACGATGGACGTGAATTCATTCATTTTACATTGACGGCGGCAGGAAGGTCCCCATTTTTTCCTCCAAATCTCAAGTCGTAACTTCTGGCAATTTAATAAACGTCGGCATGCCGATTTATTATCTCAAAATTAAGCATATAGCCTAGTAAGTTTCAAGTTTCCCGACGAAAATCGCCCGCGTCTAAATACCTCGTTGCTAAATCAAACAGGCTTTCCGCTGCCAATTACTTCCCGGCCGGATCCCCGGCCTGCTCCTGCTGGAATTAGCGCTACTCGACTCGCCTTCTGCAACTCCAGATGTCCAGTGACACCAATAGCTGGTAATACCTTTCTCAAAGTGCTGAAAAAAAATTTTCGTCTGTATTCGGACGTGACAGAGAATCACTTCTTAACGATTGGTCATCATTTAAAATTCCCACTTGAGATTGGGTCAATTTAAAAATATTCAGACTATCCCACATGCGCGGAGCTGCAAATCGAATATTTTTTTTCAATATATCAGACAGTCTCTTCGATACATTATTTTGGTATCGTAATTTGTTTTTATAGATTCCCACCGTTCGTACGTTTCAAGAAGTCATTTGAGCATTTAAAATCCTTCAGTTTAAGTCGAGGGGCGACAATGAGAATACAAAAAACTTTGAGATTTGAAAATGAAGGAGTATGGTCAACCAAAATTCAAAACGAACAACTCGTCTCGAAAGTAGATCCGTACATACTTTGGTCTATGCAGGTCATGAACAAGCGTGCGTTTGTCTGATGTGTCTATTTAATTATTTATGTCAATGGTGCGTTACACAGTATGTGCTATAAAGGTAGACCTATAAAAATACAAGTAAGCCACTACATCCTAGGAAGCCATTTTCTAAGTCTCGTTGTCCGGCCCATAAGGGAGCCCAATCATGAATCTTTCATCCAAACAAGCCACGTTCGACGTCTAATTGTGATTCCTTTTGTAAAATATATGAGCAGTGCGAAAGTTTGCAAAGATTCTCATATTTCTTTGCTCTATTGCTGTAAATTCCTTAAATTTCTTCGAGTTATATTCTGTTCGTACCTGAACATTTGGAAGCTGAGTGATCCTGGTAAAACATCGTCAATGGCGACTTAACGGAATACAGGATTCTTCCGCCTTTAATTCATATGCTCAATGGAGTTCGCGTAATGAAATGGATTACTTTCTTTTGCGCAATGTAAAAAAATGGTCTATTTGGGAGTAGTTTGCCTTCCTTAATGATTAAGATATAGGGATCTGAAATACGATTCCGTACACGTAGCCTTAGAGGCTACGTAACTACAAGAGTTCCCAGACATTGCCACATAACTATCACTGTCCATTCCCAACCTTAGGCTTTCAAAAGAACCCAGGTGAAAGAGAAGGATATAAGTAATATCAAAATTTGCAATAAAACAGGAGAAAAGAAGGAGTTTCAAGACCAAAAGTAGGAGTTTCACAGGCATGATTCATCGATATGGCAACGTTGACAGCATCATTATTACTCTTATAGACATATTCCCAAAATGTTAGTACCATGGCAAAACAAGTTAACGCTGGTTATTCTCCAAAGATATATAGCAGAAAATGGAAAAAAGTTCAGCAGCATTACTTTTCACTCACTATGCAAATGAGTGGCTTGCAGTAATTATTGTGGTAGTATGCAATATGCATACATGTGTATGTACATTGTACAGCATTACTAGAAAAGCTCAAAGAGTGGTATTCCTGTCAAAATAATCTCTGTATATACTACCAGGGAGCTGTGGAAGATGGAGAAACATCCACCAAATCTGTCAGACAATGTGTACTTGAGAACAATTAAATCCTTCTGAGGTACCAAATTTGATTGACATGTCTCTTTGTTCTTATTGTTTTACAGGCCACTGTTGGCTTTTCTTCTTAATGGTGATCTTCTTTTTTCAATGCCCAGTAATCCTGAAACAAAGACCATTGTTAAGATAATGCTTTGAAGATCAATGCACAGCCGATAAATGTGCAATGTTTTCACCGTTTTAAATCAAAACAACTGTACATGCACTCCTAAGCTGCACAATTTTATTATTATTCTAATTTCTTCACTCAGTACCGAACATATCCTTTTGAAAACAATAAGTAGTCTAAATTTTGATGATGACATTTTGAAAGATTCCGGATTGTTCCTGACATGACGAAAAATGTATCAATATTCAAAAAGTACCATGCAGTTACACTGTACCCTTTTAAAATGCGACACCTGACAGCAGCACAAGATGAAATAAATTTCAGTGTCCCCAACAACTGGCGATGTGATACCAACGGACAAAATCATCCTATGAGGTCTCTCAGATGTAGCAGACAACAAGAACAATTGTTTTCACTGCCTAATCCCTCCAAGTTTTAAAAGAAGTTCAGGAAGCAGACAATAGAAAGCTTAAGTGTCAGCAAAGCACCTTAGTTTCAAAGGAAGAATAAGTGTTCTTTCTCCATCTCTCACAGCTCCCTAACACTACCAAAATATAACCAGCCATGGAATCAGATTTGTATTCTATGTCTGTGTGAACAATGAAACACTGTAGGACTAACACTTCCCAGAACAAAGCCAAAAACATTTTTGTTTCCACTGACTGGAATTAATCAATGGCTGCTTCATACTCAAAAAAAGTCTTTTGCTTATTCATACTAATTCTGAGTCGTACCTCCAGCAGAAACTTTGCGAATAATCAATGTTCTATTTATTGATCAACACTATGTCTGCATGTGATACTGTGAGACTTTAATGGTTATTTTCATTATAGACATTCTGGATTATTGCTTTTGTTCATGATAACACTGGCATAAATACTTGTTCCATACTGTGACTATAAAAGAGACTAACATTATGTATGCTGCACATGATCCACTTGCTTGTAAAATCTATCCTACTAGATTCAGGCTATGTTTAAAAATTATGGGTGCACTGAGAACAGCTAAACAGAAAAAAAAAAGAAAAAAATGAATTGGTACATTAATCAATACATTCAAAAAGTGGTAAATTCAGTAAAGACTTTCAAAGTGATTGAGAATGGGACATGTTTGCATTGATACCATGTAAAATATGTTCCATCAATCAAAATTTTGGGGGAAATTTTTAAATTTCTGACGGACAAAGGCGATAGTATGTCTGAGGATCTCCTGGCTGCATGCAAGAGTTGACTGGCAAGATGTGGGACACTACGTTTAAAAGTGTTGAAGCAAAATGAACAGTGTGGCCTAGAAAAAGCATCACCGATGGTTGTAGAGGATCCTCGTATACTGGTTCCACAGCAATTGTCACTGTGCTATTTTGCCACATGAGCTTAACGATAATGTCGTTCGTTACATATTGGGGATACAGTAAGTTGTTGTGTGGCCGCTTTAAGACTTATCCCGAATACCCAGGCATTCTTAATGGTATTCGTATCCAATGGAAAAAACAAGGACATCCCTTCTTCACTAAGGACTGATGGAAGAAACTGTTGGATATGATACAGAGGTCAACCCAGGACCTGTCTCAAATGTGGCCGAGATGAGTATGATGCTAGGGATCGTAAACATATAATTTGTTTCAGGTGTCAAATTCCTGGCCATACATCATCAGAGTGCAAGGCCAAAGCAAAATGCAAAGTTTGCCTAAAATCTGGGCAAACTGATTGTAACTGTCCTTTGTCCTTTGCGAATATAATAAAGCCTACAGCAGCAAAATGGAGGTCCCTGGCGACAACGCCATAGGAGCTGTATACCGTACTGACAATGCCATGGAAGGCACAAGCGAGGGTACTCCTCTTGAGCATCCTGACAATATAATAAGGGTGTCAACACTCGTAAAAAGCAGGAAATCATGGTAATGATATTTCTGTTCTGGAAAGTGCTGATAATGACCCCATTATCAGTCTCTTCTGGTGATGAAACCAGTTCTGAAATGGAATCTGACCCCTCCCTCTTGTCACAATTGATGATCAGGGTGATTCCCAGGATCAACTATTGCACTTTTCCAGTGAGTGTATTGCCCCCACCTCTATAAGGGAATGGGCTGAGGATGGTTGTGGGCTAAAGGCAACAAATCTGCCACGTGAACCAGTGGGAAACACTCCACATGAGGCCAGGAACAAAAAGAAAAGGTTTTTGCAACCAGAGCCTTCTAAAAGATTAGCCAGATCAGGGTCACAAACCAGTTTTCCTCCATGGGTTCCTACTGATACCATTAAAATGTGTCAAATATTTGTGGAGGAAAATGAATGGCATTCATGTCGAGCAAAAGGATGTAGGACGGCCTTTTCAACATTTAATAACCTGATGGAACATGAATCCAAAGTGCACCCTACGTCCAAGCCCAAGAGGTATGCTTGTGCCTTGAAGAGTTGCAAATCCCTTTGGGATTCACAAAAAAATGGCTTACAATACAGCTATGGTGTACCCATCATTTTCATAGACTGAGAAGTAGATTTGTTTGACAGGTATTTTCTGAAAGTAACTGATATTTCCAAATTTGCCACGCATTTCAGGTTGCTCTCGCTTGTACCTTTAATTGTCGTTGTGATCACATTATCAATCGCTTCTATTAATGTAAATGGGGTTGGAGATACAAAGAAATGTGCTAGAGTCTTACAGAGGTGTATGCTGCTTGACTTTGGTATTATCATGTTGCAAGAATTGTACTTTCAATCCCATGACAACTTGTCATTCTTTAAGAAAATGTGATCAGGCCTTGCAGTCTTCTGCCCACCACTTTCCAGCCACTTGGGTGGTGTCAGTACTGCATTTTAATATTTTAATACCAATTATAATTGGAAATTAACAGCATTAAGACATGATAGCATTGGACAGTGCATTTCTATTTTATGTTCTGTCAAAGGTGTTGCGTTTCATTTCATTTTTGTGAGGTGCATGCTCCAAACTATACGATCAATTGGAAAGCTTCGCTAAAAGACTGCTATATGTATACTCATAATAGTAACCCACTTACACTTGGGGGCCCATTTCAACTGAGTTATGTCTAACCTTGATAGGAATGACAGTTTGGCAAATCAGACATCTTTTCCTGGAAAAAAGGACATCATTGAGTTAACTTCTGCCTATATTCTTTTTGATTGCTACCGGATAGGGCATCCCTTGCTACCAGGGCATATCTGGTGTAGAGCTGGAAAAAGGATTTATTCACATAAGCATTTTCATGTTAGTACCATTGTAATGATTCTGTGCCTTTTTCCTGACCACAACACTGTCAACATCAGGTTTAAGACAAGCTCCAAACCACTTACAGGGAGGTGTTACTGGAAGTACACTGTCTCTTTGAACAAGAATGACCTTCTTTGTCATGAGTTACATTACTGTTATGAACTTTGGGTTTCTTTAAACCTGGCTTAAAGTCCTTACTTGATTGCTTGGATGATATTAAACACTGAGTTAAAGGGCTTGCTATTATACATTGTGTTTGTCTTGCCCCTGAGAAAAGCAAGCAGCAAGCATCCTTGCTGAATAACTTTGCCAACTGTAGTCAAGAAACTGCCGTACATATAGTGGAAGAGGAATTAATGGATTGGCTCTCATGTTAAAGGTCAAAAGCAGTCGCCCCAAACTCATTTTAAAACAATAGCTAAATGTCACAAATTTCTTCTTATTTCTCTTCCAAGTATCTTTCATAATATTTTAGGACATAAATATTGCATCTTCACGATAAACCAAGCAGTTGCTCCTTGTAAATTTTACAATTGAGTGAGAAAAATACTGTCACATGATTCTCAAGAGCCATTCAGGAAATAGGATAGTCTACTATACAATTCTTTATTGGGGTGACTGCATTTTCCCTTTAAGCTTTATGAAGAGGGAGAGATATCAGCTTCATTCTTCTTTAGGGAGGAAAAATGCCATTCTGATAAAAGAATCATCAAGTGCATTTTTAACAGGGACAGGTCTGTTACCAATAATCAAGTGGAAATCATGGGGCAGTTGCATGAATTTTACAGTGATCTTTTAGTTTTCAAGAGTGCACTGACGAGGGCATGCAAATGGTTTTTGTAAAGTCCTTACACACAATTGTATGTGAGGACAATACAGTTATGCTTGATCAACCTATCAACTTGCATGAGACTAAGAAAGCTCTGTTTGGTTGCAACAAATAATGCGCCTGGTCTTGATGGCCGTCCATACAATTTTTATGGGGAATTTATAGATATGTTGGGTAACGATTTAGTAAAGGTTTTTAAAGACAGTCTCAACAAAGGCACCCTTATGGAAAGTCAGAGGACCTGTGTCATAATTTTACTCCAAATCAAAAAGTTTAGTGATTCAATGGATTTGCATTGCCTATCTTTGACATTCCTGTATAACACACACTTTGACCTGCACTCTAGGTATCTGCTAAAGGCTTCTGTAAATTACAACACGTTTCTGATAATTAAACACAAAAAGAGTAATGAATTAAGTCAGATAGGCAAGTCATTTATATTTAGGATGGCCAACGCAAGCCTAGGGGATCCAACAACCAATTAACACTATCTTTAAGGAAGAAAAGCTTCTGTTTTGGGATGTTATCAATGGGATGTTATCAATGGTATGTTATCAATGGTTGCCTGACGTAAAATCATCCAAATCTTTAAACCTTTCCCTAAGTAGAATAAAACATATCCTTTATAGGTAATTTATGTATTGTGCAGTGAAATTGATTTAACATACCTTTCTTTTCTTCAGCTATGCTTGGTTTATGTGTTCCTAAACATGTATTCCTTCCTATACGTTATTTTTATTTATTGTTTGTTGGGTCACTAGCCTACTTAACAGGTTTCTGTTCTTCTAGTGTCCTTCAAATGGTTCCTTGCTATTTTCTTATGTTGTTTATGTACTTTTTGAAATCATTTGTGAAATAAATTTGAACTGAATTGAAGTTAGCAGTAGTAACTCCCACTGTTTTTTGCCCATCATGAGATACCTCCAACTTCAGCACAGCCAGTCACATCTTCCCTTCCTTTCCAGGCTCAGTTCAATCAGCAATGGGCTGGTATCAGCATCCAGTCATCCACATCAAATGAAGTCTTGATCAATACTTCATCTCTTTGGCATTCTTTCAGATCTTTCCACATAATCTGCTTGACTTGCAGATCCTCTGATGATCGCAGAAATAGAGAACTCTTGAGGCAGCTTTCTTTCTACCAGTTGGTAAGACATTTTGTTTGGCCACTGAAAGGAAAATTTGAAAAAGAAAACCATAAAATAAACAAGTCGTGTGTAAGTCAGCATACAAAATGCACTAGAGTGCAGAGTAAATCACCCCTGCAGCAGCTGAAATCATCCCAGAAAGAGGCTGAGGAGGTCGAACAAAATACCAAACATTACAAAAATTGCCCTCCTCTGCAATGAGATTATTGCCAACAAAGAAAAAAGTAACTCTTGTGGACCCCAAAATAGTCCATAACTCTTTTTGGTGGGGAGAGGGGGTTCAATGGGAAATGTTTCCAAAACATTTGAAAACAGCTGCTCTGAAAAGAAATATCAAAATTTGAACCCCAGTACTGATCAAAAATTTCGTCAAAACAGTAGTATGACAGATTAGTCAAAATTGTTTGGGCTCTAATAACTTCAACTGAGGCTGAATTTTCCCCATGCTATTGTTGAATATAAAACATAGCCGCAGGTAAACAACAGACATATTTCAGTTCACTAATATTCTCCATAAAAGTTTTTGGGCAAATAAAAGTAAATTTTGTGAATCAATGTACCTTCACCCCAACCTGTACCTTCACCCCGACCCCTCCACCACACAGTCCCTCCCATTCCTGCAGAACTTACACGAATATCATCTACACTACACAGCACATATTGCAAAGACATAGACAACCTGTGGAATTGTACAGGAACTGCAGAGAATAAGGTAAATTCTATGTGGTGACAGATTAAGTGCATTAAAATGACACAGAATTCTGCCCATCTCAGGGAACGTATAGTCAAGTCACCAGTGCAGCCCGTGCAAGACTGATGCTGAGTCTAGTGCCAAGTCCTTGCTTTCTGAGTACAAGTCTTTAAAATCATGACTCAAGACTGGTCTTGAGTCCTACAGTACTAACAACTACCTTACCTGTTTCCATTCAAGCTTCAAACTGCCTCTTTGAAATCTAATTCCATCGATTGTTGCCTCCAGACCACTTTGTTTACAGAATTCTACAGCATCAACTGTCGAGTCAAATAGAAGCCATTTGGCCGATTTTTGGGGGCTTTTTTGGGGTAAAATTTTCCGACATTCAAAAAAAAAAATTTTTCGGGAATTAAAATAAAAAGGCCGCCTTATTGGTAAACGAAACTTAAACCCAGAATTGGGAGTGGTGGGGATTTTTTAAAAAATTTTTTTCAACGTCCAATTTTGCCCTTATCTGTCCCTTTGGGGGTTAGGGTTTCCCCCCCCGGAAAAAAAAGGGGTTTAAAATTTCCCTGGGGCTAATGACCACCAAAAAAAGCATTAATTAAAAACCTGCAAAAACTTACCATAAGTAAAAACGAGTTTTTAAAAATTGGGTTTCCTTAAAATTGGTTTTTTTTGGGGAAGATTTTGGTACTTGGGGAAAAAAAAAAATTTTTAAAAATTTTACGAGGCAAAATGTGTTTTCAAAAAAAAAATTTTTAAACCCCCAAGAAAACCTTTAAAAAGGGAAAAAAAAAGGGGAAAACTTTGGCAAAAAATAGGAACCCCAAGGTTTTTTCCCCAAAAAAAAAAAAATTTAAAAACCTTTTTTTTTAAAAAAAAGGGGTCCTCGTTTTAAATAAAAAAAAAAATCCCCTTTTTTCTTTATGCTGACCGGGAGAAAATGGGTTTTTGGAAAAAAAGTTTTTAAAAATGCAAAAACATTTCAAAATTTTAAAATTAAAATAACCTTTTTTTTTTAAAACCAAAGGTTTTTCTAAAAAATTTTTAAAAACGGAAATTTTGGGGTTTTCAAAAATCTTAAAAATTTTGAAAACCCCAGGGTCAAAAGGGGGGAAGGAATAAATGAAAAAAAAAATTTTTCCGGGGAAAAAAAAGGTAAAAACCTTGGATTTTTTAAAAAATTTCAAAAAAAACCTTTTCCCCCCTGATTTTTTGGGGAAAACCCATAACCCCCGGAAACAACAAGAAATCCTCCCAAAACCAATTAAAAGGGGGGGGGTCTTGGGGGGGAAATTCCAAAAAATTGAAAAGGTTTTTTGGGGCTTTTCCCGGGGGAAATAACAGAATTTGCCCCCCCTTTTTGGACCAAACTCCCCAAAATTAAAAAAAAAAAGTTTTAAGCAACCCCTTCGTAAAAACCTTAAAGGGGGCCTTTACCGGATTTTTTTTTGGGGAAAAAAAAATAAATGACGCTGTTTGTAAAAAAATTTCCTGGTGTTTTTTTTTTGGGGAAAAACTATTTTTTAAAAATTTGTTCAAACTTTTTTTCTGTTAGAAAAAAAAATTTTTTAAAAAGGTTTTAAAATTTTTTTCCCCTAAAATGAAAAAACTGTGGGAAATTTTTAAATTTTTTTGGGGGATTTATTGGAAGTTTTGGATGTTTTTTTGTTAAAACCTGGTAAAAAAAAAAATTTTTAAAAATTCATTTTATTTCCCCCTAAATCCAATTATAAATTTTTTTCCCAAAAAAAATTTAACTTCCTTTTGGGCTTTTAAAAGTAATTTTTAAAAAAACCACATTTAAAAAGGACAAAAAAGGAAAAAACGGGTTTTCCTTTTTAACCCAAAAAAACCTTTAAAATAAAATTAATTTCCCCTTAAAATAATTTTTTACGAAAGGGGGATCTTTTTTGGGGTTAAATCAAAATAATTTTTTGAAACTCCTAAAAAAAAATTTTTTTTTGAAAATTTTAGACTTTTTTTAAAAGTTTCCAAATTCCCGTCCCCTTTTTTATTTTCTTTTTAAAGGGACAAAGGGAAATTTTTAAAAAAAGGGGGGGTTTAAAATTTTTTTTTTTTAAGTTTAAAGTAGGGGAGTAAAAAAAAAAAACCATTGTTTTTGAGTTTAAAAAATTTTACAATTTTTTTAAAATTTTTTTTGCCTAAAACCGGAATTTGTGTTTTTACCTTTTTTTTTGTTTTTTAAAACCCAAAAAATTTTAAAAAATGAAATTTTTAATGCAAATTTTTATAAATTTCGGAGGGAAACATGATGCCCTAAAAGGAAAAAAAAAATAAATTAAAAATTCCAAAAAAATTTCCCCTTTTTTTAAAAACGAAAAATTAAAACTTCCAAATTTTTAAAAAGGGGGAAATTGAAAAACTTAAAAAAAAAAAATTTCCCCAATTTTTTTAAAAATAACAGGTCAAAGATAGTTTACAAATTAGTTAAAAGAAAGTTTTCCCAAAAATTCCCCAAGGAAATCCCAAAACGGCCCCCCAAGATTGGGGGGGAAAATTCTCACTTTTAAAAACAAAAACGGGGGGAAAAAGGCCCCCAAATAAAGGAAATGGGGGTTGTTTCCTTTAAAGTTAAAAAAAACCTGATTTCCCTCACCCCCCCCAACCCGAATTTTAAAATTTTCCCCCAAAAAAATTCGGGAGGGGGTAAAAAGGGTGTTTTATTCCCCGCTTCGGGGGCCCCCTCAAGGGGAATATGGGAAAATGGTTAAAAAGTTTTTAACCCCAGTTTAAACTTTTTTTCTAAAGGAAAATTTTCTCTTGAAATTTTTTATTAAAAAAACTCATTTTGTGACTTAAGGTTGTAAATTTTTTTAAATTAAATTTTTCCCCCCAAAAAATTTCCTTTGTACCCCCTAGAACTTTTAAAATTGAGTGGGTTTGAAATTTTTAAAGTTTGAAATGTTTTTCCATTTAAAAGGAAATTTTTTGTTTTTAACATTTGGCCCAAACATAAATTTTTTAAAGTTTTTAAATTAAATTTTGATTTTAAAAAATAGGTTGTTTTAAAAAAAAAGGGTTTTTGAGAGACATTTTTAAAATAAGGAGGAGGGCCAAGAGACAAGAGGGAGGAAAGGAGGCGTGAATGGGAGGTAGGGAAGAGGCAGGGAAGAAGAACTTTCCAAATTCAACATAAGCTATTGTTCAGGTTTTTGTACTCTTCCTCTAAAACTGATATCAATTTCCAATCTACAGTACACAGATCTCAAAAATTTATGTCAGACCAAAGATGACATAAAGCAACAGGACTCACACAGAATTCGAAAATGTGTACTACTTGGAGAAAACTATACAGAAAATAAGCCTCATTTAAAATCCCAAAAGAGGAAAACACAAAATATTTTCCTCCAGTCAATTTCTGTGATGTCTTTCGAATCAATTTCAAGTACTAGATTTAACTTCAGTCAAATTTGACTACAAAGTGGTGTACGACAGTATCCAAGTCAGCTTTGGGTCAAACATTTCCTCCAGCTACTTTACGTTAAAATTCAATGGGGTAAAAGTGATGTCCAGTGCATCTTTCACACTTACTGCAGTGTGTTGTTTGTTTTGGGTAACAGTTTCAGCCCCAAGGAATATACTTTTAATACACAATTGTTCAACTGCAGGGGATGGGATAAAGTCATCTCAACTTCGTTCAAAGCAACATTGTGATTAAAGGTGCAAATTGACACACCTGTATCTGTTTTGAACACCAGAGGTAATTCACAAATGGGGAGTGTATGTCCCCACCATCCACTCAAGGGCATGCTGGGGGAATCTAAGAAGATTTCCACACTTTAAACCTAAATGGCAAACCAAGAACGACTAATGAATTATTAATTTTGTCAGGAAGAAAAATTCCTGCTTTGAGTGTGCAGGAACAACATATAGTGAATACCCACACACTAACATAGCTATAGTACATAGTTCCCCACTTACAGTTAAGTTTATGTGTTGTATTTCAGTTTTCCAGAACACACTGCAATATTTCCAGATAAAGCACCCACGTTTTTAAAACTTTGATGATTTCTGACTTTTTCTTGTTTTTTCTTTTGTTTGGGAACCCTGTTCATGTAATGCAGGCAAAGGGAGAAGGTGCTGGGCAATGCTCTGAAAGCTACAGGGAAGCAACCCCCAAAAACAGAAAACTTTGGTTAAGAACTGCTTTGAAGGGATAAAGCAGTTGTCCTAACTTGGATTTTGGCACATCAACCTAAATATGTACAAATCTCTGCTATTACCCTTACAAATATCTTTCATGATATTTCTGAACATTAATGCATAATAAAGTAAACCAAGCAGACATTCTGCAAAGATGTGACAATTCATTCAAAAAAAACGTGGTCACTTGATCTATTCAATCATGAACTAGAGTATGCTCATTAAATTTGGGGTGACTGCATTTTCCCTTAAATTCACAGGAAGAGAGCAATATCTGCATGCTGGTTAGTTGATGATTTTAATTCTTTGCCAAGGAAGTAAAATGGTGATCATACTTCACCTGTGACCAGCATAGATGTGAAACCTGACAGCATGTTCAAGAATAGTAACACTTTCTTGACAAGAGGCTTGTTGAATAACAAGATCCTGGCGAACAGCTCTGAGACGGTCAAATACAAACTGATATATCTTGTACCAAGGAAGATCTCTTCTAATGACCAATCTAAAAATGGACAGAGAAAAAAAACGACTTCTTAGCCAGACCTTGAGTGCTGTTATTTTACAATCCTAAGAACCACAAATGCTACTGAAGCACTATACCTTAGGCTGTGGAGTACAAGTTCATGTCTATACGACTTCCCATTTAGTAGTTTTATCTCAAATTTGCATCTTTATAATTTAGAACCATACTTCAGCTGGAAAGACCATACCGCTACTTTGCTCTTGGAGGAAATGACTGGCACATCAAATCCTTATGCTCCGTTTTATGCAGCACGAATGCAGCGCTGACATGCAAAGATTCCACACCTATTGATTCACCATTGGTCCCAATTTTCCTCTTGTGAGTACAACCTGTAAACATACTCCGATAAACTTTCTTCAAACGTCTGTAGAATTGTTACAGTGTCACCTTTTCTAACAAATAAACTGTTAACAAGATTTAAATGCCTTCCTTCTACCGAACTTGTGGGGTTAAAGAGGTGATACCCTATGCCGAAAGTGCCCTGATTCCTATTCAAATTACAAGCTGTAAAACTCCTGTGCAGGTCCTCAAGATTGTCCACTTTTTAATTGATTGTTTCTTCCCTTTATTAGTACCAATCTTCTTCCTTTAAACATCATTGGAAAGGGAGGTTCTTCTCTTTTTCAATAAAGCTAAAAATGTTTCTAATTGGTCCATGTTCGCAATCGGTCTACTGGATATGCATATTGTGACTTACACAGCGCACATTGTGAAGGTTATGAAGTGTGTAAGTACTCTAGTTAGGCATGCTGTGAGACGATTTCAATGCACTTAACAGGGGGTGCATACAGACTATACACCCAGTGCTTGTACTTAATGACAAAAAATACATAGTCTCCTCATAATTCTCATAAAATTGCAGTGAGTCTGTGGATTTTTTGGTGCCCCTTTCACGATACTGGAGCATAAAATGACCAAACAATTACCTACTTGGGAAACTTTCCCAAAACTTGTGTTTATACAGCCACGGTTGTGAAACCAAAGTAACTCCAACCTCCACTGTAGAGCTTTTGTTTTGTTTTTGTAATGCAGATGAAACCTGCTAGGTCACTATAAAACAGTTAATATGAATGCAGAATTCTACCAGCAGAAATAAGCTTTCAAATTGAAAGAATGGCACATGAAGGCATGCTAATGTTCGTAATGCCTTTAATAACCCCTTCTCAAACAATCGATCATTCCTACCGGCGTTTTCTCACAGACCCACGTAACTCCACGTTTTTATTGCAATGAGTCATTCCTAAAATCCGCCAATTGTCAGTAGTTTCGAACCCAATTTACAGTGTCAAATTTTTCAAAAGGATTTGATATGTTATAAATGCATTTATCACAGCTGTAATCTCAAATGACACTAATTTTCTTTTTCATGAAACTCACTCAGAAATCATGTATTCCACAACTTGAGAAAAAGCACAACTGGGGTCGTAGGTCACTTTACGTGTTGAATCTTTTCCTGCCGCTGGTCGAGAGTACTCTTTAATCATGTACTTACGACCTGTATCTTCAGCTAACCTGTAAGCCAAACAAAGCAAACATTTGAATACAGTACAGTATACAGAAACATGAAGTTTGAATAAAACAACTGAATGGTCGGCAACCAGTTCCTGATTTATTAAGTCAATTGGTCCAATTGAGCTGGTACCTATACATAAAAAGAAATGTCCGTAAAGCAAGAAGTTTAAAGATCTTTAAACACAACTAATCTTGTTAGCAAGTAAACTATACAGCTTAATTTCATGACAGGAATAAGCTTCACCTTGACTCCTGAGAGCTTGTATTGTTGAAACTCACTCGTGCATGACATATTGAATAGGTAGAACTGAATGGTGAAGCCTCCTCAACTAATTTCAACAGCTGTAAAAGTTAAAGGAGGAAATGACCAAGCAAACAAATCAGTTAGGTGTACAAATCCTAATCCTCCTGGATTGAGAGACAATAATTGCAAATAGCCTTTTAATGTACCCTAAAAGACTTGACAAGGAATTTAAAATTTATCTGTTATCCTATGATGGTTCACTACTCCGGGTGGTCCAACTGATACACAAATCCAAAAATGTGTGGCAACATTCAGCATTGGAGGTATGGAGGCCCAACCTGCCTTTAAGGGCAACCTCAAATCCAATTCTTATAGCAGCTGTCTCATAAGCTCACTAATACCACAGCCTCCTAACCTCTGGCCTATGAAATTTAACCAAGACTGAGCCAAGGTGTCTCACCGAGTCTACTGTCTGGTGCAGGCTATTTTACAAAATGAAACAAGCTTACCTCAATTACTTATGTAAATTATATTCTTATACACTTATCTGACTTTTGTCTCAGAGGGTGTATGTGGTCTACAGCAGAGCTGCCAATTTAGCCTTATTATAACTTAAAAGTGGTCATTTAGGTATGAAAAGTGGTCATAGCCATGAAAAATTCTTCCCTGTAATGATGTACCATAGGTATAGCAGATCTGGAATTTGGCTGAATTTGGGAGGATCGAGAGTTTGTGGATGTAAAGTGTGAATCTCATCTGGTAGCCCTGGTCTACAGCCTAACCTGCCTATTGGCAACAAGCAAGGTGAGCCTTTACTAGTTATACTGATCTTTGTTGGAAGTTCCCAACTGGGTAAAAAATCTGTGGCATCAACCTTAGATTCAATAATAACCACTCAGAAATGTCATGTACAAAATACATAATGACTTACTCTGAAGTTTGATTTGTCTTTGGGGGACCAAGCTCCAGCACATGCAATCTTCTTTGCTGTTTTCGTCTAAACAAGAATGAAATCACAAACGTGTTTCAAAATAGCTAGTAAAGGTGTGTCATCATCAGTTCACACAACAGAGCTGACACCATAGGGAATATCATGTATACTTCAATCCAACATGATATTACATGGAACACTCTACTACAGAAAATTGTTACACTGTAAATATTTAGAGCTAAAAATTAGGAGAAGGCAGAATAGTGTTATTCTGAGTGAACAGCATACTTATTATATCCCACTACATAAAAGTCTTTGAAGCACTGTCGCAGTTTGAGACTGCTACAGTTTAGGCTGCCAACCACAGATCAAGAATAAGCAAATTTGGAAATTTACAATCCTGGGATTTTGCTGTACCACAAATCAAGTCTGCAGATCTTTTCATTACAAATGCTTTGAGGGACTGTTTTCATTTCTTTTCACATTAAAACATTATACTATTCAACCTATTAGGTACAAGTTTAAGGCATTCACTTCAAAAGAACTTTTCTTCCGAAAGGAATTTTCTTTAACCAGAGATTGATGTTGCAAGAAACATGAATATAACTCTAAAATTGTGACAGCTTATTTACAATACAAGTCTTGCACAAGCATTCTTTGTGGTGGTACACCTTGCTTCCCAGCAGGCATTGTATACCGAAGTAACCAAACTGCTTATAGGTCATGCATTCAAACTTCACTGTAAATTTGTGTGTCAGTCTGTGTTTTTAATGTCGAGACCACCTAATCATCAGTTTGGACACAACCCAGACCACCCAAGACCGACAAAGCATCATACTCAGACCACCCCAGACTAAACCTGCATCAGTTTTGGTGAAAGCCAAACCACCTAAACCGACAAAGCTCTCAGACCACCCATGACCAACCCGAAAACATCCGAAGCGAGATTTCATGGAACAACAACTATCAGGTCTTTAGTTGATTGCATCTCTAAGGTATGTAAATTATAAAAGCACAAAATGTACTGAAAAGTATCAGCCTAGGATTTATGTGGGCCTCTAACATCATATAATCTGGTACTGAGAGACTGTAACCTAGCAGCTTTGACATTTTGATGCAGTGAGAGATGGTAATTGTTCCTTGAACAAAAGGCATTTCACCAACTGAATCATCATTTTTTCGCTTTTTCTCAGGAATTATTAAAAGAGAAAGAACACTTACAGCGTAAGACTGAAATAATGATGTTTTCATGACAGGCCAGACCATCTAACCAACCGTCCATACAATATCACCAAGACCACACAAAGCTGACCAGTTTTTTGCATTGTTTCAGTTTGGTCTTAGTTTTGGGTGGGCTACAGTGTATGCACACCTCAAAAACTCTCTAATCTCATGCCAGACAGTACTAGCAATTCTCCCTATTACTCCCAGCTCTGACTCAAATTTATAAAACCAAACCCCCTGTCTAGTACACCTCTAAGACAGAGCCACAGTAGCCTGCACTGAGTTTAAATTGATGGTGGCAATATTGCCCCATATTGTGTGTGCGCCTAATTGGGATGTACATGTACAAGTCACTGCCGACCAACAAGAGCAAAGCTACATTGTATGCATGAATGCTAATCAAAGTGCAGTCATCAACAGTACTGTATTTTGAACTCTAGGGCTATTCCTTAATACATTTTGGCAAGGTGTTACTAGCAACTCCCTGATTTGGAGGGGGGGGGGGGGGGTGCGGGCATGGCATATCCCGTTTAAGTTCACAGTACTTTACATGCGTACTAGTACAAAAGGACCCCACACCAAGGAGACTGGGGATGCAGTATCGCACGTGAAAGTAAAATTATCTCCTAAACAGGGACTGGCATGGAATATAGTAACACTGCAGTGACCAAAACTTCCAAGAGTAACCAAAAACTTCCAGCTGGAGACAAACAAAATGTCTTTAGACCAAACCATAATCCTTCCAAGCAGAACTATCACAATTTTAAACTTAACTTGATTTCACTTGCCTCAATTTGCATACAGACACGTTAAGAATCAAAGTTGAATTTGCTATGCATATATTCACCTGTTTTAAGCTTTTTTATTTTATAAGAAGTACAATACTACAGGAAAAACTTAACATCAGTTAAAAGGAGGGTCTAAGCTCAAATCAAGCTTTAATAAATTAGAGGGGTACTTGTTCTATGCAATCTGGTGAAATTTCCATTGAAATCCGATCTGTGGTTCTCAACATATCAGCAGATAAAGTTGTCACATTTTCAACACAAAGTGAACTTGAAGCAAGCACATATGATGTCATACCCTCACATTAATGAGCAGTCTTTTGGGCCATTCCACGTAACGTAAGTCACAGCATTTGCAGAAATTTTAGTGGAAAAGCCCCCCTATGGACCATGAAAGGAATAGTAGTATTCCAAAAAGTACTTTTTCCTAAAATATCATAAGATATCTCTCTTCTGAATTTCACAAATCTTCATTTCCACCCTCGTGCTATGAACAATAGCGCCCTCAATAAACGTCACGTAAGTCACTCAGAGAATTGCAATTTTTCAAGTTGATTAATAAAAGGTGAGAATCCTGTGAAGTGTTAGGCAGGAAGGGATAATTAGGTTTAGGATTGGTAACAGAAGATAATAGCCTATGTAAAACAGGTCAAGTTGAGCTCTTAGAATTTTTGCGTGAGACGGTACAGACAGATGTTTGTCGTCACGTAAGTCACAAAATGGCGTCACGTAAGTCACAAACAAACAGTTTCCAACTAACTAGTCATTTAGCTTGTTACGGGAGACACATTATGCTATACATCTGACCTAGAATTGTCAGTTATGTGAAATAACAATTGTATCTAGAAAGACAGGGTCAAAATAATTTCATTCCAGTGCATTTAAAAAGAAAATGTACTCTCCATGGCTGCCCTTTGACGCCTATATTGCCAGCCATAACTTACAAATAATTGTTCCAAAAAATATTAATTTCAGATGAGCTATTTCCTCTGCTATGGAAAGAGTGCAATAATCCTAAGAATACTTGGGTGTTTACTTGTGTTTACATTTTCAGAAGTAGTATTAACATAGATAGAGAAAAGGAACTAATCTTAAAGAGATTTTACAATTCACATCTTTTTGCGCAGAAGTACATGCACTGGTACAGAAGTCTTCCATTTTGTGTGGCATTTGCATATGTGCTAATTGTGTAACAGTGGTATCACTGACTGATCATTTTTGTTGTCTTTCTCTTTTGCATTTTGTTTCTTATTTTGTTTGTTACTGTACAGTAGCTGCTGAAGATCCTTGACAGGAAAATTTTCACCTATTTAGTTTCAGTCTTAAAAGTTTTTGAGAGCAATTTTGACCAGAAACTGTAAACTGAGAGAAAAATTAGGTAAACTGTGTGCTTTAGATCATTCAGCATGGCCAAGCCAGAAAGCTGAAAGAAGAGTACTGGCAGATGTTATCAAAGTCAAGTCAGGGCATTTTTAAATGTAATTAGCAAAAAATGGCTCCACGAGCATGACATACCTGTAATAAAGACAAATGTAGCCAACAATCACTGTAAAGTCTTGTTTGACCTATTCATCAAATCTAGGCCACACTCTCATTACTTATACAGGGTCCTTGTAATTCACTATACATGACATGGCTCACCTAGGGGAGACTTGTAAAAATGAATATGAGAAGGGCCAAACAGAGGCATACCTACAGTATACTTTTTTGTAATTCGGTGTATCAGCAGATAATTACATTCCATAGGTTTCCATTCCCTGCAACTCTTGAGAAATCCTTGTACAGTAACTACTGCAAAATGGCTTTGATGAGAATGCATGGTGATGATTGTTGGCAAAGCTGAACTGTACTAAGAAATTTTCCACATTAAGTGATTTTTATGAACATATTGCAATGCATTGCATCCCTCCAAGGCTAGTACAGACCAAGACAGCCCTTTTTCCTTCCCCTCTTAGTATGCATCAAAAGGACAGTCAAATACAAACAGTAGAGTTTTGTTGTGGTGCCTGCTGCTGTACTAAAATTATGTGAAAATGGCATTTAAAATCTTATAATGCAATATTCCAGTTTAGAAAACATGATAACGGTGTACTGTGCACTGTGTACAGCCACTATAAGACCTCTGAGTGAAGAGTAGTGAGGATACATAGCAGTTTAAATTTGTTGGATGTGTTTTAAACTAGATTGAAAATTTGATGTTGGGTAATTATTGTACCCTACTGGCCTGTGTGTGTATATTGCATTCATCAGAACCACAAGGGGACTGAGTCTCCTAAGCAATACCGCTTTGAATGGTACTACTGTATATCTTCTTGATACTCAATTCCATCTGTATGATCTAAACATACTAAATGGCATTTCGAATTCAAGACAGAGAGTGCAATAATTTGTTTCATTGCCATTTTGCAATTTAAAAGAATATATTTTGGCTTCTCGTAGGTTTCAGTGTACCCAGGTCAAAATCAAATGCCATACAATTTGGCTTCATCACTACAGTTCTGAGTGTGGTTTTGAAAATACTACGCGATGGCTTGAGACCAAATTATGGGACTATTAAAACACCTGAGGACAGGGATGTAGCTAGCCAAATTTGAGTGCCGGGTAATTGTCTAATTTGGGCAAAACACCTCACCCCACCCCATGGCATCTGCCCCATTTTTCAGCCATTAATTTCTCATTTTTCCCTCATTGTACTGTAGGGAGTAAAATTAGGGCTATTTTTAAGTCTCGGTAGGCAGATTTGTGGTGGGTGGGGAGACGTGTTTGTCTGGAGTTCCGGGCGGGAATATCAAGTGCTGGGTGTCACCACCCAGCGCCGCCCACCGTAGCTACATCCCTGTGAGGAGTCTTTGAAGTGCTAGGATTGGTTAAAAATAAGTGATTTCTAATCTTCATAGAGGGGCAGAAATGCCAACTATCATTCACTTATTATATTGTGTTAAGGTGCTAACTTGAAACTGTCATGTAAGTCACGCCACCCTTTGTGACTTACGTGACGTCACGTAATTCACACTTTTCAAACTTTAATAGAAAAGAAGTTTTGGAATCAAATGTTTCCAAATGATGATAAGTTACTTTAACCCCCCACCCTACCTTTGCATATGTATTTCATCATTGTCTCTGGCATTGCCTATTTGCTGTAAAAATACTTTTGCATGTTTTTTGTCACGTAAGTCACAGTGACAATGACCCCATTTAAACATTGTGTTTGATCCACACAGCTGCTAAATTATGAGTGCAATGCTCAAGAAATGAATAATGGAATCCCTTTTCAGAGCTGCAATCAAGAAAGACATGTTCTACTCAGTTATTTTGCTTCATTTTTCTTCAAATTACCTTTTACCTATAATTCAGTATTTTAAGTGTTCCATATCTAAGACATTCTTTGGTGTTGGCACTTTCCAAAGGAATGACTGAATCCATGCAAGTTTTACTAAAAGTGAAAGTTGCACCTGTCCACTAATCTTTAGAGTTGAAATTAGACACCTAGTACTGAGTTCTAATTTTACCCTATCAGGACCACTTTTCATGGAATGGCCCTTTTGTTTTTCTTTAAATTTTATCACCAACTTTCTCCTCAACAATCGAATGTTATCGCAATGTGATTGCATGAGAGGCATGGGAAAATTACAAACTTCACATTCCTCATGGATGGGTCCTACAGTATCCCTATTAATTGCAAGGTCAACACAACAGACTGAATAAACAAAGGAAACAAAGCATTTCTCATCAATGTGAGGAAGTGATATCAGGGAGCTGCCTACTGATGTAACTTCCACTTGCTTTTGGGTCACAAATGTTGTAACTTCTTTTGCTGATATCTTGAGTAATACAAGTCCGATTTGAATGAAAGTTTCACCAAAATGCATAGATTTACAGTAGTTCCTCTTTTACATATGAAAAGTAAATTTTTGCTTAAACCCTTCTTTCAAGTTTTCAAGGACTTAGATGCCAAAGTCAAAACCATACAAGTTCTCTACTAAAAATACTAACTACTTAGCAAATAATGCAACCAGCATGTAAAAATTTCTAAATTAAGAATGAAAATGTTGTTATGGTACATACTCCCTTCGTTCTTTAGCTGGGCAGAAGTCTTGGCAAGTACCCATCAGTTGTTCTCTGCCTTTTACATCATACTGCATGCTTGTTGCACAGTTCACTAGTTCCAGGGATCTGTGGGGTAGAAGGTGCAGAATTTTGAAAGAATTTACCTGTATGGTATTGTTTGCCTTTCGTAACAGAGGTCACAGACCCTGGCTCTCATGAGAATTAGCTATGAAACAAGCTGATCCAAGTCCTTTGAATACCTTTTCTAGCTTAGGCCTATCCTGTAAGTCTGGATCCCAAACACTGCTAACTACTTTGTGCTACAGTAATTCCTGTGTTCAAGGCAATTTGTAAGAAACTGGTTAAGTGAACTCTATTTTACGCTTGACATTAGAAAGTTCAGCTTCTCTCAAACTAACTTAAGTGTTGTCAGTGAATGGAACATAGCATTGCCTAGGCTAGTCTTCCTGGGAAAATTCCAATTTCCACATCAGTCCATTGCTTCAAGCTAAACCACTTAAGCATGGGCATCTGGGGGGGGGGAGGGGGGCAAGAGGGGCACTTGCCCCTCCCGGGAAAATCAAAAACTTGAAAAAACGAAGAAAAAATAAAGAAAAAAACGAAGAATATATGACATCAACATTTCTTAACAGTTCACTCAGTGTGAATTTCTACTCTGAAAACAGGAATTGAATAAAAACATCAACACTCAGGCCCCAGCAGCGCCCCCCTCCCCCCCCCCGAGCATATTTTGGGTATTTTTTAAAGTTTACATTTACGATATTGCTAGTGTTTTATACCTGGAAAATAGGCTTTGAAAGTGCCATTTTCAGCAAATTGGGAAGCATTTTCAGCCAAATTTTTCTTGCCCAGCTCTGCACCAACCCATGATGGCACGCCAGTATGGAAAGTATGGCAATTGCACACCCAAGATTTTTTTTCTAGATTTTTATTGCACACTTGAAAATTCACATTGCACACCTGATTTTTTAAGCCAATGGCAATTGCCTTGTAACCCTTGGTATGTTAAATTGACTTGGCCAATTGGATGATCACAAGTCGTGATCATGACGTGCTGATGACTTGATTGAATGCTGTAGCCTATGCAGTGTCGGCCATCACTCGGCCAAGACCCCTGGAGTGAGGTGTATTTGGAACTAATATGATCCGGTATCGATCCCATACTTTGCACTCTGGATGTTAAGGAGGCCTTCAAGAATTTTGTTTAAATTTCTCCCTTGTAGGCCTATTTAATTCACACTTGACTTTTCGTGTTCACACTTCAAGTGTGCATTTGACACCTTGCTGCACACTGCACACTTCAATTTTTTGCGTGCACACCCAAGATCTCGGCTAAAAGTGCCATGTACTTTCCAATCTGGGTGGCGCAGAGCACTGAGTCTGTGTATGGTGTTCACCCAACCCCCTTGACAAATTCCTGGTTACGCCTTTGTCAACACTGTGTGAAAGTAGCATCTTAACTCTTTTTCTGGGAGTAAAATATTTACCAGGGCCCTGAAAAAGTCGGGCCCCCCTAAAAATTTTGCCCCCCCCTGAATTTTTTTTTCTGCGGACGCCCATGGTCGTAGTCGGATTCCAGACTGTAAAGTTTGGCCTGCGCGGGGAACGTGTTCCCCGCGCAAGCCAAACTTGTTTTTCAAACATTTTTTTACCGATTTTAAGTTGTTCCCCGCCCAATCGTGCCGTCACTATTGTGCAAACGACAGCTGGATGCATGTAGCCTACGTACGGTACTGTACAGTGCAACATCCATCATGTACAGTGTATGCTGAGAATGGCCACACGTATGCCGCACAGGCATTCACAGCATTACATACATATATACATGTACACTATATGCATAGTGTATGTGCATGTATATGAGAAGGCCTGTGCGGCAACGTGCGGCATACGTAAGTGCGGCCATTCTTATCTAGTGAGATACGTATGATATGCATTGGTAGGCTTGTGCAGTCCGCGCACTGAAAGGTTGGTATAGGCTACGGGTTTTTCCCGCGCATTTTTTCACTCCTTGTTTTCATTCCCCGCGCACAAAAAAAACTTTACAGTCTGGGTCGGATTTTTTTGCTGCTAACATTATTGCCAATATGACTCGAGTCATTGTGAGAAAAAAGTCGAGTCGAGTCTTTTCCACATAGTGACTCGAGTAGTCTTTTGCATTCTGTCAAACTTGTGACTCGAGTCGAGTGGAGTCTTTTAACCCAACTGACTTGAGTCGAGTCATCAAAAATAGTGACTTGAATCCGACTCGAGTCATTACAACACTGGCAGACACCCATGTTGACAAGTTCTACTGTGACAGGTAGAATCTGATTGTGCTGAGCTTTGTGAGGTTTTTGGTTTGAGTTTTGCTTTGGGTCTGTACTAGTGACTAGTACTAGCCTACTACTGCCCCGGGTACAACTATAGAATACCCCGCCTCAGTGATATTTACTGGTCATCCGGATTCCTAGTCCTAGTCCCACTTCGACTAGGACTAGAAATCCAGCTGAAAATGGATTCCTAGTCAGGCTGCCACTTCGACTAGGACTAGGAATCCAGATGAAAATGGATTCCTAGACAGGCTGCCACTTCGACTAGGACTAGGAATCCAGCGGAAAATGGATTCCTAGTCAGGCTGCCACTTGGACTAGGACTAGGAATCCAGCTGAAAATGGATCCCTAGTCAGGCTGCCACTTAGACTAGGACTAGGAATCCAGCTGAAAATGGATTCCTAGACAGGCTGCCACTTGGACTAGGACTAGGAATCCAGCTGAAAATGGATTCCTAGTCAGGCTGCCACTTGGACTAGGACTAGGAATCCAGCTGAAAATGGATTCCCTGACAGGCTGCCACTTCGACTAGGACTAGGTATCCAGCTGAAAATGGATTGGATTCCTAGTCAGGCTGCCACTTGGACTAGGACTAGGAATCCAGCTGAAAATGGATTCCTAGTCAGGCTGCCACTTGGACTAGGACTAGGAATCCTGCTGAAAATGGATTCCTAGACAGGCTGCCACTTGGACTAGGACTAGGAATCCAGCTGAAAATGGATTCCCTAGTCAGGCTGCCACTTGGACTAGGAATCCAGATGAAAATGGATTCCTAGTCCCCTTGAGCAGAGCTACTTTAAGTTTAGCCTACTCGGCTGTGAAGCGAATTTGTTGGATACTGAGTTTTTGAAGCATTACCAATGACCTAACATATCATCACAGAGTGTCGTTCTCAAAAAAGAAAAAAAAGGGGAGGGGGAATAGGCCTAGGCTATGTTTGAAGCACTAGAGCTAATCCTGAGCCACTGGGAATCAGTATCCAAGGATTGAAAAAGTGCCATCTGCTGTGGCGGGGTATTGTATACAGTATGTGTACCAATAGCGTGAAACACATTTATTGATTGTATTTTGCAGAACGTATCAAATTGTGCATCGAGTATCACCCATATACAGCACAAAGACAAACTCTTTCCTACAGCATTAAAATAATCTCGTAAATTTTATTCAGATATCGGTAAACACAGTTTAATAGGTTTCACGCTATTGGTACACATACTGTAGTTACTCCGGGCATGCCTTATGGGCTTTTGGCTTAGTCTAGCACACCTTTGCCCTTTGACGTTAGGCTAGATTCCACCGATCATTAAGTAGGGTAACTTACATGACTAACTCTTCACCATAGAGCAGAATATATATCCTGCTCTAACTGTTAGGCCTTTGCTCTTCACGCACATCTGCTCTGCTCAAGTTCCATCCTCCATTGAGTATTACTATCGCCAATTGTCAGTGCTCTCCAGGCTTTATTCAACTGGTTCTCCAGCCCGGCAATTAATCTGCCTTTTCATACTGTAGTCTGGCAAAGTCCACTCTTTTCCAATATTTGTCCTCCCCCTTCGTACACAACACGCCAACAGGTTGTTTGCTAATAAACAACCACAATTCAATAGTTAATTTTCACGATTCGGCATGGACCTGTTAGTCAGTGTCACCCTCGTTTAGTCCGCTAGCCCTCAGCAGAAGACCTCGAAAGAAAGCAAGTTCCTCTATCAGTAGGGTTATCCGGACTAAACAATTCATGTTGCTCGTGGTACATCCACTGATCTAAATTTAGATCAGTGGGTACATCCAGTTCGCTGCCGCGCCGCATGACTAATTTTTTTTCCCACAAGGTTATGGGCGAATTTGATTTTCAAAATTTTTCAAATTTGTTTCAAAATCATGGCTTGAGGTTACATTTAGAGTTACGTGGACTGGGTTATTTGACCTTTTCTTTCATAATCCGGTGTCAGAATTACAAGAAAAGGGTAAAAAAGCTGTCATTTTGGAATTAGAGGTGTGGTCCATTGGCACGATTTGCCCATAACCTCGTGGGAAAAAAATTGCGCTCGCCGCGTATCTTATATAGCCTATATCATACACACACGTACACGTAGCCTACTACTGTACTATACGTATTATGTTAAGGCATACGTTCTTGTCACGTCAGAGCCTGGTTCTAACTTCTAGCTATCTTGATATTTACGAAGTTACGACGTTTCAGTTTTACAATTACAGCCGTCAGCCTGTGTGGCCTGCATCAGAAGTAGGGCTGTTGGGTATTCAGTCTAAGAAGTCTTGTATCCTTTTGAAAAGTAATTTCTGAAACCCTTCATTGAACGAGACGTACTTAATAGTCACATTAGCTTGCGAATTGTGCATAATTTGGTATGGACGTCATGTCTCCATTGATTAGTACACTGTACAGGGATCTGTAGTGTTAAGGCTAGGCCAGGGCCTATCACAACATCTGCACGGTGACATACAGTATAACAGTATGACCATAGACCTTATGCCCAAACTGGAAAATTCATTTTTCGCCGCCGAAGATTTACGCCAAAGGAAGGCAAGTTAAAAATTAGGAGTAACTTTAGAATACCCCGCCTCAGGTAGCAACCTCTTTTTAAATAGTGGATGTGGAGTCGTAATGCAATCTGGCCAGTGATTTTTGTGACTGCAGCCTCAGCTTAATTTAAGACACCACGTAAAGCCTACGCTGAAGGTTACGCTGAGGTTTTCGTGACCGTACGCTGGGATGTACGCCGGGATTTTCTGTACTGTGCACATACAATGCATGTACATAGCAATCCATAGGCATGCGTACATAAGTACAGTATACATGTACGTGATACGTACACAGTCACCATGCATTGGCAATGCACGTACAGGTATAAGTATACACACATTATAGCTAAGTCAGGGCAATCCGTAAGCGATTGTACGTATGTATGTATACATGTACGTAATGCATACACCATTCATTGGCAATACAAGTAGGCCTACAGGCATATATAGCACAGTGCTGAACATACTAGTCCTCACTAAAGGCCCGTGTATAGACGGTCGCCGATAGCTTCCTATACACGGTCCTTACTCCGACTCATTGAAAACTCAGGGTCTTCGACCAGCACAGTGCTGGTCGAAATTGATTTTCTTCTTATTGTAAAGGTAGGACCTAAAGTCTTAATAAACTACCATAACTTTTCCTTTCCATGTCTCACACTTATATTGCAGTTGTTTTCCATCACTTTAATCCTCTAAAAAGTTCTGAAAATTTGAAATAAAATTATCAACTTTGCCACTTCGTAAAAATTTACTGTAGCGTTCGAAATTGTTGGTGACATCAAAATGCCGTGTGCGTAACATTGTGACATCACGCACAACATTTTCATTACTGTAGTTCCTATATATACACATGGCAATTGGCTCTGCAAACATTTTTAGCTGACGTAACCATGTAGCTTATAAGCATACCGATGTAAACAAAGTTCCATAGTTACACAGTAAATTTTACGGTGCGAAAAAGTTGCTGATTTCATTTCACAATTTTGGCACTTTCCAGAAATTGTCAGTGATCAAAAACAGATGCAATACTCCTGTAAGATCTGGAGAAGAAAAGACCTGGTGGTGAAATAGGATTTTTCTTTCAAAATTTGCTGGGAGAAGAAAGACAATTTCAACCATTACACAGATGGCTTATCCCCCCGCTATTTCCAATGGTCGGTGTAAGGACTGTGTATAGTGAGCAATCGGCGAACGACCACAGTCCTTTACTGAGGACTATGAACATACTAGCGGGAGTTGACTGAATCGGTCCGCCGGTATGCCGGGAGTACCGTATGCCCGCTGCTACGCTGGGGAGTACGCCAACTACGCCGGCAATCCTCAACTTACTGCATTTTGCACGCCGACAAAGGCTAGTTTCTAAACCGCCATGCCGACCGAAATCGTATGGCCACGCCGAAGATCTTCGGCGTATAGTGCACTAAATGCACACAGGATTGTGTGACACACATACTAGCCTAGTCAGTTCCAGTAATTAACATCCATCTGAGCCACTAAGCATCCATCTCAGGCTGGATGCTCAGTCGTAGTCGCAGTGAGAGAGTTATAAGTGATCATGAAATCGAGCTTTGTAGCCTCACTAAGCATCCATCTGAGGCTGGATGCTCAGTCGTAGTCTCAGTGAATTATTTGTAGCAATGACGTCATTGAATAGTCAGGCCCACTAAGCATCCATCTGATGCTGGATGCGCACCTTATAGGGGTCTTGAAGCAAGCTTTTGTCCTCCTGAACCCACTTGTAACTTTAGCCAGGGACAGTATCAGTTTGGACTAGGGGTTTCGGAGCAATTAATCCCTCCTTTTTTGCATTTCTGGTGGAATCCCTGACAGTAATTAAATCAAGCTTTTTAGCTCCACTAAGCATCCATCTGAGGCTGGATGCTCAGTCGTTGTCACAGTGAGTGAATTATTAATACAATTTACATCGACTCCTAGTCAGTTTCACTGAGCATCCATTTTAGACCGGATGCTCAGTCCTAGTGACCACCACTACGACAGAACATTCGGATGCTTAGTGGGGTTAGTCGATGAGGCGGGGTATTCTATAGTTACGCCAGTATCTGCTGTAGGCTAGGTGCGCCAAGTAGAAATCAGGCTGACAAAATACCAGATTGGAAAGTTTGCTTCAAGACCCCTATAAGCGTGCGAATCCAGCATCAGTGATGGCTGCTTAGTGGGCCTGACTATTCCAATGACGTCATGCTACAAATAATTCACTGAGACTACGACTGGAGCATCCAGCACTCAGATGGATGCTTAGTGAGGCTACAAAGCTCGGATTTCATGATCACTTATAACTCTCTCACTGCGGACTACGACTGAGCATACCCAGCCTGAGATGGATGCTTAGTGGCTCAGATGGATGTTAATTACTGGAACTGACAGGCTAGTATGTGTGTAACACAATCTGTGTGCATTTAGTTGCACTATGACCGCCGAAGATCTTCCGGAGTGGCCATACGATTTCGGTCGGCATGGCGGTTTAGAAACTAGCCTTTCGTTCCCCCCCCCGGCGTGCAAAATGCAGTCAAGTTGAGGATTGCCGGCCGTAGTTGGCGTACTCCCCAGCGTAGCAGCGGGCCCATACGGTACTCCGGCATCCCGGCGGACCGATTTTTTTCCCCCCAGTCAACTCCCGCTAGTTATGTTCATAGTCCTCAGTAAAGGACTGTGGACGTTCGCCGATTGCTCACTATACACAAGATCCTTACACCGACCATTGGAAATAGCGGGGGGATAAGCCATACTGTGTAAATGGTTTGAAATTGTCTTTTTCTCCCAGCAAATTTGAAAAGAAAAAATCCTATTTCACACCACCAGGTCTTTTCGTTCTCCAGATCTGTACAGGAGTATTGCATCTGTTTTGATCCACTGACAATTTCTGGGAAAGTGCCAAAATTGCTGAAATGAAATACAGCAACTTTTCGCACCGTAAAATTTACTAGGGAACTATGGAACTTGTTTTACATCGGTATGCTTATAAGTCTACATGGTTACGTTCAGCTAAAAATGTTTGTTGCAGAGCCAATTTTTGGGCCGATGTGTCATAAATTGTTATAGGAAACTACAGTAATGAAAATGTTGTGCGTGATGTCACAATGTTACGCACACGGCATTTAGATGTGATCACCAACAATTGCGACACGCTACAGTAAATTTTTAGAAGTGGCCAAAAGTGATAATTTTTAGTCTCAAATTTTCAGAACTTTTTAGAGGATTAAAAGTGATGGAAAACAACTGCTAATATAACGTGTGAGAGACATGGAAAGGAAAAGTTATGGTAGTTTATAAGACTTTAGGTCCTACCCCTTTACATAAGAAGAAAATTCAATTTCGGACAGCACGTGTGCTGGTCGAAGACCCTGAGTTTCACTGAGTCGGAGTAAGGACCGTGTATAGGAAGCTATCGGCAGGACCGTCTATACACGGGCCTTTAGTGAGGACTAGTATGTTCAGCACTGTGCTATATATGCCTGTAGGCCTACTTGTATTTGACAAGTAATGGTGTATGCATACTGTACCATGTATACCTAACATACGTTACAATCGCTTACGGATTAACCTGACTTAGCTATAATGTGTTGTATACTTATACCTGTACGTGCATTGCCAATGCATGGTGAATGTGTACGTATCACGTAAACTGTATACGGTGACTTATGTACGCCATGCCTATGGATTGCTATGTACATCGCATTGTATGTGCACAGTACAGAAAATCCCGGCGTACATCCCAGCGTACGGTCACGAAAAACTCAGCGTAACCTTACAGCGTAGGCTTTACGTGGTGTCTTAAATTTAAGCTGAGGCAGGCAGTCACAAAAATCACTGTGCAAGATTGCATTACGACTCCAACATCCACTATTTAAAAAGACGGTTGCTACCTGAGGCGGGGTATTCTAAAGTTACTCCTAATTTTAACTTGCCTTCCTTTGGCGTAAATCTTCGGGCGGCGAAAAAATGCAATTTTCCAGTTTGGGCATAAGGTCTTATGGTCATACTGTTATACTGTATGTCCACCGTGCATGATGTGTGTGAATAGGCCCTCGGCCTAGCCTTAACACTACAGATCCCTGTAACAGTGTTACTATCAATGAGACATGACAGTCCATTACCAAAATTATGCACAATCGCAAGCTAATGTGACTATAAGTACGTCTCGTTCAATGAAGGGTTTTCAGAATTACTTTTCAAAAGGATACAAGGGACTTCCTTAGACTGGAATACCCAAACAGCCCTACTTCTGATGCAGGCCAACACAGGCTGACGGCTGATAATTGTAAACTGAACACGTCGTAACTCGTAAATATCAAGATAGCTAGACGTGTAGAACCAGGCTCTGACGTGACAAGAAACGTATGCCTTAACATAATAGTATAGCTACAGTAGTAGGGCTACGCTGTACTGTGTGTGTATGATATAGGCTATATAAGATACGCGGCGAGCGCAATTTTTTTCCCACGAGGCTTATGGGCAAATCGTGCCAATCGGACCACACTCTAATTCCAAAATGACAGCTTTTTTACCCCTTTCTTGTAATTCTGACACCGGAATTATGAAAGAAAAGGTCAAATAACCAGGTCCACGTAACTCTAAATGTAACCTCAAGCCATGATTTTGAAAACAAATTGAAAAATTTCATGAAAATCGAATTCGCCCATAACCTTGTGGGAAAAAAAAAAATTAGTCATGCGGCGCGGCAGCGAACTGGAATGTACCAACTGATCTAAATTTAGATCAGTGGATGTACCACGAGCAAACATGAATTGTTTATAGTCCGGATAACCCTATGATAGAGGAACTTGCTTTCTTTCGAGGTCCTTGCTGCTGAGGGCTAGCGGACTACTAAACGAAGATGGGTTGACACTGGACTAACAGGTCCATGCCGACGAATCGTGGAAATTAACTATTGAATTGTGGTTGTTTCTTAGCAAACAACACTGTTGGTCGTGTTGTGTGTACGAAGGGGAGGAGGACAAATATTGGAAAAGCACGTGGACTTTGCCAGGACTACAGTATGAAAAGGCAGATTAATTGTTTTTTTTTCTTTTTTTTTTTTTTTTTTTTTTTTTTATTTTTTCTTTTTTCCCGGGCTGGAGAAACCAGCTTTTGAATAAAGCCGGAGAGGCATGACAATTAGGGCGATAGAATAATACTCAATGGAGGATGGAACTTGAGCAGAGCAGATGTGCGGTGAAGAGCAAAAGGCCTAACAGTTAGAGCAGGATTATATTTCTCTGACTCTATGGTGAAGAGTTAGTCATGTAAGTACCCTTACTTAATGATCGGTGGAATCTAGGCCTAACGTCAAAAGGGCAAAGGTGTGCTAGACTAAGCAAAAGCCCATAAGGCATGCCCGGGAGTAACTACAGTATGTGTAACCAATAGCGTGAAACATTAAACTGTGTTACCGAGATCTGAAATAAAATTTACGAGATTATTTAATGCTGTAGGAAAGAAGAGTGTGTCTTTGTGCTGTCATTCATGGGTGCAGTACTCGATGCACAATTTGATACGTTCTGCAAAATACAATCAATCAAATGTGTTTCCCGCATATTGCGTATAACATACTGTATACAATACCCCGCCACAGCAGATGGCACTTTTTCAATCCTTGGATCATTGATTCCCAGTGGCTAAGGATTAGCTCTAGTTCGCTTCAAACATAGCCCTAGGGCCTATACCCTCCCCTTTTTTCTTTTTTGAGAACGACACTCTGTGATTCGATATGTTAGGTCATTGGTAATGCTTTCAAAAAATCAGTATCCAACAAATTTCGCTTCACAGCCGAGTAGGCTAAACTTAAATCTAGTAGCTCTGCTCAAGGGGACTAGGAATCCATTTTCATCTGGAATTTCCTAGTTCCAAGTGGCAGCCTGACTAGGGAATCCATTTTCAGCTGGATTCCTAGTCCAGTCAAGTGGCAGCCTGTCTAGGAATCCATTTTCAGCTGGATCCTAGTCCTAGTCCAAGTGGCAGCCTGACAAGGAATCCATTTTCAGCTGAATTCCTAGTCCTAGTCCAAGTGGCAGCCTGACAAGGAATCCATTTTCAGCTGAATTCCTAGTCCTAGTCCAAGTGGCAGCCTGTCTAGGAATCCATTTTCAGCTGGATTCCTAGTCCTAGTCCAAGTGGCAGCCTGTCTAGGATAGGAATCCATTTTCAGCTGGATTCCTAGTCCTAGTCCAAGTGGCAGCCTGTCTAGGAATCCATTTTCAGCTGGATTCCTAGTCCTAGTCAAAGTGGCAGCCTGACTTGGAATCCATTTTCATCTGGATTCCTAGTCATTAGTCCAAGTTGGCAGCCGCCTGACTAGGAATCCATTTTCCGCTGGATTCTAGTCCTAGTCGAAGTGGCAGCCTGTCTAGGAATCCATTTTCATCTGGATTCTAGTCCTAGTCGAAGTGGCAGCCTGACTAGGAATCCATTTCAGGATGGAATTTCTAGTCCTAGTCGAAGTGGGCACTAGGACTAGGAATCCGTGGGGATGACCAGTAAAATATCACTGAGGCGGGGTATTCTATAGTTGTAACCCGGGCAGTAGTCAGGCTAGTTGAATAGTCACTAGTATACGACCAGACCCAAGCAAAAATCAAAAACCAAAAACCTCACAAAGCTCAGCACAATCAGGATTCTACCTGTCACAGTTAGAACTTGTCAACATGGGTGTCTGCCAGTGTTGTAATGACTCGAGTCGGATTCAAGTCACTATTTTTGATGACTCGACTCAAGTCAGTTGCGGTTAAAAGACTCCACTCGACTCGAGGCACAAGTTTGACAGAATGCAAAAGACTACTCGACGACACTATGTGGAAAAAAAAAAAAAGACTCGACTCGACTTTTTTCTCACAATGACTCGAGTCATATTGGCAATAATGTTAGCAGCAAAAAAAACTCCGAACCAGACTGTAAAGTTTTTTTTTGCTAGCGCGGGGAATGAAAACAAGAGGTGAAAAATAGCGATGGGAAAAAAAACCCGTAGCCCCTATACCAACCTTTCAGTGCGCGGATCTGCACAAAGCCTACCAATGCATATCATTACGTATCGAACTAGATAAGAATGGCCGCAATTTACGTATATGGCCGCACGTTGCCGCACAGGCCGTTCTCATATACACGCACATACACTATGCATATAGTGTACATGGTATATATGTATGTAATGCTGTGGAATGCCTGTGCGGCATACGTGTCGGCCATTCTCAGCATACACTGTACATGATGGATGTTGCACTGTTACAGTACCGTACGTAGGCTACATGCAATCCAGCGGTCGTTTTGCACAATAGTGACGGTCACGATTGGGAGGGGAACAACTTAAAATCGGTAAAAAAAATGTTTGAAAAACAAGTTTGGCTTGCGCGGGGGAAACACGTTCCCCGCGGCAGGCGCCAAACTTACAGTCTGGAATCCGACTACGACCATGGCGCGTCCGCAGGAAAAAAAAAATTCAGGGGGGGGCAAACTTTGTAGGAGAGGGGGGCCCGACTTGTCAGGGCCCTGGTAAAATATTTACTCCCAGAAAAAGAGTTAAGATGCTACTTTCACACAGTGTTGACAAAGGCGTGTAACCAGGAATTTGTCAAGGGGGTGGGTGAACACCATACACAGACTCAGTGCTCTGCGCCACACCAGATTGGAAAGTACATGGCACTTTTATTTTAGCCGAGATCTTGGGTGTGCACGCAAAAAATTGAATGTGTGCAGTGTGCAGCAAGGTGTCAAATGCACACTTGAAGTGTGAACACGAAAAGTCAAGTGTGAATTAAATAGGCCTACAAGGGAGAAATTTAAAACAAAATTCTTGAAGGCCTCCTTAACATCCAGAGTGCAAAGTATGGGATTCGATACCGGATCATATTAGTTCCAAATACACCTCACTCCAGGGGTCATTAGGGCCGGAGTGATGGCCGACACTGCATAGGCTACAGCATTCAATCAAGTCATCAGCACGTCATGATCACGACTTGTGTGATCATGCCAATTGGCCAAGTCAATTTAACATATCCAAGGGTTACAAGGCAATTGCCATTGGCTTAAAAAATCAGGTGCTGCAATCGTGAATTTTCAAGTGTGCAATAAAAATCTAGAAAAAAAATCTTGGGTGTGCAATTGCCATACTTTCCATACTGGCGTGCCATCATGGGTGTGGTGCAGAGCTGGCAAAGAAAATTTGGCTGAAAATTTGCTTCCCAATTTGCTGAAAATGGCACTTCAAAGCCTATTTTCCAGGTATAAAACACTAGCAATACGTAAATGTAAAACTTTAAAAAATACCCAAAATATGCTCGGGGGGGGGGAGGGGGGCGCTGCTGGGGCCTGAGCTGTTGATGTTTTTTATTCAATCCTGTTTTCAGAGTAGAAATTCACACTGAGTGTGAACTGGTAATTAAGAAATGTTGATGTCATTAATTTCTTCGTTTTTTTTCTTTATTTTTTTCTGCGTTTTTCAAGTTTTGATTTTCCCTTTCCCTGGGAGGGGCACGTGCCCCTCTATGCCCCTCCCCCCCCCCCCCAGATGGCCATGCTTAAGTGGTTTCAGCTTGAAGCAATGGGACTGATGTGGAAATTGGAATTTCCAGGAAGACTAGCCTAGGCAATGCTATGTTCCATTTCACTGACAAACACTTAAGTTAGTTTGAGAGAAGCTGAACTTTCTAATGTCAAGCGTTAAAATAGAGTTTCACTTAACCAGTTTCTTACAAATTGCATTGACACAGGAATTACTGTAGCACAAAGTAGTTAGCCAGTGTTTGTTGGATCCAGGACTTACAGGATAGGCCTAAGCTAGAAAGAGGTATTCAAAGGACTTGGATCAGCTTGTTTCATAGCTAATTCTCATGAGAGCCAGGGTCTGTGACCTCTGTTACGAAAGGCAAACAATACCATACAGGGTAAATCTATCCTTTCAAAATTCTGCACCTTTCTACCCCACAGATCCCTGGAACTAGTGAACTGTGCAAACAAGCATGCAGTATGATGTAAAAGGCAGAGAAACAAATGATGGAGTTACTTGCCAAGACTTCTGCCCAGCTAAAGAACGAAGGGAGTAGATATGTACCATAACAACATTTTCATTCAATTAGAAATTTTTACATGCTGGTTGCATTATTTGCTAAAGTAGTTAGTATTTTTAGTAGAGAACTTGTATGGTTTGACTTTAGGCATCTAAGTCCTTGAAAACTTGAAAGAAGGGTTTTTAAGCAAAAAATTTACTTTTCATACTGTAAAAAGAGGATACTACTGTAAATCTATGCATTTTGGTGATGAAACTTTCATTTCAAATCGGACTTGTATTACTCAAGATATCAGCAGCAAAGAAGTTACAAAATTTGTGACCAAAAGCAAGTGAAGTTACATCAGTAGGCAGCTCCCTGATATCACTCCTCACATTGATGAGAAATGCTTTGTTTCTTTGTTTATTCAGTCTGTTGTGTTGACCTTGCAATTAATAGGGATACTGTAGGACCCATCCATGAGGAATGTGAAGTTTGTAATTTTGCCCATGCCTCTCATGCAATCATCATTGCTGATCGAAACATTCGAATTGTGAGGAGAAAGGTTGGTGATAAAAATTAACAAGAAAAACAAAAGGGCCATTCCAGGAAAAGTGGTCCTTGATAGGGTAAAATTAGAACTCAGTACTAGGTGTCTAATTTCAAACTATAAAAAGATTAGTGGACAGGTGCAACTTTCACTTTGTAGTAAAACTTGCATGGATTCCTAGTCATTCCTTTGGAAAGTGCCAACACCAAAGAATGTCTTAAGATATGGAACACTTAAAATACTGAATTATAGGTAAAAGGTAAATTTGAAGAAAAATGGAAGCAAAATAACTAAATAGAAACATGTCTTTCTTGACTGCAAGCTCTGAAAAGCGATTCCATATTTCATTTTCTTGAGCATTGCACTCATAATTTAGCAGCTGTGTGGATCAAAACACAATGTTTAAATGGGGTCATTGTCACTGTGACTTGCGTGACAAAAAACATGCAAAAGTTTTTTACAGCAAATAGGCAATGCCAGAGACAATGATGAAAATACATATGCAAAGGTAGGGTGGGGGGTTAAAGTAACTTATCATCATTTGGAAACATTTGATTCCAAAAACTTTCTTTTATATTAAAAGTTGAAAAGTGTGAATTACGTGACGTCACGTAAGTCACAAAGGGGTGGCGTGACTTACATGACAGTTTCAAGTAGCACCTTAACAACACATATAATAAGTGTGAATGATAGTTGGCATTTCTTGGCCCCTCTATGAAGATTAGAAATCACTTATTTTTAACCAATCCTAGCACTTCAAAGACTCCTCACAGGGATGTAGCTACGGTGGGCGGCGCTGACGGTGGTGACACCCAGCACTTGATATTCCCGCCAGGAACTCCAGACAAACACGTCTCCCCACCCACCACAAATCTGCCTACCGAGGACTTAAAAATAGCCCTAATTTTACTCCCTACAGTACAATGAGGGAAAAAATGAGAAATTAATGGCCTGAAAAATGGGGCAGATGCCATGCGGGTGGGGTGAGGTGTTCTGCCCAAATTAGACAATTACCCGGTGGCACTCAAATTTGGCTAGCTACATCCCTGTGTCCTCAGGTGTTTTAATAGTCCCATTAATTTGGTCTCAAGCCATCGTGTAGTATTTTCAAAACCACACTCAGAACTGTAGTGATGAAGCCAAATTGTATTATGGCATTTGATTTTGACCTCGGGTACACTGAAACCTACGAGATAGCCAAAAATATTTTCTTTAAATTGCAAAATGGCAATGAAACAAAATTATTGCACTCTCTGTCTTGAATTCGAAATGCCATTTAGTATGTTTAGATCATACAGATGGAATTGAGTATCAAGAAGATATACAGTAGTACCATTCAAAGTGGTATTGCTTAGGAGACTCAGTCCCCTTTGTGGTTTCTGATGAATGCAATTATACACACACGTTACACAGGCCAGTAGGGTACAATAATTACCCAACATCAAATTTTCAATCTAGTTTAAAAACACATCCAACAAATTTAAACTGCCTATGATCCTCATACTCTTCACTCAGAGGTCTTATAGTGGCGTTACAACAGTGCACAGTACACCGTTATCATAAACTGGAATATTGGCATTATTAAGAGATTTTAAATGCCATTTTCACATAATTTTAGTACAGCAGCAGGCACCACAACAAAACTCTACTGTTTGTATTGACTGTCCTTTTGATGCAATACTAAGAGGGAAGAAAAAAGGCTGTCTTGGTCTGTACTAGCCTTGGAGGAGTTGCAATGCATTGCAACTATTGTTCATCAAAAATCACTTAATGTGGAAAATTTCTTAGTACAGTTCAGCTTTGCCAACAATCATCACCATGCATTCTCATCAAAGCCCATTTTGCAGTAGTTTACTGTACAAGGATTTCTTCAAGAGTTGCAGGGAATGGCAAACCTAGGAATGTAATTATCTGCTGAAAACACCGAATTACAAAAATAGTTATACCTGTAGGTATGCCTCTGTTTAGGCCCTTGCTCATATCAGTCATTTTTTACAAGTCTCCCCTAGGTGAGCCATGTCAATGTATAGTGAATTACAAGGAACCCTGTATTAAGTAATGAGAGTGTGGCGCCTAGATTTGATGAATAGGTCAAACAAGACTTTACAGTGATTGTTGGCTACATTTGTCTTTATTATGTAATGCTCACGGAGCCATTTTTGCTAATTACATTTAAAAAAATGCCCTGACTTGACTTGATAACATCTGCCAGTACTCTTCTTTCAGCTTTCTGGCTTGGCCATGCTGAATGATCTAAAGCCACACAGTTTACCTAATTTTTTCTCTCAGTTTACAGTTTCTGCGTCAAAATTGCTCTCAAAAACTTTTAAGACTCGAAACTAATAGGTAAAAAAATTTTCCCTGTCAAGGATCTTCAGCAGCTACTGTACAGTAACAAATAAAATAAGAAACAAAATGCAAATAGAATAAAGACAACAAAAAAAATGATCAGTCAGTGATACCACTGTTACACAATTAGCACATATGCAAATGCCACACAAAATAGAAGACTTCTGTACCAGTGCATGTACTTCTGCACAAAAAGATGTGAATTGTAAAATCTCTTTAAGATTAGTTCCTTTTCTCTATCTATGTTAATACTACTTCTGAAAATTGTAAACACAAGTAAACACCCAAGTATTCTTAGGATTATGTGCACTCTTTCCATAGCAGAGGAAAATAGCTTCAACTGAAAAATTAATATTTTTTGGAACAATATTTGTAAGTTATGGCTGGCAATATAGGCGTCAAAGGGCAGCCATGGAGAGAGTACATTTTTCTTTTAAATGCACTGGAATGAAATTATTTTGGACCCTGTCTTTCTAGATACAATTGTCTCTATTTCAACATAACTGACAATTCTAGGTCAGATGTATAGCATAATGTGTCTCCCGTAACAAGCTAAAATGACTAGTTAGTGGGAAAACTGTTGTTGTGACTTACGTTGACGCCATTTTGTGACTTACGTGACGACAAACATCTGTCTGTACCGTCTCACGAAAAAATTCTAAGAGCTCAACTCTGACCTGTTGATTACATAGGCTAATATCTTCTGTTACCAATCCTAAACCTAATTAATCCCTTCCTGCCTAACACTTCACAGGATTCTCACCTTTTGTTCATCAACTTGAAAAATTGCCATTCTACTGAGTCTGAGTGACTTACGTGACGTTTATTGAGGGCGCTATTGTCATAGCACGAGGGTGGAAATGAAGATTTGTGAAATTCAGAAGAGAGATAATTCTTATGACATTTTAGGAAAAAGTACTTTTTGGAATACTACTATTCCTTTCATGGTCCATAGGGCGGGCTTTTCCACTAAAATTTCTGCAAATGCTGTGACTTACGTTACGTGGAATGGCCCCCAAAAGACTGCTCATTAATGTGAGGGTATGACATCATATGTGCTGCCTTCAAGTTCACTTTGTGTTGAAAATGTGACAACTTTATCTGCTGATATGTTGAGAACCACAGATTCGGATTTCAATGGAAATTCACCAGATTGCATAGAACAAGTACCCCTCTAATTTATTTAAAAGCTTGATTTGAGCTTAGGACCCTCCTTTTAAACTGATGTTAAGTTTTCCGTGTAGTATTGTACTTCTTATAAAATAAAAAAAGCTTAAAACAGGTGAATATATGCATAGCAAAAATTCAACTTTGATTCTTAAACGTTGTCTGTGTATGCAAATGAGGCAAGTGAAATCAAGTTAAGTTTAAAATTGTGATAGTTCTGCTTGGAAGGATTATGGTTTGGTTAAAGACATTTTGTTTGTCTCCAGCTGGAAGTTTTTGGAGTTTTGGACTCTTGGAAGTTTGGGCACTGCAGTGTTACGTGGATATTCCATTTGCCAGTCCCTGTTTAGGAGATTAATTTTACTTTCACGTGCGATACTGCATCCCCAGTCTCCTTGGTTGTGGGGTCCTTTGTACTAGTACGCATGTAAAGTTACTGTGGAAACTTAAACGGGATATGCCATGCCCGCACCCCCCCCCCCCCCACCTCCAAATCAGGGAGTTGCTAGTAACACCTTGCCAAAATGTATTAAGGAATAGCCCTAGAGTTCAAAATACAGCTTACTGTTGATGACTGCCAACTTTGATAGCATTCATGCATACAAGTAGCTTTGCTCTTGTTGGTCGGCAGTGAATGTGTACATGTACATCCCAATTAGGCGCACACACAATATGGGGCAATATTGCCACCATCAATTTAAACTCAGTGCAGGCTACTGTGGCTCTGTCTTAGAGGTGGTACTAGACAGGGGGTTTGGTTTTATAAATTTGAGTCAGAGCTGGGAGTAATAGGGAGAATTGCTAGTAACTGTCTGGCATGAGATTAGCATTTAGAGAGTTTTGAGTGTGTGCATACACTGTAGCCCACCCAAAACTAAGACCAATACTGAAACAATGCAAAAAACCTGGTCAGCTTTGTGTGGTCTTGGTGATATTGTATGGACGGTTGGTTAGATGGTCTGGGCCTGTCATGAAAACATCATTATTTTCAGTCTTACGCTGTTAAGTGTTCTTTCTCTTTTAATAATTCCTGAGAAAAAAGCGAAAAAATGATGATTCAGTTGGTGAAATGCCTTGTTGTTCAAGGAAACAATTACCATCTCTCACTGCATCAAAATGTCAAAGCTGCTAAGCCGTTTACCAGTCTCTCAGTACCAGATTATATGATGTTAGAGGCCCCACATAATTCCTTAGGCTGATACTTTTCAGTACATTTTGTGCTTTTATAATTTACATAACCTTAGAGATGGCAATCAACTAAAGACCTGATAGTTGTTGTTCCATGAAATCTCGCTTCGGATGTTTTCGGGTTGGTCATGGGTGGATCTGAGAGCTTTGTCGGTCGGTTTAGGTGGTTTGGCTTTCACCAAAAACTGATGCAGGTTTAGTCTGGGGTGGTTTCTGAGTATTGATGCTTTGTCGGTCTTGGGTGGTCTGGGTTGGTGTCCAAACTGATGATTAGGTGGGTCTCGAACATTAAAAACACAGCAGACTGACACACAAATTTACAGTGAAGTTTGAATGCATGACCTATAAGCAGTTTGGTTACTTCGGTATACAATGCCTTGCTGGGAAGCAAGGTGTACCACCACAAAGAATGCTTGTGCAAGACTTGTATTGTAAATAAGCTGTCACAATTTTAGAAGTTATATTCATGTTTCTTGCAACATCAATCTCTGGTTAAAGAAAATTCCTTTCGGAAGAAAAGTTCTTTTGAAGTGAATGCCTTAAACTTGTACCAAATAGGGTGAATAATATGACATTTTATTGTGAAAAGAAATGAAAACAGTCACTTAAAGCATTTGTAATGAAAAGATCTGCAGACTTGATTTGTGGTACAGCAAAATCCCAGGATTGTAAAATTTCCAAATTTGCCTTATTCTTGATCTGTGGTTGGCAGCCTAAACTGTAGCAGTCTCAAACTGCGACAGTGCTTCAAAGACTTTTATGTAGTGGGATATAATAAGTATGCTGTTCACCCTTCAGATATAACACTATCTGCCTTCTCCTAATTTTTAGCTCTAAATATTTACAGTGTAACAATTTCTCTGTAGTAGAGTGTTCCATGTAATATCATGTTGGTATTGAAGTATACATGATATTCCCTATGGTGTCAGCTCTGTTGTGTGAACTGATGATGGACACACCTTTACTAGCTATTTTTGAAACACGTTTGTGATTTCATTCTTTGTTTAGACGAAAACAGCAAAGAAGATTGCATGTGCTGGAGCTTGGTCCCCCCAAAGACAAATCAAAACTCAGAGTAAGGTCATTATGTATTTTGTACATGACATTTCTGAGTGGTTATTATTGAATCTAAGGTTGATGCCACAGATTTTTTGTACACAGTTGGGAACTTCCAACAAAAGATCAGTATAACTAGTAAAGGCTTCACCTTGCTTGTTGCCAATAGGCAGGTTAGGCTGTAGACCAGGGCTACCAGATGAGATTCCACACTTTACATCCACAAACTCTCGATCCTCCAAATTCAGCCAAATTCCAGATTCTATCCTATACCTATGGTTACATCATTACAGGGAAGAATTTTTCATGGCTATGACCACTTTTCTCACCTAAATGACCACTTTTAAGTATAAATAAGGCTAAATTGGCAGCTCTGCTGTTATAGACCACATACACCCTCTGAGACAAAAGTCAGATAAGTGTATTAAGAATATAATTTACATAAGTAATTGAGGTAAGCTTGTTTCATTTTGTAAAATAGCCTGCCACCAGACAGTAGACTCGGTGAGACACCTTGGCTCAGTCTTGGTTAAAATTTCAATAGGCCAGAGGTTTAGGAGGCTGTGGTATTAGTGAGCTTATGAGACAGCTGCTCTATAAGAATTGGATTTGAGGTTGCCCTTAAAGGCAGGTTGGGCCTCCATACCTCCAATGCTGAATGTTCTGCCACACATTTTTGGATTTGTGTATCAGTTGGACCACCCGGAGAGTAGTGAACCATCATAGGATAACAGATAAATTTTAAATTCTTGTCAAGTCTTTTAGGGTAACATTAAAAGGCTATTTGCAATTATTGTCTCTCAATCCAGGAGGATTAGGGATTTGTACACCTAACTGATTTGTTTGCTTGGTCATTCTCCTTTCTTTAAACTTTTACAGCTGTTGAATTAGTTGAGGAGGCTTCACCATTCAGTTCTAACCTATTCAATATGTCATGCACGAGTGAGTTTCAACAATACAAGCTCTCCAGGAGTCAAGGTGAAGCTTATTCCTGTCATGAAATTAAGCTGTATAGTTTAACTGCTAACAAGATTAGTTGTGTTTAAAGATCTTCTAAACTTCTTGCTTTACGGACATTTCTTTTTATGTATAGGTAACCAGATCAATTGGACCAATTGACTTAATAAATCAGGAACTGGTTGCCGACCAGTTCAGTTGTTTTATTCAAAACTTCCATGTTTCTGTTTCTGTATACTGTACTGTATTCAAATGTTTGCTTTGTTTGGCTTACAGGTTAGCTGAAGATACAGGTCGTAAGTACATGATTAAAGAGTACTCTCGACCAGCGGCAGGAAAAGATTCAACACGTAAAAGTGACCTACGACCCCCAGTTGTGCTTCTTCAAGTTGTGGAATACATGATTTCTGAGTGAGTTCATGAAAAAGAAAATTAGTGTCATTTGAGATTACAGCTGTGATAAAATGCAGTTATAACATATCAAATCCTTTTGAAAAAATTTGACACTGTAATTGGTTCGAAACTACTGACAATTGGCGGATTAAGAATGAAGACTCATTGCAATAAAACGTGGAGTTACGTGGGTCTGTGAGAAAACGCCGGGTAGGAATGATTGATTGTTGAGAAGGGGTTATTAAAGGCATTACGAAACATTAGCATGCTTCATGTGCCATTCTTTCAATTTGAAAAGCTTATTTTCTGCTGGTAGGTAGAATTCTGCATTCATATTAACTGTTTTATAGTGACCTAGCAGGTTTCATCTGCATTACAAAACAAACCCAAAAGCTCTACAGTGGAGGTTGGAGTTACTTGGTTTCACAACCGTGGCTGTATAAACACAAGTTTGGGAAGTTTCCATTAGAGTAATTGTTGGTCATTTTATGCTCCAGTATCGTGAAAGGGCACCAAAATATCCACAGGACTCACTGCCAATTATGAGAATTATGAGGAGACTATGTATTTTTTGTCATTAAGTACAAAGCACTGGGTAGTATAGTCTGTATGCACCCCCTGTAAGTGCATTGAAATCGTCTCCACAGCATGCTAACTAAGAGTACTTACCAACACTTCATAACCTTCACAATGTCGCTGTGTAAGGTCACAATATGCATATCAGTAGGACCGATTGCGAACATGGACAATTAGAAACATTTTTAGCTTTATTGAAAGAGAAGGAACCTCCCCTTTCCAATGATGTTTAAAGGAAGAAGATTGGTACTAATAAAGGGAAGAAACAATCAATTAAAAAGTGGGACAATCTTGAGGGACCTGCACAGGAGTTTTACAGCTTGTAATTTTTGAATAGGAATCAGGGCACTTTCGGCATAGGGTTATTCACCTCTTTAACCCAACAAGTTCGGTAGAAGGAAGGCATCTTAAATCTTGTTAACAGGTTTATTTGTTAGAAAGGTGACACTGTAAAATTCTACAGACGTTTGAAGAAAGTTTATCGGGAGTTATGTTGACAGGTTGTACTCACAAGAGGAAAAAAATTGGGACCAATGGTGAATCAATAGGTGTGGAATCTTGCATGTCAGCGCTGCATTCGTGCTGCATAAAACGGAGCATAAGGATTTGATGTGCCAGTCATTTCCTCCAAGAGCAAAGTAGTAGCGGTATGGTCTTCCAGCTGAAGTATGGTTCTAAATTATAAAGATGCAAATTTGAGATAAAACTACTAAATGGGAAGTCGTATAGACATGAACTTGTACTCCACAGCCTAAGGTATAGTGCTTCAGTAGCATTTGTGGTTCTTAGGATTGTAAAATAACAGCACTCAAGGTCTGGCTAAGAAGTCGTTTTTTTTCTCTGTCCATTTTTAGATTGGTCATTAGAAGAGATCTTCCTTGGTACAAGATATATCAGTTTGTATTTGACCGTCTCAGAGCTGTTCGCCAGGATCTTGTTATTCAACAAGCCTCTTGTCAAGAAAGTGTTACTATTCTTGAACATGCTGTCAGGTTTCACATCTATGCTGGTCACAGGTGAAGTATGATCACCATTTTACTTCCTTGGCAAAGAATTAAAATCATCAACTAACCAGCATGCAGATATTGCTCTCTTCCTGTGAATATTAAGGGAAAATGCAGTCACCCCAAATTTAATGAGCATACCTAGTTCATGATTGAATAAGATCAAGTGACCACAGTTTTTTTGAATGAATTGTCACATCTTTGCAGACAGTGTCTGCATTGGTTTACTTTATGTATGCCAGTAATGTTCAGAAATATCATGAAAGATATTGTATAAGGGTAATAGCAGAGATTTGTAATATTTAGTTGATGTGCCAAAAATCAAGTTAGGACAAACTGCTTTATCCCTTCAAAGCAGTCCCTATTTTACCCAAAGGTTTTCTGTGTTGCTTCCCCTGTAGCTTTCAGAGGCATTGCCCAGCACCTTTCTCCCTTTGCCTGCATTACATGAACAGGGTTCCCAAACACAAAGGAAAAAAACAAGAAAAAGTCAGAAATCATCAAAGTTTTAAAAAAACGTGGGTGCTTTATCTGGAAATATTGCAGTGTGTTCTGGAAAAACTGAAATACAACACATAAAACTTCAACTGTAAGTGGGGGTACCTATGTACTTATAGCTAGTCTCAGTGTGTGGGTATTCACTATATGTTGTTCCTGCACACTTCAAAGCAGGAATTTTTTCTCCTGACAAAATTAATAATTCATTAGTCGTTCTTGGTTTGCCATTTAGGTTTAAAGTGTGGAAATCTTCTTAGATTCCCCCAGCATGCCCTTGAGTGGATGGTTGGGGACATACACTCCCCATTTGTGAATTTAATCTATGTGTTCAAAACAGATACAGGTTGTCCTTGTGTGCAATTTGCACCTTTAAATCACAATGTGGCTTTGAAACGAAGTTGAGATGACTTTATCCCACACCTGCAGTTTGAACAATTGTGTATTAAAAATATATTTCTTGGGGCTGAAACTGTTACCCAAACAAACAAAACACTTGCAGTAAGGTGTGAAAGATGCACTGGACATCACTTTTACCCCAATTGAATTTTAACGTAAAAGTAGCTGGAGGAAAAATGTTTGACCCAAAGCTGACTTGGATACTGTCGTACACCACTTTGTAGTCAAATTTGACTGAAGTTCAATCTAGTACTTGAAATTGATTCGAAAAGGAACATCACAGAAATTGACTGGGAGGAAAAATTATTTTGTGTTTTCCTCTTTTGGATTTAATTGAGGCTTATTTCTGGTATTAGTTTTCTTCCCAAAGTAGTACACATTTTCGAATTCTGTGAGAGTCCTGTTGCATATGTCATCTTTGGTCTGACATAAATTTTGAGATCTGTGATACTGTAGATTGGAAAATGATATCAGTTTTAGAGGAGAGTTAAAAAACCTGAACAATGCTTAGTTGATTTGGAAAGTTCTTCTTCCCTGCCTCTTCCCTACCTCCCATTCACCCTCCTTTCCCCTCTGTCTCTGGCCCTCCTCCTTATTGTATAAGCTGTAGCTCAGTCAGAACATTTTGCATTTTAGTTGTTACAAAATCAACCATGATTTTATAATGCATAATTGACAGATCTCCTTACATTCCCAACTTTAATAGTAACCTATTATGTTGGACCAGCTGTTAGAACAACTGAAGAAACCTTTCTCATTTCAGATTATGTGAAGAAAGCATTTCAAACTTTGAACCAAAGTTCAACACAGATCATACTCAGGAGTGTTTGAAAAGGCTTCTAGTGGAGTACAGAGAAAATGGTGTTAGGAGTGAGAATCACATTGAATTTGAAGCACTCTACATTCTATCTAACCTTGGTAAGTCACTGGTACATAACTTAGAGTTTTTTCAATGAAACGATTGTACAAATTCGAGAAAAACCTATTTCAAACATTTATGAAATATGAGATTTGCTTCTAAAACATGAGAAGTCGAAGCACAAGCACAAGTTGAATCATCATTTCACGCATGATTGCACTTGATGGTGATGACTCATGACATCTGCAGGTGCAGAAGAATAGAAACAGGCTGTTCTCTTTCACACCCGCACTCCCTTAAGATTTACTTAGTGAATGACCTATGACATAATTCGTTGTTGTCGTGTTGCGTGAGTGTGTACATACAGTACTATGGCCTTGTTATTGTAGACTGTAGGGAGGAGGTTACAAGCAAACAGCCCATTTCCTGTGTGATCGTGTGAGGCTGCTTTTGTATCCTGCAGTCAGTTTTGTTTACTTTAGTCTGAGAATGTAACGCTGTTCGAGAATGTAACGTTCAAGTCTCGATGTGGGCTCGTCTTGGCATGATGCCTGTGGGAAAGAATGATATTAACGTGTGAAAAGCTTGTCTAATTTGAATCTGACATTTGTAAAATTCTAGGTACTTGATGTCTCTGTATATTTTTGACCAAGAAGAAATCTTGTGAAAATTTTGTTTGTACATGCATGTTAAAGAAACTGTAGGAATTGCTACCATATTAAACACATTTGTGCAATGCTTTATAAATTAGTCAAGTTTGTGAATAGTTGAAATGATAATTAATGTTCTTGAAGGATTTGTAATCAGATTTATTTTCCTTCTCAGGTTCTTTCGAGGTCATACTGAATGCCCTTTCTTTACCTGCCAGTATAAGGTATTACTTAAACATTTGTTCAGTGTAAAAGTGTATCAGTTTAGTCTAAAGCCAACATTTTTCTGGGTTATGGAAAACGGACAGAATTCACAGAATTGGTAATAGAACACAGAATTCGCGATTTTGACCGGCAATGAAAAAAACATTGGAAATATGAGCAGAAGTTGTGAACTTTCAGTTTAGAAGGCTCAAAGCGGGAGAACAATGGGATACTGTTACTGTTTATCAATAGTCTACCTTTTTTTAAAAATTTTTAAAAAAACCTTTTTTTAAAAATAAAAAAAAAAAATTTTTTCAATTTTTAAATGGAAGGGAAAAATTTTAAAAATTTTATTTTTTAAATTTAAAAGATGGGGGAAAAAGAAAATTTTTTTCTTTTTTAAAAAATTTTTTTAAAGGTTTACTAAACCTTTCTAATTTTTAATTTTTGTTTTTTTTCCCTTTTTTAAAAAAACCCTTTTTCTTTGGGGGAAAAAACCCTTTTTTTTTTCCCTTTTGTCTTTTTTTTATTTTAAATCCCGGGTGGCTTTTGCCGGGAAAGAAAATACCAAAAGTTTTTTAACCCCTTTTAAAAAGAAATTTTTCCTTTAATTTAAGGTTTTTTGGGGAAATTTTTTTTTTTGTTTAAAAAAATTTTGGTTTTTTCCCTAAAAAATTTGGAAAAAAATAATTTTTAAAAAAAATGTAATAATTTTCCTTTTGGGTTTAAAAATTTTCCCGGTTTGGGGGGGTTTTTTTTTTTCCCAGAAAAATTCAAAATTAAAATAAAAAAAATTTTTTTAAAAGGGAATTTTAAAAACCCAAAATTTTTTAAATAGAAAACAAAATTTTAAATTTTCCCCGGAAAAAATATAAGAAAAAATTTTTTTAAAACAACCCCAAAAAAGTTTTTTACTTTTAAAAATTTTAAAACCCAAATTTAAACAAAAGAAAATTTTTTCCCTTTAAAAAATTTGGGTAAAAATAAAAAAACCCAAACGGACAAAAAATGGGGGGGGAACCCCCAAACCCCCAAAAAAAAAAATTTAAAAAAAGGATTTTTTAAAAAAAAAAAATTTTGGGGTTTTTAAAAATAAAAAGGGATCTTTTAAGGGAAAAAATTTTTTCCCCAAACCCAGTTCAAATTTAAAATTTAAAATAATAAAAAATTCCCGGGGGCCAAAATTTTTTTTTCCATTTTTAAAAATTTTTAAAAAAAATTTTTTAAATTTTAAATTAAATGAAACAAGTTTTGGGGTTTTTGGAAAAAATTGTTTTGGGGGTTTTCAAAATTTTTGGGTTATTTAAATTTTTCACATTTTTAAAAAAAGGGTTTAATTTTTCCAAGTTTTTTTTCCCAAAATTTAAAATTTAAGGGGTTTTTAAAAGGGTTTGGAAACAAAGGAAACTTTTAAAGGGGTTAAAAGGGGTTTTTTTTTTTTTTTTTAAAAAGGCGATGTTCCTAAGAAAAACCAAAAAAAATTTTGGGGGGGAAAAAACCCGGAAAGGGAAATTTAAAAAAAATTTTTTTTTAAATTCCCTTTAAATTTCCATTTAAAATTGATAAGAAAAAAAAATTTTTTTAATGCAAAAAAAAATTAAAGTTCATCCCCCCCCGTACATACAAGTCACATGGACAGACTCCCTTGGGCCTGCAAACTAAAAAACAGTGGGCTGGGTACCTTCGAATTGTGTCATATTTATCGCGTTTCTAACCGGAAACTTTTAGGACTGAAGTTTTTGCAACACATTCCAAGTTTTAAAATATAGAGGAACATCATATATTGTTTCAAAAGCATATACTTTGACCAGTAAAGTTAGTAATTCTAATTTTTAATTAACCACAATTTTTGAATATTGTTATGAAGATGCCTGTAATTTATAACAAGATTAGAACATACCGATCAGCCAAGGACTGGTGGTCGATGGATGTAGTGGAAAAGGTTCTGTTTCCTTTACAACAGACGGCCCAGGTTCGAAGCTCATCTCAGACGCGTGGCCTGGGGGACTTTTTTTTTTTTTTTTTGGTAATTTATCCGATTTTTGGTGGAGTTCAAAAGAAGGTCGATGTCAAGGTCAACGCGGAGAGTTTCAAATTGTGACAAACCAAAACTCGTGAAACATGATATAATCAAGAAGGATAATTGTTTTTTGAGGGATAAAACCTCAGTGCCACAAAGCATTTATTTACGGTAAGGAATCACGTAAGGCTTTGGGTCTTTCTGGTTCTTTTTATCTTTCGGTTTTTTGGCCTCTCTTTTTCCTTTCCTTTTTTCTGTTTTTTTCCTTTTTTCTTTTTTCCTTTTTTCTTTTTTTCTCTTTTCGTACCTTTTTCCTTTTCTCTTTTCCTTTCTTTTTTTTTCGAACGAGGGTGGGGGGGGGGAGGGGGGCTGGGGGGGCTCTCAACTAAAACCAACCTACCTGGAATACTCACCTGATGCCTTGGCGAAGCCACACATAGTAAACAGATAACTTGTAGGGACAGAAAAATTACTCAAGAGTGCAGTACATGTTCTGTGTGTAGAAGGGGTTGCACAAATTATCTGACCTTACCCATGTGTGTCACAGACGGGAACTGAGGGAACATGTCTCTTAACTTTAGGAAGTGGGGGAATATGAATAAGCGCTATATCCCAGGGGCGTAGCCAATGGGGTGAAGGGGAAAGCCCCCTCCCTTGAGCATATTTTTTGTATTTTTTAATGATTTTTTTTATGAATACTGCTAGTAGCATCAAACTAAAAAAAATGTTTTAGATGGCCAACTCAACAAAAGGGCCCTGCGAGGCATTTTTCTGGTCCCCGAAATTTTCTTGTATACGCTTCACGAGGATGAACGTGTCGTGAGGGATAGGGGGGGGCCGGAAACCTATGGTGGCGCTACGCTTAGATATGTTTGCCTACGAAAGGCTTCGCCCGCCCATCCTGGCTTATGCACATGGCTAGGCCCCTAAACTTTTTTCCCAGAACCCTAAATGAAAAATAATAGGCCTAAGTGTGTTTAAAAGGTAAATTTTTGTGCTATGACCAGACTAGATTGGACAAGAGGTAAAGGCGCACGCCCTTTTTCTTCTTAGGGACTGATTTTCAGGGTTGTTACGCTCGAGTCCGGACTCAAGTTCCGGACTCACGACCACTTTTTCATGGGCTCGTAGGTCAGTGGCCTGGAATGGAAGGTCACGGAATCGGAATTGACCCAAAATCATTTGGGCTGACCTTGGACTCGGCCTCGGAGGCGATTCCGGTCGAGTCTGACAAAAATGAGTGACGAAAATAAGTAAGAGGTCTATATCTATAATTGGTGGACAGTGTTATGTACGACATGTCATTTAATGGTAAAGTTATTTACTGGGTGAGTCAGACTATGAAGTTATATAGTTGTCTGCATGAGTCCTGACGCTGACCATAGCGGTAACACACTACAATGTAAAAAGAATGAGCTTGAAAACATGTATCATGTGCTAAATTATCAAACAGGCCAGGTGGGGTTGGACTCGAAATTGGCCCGGAATTAGGGCCAATGGAATCGGAATTGGCTCGGATTCGGTGGGTACTAGTTGAAGCGGAATTTGGTTGGACTCGGGCTAGGCCACACTCGCCGAGACACATCCCTGCTGAGTTTGTCCAGAAAGAAAAACACAGATAGTGCCCTAGCTAGAAAAGTTGTCCGATGTTTTCCAACATCTTCCCGAGAAGTTCGTTTTCTCGAACTGGGGGAGCTGCAACCAAGCCCAACATCTTGCAAGCCTAGTATGTAAGGGGAAGAAGTGACTGGTTTGTCAGATTTCATGAAAATGACACAATTTTCCTTTTGGTAGACTGAGCACTAATTGAAAAAATCCATTATCCAAATAATGATTAACCTTTCTGGTTACTTGCGAAGGCGAAAGGAATCTATGCAATCACGCTGGCGAAGGTGTGTAAGTGTGCGTGTGTGGGTGTGTGTGTATGTATGTATGCATGCATGTATGTATGTATGTATGTATGCATGCATGCATGCATGCATGTATGTATGTATGACGCTTGGCTTGTAAACACGGTATCCGTCAATACAGCATGATGGATACTTCTCATACTTGGTATATAGAATTATCATACTAAGAAGAAGAGCCCTTTTATTCTTAGTGTTGGCCTAAGGTCATGTAAAGTTTCTAGAGATCATAAGTGGAACACATTGTAAACACGATATCTCTAATTATGAAGCATGGATACTTTTCATACTTAACATGTTAATGCGTTATAGTCAGAAAATGAACCCCATTGGTTTTGGTAGAGGTCAAAGGTTATCTGAGGTCACCGGGTGAAAATACGGAATTCTTAAAATCTTTGTAAACACGATATCTCAAGATAGCAAGGATGGACACTTGCCATACTTAGTATAGAAAGTTTATCATATTAAGAGGAAGAACCCTATTGTTTTCAGTGGCGGCCAGAGGTCATTTTAGATCATCAGAGGTAAAAAACGAAAACCGACACACGTTTCCAAGCGTAAGCAATAGGATGTCATGGGCCTGTTAGTGCCGGGCAGTTTGTACGACCTTGGATTTACAATAAAAAAAATACTATGGCTATATTGTTGATGATGTTTGTGGTTTCATATACACACCGGGCAATTCCATTCAGAAGATAATTAAATCATGATTTATTATAATTTCTACACTTATGTTAACACCTCAAGCTTCCAGATGTTTCAAGTTCCCTGGTCTTACTACACCGAGGGGTAGGCCCTTAAACTATTGCCAGACACGGCAGTGACCTAGGAAAAATAGCTTGAAGGGTCGAAACATTTTTAAGGGGTGGGATGGCACAAACTTCATTAGAGCAAAAGTTTTTTTCTCTATAAGGTGGGGTGAATTTTTTCTGGGGGCACTGCCGCTCTCCCTAGGCTCCTCCCCTTTTACTGCCAACTCACCTGCTGTCGAGGACTCTTTTCGGATCCCTGGAACCCATGAAGGCAAACGAAATTTTCTAGCTGAAAACTGTGACCCACCAACAAAATTAACATCCCTAAGTTGTAGAACACATTAACTGAGACAACGGCCTGAAAAAATATCAAGTCCAGTACTTGTTAAACGCGGCCCTTAGGGCGGCATGCCAAACTCAGGGACCTGCCACGGATGTTCGTGGCGGACCCTCGATTAAAGGCAATAGGCAGTCGCCCCAAAATTTTCTTTGAAAAATCAGCAAACTCTTGCAAATCTCCCCATATTGCATTACAAGCACCTCTGAAGATGTTTTGAACATAACTATTACAAACAATAGGTAAAGCAAGGTGAAATTCTCCTTGAATTCCACAATTCACTAACAAAAATATTGTCACATGATCAAAATAGGCCAATCATGAACTAGAGTGACAGGATACACTCACTCTGTTTGGGGTGACTGCCTACTGCCTTTAAGTTTGTTTCAAAGAATCTTGCAAAATGTAAACAAGTTGGGAAAGGGCAAATGATTGATGCTGATATGTAATTTAAATGATGTGTTTTACAGTCACTATAATTGATTCCTTTCAATATGCAGGGTTGTTCCCGCTACACTTTGAAAGTAACTCGTTATAGTTACAGTTGTTTCCATAAAATTGTAATCGTTACAGTACCACTAGTTACAGTGTGGAAAAAGTAACTAGTTGCAGTTACTTCTGATTGAAAAGCAACTAGCTACATTTCAAAAGTAACTAGTTACTTCAACGAGAATATACGACACCTCGTCAGAAAAGGGACGGGGGTGGAATAATGAGAGGACCGACACCTCATTTGTGCCGGTTAGTCTGAGGTGTTCCCCAGAGAAAGGCAATGATTCCAGCTGATCTTCACTGGGGATCCAGGCCGAGGCTCTTAACGCTTATCCGCGGCAGCAAATCAAAATACTCTGTCGGAGCCTAAGTACTAAGCAAATCATTTAAAAGACGAATTCTGGTTATACCTAAAAAATTTTCAGTTACGACATTACATGTTTAAGGATGGAAACTTATGTAATCCTATCACATAATAGGCTAATTCAGAGAGGTTAACGGCTATGTAAGGGAAAGCGCGGTGTTTTAGCAGTGACTGAAGTCTTCACCCCTCGTGGTTATAAATATGTTAATACGATGCTTATATTGCTTATAATAAAATTTGAAAATCTCATGGTCTAATGTGGGGCAAAGTGATAATTCCTAAAGCATAAATTTCAAGTTTCACCTTGTGTCGATATAAAACAATGAATAAAATTAGTTTACACATGCAGACCATGTGTCCATAATATTAATTTTCCCTTTACAATTGGTGAAACTATAAGTCGGACACTTCTCTCCTCTTTCAATTAGCCTTGTTAGAATACTTTTAACGCCAATTGGCCATTTCAATATTCTGCTGTTTCCAGGCTTCGACTAAACTTACTATTCTTCCAGTGTAAGGAGTTACCGACATTACAAAGAATGTGGAAAGCCCCCTCCCCGCTCAGAAATGTGGGGAGGCGGAATTCAAGGACGAAAACCCCAGTATTTGTTCCCTCTTTAAAAATGTCAAAATTTGGCCAGGTAATTTTCCTTAAAACTTGCCCAGTGTGTTACACCAAATTGCATCTAAGGACCCTCAAATATTCATTCCCTACCTTTAAACCCCTCGGCCTAGGACGGCGGTCCAAAACAACCTTCAACCCCTAGTCAAGAACAGCTTCCTACACCAATGTCACCTTGTATACTGACGCTTGGCACCGTATCATAAACTGGGCTCCACTGAACACACCGTGAGTCCGGGCTCCGCGAACTCAATGCCCGTCTCCAAAGCGTTTTATCAGACAAGGAATTGGCCCGGAAAAGAAGGTTCCGGAATCGAAATTAGTTGAGAATGTGATGTAACTTAACCTGGACTCGGAGTTTTTCAGGACTCGGAGTTTATTCAAGCCGAGTTATCAAATATGAAAGTTACATTAAAAGTTCCATTGTTATTTGTGAACAATGCACAGATGTAAAGTATTGTCACACACAATCAACCAAATAACTGAGGAGGCCAGACTATGAAAGTGAGTCCAAACGCTGACCTTATCAATGGTGGCCATGTACAAAACATCCTTATGTAAAATATGCTATACATTGGCAAATAGACTGGTCTCGGAATCGGTGCCACTGGAAACAGTACTGGCTGGAACTTGAGGGGCACGTACCGGACTCTGCACTGACCCATATTTCGGGCATCTGGAACTGGAGTGGGCTTCCACTCGGATAGGGTGGACTCGGGTCCTGCCCAAAAGTCTCAAAAGGCAACGATTTTACATGCAAAGTTAGCCTAGTGTTTGACTGCCTGTACGCCAAACCTTTTCTCAGATGCACTATCGTCACTGTGTCCTTTAAAAGACAAAATATACGAAATAACTTCACTTCAGTTTAGTTAATTAACCTTAGTTTACTCACTGACTCAGAAAAAAGTTTGCCTAAGCACCGTTCAGTATTTTTCAACGAATCTCACAAAGACTCAGTCTCATGGATAATCAGCATTGATCTGTTAATTAAATAATTTGACACACAAGTTAAGTTTTAAACTTAGTTATAAGACTGATTATATGAACGACTAACACACCTGTAAAATACCTGGGGTGCACCCATCAGTCCGACACGTCTTCAGTCCGACAAGTTTTCAGTCCGACACGTTTTCATTCCGAAAATGAAATACACGTTTTCATTCCGAAAAATAAAATACACGCTTTCATTCCGAAAAAACGAGTCTTCATTCCGAAAATAAAATACATGTTTTCATTCCGAAAAATCGAGTTTTCATTCCGACACGTTTTCATTCCGAAAATAAAATACACGTTTACATTACGAAAAAACAAGTTTTCAATCCGACACGTTTTCATTCCGAAAAGTAAAATACACGTTTTCATTCCGAAAATAAAATACACGCTTTCATTCCGAAAAAACGAGTTTTCATTCCGAAAATAAAATACACGTTTTCATTCCGAAAAAACGAGTTTTCATTCCGAAAATGGAATACAGCATAACCATAGGCATAGGAAGCGGGAGGCTTGGGGGCTTTAGTCCCCCAGTCAAAATTTTGGAAGTATGATGTGAAGTATGCTTTCGATCCCCTCAATCCAAGGATGAAAACCCCTTATTTGTTGCCTGTGTAAAAATGTCAAACTTTGCAGTAATTTTTCTTAAAATTCACCCAATTTGTTGCATCAAATTGCATATAAAGACCCCCAAATACCCCAAAAATTTCCTAAGGGTAGGGGGCCCCTCCTAAAAGGACGGCTCTCCGAAACAAAGTCCAGCCTCCCCCCTCAATCTCGAACAGCTTCCTACGCCTATAAGCATAACAACGTACCATTGAAGTATTGGTTTCTAAAAGTCTTTTGGTTTCGATGAAAGAGAATCCTATGCCATGATGGCGTGTGTGTGTATGTGTGTGTAGCCTATGTGTGTATGTGTGTGGGGATGTATGTGTGAGTTTGTGACACTTTGCTCTTTAACACGATATCTCAAGAAGGGAAGCTTTGACAGTTCTCAAACTTGGAACACAGGTGCCCCATATAGAGAGGAGGAACCTATTGTTTTTGATGAGGGTAAAAGGTCATCTAGGGTCACCAGGAGTCAAACTCTGAAAACCTTGTTAACACGATTTTGGAGATAGGAAGCTTGGATTTAAAATACTTTTTTCCAACACTTTGTGTTAGCATTTTACCTATGGTGACTATAATAAATGGTACATCATGTTATAATTTCCAATGAAACATTTCATCGAAACCTCAATGCATTTTTTTGCATTCTGGTTAAATTAATAAATTTAATTTTACAGGGGTACCCAATGAATACAAAATTTAAAAAATCTCACCGAACCCTTCAGAATTACCATGCAGTAACACCATATTATAGTGATTCGACCCCGAGGATCACAAGGCCATCGGACTTTCTGTTGTTGAGATATAAGATAAAACCAACGTCCCTTTTGCCAACTTTAAATTATTCTCATAAAATGTTTACATGTTCTTAACTTCAAACGACAACTTTAGGCGATTTTTTATTCATTCATAGTAATCTTTACTATACAAGAAACCACATATTTGTATCATGCATCCTCTTTAAGAAAAACATTTTTAAAGTGACCCCTGCATGATGTTTTCCATTAAATTGCTTTTTGAAAATTTATATAACTTTTTGGAAATGTTTGATCGCCTTTGAACTCTAAAATCTCGAGATATTTGGCTAAGCTATAGGATTGCACTTTCGAGATCTGTAACATATGCAAACAAAGGGGTGATGTCCGATGACTAACCTAGAAGATATGAAGGCGTTCTTCAGGTAACTCAATTTCGACTTTATTTTTACCATCACAATTTCCGATCTAGCTGAAATCTGCACCATTGAACTCACGTCTATCTGTATAAGTTAACGGACGGGGTGACCCCACCCGCATTGCATTTTGCAGCTTAATTAGTAAAGATATCGAAACGAAATACCGAAGTATGGCCAACTATTAGATTGGGCTAAACAAGTGATCTTAAATGTATTGTTGGATAGTATTGAAAACATACAACACATTTTAATTAAGTAGGTCAATTTAACCGCCAGCGTCCCACGCAGACTTGTTTGCCTTCCTTGCTCTTTCACCTGTTAGACTTTCCGGCTTCCTTCCTGTTACCTGTCATGTGTTATATCGGCGTACGTGTCCTTGACAACGCAGCTTCCACGGATTAGTTCCTAATCACAAGCCAGTGAGCCACAACTGGAAAAAAGGCCGTGGTCGTCTCGACTTGAACCAATTGGTTGGAAACTGGGACGTTAAACCTCATCTAACTAACTAACTAACTCCACGGATTAGTTCTGAGACCCCCACAACGACCACAACCCCCTCAACCCCCACAGCCCATAACCTGTGTTGACATCATATAACTTTCGATTGTGGCTTGTGTCGGTTTGAGTAATCCTATGGTTATTACTAAAACCGACACAAGCCAGAACAATTGAGGGATAAACTCATTCCATGTCTTATTCAAGGTCCATGGGTCGTCGGGGTTTTAATTATCCTATATCTTGAGTGTTTGGGATTCAAACACGTTAAGCTTTTGATTTTGAGAACTGAGCACACTAATGGGAAAATCGGGTGCTTTTATTGTTCTAAGAACCAATACCTCATCATCAGGGTGAAAAGTTGAAAACCTACATTAAAAACGTGTTAAGTATGCAACTTTTGCTATCTTATTTGGTGCAAAAACGCGATCATTCACTTAACACCGGTGTGCACCAAACTGCCTGTCATTCATCGTGCGTATCTTCACACAGTAAAAGACCCTATAACAATGTACTGTACCACTCTCAGTCACCGAAGAAGTACAATTATCACAGCCAGAATGTCAAGATGAAGTAATTTATATTGCATTAAATCGACATCAGACAATAATGGTAGTGACTACACGCAATAACACAAATTTTTGCTTAAAAGTATGCTGTTGATGAGCAATTTGCCCTCTCTCATATTTAATCCAAAAAATAAAATAACGAGAAAAATTCTGTGTTATAACACATTAATGGCCCATTGTGGGGGATCACAAATACCCCCACACTATAATTTAACACTTTTGTGTTACTGTATACATAATACGGGAAAACCCTACTTTTAGAAAAGAGGAATCAAAATTACATTAAGAAATCAACTTTTCTAAAAGGAAGAAAATTACAAACGAGAAGTCTCTGTGCAGATAAACTTCTGCTCTATTTTAGGAATTAAAAAACCATGAAGGAGGCATTTTTCAAGAGGAATAATTAATTCAATAGCGATATTTTCGAGTATTTTCGAGAGGTTAATAAAAGTCGACTTTTGGTCGTTTTTCATGAGAATATATTCTACTAACAATGATCAAACGATACGAACATTTAGACATCGTTACAAAGTTTTCGCATGCGCAAATCTTGGGAGGGAAGGCGCCCTCACAAAGTACTAAAACACCCCAACACCGACTTTTCTCCTACAATTACGATGTGGTCTAATTCCTTGATTATCAAATTACTTGGGTCTCAAATAACGATGAACTTTGATACCCAAAGGAAACGGTATCGCCTTCGAATTTATGCAGCGTTGTTAAATTGCCTTGGCCTATAACCGCCGTCCAGAACCATCGCAATAAAATTTTTGGAAAATTCGAAAACCCAGAATGCCTGTTTTTCTTTTTTCCGATTGCCGGAATGCCATATATACTTTTAGATCTCATCAGTTCTGACTTCCCCAATCCTTCCTGTGTCGAACTTACGGAAGACCATTAGGGCCAACCTCACAAACGTTTTCTTTCGTTTTGCGACTTTTTTTTTATTTCTGCGACTTTCTCTCGTTTCTGCAGAAAAATGACATCACAAATTATTGCGCATTCTAGCACTTAATATTGAGTGAATAAGCTTTACCATATCTAAGCTCAGGAATGTCCTGTGAAGATGGGCCGGAGTTGGACATTTGGATGCATTTTTCTTGAAGTTCAGTAACATGTACTTTTGAAATTTCACACTTAAGGAACACTTTAAATAAGTTCCAAGTTGCACTTGTGAGAATAAAACTGAAACTAATTCTTAAGTATCTCAAAGGGACCATGAAGGCCTGGAGAGTGGCCAAATTGCCATTTGCACTAAGTTACCACCGTACAGCATAAAAATCTCAAAACTCAAATGGAATTTGATGTTGAAGGTGCAACTTTATTTAGAAAGAACTGGTCATTAAAAGTGCACACTTTTAGCTTTCAGAAGTGTTTCTGTTTGCAACTTTTAGGCCCACGTCAGCCATAAATTGATCACCGGAATACATTTATTATTAAGGTGATAATTGTTGGATTACACACATACGAGCGGCCATAAGACTAGCAACATACTGTAGCTCTCCCAGTGATAGTTTTTGTGGGTCCCAAGCTTGTCTGTTAGGGGAAATGAAATTAAACTTAGGAGAAAGTAGCAGTTGCCGTGACTCTATTTTATTGACAATCCTTTTTTATTATTTATAGGGCCTACACTTTTAACTCCCCAAAAATATTTCTATAACAACATGGACCAAAGATAATTGTTGGAGAATTAAACGGAGTTAAAAATCTCCCGAAGTAGGCTCAAACTGATACTTTCTCATGCAGACGATTAATTAAATAATAATATGGAATTCGGTATAGTACGTGGCAAATGACGAAGGAGACCAAAGATTTGTAATCAGTGTTGTGAAAGTCATACCTCCGGTCATAGAACCGACATATGAATGTGCGAATCTTTACTTCGGGAGCTCAGTTTCGAATGTCGAAACTCAGATCAACATAATTTGGCCACAAGTCTGCAAGCATTTGAAAGCATGACCAAATACTGTACAACTTTCGGTAATGGATTTGCCTAGGACCGAAATCGGCCTTTCTTGGGAAATTGTTTAAGGTAAGGAATATAGCAGGGGCTGGTCGTCGGTGGTTCAACTAGAGTTTTGAAGACAAAGCTACGATCCTGGTATCCATGTATATACATCATATTCTATGATACCACTCATTTTACAGTATGATCCCGGGGATTCAATGGCACAAACAGACAAAAGGACTCTGAAAGAATATTTGACGTGTAACAGAATTATGAAAAATAGAATTCTACTGTACCGTAAAAAATACAGTATTTCAACAACTTGTTTGAAGCAGTGGTATCAAACTCACTCCATACTAACAGTAATAGTCCCTACTAAAGTCTGTTCAAGAAAAAGAAAAATGGGTTGAGACTGTTATAATCGCGTAAATTTTAAAAATGAACAGAGTCACGCCCTGTTGCTTTATTAGGCCTATGTATACTCTTTGAAGTCATTAAGGTTTTGCTGACTTAGCTGAAAAAGAAATACTAAGTTCATGGGGAACTTAAAACCTATGAAAATGTTCTGGCGATAACCTTCTTACAGTAAAATCGGGAGACAAATAGGAGAACATGCCCATGTGCTCTCAATTGTAAAATAAAAGTTTCAAATCGGATGCAACCGTTTTTCATGCATACATCATGCATATAAATACCGAATATATACCTACATAAATGAAGCCTTTTCTTGTCGTGGTTGGCTAGCTGACCAAGTCTGTAATAGCGACTCATTTTGCACGCTTTGCACTGTGGCTGTTTTTCCAGTAACAGATTAAGGAAAATCCCGCGATGCAGGAAGGTGTCTGTTCCTCACAAAATCCTCTGAAAAAAAAGCGGCTCTGTCTGGCAGCTAGAAGTCGCTTTAATAGTATCTTTTCTTCAAATAGAGTGGTCTTAATGCATTATTGGAATTTACATTTTCATTTAGTTTTGTGTCTTTACAAAGCCCGTATCCCTGCTTAAGCTGGGAATACAATACATTTACTTTCAACTCTTAAGGAATTGCAAGGTGTTTGATAACAAATAAGGATTATGCTAGACCATTTCCTGTTTACCTTGTACTTCCTTCTATGTTCTGTCTTCTATGGCTCATGCCATTTCAGCTCAAAAATATGCACTTTTATTAAGCTGATGTAATTTGCCAAATGAAGAGAAAAAGTTCTGCTCTCACTTCGAGTGGTAAGTTAATTTTTCTCTACTTCGAGGGCTTTAGGAGGCTTTCATGTCGGCAAAGTAGGCCAGTGTATGACCCTGTATAATCCTGCTTGCTTTTTTCATTCCAAAATTCGGAAGACGCAAAGCCACAACCACCGACAATTAACCGATGTGCAATTTTACAGGAATAATATGCCTTGGTTTTCAGAGGCGCCACTGTGAAAGAGACGTCTTCTTTTTTTAACACATTATGGCGTTAAAAAATTAGAAAATGAACAACAAAATGGATAAGCACAGTAAATGACTGAACGAATATTAACAAATGATAAAGATAATGACGTCAATTAAAGTGCACTCCGCAAACACGTTTATATGTTTATATATATATATATATATATATATATATATATATATATATATATATATATATATATATATATATAAATGAAAATAAAAATGCACCAGACGCTCGACATATTAAATATAAAATCCGTTAAAATTTATTAAAAACCAACGAGATATGGATTTCTAAGATCTTCAATACACCATGGTACAGTGGTAAGACTTCAATAAATGGCAAGTGAGCATACTACAACGGCGTTTCGAAAAGCTCGTCTTTTCTTGGTCACGTATATAAGTAAACTGATGGTAAACGCTACACGAAATGCAGATAAAATACTCTAAAAGGAGAACCTATAAGCTCGCTCAGCTTTACACTTTAAGCTTGACTCCTTTTACATTGATTCCCTCTGGTTTAAACGTATTTAATCGATACATCCATTTAAGTTATATATATATATATATATATATATATATATATATATATATATATATATATATATATATATATATTATGTAGGTCGAAGAGTAAGTAACTGATTCGATCTGAATTAAATTCAACCCAAGTACTGGCATAGCCTTTTGAACAAGGGAAGAATGAAAGAAGAAACCAGAAGGAAAATTGAGCCACGCGGGTTTGAACCCGGGACGGTCGCTGTCCGGGCGACTGCCTTAACCACTGCACCACCGTGACTAACGTGATTCACTTACTCTTCGACCTACATTTACAGTCGATCTTACCACGTTCGACCTATATATATATATATATATATATATATATATATATATATAATATATATATATATATATATATATGTGTGTGTGTGTGTGTACACATATGTGTGTGTGTGTTTACGAGATGGCGTTAAAGTGGCGTCAGTTTGTTAAAGTTGGCGTTTTAGACGTTTCATTTCCTTATGTATTTTATTGTTTTGGGGGCACATAAACTCCAAGACGCGTTTATTATCTGTTACAAAAAGTGTTAATCATTTTTTACAGTGGGCCTCTGTGTGTCCTTTCTGCCCTTTTCAAAAGATGGTTTAACACTCTGTTTTTCATTTTCTGTCGCAGTTTTTAAACATTTGACATAAAAAGGGGTGTTAACAAAACTGCAATGTAGTGCAAGGTGCAGGTGAGCCCTTCTTAACCTGGTATGCCGGGGACCATCCTTTCTTAAGATATATTTCTAAAAGTACTGATGTTTGATGATGCTATACAGTATCAATTTCAGCTTTGTTCTCAGAAGTGTAATTGAGGCGCCCTCTCTTTGGGACCCGAATTGGACCCTTCTTAAACGACCACTGCCCCGATTTTTTGCTGAGTTTTATTTTTGAAACTTACGATGTAAGTGGATCAATTGCTGTTCATATCGGCATCGTTCATATTGGTGAAATTGGGCCCTATATGGGCTCTTGTGGTCCACTTAAGCCCTTCTTAAGCTGAAATGCTCCGGACCATCCTTTCTTAAGTTATATTTTTATAATCAGTGATGTGTGAAGATATTACAGTAGGAGTTTCATCCTTGTTCTCAAAAGTGTAAATGAGACCCTATTTTGGGTACACTTTGGGCCCTTCTTAAGTAAAGAATGCCCCAGATTTTGTTTTCTTAAGTTGAATTTTTCAATCGACTGGTTTTAGTACATTAAATTGTTATGAATATCAGTGTTGTTCTCAAAAGTGTAAATGAAGGTCATTTTGGGGGCCATTTAGCGCCCCACCTCTCCTTACGGTTTTATTCTTTCCCACTATGTCCTTGACACAATGAGATCATCAAACATTTCGTTCCCAATAGTGTAAATGATTAGGGGTCTTGCTCCCTAATTACAATTCTTCTCATCAGGTATCGGATATTAAGTTCATTATTATAGAGCAGACTTACAGCTAGTCTAGTATTAACAAAGTTCTCACGGTATGTTAAACAAAAGTTCTAGTCTTTGTCTTCCATTGGATTTGATCAATTACTGTTACCCGTTTTACTGTATGGATGTGAAATCTGGAGGTTTTAAAACGTAAAACAAATAGAAAATTTTCATAGTAAATTTCGTGAGTCTATCGTAAAGCTTGGTAAGAATACTCCAAATTGTGTGGTGTATGGTATTCTTGGGCGTCACAAATTACTTAAAACAATTGAAATTAGGGTGATTAATATTATGGTATCGAATTATTACTAGTAGTGAACATAAGCTGTCATACGTAATGTATCAATTCTTAAGAGCTCTTGATAATAATGGTTTTTACAGTTCCCCTTGGATAGTTAAGGTCAAACTAAATATGTCTGGAATGTCTTTTGTAACCAGAACATTTAGGCGTGAGCCAAATAGACAGTATGCAAGTCTCTTCTCGAAAATCCTGGTTAAATAACACAATAAGTAGGGGACTAAGTGATATTTATGAACAAGAATGGTTTACAGAGGAAAATAATCTCTAATTGTAAAATATATACGATATTCAAACAGAGACTTAATTTCGAGAATTATTTAGTAAGCCTAAGTCCTCCTTGATCTGTAAATCTTTGTTAATACACATGTAGTAATACCAACATTCCTTCCATTTGTGGTAAATACCAAGGTTTGATTTACATGAGTTTGTTTTTCTGTTCTGAGAACCAAATCGGTGACGAATTGCACTATATTTTTTAATGCCCCTTTTCCAATGAGCGTAGTATGTATTTCAAAATATTTAGATCCAGAGCAAGTGCCACTCAAATGGAATTACTTTTTCAGTCAAGTAATAAAGCTGCCCCTAGAAATTAGAATTTTTTTGGTTGAAAAATCATGGAAAAGTTTCGCTAGTTGCAAACAGTGCATTACCTATTCTTTCTTTTCAAAACTGGTGCCAGTATTTTGGTCACATGACAGTTAACTATGTCATTGTATTATAATGTGTTTTTTCTTTTCTTTCTTTTATAAATATATATATATATATATATATATATACATATATTTTCTTTTGTCTTAGTGCTACAATTTTAAACATGTATGTATTTTTCATATTAAGTTCTGATACCTCTTTGGAGGACAAACAGAACAGAACACTTTGTTTTCTCTAGGCCTAAATGAAAGGAAGGAGTTTTTTCTACTCCTTTTGGCGGTTTGTTTTATGAAATGTTCTTGCTCGATTACTCCTCCTATTCCTCTTAAGCTACGTTGGTCTAAGCTAGTTTTCTTAACTACAATGCAACAAATTTACATGCTAGTTTTAAGAACCCAATTTTATCTTCTTGTTTTGTTGCATCCTCCTAGAGATTTTTAGAGCAAGTAATCTACGGCACAGTTCAGGGGTACTTTTTCTACCCCTTTCTGTGTTTTCTAATGTGAAATGGTTTAACTTTTTCAGTATTATCTTAACTTCAATGAAACGCACTTACAGCTGGTTTTAAATATCCTATTTTGTTGCTTTACTGCTGCTTATTTTAAGCTTTATGTTTAAAGTACTACTACTGTCCAAAGTTTGTGCTGATTGTGCTGATTAATCAGCACAAAATTTGAAAAGTAGTTGCTTTAAATTCTTTATTGCTCTTTGCATGTGTTTTAGAAACTTTATAGGTGGACATTTGAACGCACTTTATCGTTTTTCATTAGAGCTAAGGAAGGCTGAATAAATAGCCGGAAGCTTCTCTTGCTCAGGGTGCCTTTTTATCTTAATATGTGTAGTTGCAATTTTATTTTTAACATTGTAAGTTAGTATACACTCTGAAGAACGTGTTCACCAATGAAACACTTATTTTGCTCACTTTATAAACACGTTAAAATCATAAAATGCGTGTCTAGCGATTGTACACTTACTGTGCACTTACTTGTACACTTATACGTGTTTTTTAAAACGATTTTTTTTTTGGGGGGGGGCGAATTAAAACATTACGTGTTTAGCATCTAAACATGATTAAAAAGTGCGGGGGTGAAAGTGCTTTAGAAAAATGATCAAAATGATCAATTCCTAAACACAGGTTTTTAGATTGTACAGTAAACTAGAATATTATTAATGTTAATGATAATTAAATAATTGGATAAAGATAGTATATAGTGATAGTGGATTAGTGTGACGAGTGACAGTGACTGAAAACTCGTTTTTCTGTGAATGAAAACGTGAATATTTTATTTTCGTGAATGAAAACTCGTTTTTTCGGAATTGAAAAAACGTGGGTTTTCCATTTTTCGGAATTGAAAAAAAACGTGTCCGTGACTGAAAACCTCGTTTTTTTTTTTCGGAAATGAAGACGTGTATTTTCATTTTTTCGGTCGGAAATGAAGAAAACTCTTCGTTTTTTTTTTTTTTTTTTTTTTTTTTTTTTTTTTTTTTGGAATAAAACACGTGTTTTCCATTTTCGGAATGAAAACTGTGTCGGACTGAAAACTCGTTTTTTTTTCGGAATGAAAAACGTGTATTCTCATTTTCGGAAAGAAAACGTGTCGGACTGAACAACTTCGTTTTTTTTTTTCGGAATTGCTAGACGTGTAATTTTTTCATTTTTTCGGAATGAAAACGTGTCGGACTGAAAAGGTGTACCCAAATACCTCACCAAATTGACCATCAAGTGGCCCTGCAAGTCTACAGCATGCACATCCATTATCAACTTTTGATTCTAATCGTAAAATTTGATGTTGATGAGGACGACGACGATAACAGAGATGATGAACAAGTATATCGAAAATATTTTTACAACCAAAGTGGCATAAATTTGAAAACTTTCTGTTGCTAGTTCAAGGAAATGCAATTTGTGGTCATTTTGACTATTTGTAACGGGAGGGACGGGACGGGAAAAAACGGGACGGTAACTAGAGCAAATGTAATGATGCCGTATACAGTTACTTTTTATACAATACAACGGAATAGTAAACTAGTTACTTGCTCCGTTACTGAAATGCAAATGTAACTAACTCGTTACAGGGTTCCGTTGAACAATACAACACAAATGTACCTCGTTACAGTAACGGCGTTAGTGATAACTCGGTTACTTTCCCACCCCTGCCAATATGTTTTTTGAAATGATCTACTACAACTCCCCGACAAAAAGTAAATGAAACAAGTCAGATCCCTTCCCCCGCTTCCCTCCCCCGCTCCCCTTTCCAATGTTGACTACGATTTTTATGACGATCAGATAGGGCAGCAACATTGAATAGGCTGCAGGGGGGTCTCAAGTTGATTTTTGAAATGTTGTGAATGCAAATTGTCACTGTTTCAGCGATTTTGTTTCATTTGTTTTGTCCGGGATCGCTCCCCGAAAAAAGTAAATGAAACATGAAAGTAATAATAAGCACCGGAACTTTATAAATTTTAAACTTCTTTATGTTTAAATTAAATAATGAAATTGTGCAAAACAATTGCCGCAGGGGGGGGGCGAATGAATTGTCCTATATATGCTGTTTTGACTATTGAAAGTAAAAGCTTTTGCGAGTCTCAACTTCGATAACTTCCCATAACTAAATCACATGTTGGGGGGGGGGGGGGGGGGGTGGTTGGTGGGGGGGTGGGGGGGGGCGTGTGGGTGGCGGGGTGGGGGGTGGGTTGGGGGGCGGGGGGGGGCGGGGGGGGGGGGGCGGGGGGGCGGCAGGGGTGTGGGGGGGGTGGGGCGGTGGGTGGGGGGGGGGGTGTGGGTGCGGGGGGGCGGGTGGAGGGGGTGGGGGGGTGGGGCGGGGGGGCGGGTGCGGGGGGGGGGGGGGGGGCGGGGGGGGGTGGGGGGGGTTGGGGGGGGGAGGGGGTGGGGGGTGTGGTGGGGTGGGGGGGGGGGGGGGGTGGGGGGGGGGGGGGTGGGGTTGGGGGGGGGGGTGGGGGGGGGGGGGGGTGGGGGGGGGGGGGGGTGGGGGGGGGGGGGGGTGGGGGGGGGGGCGGGAGGGGGGGGGGGGGGGTGGGGGGGGGGGGGGGTGGGGGGGGGGGGGGGTGGGGGGGGGGGGGGGTGGGGGGGGGGGGGGGTGGGGGGGGGGGGGGGTGGGGGGGGGGGGGGGTTTTTTCCCCCCCAAAACCGGGGCACGGGTGCAGGTCGAAATTTTCTTCTTATAGCAAAGCTAGGACCTAAAGTCTAAATTTACTACCATTCCTATTCCTTTCTAAATCTCACACTTATATTGCAGTTGTTTTTGATCGCTATAAACCTCTGAAAAGATATGAAAATTAGAAATAAAATCATCAACTTTGCCACATCGTGAAAATTTACTGTAGCGTTCGAATTTGTTGTTGACGTCAGACTGCCGTGTGAGTAATATTGTGTCGTCATGCACATTTTGATTGCTGTGGTTCCTATACATACAGATTGCAACTGCCTCTGCAAACTTTGTATACTGAAGTTTCGATATAGCTATTAGCATACTGATGTAAACAAAGTTCCAAAGTCGCACAATAAATTTTACGGCGCGAAAAAGTTGCTGATTTCATTTCATATTTTTTGGCACTTTTTCAGAAATTCTCGGTGATCAAAAACAGCTGCAAATACTCCTGTAAGATCTGGAGAAGAAAATTCATGGTAGTAAATTAAGATTTTTCTTTCAAAATTTGCTGTGAGAAGAAAGACATTTCAACTATCACATAGACGGCCGATCCCCCGCTATTTCCAATGGTCGGTGTAGGGACTGTGTATAGTATAGTGAGCAGTAGGCGAAATGACAATAGTCATTGGACACCTTTTCAGTCCGACACTTTTCATTCCGAAAATGAAATACACGTCTTCATTCCGAAAAAACGAGTTTTCAGTCCGACACGTTTTCATTCCGAAAATGGAAAACACGTTTTCATTCCGCCGAAAAAAAAAAAACGAGTTTTTCATTCCGAAAATAAAATACACGTCTTCATTCCGAAAAAAAAACGAAGAGTTTTCAGTCCGACACGTTTTCATTCCGAAAATGGAAAACACGTTTTCATTCCGAAAAAAAGAGTTTTAATTCCGAAAATTAAATGAACGTCTTCATTCCGAAAAAAACGAGTTTTCCAGTCCGACACGTTTTCATTCCAAAAATGGAAAAACACGTTTTCATTCCGAAAAAACGTGTTTTCATTCCGAAAATGAAAATGCACGTCTTCATTCCGAAAAAAACGAGTTTTCAGTCCGACACGTTTTCATTCCGAAAATGGAAAACACGTTTTCATTCCGAAAATAAAATTTCACGTTTTCATTCCGAAAAACGAGTTTTCAGTCACTGTCACTGTCATTATCACTATCACTATCACTATCTTTATCATTATCATTATCATAAATAATATTCTAGTTTTACTGCACAATCTAAAAAAACGGGTTTAGGAATTGATCATTTTGACATTTTTCTATGCACTTCATCACCCGCACTTTGTAATCATGTTTAGATGCTAAACACGTATGTTTAATTCCCCCCCCCCCCCCAAGAAAAATCGTTTTAAAACACCTGCTAAATATCACAGTAAGTGTACAATCGCTAGACACGCATTTTATGATTTTAACGTGTTTATAAAGTGAGGCAAAATAAGTGTTTTATTGTTGAACACGTTCCTTAGAGTGCATAATAACTTACAATGTTAAAAATAAAATTGCAACTACACATACTAAGATAAAAAGGCACCCTGAGCAAGAAAAGCTTCCCGCTATTTATTCAGCTTCGTTAGCTCTAATGAAAAACGATAAAGTGCGTTCAAATGTCCGCCTATAAAGTTTCTAAAACACATGCAAAGAGCAATAAAGAATTAAAGCAACTACTTTTCAAAGTTTGTGCTGATTAATCAGCACAATCAGCACAAACTTTGGACAGTAGTAGTACTTTAAACATAAAGCTAAAAATAAGCAGCAGTAAAGCAACAAAATAGGATATTTAAAACCAGCTGTGCGTCTCATTGAAGTTAAGATAATACTGAAAAAGTTAAAGACAATGGTAGCTAATAGGGACCAGGAAGTGGTATCAGTCAAGACCATTTCACATTAGAAAACACAGAAAGGGGTAGAAAAAGTAACCCTGAACTGTGCCTTAGATACCTTGCTCTAAAAATCTCTAGGAGGATGCAACAAAACAAGAAGATAAAATTGGATTCTTAAAACTAGCATGTAAATTTGTTGCATTGTAGTTAAGAAAACTAGCTTAGACCAACGTAGCTTAAGAGGAATAGGAGGAGTAATCGAGCAAGAACATTTCATAAAACAAACCGCCAAAAGGAGTAGAAAAACTCCTTTCTTTCATTTAGGCCTAGAGAAAACAAAGTGTTCTGTTCTGTTTGTCCTCCAAAGAGGTATCAGAACTTAATATGAAAAATACATACATGTTAAAAACTGTAGCACTAAGACAAAAGAAAATATATGTATATATATATATATATATTTATAAAAGAAAGAAAAGAAAAAACACATTATAATAAAACGACATAGTTTACTGTCATGTGACCAAAATACGGGCCCCAGTTTTGAAAAGAAAGAATAGGTAATGCACTGTTTGCAACTACCAAAACTTTTCCATAATTTTTCAAACAAAAAAATTCTAATTTCTAGGGGCAGCTTTATTACTTGACTGAAAAAGTAATTCCATTTGAGTGGCACTTGCTCTGGATCTAAATATTTTGAAATACAAACTACGCTCATTGGAAAAGGGGCATTAAAAATATAGTGCAATTCGTCACCGATTTGGTTCTCAGAACAGAAAAACAAACTCATGTAAATCAAACCTTGGTATTTACCACAAATGGAAGGAATGTTGGTATTACTACATGTGTATTCACAAAGATTTACAGATCAAGGAGGACCTAGGCTATACTAAAATAATTCTCGAAATTAAGTCTCTGTTTCAATATCGTATATATTTTACAATTAGAGATTTATTTTCCTCTGTAAACCATTCTTGTTCATAAATATCACTTAGTCCCACTACTTATTGGGTTTACCTAACCAGGATTTTCGAGAAGAGACTTGCATACTGTCTATTTGGCTCACGCCTAAATGTTCTGGTTACAAAAGACATTCCAGACATATTTAGTTTGACCTTAACTATCCAAGGGGAAATGTAAAAACCATTATTATCAAGAGCTCTTAAGAATTGATACATTACGTATGACAGCTTATGTTCACTACTAGTAATAATTCAATACCATAATATTAATCACCCTAATTTCAATTGTTTTAAGTAATTTGTGACGCCCAAGAATACCATACACCATACAATTTGGAGTATTCTTACCAAGCTTTACGATAGACTCACGAAATTTACTATGAAAATTTTCTATTTGTTTTACGTCTTAAAACCTCCAGATTTCACATCCATACAGTAAAACGGGTAACAGTAATTGATCAAATCCAATGAAAGACAAAGACTAGAACTTTTGTTTAACATACCGTGAGAACTGTATTAATACTAGACTAGCTGTAAGTCTGCTCTTAATGAACTTAATATCCGATACCTGATGAGAAGAATTGTAATTAGGGAGCTAGACCCCTAATCATTTACACTATTGGGAACGAAAGGTTTGGTGATCTCGTTGTGTCAAGGACATAGTGGGAAAGAATAAAACCCATTTCTTTAAGTGCAGCATTTGGGGCCGTAAGGAGAGGTGGGACGCTAAATGACCCCCAGAATGACCTTCATTTACACTTTTGAGAACAACACTGATATTCATAACAATTTAAAGTGCTAAAACCAGTCGACTGAAAAATGCAACTTAAGAAAACAAAATCTGGGGCATTCTTTACTTAAGAAGGGCCCAAAGTGTACCCAAAATAGGGTCTCATTTACAATTTTGAGAACAAGGATGAAACTCCTACTGTAATGTCTTCACACATCACTGATTATAAAAATATAACTTAAAAAAGGATGGTCGGGAGCATTTCAGCTGAAGAAGGGCTTAAGTGGACCACAAGAGCCCATATAGGGCCCAATGTCACCTTTATGAACAATGCCGATATGAACAGCAATTGATCCACTTACATCGTAAGTTTCAAAAATAAAACTCAAGCAAAAAATCGGGGCAGTGGTCGCTTAAAGCCGCGGTCACACTACAACTAATTCGGATCGGATTCCGATCCGATTTTTGTGAGTTTTTATTTAAATCTTCTCCATCTCTAGTCAGAAAGAGCCCAAAATTTGCCAACCAGTGTAAATATATGATTTGCATCAGAGGTCTATGAAAATAAAATGCTAACTGATTTTTTTTCGTGACGTCACACCGACAAACAGCTTTTATCGGACACGCGTACTCCTATAAAAGCTCTCTGTCGATGTGACGTCACGAAATAATTCGTATAAATTTTATTTTCGTAGTCCCGCGATAAAAATCATATAATTACACAGGTTGGTAAATTTTGGGTTCTTTCCGACCCGAAATGGAGAAGATTTTAATAAAAACTCACAAAAATCGGATCGGAATCCGATCCGAATTCGTTGTAGTGTGACCGCGGCTTAAGAAGGGTCCAATTCGGGTCCCAAAGAAAGGGCGCCTCAATTACACTTCTGAGAACAAAGCTGAAATTGATACTGTATAGCATCATCAAACATCAGTACTTTTAGAAATATATCTTAAGAAAGGATGGTCCCCGGCATACCAGATTAAGAAGGGCTTACCTGCACCTTGCACTGCATTGCAGTTTTGTTAACACCCCTTTTTATGTCAAATGTTTAAAAACTGCGACAGAATATGAAAAAGGAGAGTGTTAAACCATCTTCTGAAAAGGACAGAAAGGACACACAGAGGCCCACTGTATAAAATGATTAACACTTTTTGTAACAGATAATAAACGCGTCTTGGAGTTTATGTGCCCTCCAAAACAATAAAATACATAAGGAAATGAAACGTCTAAAACGCCAACTTTAACAAACTGACGCCACTTTAACGCCATCTCGTAAACACGTTTATGCGTTTATTTCATGATTACTTTGAATATCAAGTTGTTTTTAATAAAGGCAAATTAACATATATATAACTTAAATGGATTTATCGATTAAATACGTTTAAACCAGAGGGAATCAATGTAAAAGAAGTCAAGCTTAAAGTGTAAAGCTGAGCGGGCTTATAGGTTCTCCTTTTAGAGTATTTATCTGCATTTCGTGTAGCGTTTACCATCAGTTTACTTATATACGTGACCAAGAAAAGACGAGCTTTTCGAAACGTCGTTGTAGTATGCTCACTTCCCATTTATTGAAGTCTTACCACTGTACCATGTTGTATTGAAGATCTTACAAATCCATATCTCGTTGGTTTTTAATAAATTTTAAGGGATTTTATATTTGATATGTCGAGCGTCTGGTGCGTTTCTATTTGCATTTATATACATATATATATATATATATATATAGATATATATATTATATATATATATATATATATAAACATATAAACGTGTTTGCGGAGTGCACTTTAATTGACGTCATTATCTTTATCATTTGTTAATATTCGTGCAGTCATTTACTGTGCTTATCCATTTTGTTGTTCATTTTCTAATTTTTTAACACCATAATGTGTTAAAAAAAAGAAGACGTCTCTTTTTACAGTGGGGCCTCTGAAAACAAAGGCATATTATTCCTGTAAAATTGCCTGACATCGGTTAATTGTCGGTGGTTGTGGCTTTGCGTCTTCCGAATTTTGGAATGAAAAAAGCAAGCGGGATTATACAGGGTCATACACTGGCCTACTTTGCCGACATGAAAGCCTCCTAAAGCCCTCGAAGTAGAGAAAAATTAACTTACCAGTCGAAGTGAGAGCAGAACTTTTTCTCTTCATTTGGCAAATTACATTGGCTTAATAATAGTGCATATTTTTGAGCTGAAATGGCATGCCATGAGCCATAGAAGACAGAACACAGAAAGAAGAACAAGGCAAACAGGAAATGGCCTAGCATAATCCTTATTTGTTATCAAACACCTTGCAATTCCTTAAGAGTTGAAAGTAAATGTATTGTATTCCCAGCTTAAGCAGGGATACGGGCTTTGTAAGGACACAAAACTAAATGAAAATGTAAATTCCAATAATGCATTAAGACCACTCTATTTGAAAAAAAGATACTATTTAAGCGACTTCTAGCTGCCAGACAGAGCCGCTTTTTTCAGAGGATTTTGTGAGGAACAGACACCTTCCTGCATTGCGGGATTTTCCTTAATCTGTTACTGGAAAAACAGCCACAGTCAGGCGCGTAGCCAGGGTCTTCGGCCGGGGGGGGGGGGGCAAAATCAAAATTTTCGTCCCGATTTCATGAGTTTTCAAACTATAATTGTAGAGGTGGGTTCCCCCCCCCCCACCGTTTCTTTTGGGTCCAGTTTATCACCCCGGGACAAGTCCGGAAGCTTCGGAATAGAATTGGGGGCATGAGATTAAATTATCGACTTGATATTCAAATGGCCTTATGAGTATGCGAACTTTAGTCACGATGATCACAATTTAACTATTTACCATAACTCGATTTGATGAAGCCGGGGTGAACTGTCAGTGGTAAACTCGGTGTAAGATCGAGGAGGAATCATTCTTGAGGGATCAATGCCTTTCTTCAGAGAGACCCTTTGAGACTTTATCATCGGGGAGCACCACCACCAGTTGGCACGAAGCGTACAGGGAATATTTTGGCCAAAATGCCTTCCCAAACTACACTGAGGAAATGATCCTTCCCGGGGTGTTGTACGTTACACCAGTGGCGTGCGCAGGATTTGTGAGGTGGGGGTAGACTGTGAATTCCACCGACTGGCACAGAGAAAAGTCCAACTGGCTAGACGCAAACTATTGACAGGGGCGTAGCGAAAAAAATGTCAATTAAATGGTGGGGGGGGGGGGACGCAGCTAATAGAAAGTCTCTCAGCGCTCCGCGCCAACCGATGGGGGGGCGGAGCGCAAGGAAATTTGGGTCCAAAATGCCACCCAGATGGCTGGAAATGGACTTCCCGGGCCTATTTATCGCATATAAAAAGGGAAACACTAGCACTATTGTAAAAAGTAAACATAATAAATACTCAAAATAAGGTGAGCGGCTGCCCTCTTCCTCCACCCCCTGGCTCACGCTTGCCTAATGACCAGTATAAAGGTAGTCATCTTTATAAACTAGATGATTGACCATTCTTCAGACTGCTATTTGTTTAGTGTTTGTTTTATTGTTATAATAGAGAGACAAAAAATTGATTGTTTGCCTTCCCGGGGAGGGGAATTTTTGCTTTTAGAAGCTCGCTGAGATGAAAAATGGTGCTATCATTTGACACATTCTGAAGCATGTTAAAACACCCATAACGGTCAATTGGGGGAGGGAGAGTGTCCAATTGGCCCGTTATGGGTGTTTAACATGCTTCAGAATGTGTCAAATTATAGCACCATTTTTCATCTCAGCGAGCTTCTAAAAGCAAAAATTCCCCTCCCCCGGGACGGCCAACAATCAATTTTTTTCTCTCTATTATAACAATAAAACAAACACTAAACAAATAGCAGTCTGAAGAATGGTCAATCATCTAGTTATAAAGATGACTACCTTTATACTGGTCATTAGGCAAGCGTGAAGCCAGGGGGTGGAGGAAGAGGGCAGCCGCTCACCTTATTTTGAGTATTTTATTATGTTTACTTTTTACAATAGTGCTAGTGTTTCCCCTTTTTATATGCGATAAATAGGCCCGGGAAGTGCCATTTCCAGCCATCTGGGAGGCATTTTGGACCAAAATTTTCCGGTTGGCGCGGAGCGCTGAGAGACTTTCTATGAGCTGCGTCCCCCCCCCCCCCATTTCCTTGACATTTTTTTCGCTACGCCCCTGTTAATAGTTTGCGTCTAGCCAGTTGGACTTTTCTCTGTGCCAGTCGGTGGAATTCACAGTCTACCCCCACCTCACAAATCCTGCGCACGCCACTGGTGTAACGTACAACACCCCGGGAAGGATCATTTCCTCAGTGTAGTTTGGGAAGGCATTTTGGCCAAAATATTCCCTGTACGTTTCGCGCCAACTGGTGGTGGCGCTCCGCGATGATAAAGTCTCAAAGGGTCTCTCTGAAGAAAGGCATTGATCCCTCAAGAATGATTCCTCCTCGATCTTACACCGAGTTTACCACTGACAGTTCACCCCGGCTTCATCAAATCGAGTTATGGTAAATAGTTAAATTGTGATCATCGTGACTAGAAGTTCGCATACTGATAAGGCCATTTAAATATCAAGTCGATAATTTATTCTCATGCCCCCAATTCTATTCCGAAGCTTCCGGACTTGTCCCGGGGTGATAAACTGGACCCAAAAGAAACGGTGGGGGGAGGGGGAACCCACCTCTACAATTATAGTTTGAAAAATCATGAAATCGGGACGAAAATTTTCATTTTGCCCCCCCCCCCCCGGGCCGAAGACCCTGGCTACGCGCCTGACTGTGGCTGTTTTTCCAGTAACAGATTAAGGAAAATCCCGCGATGCAGGAAGGTGTCTGTTCCTCACAAATCCTCTGAAAAAAGCGGCTCTGTCTGGCAGCTAGAAGTCGCTTAAATAGTATCTTTTTTTTACATAGAGTGGTCTTAATGCATTATTGGAATTTACATTTTCATTTAGTTTTGTGTCTTTACAAAGCCCGTATCCCTGCTTAAGCTGGGAATACAATACATTTACTTTCAACTCTTGGAATTGCAAGGTGTTTGATAACAAATAAGGATTATGCTAGGCCATTTCCTGTTTGCCTTGTTCTTCTTTCTGTGTTCTGTCTTCTATGGCTCATGGCATGCCATTTCAGCTCAAAAATATGCACTTTTATTAAACCGATGTAATTTGCCAAATGAAGAGAAAAAGTTCTGCTCTCACTCCGAGTGGTAAGTTAATTTTTCTCTACTTCGAGGGCTTTAGGAGGCTTTCATGTCGGCAAAGTAGGCCAGTGTATGACCTGTATAATCCCGCTTGCTTTTTTCATTCAAAATTCGGAAGACGCAAAGCCACAACCACAACAATTAACCGATGTCAGGCAATTTTACAGGAATATATGCCTTGGTTTTCAGAGGCCCCACTGTAAAAAGAGACGTCTTCTTTTTTTAACACATTATGTGTAAAAAAATTAGAAAATGAACAACAAAATGGATAAGCACAGTAAATGACTGAACGAATATTAACAAATGATAAAGATAATGACGTCAATTACAGTGCCACTCCGCAAACACGTTTATATGTTTATATATATATATATATATATATATATATATAATATATATATATATATATATATATATGTATATAAATGCAAATAGAAACGCACCAGACGCTCGACATATCAAATATAAATCGTTAAAAATTATTAAAAACCAACGAGATATGGATTTCTAAGATCTTCAATACAACATGGTACAGTGGTAAGACTTCAATAAATGGCAAGTGAGCATACTACAACGACGTTTCGAAAAGCTCGTCTTTTCTTGGTCACATATATAAGTAAACTGATGGTAAACGCTACACGAAATGCAGGTAAATACTCTAAAAGGAGAACCTATAAGCCCGCTCAGCTTTACACTTTAAGCTTGACTTCTTTTACATTGATTCCCTCTGGTTTAAACGTATTTAATCGATAAATACATATAATATATATATATATATATATATATATATATATATATATATGTTAATTTGCCTTTATTAAAAACAACTTGATGTTCAAAGTAATCATGAAATAAACGCATAAACGTGTTTACGAGATGGCGTTAAAGTGGCGTCAGTTTGTTTAAGTTGGCGTTTTAGACGTTTCATTTCCTTATGTATTTTATTGTTTTGGAGGGCACATAAACTCCAAGACGCGTTCATTATCTGTTACAAAAAGTGATAATCTTTTTTTACAGTGGGCCTCTGTGTGTCCTTTCTGCCCTTTTCAAAAGATGGTTTAACACTCTGCTTTTTCATTTCTGTCGCAGTTTTTAAACATTTGACATAAAAAGGGGTGTTAACAAAACTGCAATGCAGTGCGAGGTGCAGGTAAGCCCTTCTTAATCTGATATGCCGGGGACCATCCTTTCTTAAGATATATTTCTAAAAGTACTGATGTTTGATGATGCTATACAGTATCAATTTCAGCTTTGTTCTCAGAAGTGTAATTGAGGCGCCCTTTCTTTGGGACCCGAATTGGACCCTTCTTAAGCCGCGGTCACACTACAACGAATTCGGATCGGATTCCGATCCGATTTTCAGTTTTTATTAAAACCTTCTCCATTTCGGGTCGGAAAAAGAACCCAAAATTTACCAACCTGTGTAATTATATGATTTTTATCGCGGGGACTACGAAAATAAATTTATACGAATTATTTCGTGACGTCACATCGACAGAGAGCTTTTATAGGAGTACGCGTGTCCGATAAAAGCTGTTTGTCGGTGTGACGTCACGAAAAAAATCAGTTAGCATTTTATTTTCATAGACCTCTGATGCAAAATCATATTTACACTGGTTGGCAAATTTGGGCTCTTTCTGACTAGAGATGGAGAAGATTTAAATAAAAACTCACAAAATCGGATCGGAATCCGATCCGAATTCGTTGTAGTGTGACCGCGGCTTTAAACGACCACTGCCCGACTTTTTGTTTGAGTTTTATTTTTGAAACTTACGATGTAAGTGGATCAATTGCTGTTCATATCGGCATTGTTCATAAAGGTGACATTGGGCCCTATATGGGCTCTTGTGGTCCACTTAAGCCCTTCTTAAGCTGAAATGCTCCGGACCATCCTTTCTTAAGTAATATTTTTATAATCAGTGATGTGTGAAGATATTACAGTAGGAGTTTCATCCTTGTTCTCAAAAGTGTAAATGAGACCCTATTTTGGGTACACTTTGGGCCCTTCTTAAGTAAAGAATGCCCCAGATTTTGTTTTCTTAAGTTGCATTTTTCAATCGACTGGTTTTAGTACTTTAAATTGTTATGAATATCAGTGTTGTTCTCAAAAGTGTAAATGAAGGTCATTCTGGGGGTCATTTAGCGCCCCACCTCTCCTTACGGCCCCAAATGCTGCACTTAAAGAAATGGGTTTTATTCTTTCCCACTATGTCCTTGACACAACGAGATCACCAAACCTTTCGTTCCCAATAGTGTAAATGATTAGGGGTCTAGCTCCCTAATTACAATTCTTCTCATCAGGTATCGGATATTAAGTTCATTATTATAGAGCAGACTTACAGCTAGTCTAGTATTAACACAGTTCTCACGGTATGTTAAACAAAAGTTCTAGTCTTTGTCTTCCATTGGATTTGATCAATTACTGTTACCCGTTTTACTGTATGGATGTGAAATCTGGAGGTTTTAAGACGTAAAACAAATAGAAAATTTTCATAGTAAATTTCGTGAGTCTATCGTAAAGCTTGGTAAGAATACTCCAAATTGTATGGTGTATGGTATTCTTGGGCGTCACAAATTACTTAAAACAATTGAAATTAGGGTGATTAATATTATGGTATTGAATTATTACTAGTAGTGAACATAAGCTGTCATACGTAATGTATCAATTCTTAAGAGCTCTTGATAATAATGGTTTTTACAGTTCCCCTTGGATAGTTAAGGTCAAACTAAATATGTCTGGAATGTCTTTTGTAACCAGAACATTTAGGCGTGAGCCAAATAGACAGTATGCAAGTCTCTTCTCGAAAATCCTGGTTAGATAACACAATAAGTAGGGGACTAAGTGATATTTATGAACAAGAACGGTTTACAGAGGAAAATAATCTCTAATTGTAAAATATATACGATATTGAAACAGAGACTTAATTTCGAGAATTATTTAGTAAGCCTAAGTCCTCCTTGATCTGTAAATCTTTGTTAATACACATGTAGTAATACCAACATTCCTTCCATTTGTGGTAAATACCAAGGTTTGATTTACATGAGTTTGTTTTTCTGTTCTGAGAACCAAATCGGTGACGAATTGCACTATATTTTTTAATGCCCCTTTTCCAATGAGCGTAGTATGTATTTCAAAATATTTAGATCCAGAGCAAGTGCCACTCAAATGGAATTACTTTTTCAGTCAAGTAATAAAGCTGCCCCTAGAAATTAGAATTTTTTTGTTTGAAAAATTATGGAAAAGTTTTGGTAGTTGCAAACAGTGCATTACCTATTCTTTCTTTTCAAAACTGGGGCCCGTATTTTGGTCACATGACAGTAAACTATGTCATTTTATTATAATGTGTTTTTTCTTTTCTTTCTTTTATAAATATATATATATATATATATACATATATTTTCTTTTGTCTTAGTGCTACAATTTTTAACATGTATGTATTTTTCATATTAAGTTCTGATACCTCTTTGGAGGACAAACAGAACAGAACACTTTGTTTTCTCTAGGCCTAAATGAAAGGAAGGAGTTTTTTCTACTCCTTTTGGCGGTTTGTTTTATGAAATGTTCTTGCTCGATTACTCCTCCTATTCCTCTTAAGCTACGTTGGTCTAAGCTAGTTTTCTTAACTACAATGCAACAAATTTACATGCTAGTTTTAAGAATCCAATTTTATCTTCTTGTTTTGTTGCATCCTCCTATAGATTTTTAGAGCAAGGAATCTAAGGCACAGTTCAGGGTTACTTTTTCTACCCCTTTCTGTGTTTTCTAATGTGAAATGGTCTTGACTGATACCACTTCCTAGTCCTTATTAGCTGCCATTGTTTTTAACTTTTTCAGTATTATCCTAACTTCAATGAGACGCACGTGCTGGTTTTAAATATCCTATTTTGTTGCTTTACTGCTGCTTATTTTAAGCTTTATGTTTAAAGTACTACTACTGTCCAAAGTTTGTGCTGATTGTGCTGATTAATCAGCACAAACTTTGAAAAGTAGTTGCTTTAATTCTTTATTGCTCTTTGCATGTGTTTTAGAAACTTTATAGGCGGACATTTGAACGCACTTTATCGTTTTTCATTAGAGCTAACGAAGCTGAATAAATAGCGGGAAGCTTTTCTTGCTCAGGGTGCCTTTTTATCTTAGTATGTGTAGTTGCAATTTTATTTTTAACATTGTAAGTTATTATGCACTCTAAGGAACGTGTTCAACAATAAAACACTTATTTTGCCTCACTTTATAAACACGTTAAAATCATAAAATGCGTGTCTAGCGATTGTACACTTACTGTGATATTTAGCAGGTGTTTTAAAACGATTTTTTTTGGGGGGGGGGGGGGGAAGGAATTAAACATACGTGTTTAGCATCTAAACATGATTACAAAGTGCGGGGATGAAGTGCATAGAAAAATGTCAAAATGATCAATTCCTAAACACCGTTTTTAGATTGTGCAGTAAACTAGAATATTATTAATGTTAATGATAATGATAAAGATAGTGATAGTGATAGTGATAATGACAGTGACAGTGACTGAAAACTCGTTTTTTCGGAATGAAAACGTGAAATTTTATTTTCGGAATGAAAACGTGTTTTCCATTTTCGGAATGAAAACGTGTCGGACTGAAAACTCGTTTTTTCGGAATGAAGACGTGCATTTCATTTTCGGAATGAAAACACGTTTTTTCGGAATGAAAACGTGTTTTCCATTTTTGGAATGAAAACGTGTCGGACTGAAAACTCGTTTTTTCGGAATGAAGACGTGCATTTCATTTTCGGAATGAAAACTCGTTTTTTCGGAATGAAAACGTGTTTTCCATTTTCGGAATGAAAACGTGTCGGACTGAAAACTCGTTTTTTTCGGAATGAAGACGTGTATTTTATTTTCGGAATGAAAACTCGTTTTTTCGGCGGAATGAAAACGTGTTTTCCATTTTCGGAATGAAAACGTGTCGGACTGAAAACTCGTTTTTTCGGAATGAAGACGTGTATTTCATTTTCGGAATGAAAACGTGTCGGACTGAAAAGGTGTCCAATGACTATTGTCATTCGCCTACTGCTCACTATACACAGTCCCTACACCGACCATTGGAAATAGCGGGGGATCGGCCGTCTATGTGATAGTTGAAAATGTCTTTCTTCTCACAGCAAATTTTGAAAGAAAAATCTTAATTTACTACCATGAATTTTCTTCTCCAGATCTTACAGGAGTATTGCAGCTGTTTTTGATCACCGAGAATTTCTGAAAAGTGCCAAAAATATGAAATGAAATCAGCAACTTTTTCGCGCCGTAAAATTTATTGTGCGACTTTGGAACTTTGTTTACATCAGTATGCTAATAAGCTATATCGTTACTTCAGTATACAACGTTTGCAGAGGCAGTTGCCATCTGTATGTATAGGAACCACAGCAATCAAAATGTGCATGACGTCACAATATTACTCACACGGCAGTCTGACGTCAACAACAATTTCGAACGCTACAGTAAATTTTCACGAAGTGGCAAAGTTGATGATTTTATTTCAAATTTTCAGAACTTTTCAGAGGTTTAAAGTGATAAAAAACAACTGCAATATAAGTGTGAGATTTAGAAAGGAATAGGAGTGGTAGTAAATTTAGACTTTAGGTCCTAGCTTTGCTATAAGAAGAAAATCAATTTCGACCTGCACTGTGCTGGTCGAAGACCCCTGGTTTTCAATGAGTCGGTGTAAGGACCGTGTTTAGGGAGCTATCGGCGACCGGCTATACACGTGTCTTTACTGAGGACTAGTCTAGGCCTAGCCTAGCTGCTAAAAAAGTGCTAGTCTACAGTCTGGTGACCGAGACCTAGGCTAGGGTCTAGTATTTGGGTCGCTTTGGGGCTTCCCATACGTAGTTCAGGGAACAAAGTGTCGGCCTAGGCCTACGTGAGAACTAGGCCTAGGTACCCTACACTGGCCTATAGCCTATATGAGATTTTTGGTAGACACTCTTTCTGGCTTAGGGCTGCCTATTAAAGTGAAATTTTCCAGTGAAAATGCCAGATATCACGGTGAAAATCAGTTTGATGCAATGCCCGGTAAGTTTCCTTATTTAGACCAAGCCAAGATCACATGCGGCAAGGGAGAGAACGTCACTTTATCGTTAAAATGGGGTTTGGTCATAGCCCTTGAACAGTGCTGTGTTTCCGTTACACACTGTAAAAAAGAGACTGAAAAATGAACTCTTCTTTTCAGCTTTTTACTCTCAATTTTACTGATATCTCTTAAAATAAGTGCCAGGCACTGAGAAGTAGGGTTCATTTTTCAGTGTAAGCAGTAGCGTGTTCAAAGGGGGGGCCAGGGGGGCACTGGCCCCCCCACCTCTGAAGCCAGTCGGGGGAAAATCTCTTAGTCGGGGGATTTAAGGGTTAGGGGAAGAGAAAAAGATTGAAGAGACACTGAGCACTCAACAGGGATGGCGCCAGGTGGGGGCGGGGAGCCCCATCGGGGAGTCTTAATCATACGATAGAGTATGCAGGCAGCACATGTCCTGCCAACCTTACCACAAAACATGTAGGCAGAGAACACTGTTCATGTGGAGGTCGAAAATTTCATCGCATGTCGCTAAGCCTAGTTACTGTTCTCTAATGTGTGTCATGCGGTACGGTCAGTTTGTGAGCGACTCACGGACCAAAGTTTGGCTGTTTCATAGGGTAGGCCAAGTGTTTCGATAATATGTATGTTATCCCCGATATGGTCTAGAACCCCTACAGTTTTTCTTTTTTGTTTTCTTTATGTTCTTGATCACATTTTCTTCTGATCCATCTTCCCCATCCCCTTGTCGGCATCGGGGCTGTCGGGGCTTCAGGTCGCTGCCTCCGCCCGTCTGGCCACCTGTCGGGCAAATCCTGGCCCCATCCCTGGCACTCAAAACTTAGAAGTAGCCTACAGAATGATATTAGAAGAGATTTTTTTTTCATTTTTTGGTCGTTTACCAAAGGATAGAGCTCTTCCAATTGTCCTACAGTGAATAATCAGACAGGATGCTATCAATATCAATATCTGTCTCATATGGTGCAGGTAGGCCTCCTATCATTAAGTTCCCTTCGCCCTTCGCGCTAGTCACTTTAACCATCTGTAATGGTAAACTATATAGGTTTAAGGATGAAACAGTGCTGTTAACTTTGGCGATTATCTCAAGCAGCCTTCTTGACTGGCCTCGTGATCTTTAACGTAGTACCTGTCAATGTATGTGACACATACTGTAGCACACTGTGGCTTTCAACGCACAGAGGATAACCTGAACTCTCCGTCACTGACATCGAATTTTACAAAATCTGAAACAAACGAAACCTGATCAATAAGGCCTCTAGAACCAATTTAGGGCGGTCTTATTACCTTATGTTGCAGGAGCTTCCGGGGGCTTCGCCCCCTTAACTCCCACCGGGGCTCTGCCCCTGGACCCCGCCAGGGGCCCTGGCGCGGGCCCCTGGACCCCACGCGTGCAAACTCGCACTTCGCGCTCGTGGTGCACCTTCGGTGCACTTGTCACATCCCTCCATGTCAGTCGGGGGAATCACAGGTTGTGCCCCCCCCCCCCCACCTTTGAAATCCTGCACACGCCACTGAGTGTAAGCATTCAGTAACACACTGATAGTCAGTGCTATTTTCTTAATTTCAGTGTTAATTTTTTAGTGCACTAATAATCTGATTGCCTTTTTTCAGTGCACTCCTCCATCACAACCCTTGTGCACTGGGTACATCCCGGCCATAATGTTCGGGGACTCTCACGCCCTCAAATGACAATATTTTCTCAGCACACTTTGTTCATCAACTCTCTTTCACACAATACACCTGCAAATAATACTCTTACCCTTACAAACTTTTTCAAAAAGATGCGAATTGAAGCCGAAATCAGGCTACATGTTCAGTGTTGTGGTCAATGGCAAAGCATGTTCACATACAGATATCATGTGGGTGACTTGGTACGAAGGCATGAAATTGACCGTCCTATTGTACACTGCTTTGTAAGAATGTTGTGCGATCCATCATTATCCACCGCAGCAAAAACCATACAGGAAACCACTCCGAAATACCATTGAAGAACAATCCTAGGCAAATCGGGGTCTAGAAGAGGGACATAGTGTCCCAAGAAGGCCAAGTCTAAAGCAGGCTACAGAGAGCTTGTGACTTTACATCCCCTTTTCAAGAATGGCTTAAATCAGTGGTATTTAGGTCAGTCTCAGAGCAAGTTGTCCTTTATGCCTATATGCTTAAGCTGTAAAATTATAATATGCCCAAAAGTAATGCATCCTCAGACAAGACTTCATGCACAAAAGGTAGCACACTAACCACAGTACAGTACAGTAAACCTTCTTCGTCCGAAGTTGTCAGGACAACTGAAAAGTTCAGATAAACGGGGTTTCACATTGATTGTTAATTTGCTATGCTCTGTGTAGCACATGTACAGTTATTAATAAAGTGAAATAAACCATTGCTATGTTGCCTCGGTGTCATTCCTTTCATCTCCTATGAAAAAAATATTCCTTAAGATTAAACACTTTTGTGTTTTTACAACTGAGCTTTCAAGGAGGGTGTTTTAATGAGGTACAGTTCAGGCAACAAATGTTGGCCTGGGTTGCTTTTCTTTGCTCAGTGTAAGGATATAGCACACAAAGCTTCCACAAAGAATTGGGGGGGGGTGGGGGGGGGGGGGGGTGGGGGGGGGGGGGGGTGGGGGGGGGGGGGGGTGGGGGGGGGGGGGGGTGGGGGGGGGGGGGGGTGGGGGGGGGGGGGGGTGGGGGGGGGGGGGGGTGGGGGGGGGGGGGGGTGGGGGGGGGGGGGGGTGGGGGGGGGGGGGGGTGGGGGGGGGGGGGGGTGGGGGGGGGGGGGGGTGGGGGGGGGGGGGGGTGGGGGGGGGGGGGGGTGGGGGGGGGGGGGGGTGGGGGGGGGGGGGGGTGGGGGGGGGGGGGGGTGGGGGGGGGGGGGGGTGGGGGGGGGGGGGGGTGGGGGGGGGGGGGGGTGGGGGGGGGGGGGGGTGGGGGGGGGGGGGGGTGGGGGGGGGGGGGGGTGGGGGGGGGGGGGGGTGGGGGGGGGGGGGGGTGGGGGGGGGGGGGGGTGGGGGGGGGGGGGGGTGGGGGGGGGGGGGGGTGGGGGGGGACCTTAAACTGAAAATAAGTTCTACAAGCTCAGTATTATAAAACTTGCCCAACAGAAAATAGTTTCATTGGGGGGGTTTGAAGGAAAAAGTTTAGAAGCAAAACATTTTCATCCGATATGTTTCATAAACATGGCAAAGAAATAGTTTGAAAAAATTAAGGGGGAAAGAGCCCGAGTGTTTGCCATGAAGAATAAAATTCCAGCAAAGGGGGAATTATCGCTTTTTACACAGGGAAAAACACAGAAGATCTAGTTTATTTGTTGGTCAGCAGGAAAAGTCTTATCCTTGGTAAAGTGCCCTTCCCTTTTGATGGGGTTACACGAGTGAGACTTGCATTGGAAGAATTTTTATGTTTTAAGTTGATGGCATTTTTGGGGGCCATATGTTGAGGGATGAAGGACATTTCTTTTGTGGATTCCCCCCTTGGACAACGCCCCTAACAACTACTCTTTGGCAATATTTACCTGTGATAATGACGCCACAGAAAACCCCCCTTCCCCCCTTTGGGGAAATTGTGTGGGTAGGAATTGTCTGGTGGAGTCACCCCAAGGGGAATTATCCCCAGGGGAATTTTCCCAGGCAGGGAATAGACAGGGGGAGGGGATGGGGGTTGAGGAATTTATTAAAAATGCCCCAAAGGCATTTTAATACCTTTTGTGTGTTTTTCCGGGAAAAACACCCTTTTATGCATCGCATTGTTATTAGCAACTGTTCCCCGATGGCAATTTTGTGGGTTGGAAGGCTTGCTTCAAAATTTTTCTTATTTACAGAGTGTGAAAATACACCAAACTTACCAGGAAAGATGGTATTTTTCATTTAGTAATACCCTGAGCATTTAAAGAAGTTGAGATGAAGCAGTGAATTTTCTCTTGAAAAAGTATGAAATGTTTTTCCCATTGTTAAGAAATTTTTTCTTCACTTAACAACCATTTCCCCCTCTGTCAGAATCAGAAAGAATTTTTTGAAAAAGTGTCCATTTTTAATATTTATCTGCCAATTTTTTTGAGGGGTTAGCTGACCTCTTTTTGAAGAATAATTTAGGGTATTAAATATTGCGGGTTTTGGGGTTTTTTTGTGAGAGTAAACCTTGAGTGATTTTTAGGGTGGGTTTTTTATCCCAATATGTTACCATTTTGGTCATTTTTCCAGTCTTAAATTTTTTAGATCTTGACAGAGGTCATAGTCAAAAAGATGGTAGGGTTTTTTCCCAAACATCATTTTTTACTTGTCTCCCCTGTAAATGGACATTGTGACTGTAAAGTATTTATTTTGTCACACATGTATCAACACAAGTCTTCCATGTGACTTCACGCATCAATAGTGGCAAAAACAAGCTTTTCACATTATAAAGTGTACACGTTTATGAGCTGGGTAGTGGCAAGTTGAGGTTGCAGCATTGGTTTTATACACAGCTGTAAGTACCTTTGGGTATGTCATTTGTCATCTAGGTGACATCAGGGAAGTCCTCATCGTTTTTCAGCATTGTACACAAACCCATAACTGCCATAAAAGGTCACAACATCCTACAGGCATAATACCAATTGGACAGGTGGGTATCCCCCCTGAAAAATTTCTTAGTCGAACACACAACTCAGACCATCATTTTGTAGGCTCATACTCAGTTTAAATTGTATAGCACAGATTGTATGAAGTTCCCGAACCCTTTTGGTTTTAACCTCCTCAAATGCTTTCGTTTTCTTTAGTGAAAAAAATGTCTGCTTTAATGCCTGCATACAGTGGCAGGAATCTGAATTCCAGCAGGTTACTGGCCCAAATGGTTTATTTGACTCGAACGTGGCTGTAGAATTTGTAAACAAAGTGGTTGGAGGCAAAAATCGATGAATTAGATTCAAAGAGGCGTTTGAAGCTTGAATGGAAACAGGTAAGGTAGTTTTTAGACTGTAGGACTCAAGACAGTTGAGTCTGATTTTAAAGACTTGTACTCAGAAACAAGGACTTGGCCTAGACAGCATCAGTTTGCACGGGCGGACTGGGGACTTGATATAGTTCCCTGAGATGGGCAGAATTCTGGGGGCATTTAAGCACTTAATCTGTCCCCATAGAATTTACCTTTTTTTCTTGCATTTCCTTACAATTCCCCCCAGGGTCTAGTTTTGAAAAATGTGCGTTATGTAGGATATTTTGGTAAGTTCTGCAGGAATGGGGGGGGACTGTGTGGTGGAGGGGGCGGGGGAAGGTACAGGTTGGGGGAAGGTACATTGATTACAAAATTTATTTTTTATTTGCCCAAAAAACTTTTATGGAGAAATTATTGAATGAAAATGTCTGTTGTTTGCCTGCGACTATGTTTTGTATTCAAACAAAGCAGGGGAAAATTCAGCCTCAGTTGAAGTTATTTAGAGCCCAAACAGCTTTGACCAACTGTCATATACTGTTTTGACGAAAAAATTTGAAACAATACTGGGGTTAGATTTTGATATTTCTTTTTAGAGCAGTGTTTTCAAAGTTTTGGAAACATTTCCCATTGGACCCCCCCCCCCCCTCCCCCCCAAAAGAGTTAGGACTATTTTGGGGTCCACAAGAGTTCCCTTTTTTTTTTTTGTTGGCAAAATCTCAGGGCAATTTTGTAATGTTTGGTATTTTTGTTTGACCCTCCTCAGCCTCTTTCTGGGACAATTTAGCTGCTTCAGGGGTGATTTACCTACATTCTAGTGCATTTTTTATGCTACTTTTAACGATTTAGTTTTATGGTTTTCTTTTTTTTAAATTTTCCTTTTAGTGGCCAAACAAAAGTTTTACAATGGTAGAAAGAAAGCTGCTCAAGAGTTTTCCTATTTCTCGATCATCAGGGTTTGCAATCAAGCAGATTATGTAAAAAGATCTAAAAGAATGCCAAAGAGATGAAGTATTGATCAAGATTAATTTGATGGGATGACTGGGCTGATACAGCCCATTGCTGATTGAACTGAGCCGGAAAAGGGAAGGGAAGATGTGACGGCGGGTGCTGAATTTGGAGGATCTATGTGGGCAAAAAAAAAGTGGGAGTTATCTGCTAATTTTAAATTTCAGTTCAAATTTATTTCACAAATGATTTAAAAAAAAGTAATAAAAAAACATAAGAAAATGAAGGAACCTTTTGAAGGACACTAGAAGAACAAAAAACCTGTTAAGGGCTAGGGGACCCAACAAACAATAAAAAAAAATAACGTATAAAGGAAGGAATACAGTTTTGGAACACATAAACCAAACTACTGAAGAAAAGAAAGGTATGTTAAATCAAAATTTTACTGCAAATAAAATAAATTACTATAAAGGAAGTTTTATTCTATTAGGGAAAGGTTTAAGATTTTTGGGTGATTTTAGTCAGGCAACCATTTATAAATCCCAAAACCCGAAGCTTTTCCCCCCTTTAAAACAGGTTAATTGGTTGTTTGGGTTCCCCTAGCTCTCTTTGGCCATCCTAAAAATAAGACTTTTCCTATCTTACTTAATTAGGCTCTTTTTGTTTAATTTTCAGAAACTTGTTGGGAATTTTCAGAAGCCTTTAGCAGATACCCAGGGAGGCAAAGTGGTTGTAAGGAATGTCAAAGATGGGGAATGCAAATCCATGAATATGAACTTTTTTATTTGGAGAAAATTATGACAACGGTCCTCTGACTTTCCATAAGGGTGCCTTTGTTGAGACTGTCCTCAAAAACCTCCACTAAATTGTTACCCACCATATCAATAAATTACCCGTAAAAATTGTATGGAAGGCCATCGAGACCAGACACATTATTTGTGGCAACCAAACACAGAGCTTTCTTAGTCTTATGCAAGTTGATAGGTTTACAAGCATAAGGATTTTTCCCAAATACAATTGTGGTAAGGACTTTTTCAAAAACCATTGCATCCCTTTTTCAATGCACCTTGAAAACTAAAAGATCACTGTAAAAATTATGCAACCGCCCCCTGATTTCTACGTGATTTTTGGTAACAGGGCCTGTCCCTGTTACAAATGCACTTGATGATTCTTTTATCGAAGGATTTTTTTTCCCCTAAAGAAAATGAAACGATATTCTCCCCTTCATGAAGCTTTAAAAGGGAAAAAGCAGTCACCCCAAATAAAGAAAGCAAATGATCCTATTTCCTGAAGGTCTTGGAATCATTTCAGTATTTTCTCATCAAATTTTAAAATTTAAAGGAGCAATTGCTTGGTTTACGTGAAGATGCAAAAATTATGTCCTAAAATATTTTGAAAGCTCTGGGAAAAAAAAGAAAAAATTTTTTGGACATTTTTGCTATTGTTTTAAAATGGGGTTTTGGGGCGATGCTTTTGACCTTTAACATGAGAGCCAATCCCTTAATTTTCTTCCACTATATGTACGGCGTTTTTGACTACAGTTTGGGAAAGTTATTCACAAGGGTGCTTGCTGTTGCTTTTTTCTGGGCAAGAAAACACAATTATAAAAAGCAACCCTTTAACCAGGTTTTAAAAATCCCAAACAATCAAGAAGGACTTTAAGCCAGGTTTTAAAAAAACCCAAAGTTTTATAACAGAAGTAAATCAGACAAAGAAGGTCATTCTTGTTCAAAGAGACAGTGTCCCTTCCAGTAACACCTCCCTGAGTGGGGTTTGGGGTTGTCTTAAACTGATGTTGACAGTGTTGTGGTCAGGGAAAAAGGCACAGAATCATTTCAATGGGGTACTAACAGAAAATGGGTTATGTGAATAAATCCTTTTTCCAGCTCACACCAGAATCCCCCGGTAGCAAGGGATCCCCCTTTATCCGGTAGAATCAAAAAGAATATAGGAAGAAGTTAACTCAAGGGCCTTTTTTTCCGGGGAAAAGATGTCTGATTTCCCCAAACTGTCATTCCTATCAAGGTTAGACATAACTCAGTGAAATGGCCCCCAAAAAAAAAGGGGTTACTATTATGAGATAGCAGTCGTTCAGAGAAAACTTTTCCCAATTTCTGTATAGTTTGGGCATGCACATCACAAAAAAAAAAACGAAAGGGAACGCCTTTTGGGCAGAAAATAAAAAAGAAATGCACCCCCAATTTCTGTCATGTTTTTTAAAACTGTTACTTTCCCAATTTTACGGGGATTAAAGTATTAAAAAGCAATACTGACACCACCAAGTGGCTGGGAAAGCCCGGGCAGAAGACTACATGGCCCGATCACATTTTCTTAAAGAAACAAGTTGTCATGGTATTGAAAGTACAATTCTTGCAACATGATAAAAAACCAAAATCAAGAGCATACAAATATGTAAGACTCTAGCCCCATTTCTTTGATCTCCCAACCCAATTTACAAATTAGGAGCAATTGATATTTTTGTCGCAAGCAATTAAAGGTAAAAGCGAGAGCAACCTGAAATGGTGGGCAAATTTGGGAAATATCACTTTCTTTCAGTAAAATACCTGTCAAACAAACTTACTTCTCAGTCATAAAAAAAAAAAAAAAAGGGAATTTTGGGCCCATGGGTTTATTGTAAGCCCATTTTTTTGGTGAACCCCAAAGGGATTTAAAAAACTCTTAAAGGGCCCCAAGCAACAACCCTTTTGGGTTTGGGGACATAGGGTTTGCACTTGGATTCATTTTCCATCAGGCCCAATTAAAATGTAAAAAAAGGCCCAACCCTACATCCTTTTGCCCGACAAAAAACCCCCAAATCCCTTTTTCCCCTCCACAAATATTTGACACATTTAATGGTATTTTTTTTGGGAAACCTAGGGAGGAAAACTGGTTTGCGCCCCTTTGATCTGTCTTATCTCTTAAAAGGCTCTGGGGGAAAAAAACCTTTTCATTTTGTTCTGGTTGAAAAAACCCCTTTTCTTTTTTTTTTCGGGCCCTCAGGTGGACCCATTTCCCACGGGTTCACGTGGTAGATTTTTTGCCCCCTAGCCCACAACCACCCTCAGCCCTTTCCCCTTAAATAGAGGTGGGGGGCAATACGTAAAGTGGAGAAGGCAAATATTTGATCCTGGGAATCCCCTGTCATGGGGTCGGACCAGAGGGGGGGGTCAGTTTCCTTTTAAAAAAGGTTTCATCACCAGAAGAGACTCCCGTGGGGTCATTACGCATTTTCCAGAACAGAAATACATTACCAAATCTCCTGTTTTTTCCCATTGTTCCCCCCCTTTTTTTTGTCAGGATGCCAAAAAGGAGTACCCTTTTTTTTTTTTTTTTTAAAGGCCCCCGGGGGGGCGGGGGCCCCCCCGGTTTGGTTTTGGGGTTTAAATTTTTAAAACAAAAAAAAAATTCCCCCCTTTTTTCCCCCAAAATTTTTTTTTTTCCTTTTTATTTGGGGGGAAAAAAAAAATTTTTTTTTCCCCTTTTCCCCCCTTTGGGGGGTTTTGGGGTTTTTTTTCCCGTTTCCCCAATTTTCCCCCTTTTTTGGGGGAAAAAAAATTTTTTTCCCCCCAAAAAAAAGGGGGGGAACCCCCTTTAAAAAAATTTTTTTAAAATTGGGGTTTTAAAAAAAAAATCCCTTTTCCCAAAAAAAAGGGGTTTTCTGGGAATTCCTTTTCCCTTTTCCCTTTTTAAAAAAATTTTCCCCCCCCCCCGGGGGAAAAAGCCTTCCCCCCCCCCAAAAAAAGGGTTTTAACCCAAAAAAAAAAAAAAAAGGGGGGGTTTTTTTCCCAAAAAAAAGGGGCCCCCTTAAAAAAGGGTTTTGGGTTTTTTTTGGGGGGTTTTTTTAAAGCCCCCCCTTTTTTTTTGGGTTAAAAATTTTTTAAAATTTTTCCCCCCCCTTTTTTGGGGGGTTTTTCCCCAAAATTTTGGCCCCCTTAATTTTTTCCCCCCTTTTTTTAAAAAAAAAGGGGGGGGGAAAAAAAAATTAAAAAGGGGGGGAAAAAAAAAAAAACAAAAAAATTTAACACAATAAAAAAAAAAAACCCCCAAAAAAAAGGGGGGAAAAAAAAAAATTTTTAAAAAAAATTTTTTAAAAAAAAATTTTTTAAAAAAAGGGGGGGGGGTTTTTTTTGGGGGGGGGGCAATTTTTGGGGGGGTTTTTTTCCCCCAAAACCAAAAAATGGTTTGTTTAAATTTTTTTAAAAAAGGGGTTAAAAAAAGGGGAAAAAATTTTTTTTTAATATTTTTTAAATTCAGGTGTCAAATTCCTGGCCATGCATCATCAGAGTGCAAGGCCAAAGTAAAATGCACAGTTTGCCTAAAATATGGGCATACTGGTTGTAACTGTCCTTTGTCCTTTGCGAATATAATAAAGCCTACAGCAGCAAAATGGATTGCCGGCACAGGAGGTCCCCGCTGACAACGCCAAGTTAGGAGCTGTATACCATACTGACAATGCCATGGAAGACACAAGCAAGGGTACTCCTCTTGAGCATCCTGACAATATAATAAGGGTGTAGACACTGGTAAAAAGCAGGAGATGATGGTAATGATATTTCTGTTCTGGAAAGTGCTGATAATGACCCCACGGTAGTCTCTTCTGGTGATGAAACCAGTTCTGAAATGGAATCTGACCCCTCCCTCTGGTCACGACCGATGAGCAGGGTGATTCCCAGGATCAACTATTGCACTTCTCCACTGACTGTATTGCCCCCACCTCTATAAGGGAATGGGCTGAGGATGGTTGTGGGCTAGAGGCAACAAATCTACCACGTGAACCAGTGGGAAATGCTCCACATGAGGCCAGGAACAAAATGAAAAGGTTTTTGCAACCAGAGCCTTCTAAGAGATAAGACAGATCATGGTCGCAAACCAGTTTTCCTCCATAGGTTCCTACTGATACCATTAAAATGTGTCAAATATTTGTGGAGGAAAAGGCATGGCATTCATGTCGAGCAAAAGGATGTAGGATGGCCTTTTTCACATTTAATGACCTGATGGAAAATGAATCCAAAGTGCACCCTATGTCCAAGTCCAAGAGGTATTGCTTGTGCCTTGAAGAGTTGCAAATCCCTTTGGGATTCACCAAAAGAATGGCTTACAATACAGCTATGGTGCACCCATCATTTTCATAGACTGAGAAGTAGAGTTGTTTGACAGGTATTTACTGAAAGAAAGTGATATTTCCAAATTTGCCACGCATTTCAGGTTGCTCTCGCTTGTACCTTTAATTGTCGTTGCGATCACAATATCAATTGCTCCTATTAATGTAAATTGGGTTGGAGATACAAAGAAATGTGCTAGAGTCTTACATAGGTGTATGCTGCTTGACTTTGGTATTATCATGTTGCAAGAATTGTACTTTCAATACCATGACAACTTGTCATTCTTTAAGAAAATGTGATCAGGCCATGTAGTCTTCTGCCCAGCACTTTCCAGCCACTTGGTGGTGTCAGTACTGCATTTTAATACTTTAATACCAAGTATAATTGGAAAGTAACAGTATTAAAACATGACAGTATTGGGCGGTGCATTTCTATTTTATGTTCTGTCCAAAGCGTTGCATTTCGTTTTGTTTTTGTGATGTGCATGCTCCAAACTATACAAGCAATTGGAAAGCTTCTCTGAACGACTGCTATACTCATAATAGTAACCCACTTATACTTGGGGGCCCATTTCAACTGTGTTATGTCTAACCTAGATAGGAATGACAGTTTGGCAAATCAGACAAGTCTTCCTGGCAAAAAGGGCATCATTGAGTTGACTTTTGCCTATATCCTTTTTGACTGCTACTGAAAAGGGCATTCCTCATTACCACGGCATACCTGGTGTAGAGCTGGAAAAAGGATTTATTTACATGAGCATTTTCATGTTAGTACCATTGCAATGATTCCGTTCCTTTTTCCTGACCACAATACTGTCAACATCAGGTTTAAGACAAGCTCCAAACCACTTACACGGAAGGGTTACTGGAAGTACACTGTCTCTTTGAACAAGAATGACCTTCTTTGTCGTCATGAGTTACATTACTGTTATGGTCTTTGGGTTTCTTTACACCTGGCTTTAAGTCCTTACTTGATTGCTTGGCAGATATTAAACACAATGAAGGGCTTGCTATTAAACACTGTGTTTGTCTTGCCCCTGAGAAAAGCAAGCAGCAAGCCTCCTTGCTGAATAACTTTGCCAATTGTAGTCAAGAAACTGCTGTACATATAGTGGAAGAGTAATTAAGGGAATGGCTCTCATGTTAAAGGTCAAAAACAGTCGCCCCAAACTTATTTTGAAACAATAGCTAAATGTCACAAATTTCTTCTTATTTCTCTTCCAAGTATCTTTCATAATATTTTAGGACATAAATATTGCATATTCAAGATAAACCAAGCAGTTGCTCCTTGTAAATTTTACAATTGAGTGAGAAAAATACTGTCACATGATTCTCAAGAGCCATTCAGGAAATAGGATAGTCTACTATGCAATTCTTTATTGGGGTGACTGCATTTTCCCTTTAAGCTTCATGAAGAGGGAGAGATATCAGCTTCATTCTTCTTTAGGGAGGAAAAATGCCATTCTGATAAAAGAATCATCAAGTGCATTTGTAACAGGGACAGGTCTGTTACCAATAATCACGTAGAAATCATGGGGCGGTTGCATGAATTTTACAGTGATCTTTTAGTTTTCAAGAGTGCATTGACAAGGGTATGCAAATGGTTTTTGTCAAGTCCTTACACACAATTGTATTTGAGGACAATACACTTATGCTTGATCAACCTATCAACTTGCATAAGACTAAGAAAGCTCTGTGTTTGGTTGCCACAAATAATGTGTCTGGTCTCGATGGCCTTCCATACAATTTTTACGGGTAATTTATTGATATGGTGGGTAACAATTTAGTGGAGGTTTTTGAGGACAGTCTCAACAAAGGCACCCTTATGGAAAGTCAGAGGACCGTTGTCATAATTTTACTCCAAATCAAAAAGTTCAGTGATTCAATGGATTTGCATTGCCCATCTTTGACATTCCTGTACAACACACTTTGACCTGCACTCTAGGTATCTGCTAAAGGCTTCTGTAAATTACAACACAAGTTTCTGATAATTAAACACAAAAAGAGCCATGAATTAAGTAAGATAGGCAAGTCATTATTTTAGGATGGCCAAAGAGAGCATAGGGGAACCAACAACCAATTAACACTGTCTTAAAGGAGGAAAAGCTTCTGTTTTGGGATGTTATCAATGGGATGTTATCAATGGTATGTTATCAATAGCTGCCCGACATAAAATCATTCAAATCTTTAAACATTTTCCTCAGTAGAGTAAAACATTATATCCTTAATAAGTACCTCATGTATTGTGTAGTGAAACTAACTTAACATACCTTTCTTTTCTTCAGCTATGCTTGGGTTATCTGTTCCTAAACATGTATTCCTTCCTATACGTTATTTTTATTTATTGTTTGTTGGGTCACTAGCCTACTTAACAGGTTTCTGTTCTTCTAGTGTCCTTCAAATGGTTCCTTGCTATTTTCTTATGTTGTTTATGTACTTTTTGAAATCATTTGTGAAATAAATTTGAACTGAATTGAAGTTAGCAGTAGTAACTCCCACTGTTTTTTGCCCATCATGAGATACCTCCAACTTCAGCACAGCCAGTCACATCTTCCCTTCCTTTCCAGGCTCAGTTCAATCAGCAATGGGCTGGTATCAGCATCCAGTCATCCACATCAAATGAAGTCTTGATCAATACTTCATCTCTTTGGCATTCTTTTAGATCTTTCTACATAATCTGCTTGACTTGCAGATCCTCTGATGATCGCAGAAATAGAGAACTCTTGAGGCAGCTTTCTTTCTACCAGTTGGTAAGACCTTTTGTTTGGCCACTGAAAGGAAAATTTGAAAAAGAAAACCATAAACTAAAGTCGTGTATAAGTCAGCATACAAAATGCACTAGAATGTAGAGTAAATCACCCCTGAAGCAGCTGAAATTGTCCCAGAAAGAGGCTGAGGAGGTCGAACAAAATACCAAACATTACAAAAATTGCCCTGAGATTATTGCCAACAAAGAAAAAAGTAACTCTTGTGGACCCCACAATAGTCCATAACTCTTTTGGAGGGGAGGGGGGGGGGGTCCAATGGGAAATGTTTCCAAAACATTTGAAAACAGCTGCTCTGAAAAGAAATATCAAAATCTGAACCCCAGTATTGATCAAAAGTTTCGTCAAAACAGTAGTATGACAGATTGGTCAAAGCTGTTTGGGCTCTAATAACTTCAACTGAGGCTGAATTTTCCCCATGCTATTGTTGAATACAAAACATAGTCGCAGGCAAACAACAGACATATTTCAGTTCAATAATATTCTCCATAAAAGTTTTTGGGCAAATAAAAATAAATTTTGTGAATCAATGTACCTTCACCCCAACCTGTACCTTCACCCCGACCCCTCCACCACCCAGTCCCTCCCATTCCTGCAGAACTGAAATGAATATCATCTACACTACACAGCACATATTGCAAAGACATAGATAACGTGTGGAGTTGTACAGAAACTGCAGAGAATAAGGTAAATTCTATGTGGTGACAGATTAAGTACATTAAAATGACACAGAATTCTGCCCATCTCAGGGAACGTATAGTCGAGTCACCAGTGCAGCCCGTGCAAGACTGATGCTGAGTCTAGTGCCAAGTCCTTGCTTTCTGAGTACAAATCTTTAAAATTGTGACTCAAGACTGGTCTTGAGTCCTACAGTACTAACAACTACCTTACCTGTTTCCATTCAAGCTTCAAACTGCCTCTTTGAAATCTAATTCCATCGATTGTTGCCTCCAGACCACTTTGTTCACAGAATTCTACAGCATCAACTGTTGAGTCAAATAGAAGCCATTTGGCCAGTAATTCTGCTGGGAACTTCAGATTCCTGCCACTGTATGCAGCATTCAAAGCAGACATTGCTTCACTATAAGAAAACGAAAGACATTTGAGGAGAGTTAAAACTCAAAAGGTTCTGAAACTTCATATATATCTGTGCTATACAAGTATAACTGGAGTACAAGCCTACAGAATGCTGGTCTGAGTTGTGTGTTTGGACTAAAGAAACTTTTCAGGTGTTACCAGCCTGTCCAATTGCTATGCTGCCTGTCATGGCATGTGTGACCTTATGGCAGGTTATGGGTTTGTGCACACTGCTGAAAAACAGATGAGGACTTCCACTGATGTCACCTAGATGACTAGATGACACATGCCAGTATCTTACAGCATGTGTATATACACCAATGCTGCACTGCATACAACTTGCACACATACTCCAGCTCATAAACGAGTTCATCTCTTATATATGTGTAAGCTTGTTTTTGCCATCTAGTGTGATGCAGTAAAGTCACGTGGAAGACTTGTGTTGATACATGTGTGACACAATAAATACTTTACAGTCACAATGTCTATTTAGCAGAGAGACAAGTAATAAAGTGATGTTGGCAAAAAACCTCTACACATCTTTATGAAGGCCTCCTGTCAAGATCTAAACAATTTAAGACATGGAAATAATGAACACAAAATGGTAACATATTGGCATAAAACCTACCACTGAAAAGTCAACCCAAGGTTTACTCTCACAAAAACACACACTGCAATATTTAATAACACTAACTTATTACTTCAAATGAGGTCAAGCTAACCCCTCAAACGAAATTGTGCAGATAAATATTAAAAGTGGACACTTTTCAAAAAAATTCTTTCATGATTCTGACAGCAGAGAAATGGTTGTTAAGTGAAGAAAAAGATTTCTTAACAATGGCAAAAACAGTACATAACTTTGCAAGAGTTAGAAATTACACTGCTTCATCTCAACTTCTTCAAAATGCTGCTAAGGTAGTTACTAAATGACCTACCATCTTATAACTGGTAAGTATTGGTGTATTGCACAACTCTGTAAATAAGAACATTTTGAAGCAAGCCTTCCAAGCCTCACAAAATTGCCATGCAGGAAGCAGTTGCTAATAGCCAATGCAAGATGCATAGAAGGATGTTTCCTGGAGAGAAAACACACAAGGTATTAAAATGCCTTTGGTCATTTTGAATAACTTCCTCAACCCCCATCCCCTCCCACCATGTACTATTCCTGCCTGGAAGATTCCCCTGCATAAATGCCCCTTGGGTGACTACCACCAGACAATTCCTACCCACACAATTCCCAAGGGGAAGGGGTTGTCTGTGGGGACAATTATCACACGTAAATATTGTCCAAAGAGTAGTTGTTAGGGGCAGTTGTCAAAGGGGAACCATCCACACAAGAACTGTCCTGTCACCCCTCAACATATGGACACAAACTGCCATCAAACTATAAAAAATAAAAGTTCTTCCAATGCAAGTCTCACTCAGTGTAACCATATCAAAGGAAGGTCACATTTACCAAGGATAAGACTTTTCCTGCTGACCAACAAATAAACTAGATCTGTCTGTGTTCCCTGTGTAAAAAGACAGATAATTCTCCCTTAGGCTGGAATTTTATTCTTCATGGCAAACACTCAGGTCTCTTTCCAACTTAATTTGTTCAAAACTATTTCTTTGCACATGTTATGAAACAATATTGGATGAAAATGTTTTGCTTCATAAGCTTTTCACTTCAACCTCCCACAATGAAACTATTACTGTTGGGCAAGTTTTAGTAACTACTGAGCTTGTAGAAGCTTATTTGCAGTTGGAAGGTTTTTTCCAGGATGCTTAATTTTGCTTCAAAATAACTGTGTAACACTTATCAATTTTTCACCTTTTAAATGTCACTTCATGATTTTACCCACCATAATCAGACAATTATGAGTTACATGGTTTCTGCCACAGTTAAAATCCTGCACACTATCTTTTGGAACATATGTTAATCAAGTAACTTTATATAAACACACTTTAAATACAGGTACAAAACTGAGGCAAAAATTCAGGTTTTCATAAGTGTACACACTGGAAGGAAAATCCTTTAAAATATGTAAATTATTATTCATTCCATCCAATTGAACTAGCACTGTAGTTTACTGTACTGAGAGTCTTGTGTTGCGTGTAAATCACATCATAACTTTTTGAAGGACTAACCTAAAGCCAAACTTTTTCTGTTTGCTAAATTCGAGATTCTGTTTTGTTAATTTTTCAGTTTTCGCGATCTTCCCGTTTTCCCACCGTTTTCCGTATTTTGTCCGTTTTTCAATAGAGAATTATTACTATGAATTGTGTACAGTTTTCTGTGGACAGGTTCTATGTTGTCGTACATATGTATGTTTCTCATGCTGCTAAGCTGAGTAGTACAGTAGTAGTGGAGTCTGGTAGACTTTGATAAACAGTAACAGTATCCATTGTTCTCTGCTTTGAGCCTTCTAAACTGAAAGTTCACAACTTCTGCTCATATTTCCAATGTTTTTTTCATTGCCGGTCAAAATCGTGAATTCTGTGTTCTATTACCAATTCTGTGAATTCTGTCCGTTTTCCATAACCCAGAAAAATGTTGGCTTTAGACTAAACTGATATACTTTTACACTGAACAAATGTTTAAGTAATACCTTATACTGGCAGGTAAAGAAAGGGCATTCAGTATGACCTCGAAAGAACCTGAGAAGGAAAATAAATCTGATTACAAATCCTTCAAGAACATTAATTATCATTTCTACTATTCACAAACTTGACTAATTTATAAAGCATTGCACAAATGTGTTTAATATGGTAGCAATTCTTACAGTTTCTTTAACATGCATGCACAAACAAAATTTTCACAAGATTTCTTCTTGGTCAAAAATATACAGAGACATCAAGTACCTAGAATTTACAAATGTCAGATTCAAATTAGACATGCTTTTCACACGTTAATATCATTCTTTCCCACAGGCATCATGCCAAGACGAGCCCACATCTAGACTTGAACGTGACATTATCGAACAGCGTTACATTCTCAGACTAAAGTAAACAAAACTGACTGCAGGATACTTGTGCTTCGACTTCTCATGTTTTACAAGCAAATCTCATATTTCATAAATGTTTGAAATAGGTTTTTCTCGAATTTGTACAATCGTTTCATTGAAAAAACTCTAAGTTATGTACCAGTGACTTACCAAGGTTAGATAGAATGTAGAGTGCTTCAAATTCAATGTGATTCTCACTCCTAACACCATTTTCTCTGTACTCCACTAGAAGCCTTTTCAAACACTCCTGAGTATGATCTGTGTTGAACTTTGGTTCAAAGTTTGAAATGCTTTCTTCACATAATCTGAAATGAGAAAGGTTAGCATAATTCTTCAGTTGTTCTAATAGTTGGTCCAACATAATAGGTTACTATTAAAGTTGGGAATGTAAGGAGATCTGTCAATTATGCATTATAAAATCATGGTTGATTTTGTAACAACTAAAATGCAAAATGTTCTGACTGAGCTACAGCTTATACAATAAGGAGGAGGGCCAGAGACAGAGGGGAAAGGAGGGTGAATGGGAGGTAGGGAGGCACGGAAGAAGAACTTTCCAAATCAACTAAGCATTGTTCAGGTTTTTTAACTCTCCTCTAAAACTGATATCAATTTCCAATCTACAGTATCACAGATCTCAAAATTTATGTCAGACCAAAGATGACATAAGCAACAGGACTCACACAGAATTCGAAAATGTGTACTACTTGGAAGAAAACTAATACCAGAAAATAAGCCTCAATTAAAATCCAAAAGAGGAAAACACAAAATATTTTCCTCCAGTCAATTTCTGTGATGTCTTTTCGAATCAATTTCAAGTACTAGATTAACTTCAGTCAAATTTGACTACAAAGTGGTGTATGACAGTATCCAAGTCAGCTTTGGGTCAAACATTTCCTCCAGCTACTTTATGTTCAAATTTAATAGGGTAAAAGTGATGTCCAGTGCATCTTTCACACTTACTGCAGTGTTTTGTTTGTTTTGGGTAACAGTTTCAGCCCCAAGAATATATTTTTAATACACAATTGTTCAACTGCAGGGGTGGGATAAAGTCATCTCAACTTCGTTCAAAGCAACATTGTGATTAAAGGTGCAAATTGACACACCTGTATCTGTTTTGAACACCAGAGGTAATTCACAAATGGGGAGTGTATGTCCCCACCATCCACTCAAGGGCATGCTGGGGGAATCTAAGAAGATTTCCACACTTTAAACCTGAATGGCAAACCAAGAACGACTAATTATTAATTTTGTTAGGAAGAAAAATTCCTGCTTTGAGTGTGCAGGATCAACATATAGTGAATACCCACACACTAACGTAGCTATAGTACATAGTTCCCCACTTACAGTTAAGTGTATGTATTGTATTTCAGTTTTCAGAACACACTGCAATATTTCCAGATAAAGCACCCACGTTTTTAAAACTTTGATGATTTCTGACTTTTTCTTGTTTTTCCTTTTGTTTGGGAACCCTGTTCATGTAATGCAGGCAAAGGGAGAAGGTGCTGGGCAATGCTCTGAAAGCTACAGGGGAAGCAACACAGAAAACTTTGGTAAGAACTGCTTTGAAGGGATAAAGCAGTTGTCCTAACTTGGATTTTGGCACATCAACTAAATATTACAAATCTCTGCTATTACCCTTACAAATATCTTTCATGATATTTCTGAACATTAATGCATACATAAAGTAAACCAAGCAGACATTCTGCAAAGATGTGACAATTCATTCAAAAAAACTGTGGTCACTTGATCTTATTCAATCATGAACTAGGTATGCTCATTAAATTTGGGGTGACTGCATTTTCCCTTAATATTCACAGGAAGAGAGCAACATCTGCATGCTGGTTAGTTGATGATTTTAATTCTTTGCCAAGGAAGTGAAATGGTGATCATACTTCACCTGTGACCAGCATAGATGTGAAACCTGACAGCATGTTCAAGAATAGTAACACTTTCTTGACAAGAGGCTTGTTGAATAACAAGATCCTGGCGAACAGCTCTGAGACGGTCAAATACAAACTGATATATCTTGTACCAAGGAAGATCTCTTCTAATGACCAATCTAAAAATGGACAAGAGGAAAAAAACGACTTCTTAGCAGACCTTGAGTGCTGTTATTTTACAATCCTAAGAACCACAAATGCTATTGAAGTACTATACCTCAGGCTGTGGAGTACAAGTGCATGTCTAGATGACTTCCTATTTTAGTAGTTTTTACCTCAAATTTGCATCTTTATGATTTAGAACCCTACTTCAGCTGGAAAGACCATACCGCTACTTTGCTCTTGGAGGAAATGACTGGCACATCATATCCTTACGCTCCTTTTTATGCAGCACGAATGCAGCGCTGACATACAAAGATTCCACACCTATTGATTCACTATTGGTCCCAATTTTCCTCTTGTGAGTACAACCTGTAAACATACTCCGATAAACTTTCTTCAAACGTCTGTAGAATTGTTACAGTGTCACCTTTTCTAACAAATAAACTGTTAACAAGATTTAAATGCCTTCGTTCTACCGAACTTGTGGGGTTAAAGAGGTGATACCCTATGCCGAAAGTGCCCCGATTCCTATTCAAATTACAAGCTGTAAAACTCCTGTGCAGGTCCTCAAGATTGTCCACTTTTTAATTGATTGTTTCTTCCCTTTATTAGTACCAATCTTCTTCCTTTAAACATCATTGGAAAGGGGAGGTTCTTCTCTTTCAATAAAGCTAAAAATGTTTCTAATTGGTCCATGTTCGCAATCGGTCTACTGGATATGCATATTGTGACTTACACAGCGACATTGTGAAGGTTATGAAGTGTTGGTAAGTACTCTTAGTTAGCATGCTGTGAGACGATTTCAATGCACTAACAAGGGGTGCATACAGTCTATACACCCAGTGCTTTGTACTTAATGACAAAAAATACATAGTCTCCTCATAATTCTCATAAATTGCAGTGAGTCTGTGGATTTTTTGGTGCCCTTTCACGATACTGGAGCATAAAATGACCAACAATTACCTAATGGAAACTTCCCAAACTTGTGTTTATACAGCCACGGTTGTGAAACCAAGTAACTCCAACCTCCACTGTAGAGCTTTTGTTTTGTTTTGTAATGCAGATGAAACCTGCTAGGTCACTATAAAACAGTTAATATGAATGCAGAATTCTACCAGCAGAAAATAAGCTTTCAAATTGAAAGAATGGCACATGAAGCATGCTAATGTTCGTAATGCCTTTAATAACCCCTTCTCAACAATCGATCATTCCTACCGGCGTTTTCTCACAGACCCACGTAACTCCACGTTTTATTGCAATGAGTCATTCTTAATCCGCCAATTGTCAGTAGTTTCGAACCAATTACAGTGTCAAATTTTTTCAAAAGGATTTGATATGTTATAAATGCATTTATCAAAGCTGTAATCTCAAATGACACTAATTTTCTTTTTCATGAACTCACTCAGAAATCATGTATTCCACAACTTGAAGAAGCACAACTGGGGGTCGTAGGTCACTTTTACGTGTTGAATCTTTTCCTGCCGCTGGTCGAGAGTACTCTTTAATCATGTACTTACGACCTGTATCTTCAGCTAGCCTGTAAGCCAAACAAAGCAAACACTTGAATACAGTACAGTATACAGAAACATGAAGTTTGAATAAAACAACTGAATGGTTGGCAACCAGTTCCTGATTTATTAAGTCAATTGGTCCAATTGAGCTGGTACCTATACATAAAAAGAAATGTCCATCAAACAAGAAGTTTAAAGATCTTTAAACACAACTAATCTTGTTAGCAAGTAAACTATGCAGCTTAATTTCATGACAGGAATAAGCTTCACCTTGACTCCTGAGAGCTTGTATTGTTGAAACTCACTCGTGCATGACATATTGAATAGGTAGAACTGAATGGTGAAGCCTCCTCAGCTAATTTCAACAGCTGTAAAAGTTAAAGGAGGAAATGACCAAGCAAACAAATCAGTAAGGTGTACAAATCCTCATCCTCCTGGTTTGAGAGACAGTAATTGCAAATAGCCTTTTAATGTACCCTAAAAGACTTGACAGGGAATTTAAAATTTATCTGTTACCCTATGATGGTTCACTACTCCGGGTGGTCCAACTGATACACAAATCCAAAAATGTGTGGCAACATTCAGCATTGGAGGTATGGAGGCCCAACCTGCCTTTAAGGGCAACCTCAAATCCAATTCATATAGCAGCTGTCTCATAAGCTCACTAATACCGCAGTCACCTAACCTCTGGCCTATGAAATTTAACCAAGACTGAGCCAAGGTGTCTCACCGAGTCTACTGTCTGGTGCAGGCTATTTTACAAAATGAAACAAGCTTACCTCAATTATTTGTGTAAATTATATTCTTATACACTTATCTGACTTTTGTCTCGGAGGGTGTATGTGGTCTACAGCAGAGCTGCCAATTTAGCCTTATTATAACTTAAAAAGTGGTCATTTAGGTATGAAAAGTGGTCATAGCCATGAAAAATTCTTCCCTGTAATGATGTAGGTATAGCAGATCTGGAATTTGGCTGAATTTGGGAGGATCGAGAGTGTGGAATGTAAAGTGTGAATCTCATCTGATAGGCTTGGTCTACAGCATAACCTGGCTACTGGCAACAAGCAAGGAGAGCCTTTACTAGTTATACTGATCTTTGTTAGAAGTTCCCAACTGGGTAAAAAATCTGTGGCATCAACTGTAGATTCAATAATAACCACTCAGAAATGTCTCGTACAAAATACATAATGACTTACTCTGAAGTTTGATTTGTCTTTGGGGGACCAAGCTCCAGCACATGCAATCTTCTTTGCTGTTTTCGTCTAAACAAGAATGAAATCACAAACGTGTTTCAAAATAGCTAGTAAAGGTGTGTCATCATCAGTTCACACAACGGAGCTGACACCATAGGGAATATCATGTATACTTCAATCCAACATGATATTACATGGAAAACTCTACTACAGAAAATTGTCACACTGTAAATATTTAGAGCTAAAAATTCAGAGAAGGCAGAATAGTGTTATTCTGAGTGAACAGCATACTTACTATATTCCACTACATAAAAGTCTTTGAAGCACTGTCACAGTTTGAGATTGCTACGTGGCTGCCAGCCACAGATCAAGAATAAGCAAGTTTGGAAATTTGCAATCCTGGGATTACCACAAATCAAGTCTGCAAATGTTTTCATTACAAATGCTTTAAGTGACTGTTTTTGTTTCTTTTCACAATAAAATGTCATATTATTCACCCTATTTGGTACAAGTTTAAGGCGTTCACTTCAAAAGAACTTTTCTTCCAAAAGGAATTTTCTTTAACCAGAGACTGATGTTGCGAGAAACATGAATATAACTCTAAAACTGTGACAGCTTATTTACAAGTCTTGCACAAGCATTCTTTGTGGTGGTACACCTTCCTTCCCAACAGGCACTGTATACCGAAGTAAGTTAGTAACCAAACTGCTTATAGGTCATGCATTCAAACTTCACAGTGAATTTGTATGTCAGTCTGTGTTTTTAATGTCGAGACCACCTAATCATCGGTTTGGACACAACCCAGACCACCCAAGACCGACAAAGCATCATACTCAGACCACCCCAGACTAAACCTGCATCAGTTTTGGTGAAAGCCAAACCACCTAAACCGACAAAGCTCTCAGACCACCCATGACCAACCCGAAAACATCCAAAGCGAGATTTCATGGAACAACAACTATCAGGTCTTTAGTTGATTACATCTCTAAGGTATGTAAATTAAAAAAGCACAAAAATGTACTGAAAAGTATCAGCCTAGGATTTATGTGGGCCTCTAACATCATATAATCTGGTACTGAGAGACTGTAACCTAGCAGCTTTGACATTTTGATGCAGTGAGAGATGGTAATTGTTCCTTGAACAAAAGGCATTTAATTTTCACCAACTGAATCATCATTTTTTCGCTTTTTCTCAGGAATTATTGAAAGAGAAAGACCACTTACAGCGTAAGACTGAAATAATGATGGTTTCATGACAGGTCAGACCATCTAACCAACCATCCATATGATATCACCAAGACCACACAAAGCTGACTTCAGTTTTTTGCGGTTTTTTTGCGTTGTTTCAGTTTGGTCTTAGTTTTGGGTGGGCTACAGTGTATGCACACCTCAAAGGCTCTCTAATCTCATGCCAGACAATAGCAATTCTCCCTATTACTCCCAGCTCTGACTCAAATTTATAATTTAACCAAAATGCTTGTCTGGTACGTACACCTCTACGACAGCGGAGCCACAGTAGCCTGCATTGAGTTTAAATTGATGGTGGCAACATTGCCCCATATTGTGTGTGAGTCTAATTGGGATGTTCAAGTCACTGCTGACCAACAAGAGTGAAGCTATATTGTTGCATGAATGCTAATCAAAGTGCAGTCATCAACAGTACTGTATTAAAACTCGAGGGCTACTCCTTAATACATTTGGGCAAGGAGTTACTAGCAACTCCCTGATTTGGGGGGGGGGGGGGGTCGGACATGCCATATATCCCGTTTAAGTTCACAGTATTTTACATGCGTACTAGTACAAAAGGACCCCACACTCGGGAGACTGGGGATGCAGTATCACAGGTGAAAATAAAATTCTCCTAAACAGGAACTGGCATGGAATACAGTAACACTGCAGTGACCAAAACTTCCAAGAGTAACCAAAAACTTCCAGCTGGAGACAAACAACATGTTTTTAGACCAAACCATAATCCTTCCAAGCAGAACTATCACAATTTTAAACTTAACTTGATTCCACTTGCCTGAACTTGCATACAGACATGTTAAGAATCAAAGCTGCATTTGCTATGCATATATTCACCTGTTTTAAGCTTTTTTATTTTATAAGAAGTACAATACTACAGGAAAAACTTTACATCAGTTAAAAGGAGGGTCTAAGCAAGAAAATCAAGCTTTAATATACTAGAGGGGTACTTATTCTAAGCAATCTGGTGAAATTTCCATTGAAATCCGATCTGTGGTTCTCAAGATATCAGCAGATTAATTGTCACATTTTCAACACAAAATGAACTTGAAGCAAGCACATGTCATACCCTCACATTAATGAGCAGTCTTTTGTTTTTCTTTAAATTTTATCACCAAATTTCTCCTCAACAATTGAATTTTATTGCGATGTGACTGCATGAGAGGCATGGGAAAATTATAAACTTGACATTCCCCATGGGGAGGTCCATGATGGCCAATGCAGCCCATTAAAGATTGGTACTGAGATTCACTGAGGGTGTAATGATTTGACACTTGATAGTAAACTTACCAAAAGTGCTGCCAGTAGTAGGATTTACCCTTGAGTGCACTCAATTAATTGCACCCCACCATGTGTGATTGTAGACTTACTGACCAACTGTACAAGCTATTTAAAGTGCATTATTTGCTATTGTGAACATTTGTAGTCCACTACCTTTGGAAGTCCACTGGTGGTTATCTAAGAACCAATTTGTGCAGTAGAGCATTCAATGAGGTTAGTGTTACAAACTCGGGTAGATATTTAATCTCCCCTGTTTTTGGCCAAAAACAGGGGTCTCGGATTGTATTCCTTATGGGCTGAGAAGATCGTAATGTCCTATCCCTATTAATTGCAAGGTCAACACAACAGACTGAATAAAGGAAATAAAGCATTCCTCATCAATGTGAGGAAGTGATATTAGGGAGCTGCCTACTGATATAACTTCCACTTGCCTTTGGGTCATAAATGTTGTAACTTCTTTTTCTCAAGTAATACAAGTCCATTTTGAATGAAAGTGTCACCAAAGTGCATAGATTTAGTTCCTCTTTCACATATAAAAAGTAAATTTTTGCTTAAACCCTTCTTTCAAGTTTTCAAGGACTTAGATGCCAAAGTCAAAACCATACAAATTCGCTACTAAAAATACTAACTACTTAGCAAATAATGCAACCTGCATGTACTGCAAAGTTTGTAAACATTTCTAAGTAAGTAATGAAAATGTTATGGTACATACTCCCTTCGTTCTTTAGCTGGGCAGAAGTCTTGGCAAGTACCCATCAGTTGTTCTCTGCCTATTACATCATACTGCATGCTTGTTGCACAGTAGTTCACTAGTTCCAGGGATCTGTGGGGTAGAAGGTGCAGAATGTTGAAAGAATTTACCTGTACAGTATTGTTTGTCTTTCGTAACAGAGGTCACAGACCCTGGCTCTCACGAGAATTAGCTATGAAACAAGCTGATCCAAGTCCTTTGAATACCTTTTCTAGCTTTGGCCTATCCTGTAAGTTTGGATCCCAAATACTGCTAACTACTTTGTGCTACAGTAATTCCTGTGTTTAAGGCAATTTGTAAGAAACCGGTTAAGTGAACTATATTTTATGCTTGACATCAGAAAGTTCAGCTTCTCTCAAACTAACTTAAGTGTTGTCAATGAATGGAACATAGCATAGCCTAGGCTAGTCTTCCTGGGAGAATTCCAGTTTCCACATCAGTCCATTGCTTCAAGCTAAACCACTGACAAGCATGGGCGTCCGGAGGAGGGGGGGGGGGCAAGAGGGGCACTTGCCCCTCCCTGGAAATTCAAAAATTTGAAAAAACGAAGAAAAAAGAAAGAAAAAAACGACGAAAATACAACATCAACATTTCTTAACAGTTCACTCAGTATGAATTTCTACTCTCAAAACAGGAATTGAATAAAAACATCAACACTCCGGCCCCAGCAGCACCCCCCCCCCCCCCCCCGAGCATATTTTGGGTATTTTTTAAAGTTTATGTTAACGATATTGCTAGTTTTTTATATGTGGAAAATAAGCTTTGAAAGTGCCATTTTCAGCAAATTGGGAAGCGTTTTTGGCCAAAATTTTCTTGCACAGCTCTGCACCAACCCATGGTGGCGCGCCAGTATGGAAATTAAGTATGGCAATTGCACACCCGAGATTTTTTTTCTAGATTTTCATTGCACACTTAAAAATTCACATTGCACACCTGATTTTTTAAGTCGATGGCAATTGCCTTGTAACCCTTGGTATGTTAAATTGACTTGGCCAATTGGATGATCACAAGTCGTGATCATGACGTGCTGATGACTTGATTGAATGCTGTAGCCTAATGCGGTGTCGGCCATCACTCGGCCAAGACCCCTGGAGTGAGGTGTATTTGGAACTAATATGATCCGGTATCGATCCCATACTTTGCACTCTGGATGTTAAGGAGGCCTTCAAGAGTTTTGTTTAAATTTCTCCCTAGTAGGCCTATTTATTTCACACTTGACTTTTCGTGTTCACACTTCAAGTGTGCATTTGACACCTTGTTGCACGCTGCACACTTCATTTTTTTTCCGTGCACACCCAAGATCTCGGCTAAAAGTGCCATCTACTTTCCAATCTGGGTGGTGCAGAGCGCTGAGTCTGTCTATGGAGTTCATGCACCCCCAGATTGGAAAGCTTGTAATGGTGTGCAGGGGATTTCAATAATGGCCAAGAGAATTGCGCGGCCAATACTATCTAAATGGAGTGCCACCGTCGGTTGGCATGGAGCGTACTGAGAAAATTTTGGCCAAAACTACCTCTTATATTGCTGGAAATCACCTTTCCCAGGCAACTTGCATGGCTGCTGCTAATAAGTTGTGCGGTTGCAGTTGTCAGTTGTTAATTTGCAAGGATGCATGGTAACTTTGAAATTCATACAGTACTTTTGCGTGGGGGATAAATCCCCCGCGCAGGGCAAACTTTCCAATCTGGATGCACCCAACCCCTTGACAAATTCCTGGCTATGCCTTTGTCAACACTGTGTGAAAGTAGCATCTAAACTCTTTTTCTGGGAGTAAAATATTTACCAGGGCCCTGAATAAGTTGGGCCCCCCTAAAAATTTTGCCCCCCCCCCGAATTTTTTTCTGCGGGCGCCCATGGTGGTAGTCGGATTTTTTTTGCTGCTAACATTATTGCCAATATGTGTGAGAGTCATTGTGAGAAAAAGTCGAGTCGAGTCTTTTCCACATAGTGACTCGAGTTGAGTCTTCTGCATTTTGTCAAACTTGTGACTCGAGTCGAGTCGAGTCATCAAAAATATAGTGACTTGGATCCGACTCGAGTCATTACAACACTGGCAGACACCCATGTTGACAAGTTCTACTGTGACTGGTAGAAGCTGATTGTGCTGAGCTGAGAGAGACCTTTTTAAGAACATAGAAACAGGCACTGAGGAACAAAGAACCCAAACCGGACCGGAGCAAAATGAAACCGACAACCACCCACAGAACCGCCAACATGCTCTCACCATCCACACCCAGCAAAGGAAACGAAAGTCTGCCACCACCAACAAACAGAAACCACCACCACACCCACCATCAACGATCACAACACAAGGCCAAAACAACACATGCCCAAAGACAACAACACGCCCGAAGGTAATCACTGCACAGAGGGATAAGGGGGGGGGGGGGGTCCACCTGCCACACTCAAATCAATATTTACAGTTAACTTACAGTATAGCCTATAGCATACAACTATTTACATGAAACAAAAAACAAAACTCCCAAAGAGATCAAACGAGCCCGGCGGGGGATCGGGAATGTCCACTCTCTTCGGGAACCCAAACTGAACTGGGCAAATTCAGGCGCACCTTGCCCAAGGGTGAGCTTTGTGAGGTTTTTGGTTTGAGTTTTGCTTTGGGTCTGTACTACTGGGCATGCCTTATGGGCTTTTATAGGCTTAGCACACCTTTGCCCTTTGACGTTAGGCTATGTTATGTAGATTCCACCGATCATGATTAAGTACATGACTAACTCTTCACGCACATCTGCTCTGCTCAAGTTCCATCCTCCATTGAGTACTACTATCGCCAATTGTCAGTGCTCTGCAGGCTTTATTCAACTGGTTCTGCAGCCCGGCGGCAAAGTCCGCTCTTTTCCAATATTTGTCCTCCCTCTTCGTACACAACACGCCAACAGGTTGTTTGCTAATAAAATACCACAACTCAATAGTTCATTTTCACGATTCGGCATAGACAGTTAGTCAGTGTCACCCTCGTTTAGTCGGCTAGCCCTCAGCAGAAGACCTCTAAAGAAAACAAGTTCCTCTATCAGAAGGGTTATCCGGACTAAACAATTCATGTTGCTCGTGGTACATTCAGGGAGCTGCTCTATTCGCTGCTTCGCCGCATATAGCCTGTATCGATATATCATACACACACACGTAGCCTACTACTGTACTATACGTATTATGTTCAAGGCATATACGTTCTACTTCTTGTCACGTCAGAGCCTGGTTCTAACTTCTAGCTAGCTATTTTGATACTTACGAAGTTACGACGTCGCAGTTTTTTAATTACAGCCGTCAGCCTGTGTGGCCTGCATCAGAAGTAGGGACTGTTGGGTGTTCAGTCTAAGAAGTCTTGTATCCTTTTAAAAATAATTTCTGAAACCCTTCATTGAACGAGACGTACTTAATTTGCGAATTGTGCATAATTTGGTGTCTCCATTAATATTAGTACAGGGATCTGTTAAGGCTAGGCCAAGGCCTATCACCGTACATCTGCACGGTGACAACATACAGTATGGCAGTATGACCCATAGACCTTATGCCCTTACTGGAAAATTCGTTTTTTCGCCGCCGAAGATTCACGCCAAAGAAAGGCAAGTTAAAAATTTGGAGAATCTGCTGTAGGCTAGATGGGCCAAGTAGAAACCAGGCTGATTGGAAAGTTTGCCCTGCGCAGGGGATTTATTTGTCAAAAAAAAAAAAAAGTAGTGCAAAGTCATTATCTTTCTGTAGTACAATTTGTATACAGATGTGCTGCATGGTCCGTACTTTGCATGCACACCCTTTAAACCGTGTGCTCTTTGATGCACCTGAACTTCGCCGCATGGAAGTCATGGCAGCAATTACGATGATCGCTATCATTTGGGGAGCTTTAAATTTTGCAATTTTTGTGAGTATCAGTGCTGATATTTTGGGTGTTTTTGGTAATTGCAAAGTTTTGCAGAAACTTTGAAGTGTATTTTAGCCTGTTTCCAGTTTTCAAATAATTGGTGGTGGTAATCAGTTGAATGACAAAATTTTACCAACGCCGATTATTTACCGATTGTGCAATAATCATTCCAATGCTGATTATCTAACAGGTAGGCCTAATTGGTCAAACAGTAGAAGGAATCTGGAATAGGATTCGTGGATGTGACCTTGCTTCTATTCCCTGAGCTGTTTGAGAATGATACACAATACATTGGGTTGAAGACAAAATATATTCATGAAAAGCAAGTAAAATCTGTACTTTACCAAAGTTCCTGGATCTCAGGTGAGCAAATACTTTCCTGGACCCTTGGGGAAAATACTGTGCTCCAGCAAAATGCATGGGATTCAGACAGACACTGAAGTTGGTGCTCAATATCTGAGAAAGTGTTGCCGTGAAATCTGCAAAACATACTGCTATATACTACTTTGTCATTAATTCTTCAGTTTATACTACAATTCTTGTTTTGAAATTTAAATAAATTTGAAAGATAATATACTGATCAAGTGCATACATGTGTCTGAATAATGTGCAGTACAGAAACTGTGTACATAGATTGAAATATTCAACTCTCTGTGGCTTAGTGGAACGCTAAAAATCTAAGTCAGAAAATCAGGGATGTAGCTACGGCAGGCAACGCTGGGTGGTGACACCCAGCACTCGATATTCCCTCCCCGCACTCCAGGCAAACACACGTCCCCCCGCCTACCACAAGTCTGCCTACCGAGACCTAAAACTAGCCCTAAATTTACTCCCTAAAGTAAAATGAGGGAAAGATGAAAAATTAATGGCTGAAAAATGGGGTAAATGCCATGGGGTGGGGTGAGGTGCTTTTCCCAGATCAGACAATTACCTGGCACTCAAATTTTGCTAGCTCTACATCCCTGGAAAATGATTGTTTTATTTCAGACTGGCTTGAAAAAAAACTGAGCAGTGAGAGTTTTGGTATACCTTACGCAATTTTTTTATTTCAAAAGTGCAAGTGTGTGCTGTAGACAATATGTCTCAATCGCATAAACAAGAACGATCTACTAAAGGATCCAAAGATGGCCAACCTCCTAAATATGTACAATGTATACAGTATGACATGCGCAAAAGACCCTAAAATAACAATCAGAAGGTTATTCGCAAGGTTTAGTGCACAAAGGTTTTCCTATATTGGACAACTTTCTTCAGAGGGGCTTGGCAGGTTTGCCGTTGCCTAATGTGTCACATACAGTACATGTATGTATACTTACACCCTAACCTACACATGTAACTCTGCAGTTGATCTGCTGTACAAGTAACAGGCCTACTTGTCTAATTTTCTTACATTATTTGAACTGTTTTTGGCTCAGTATTGGTGATATAGTTATAGTGTTCATTGTTATGATGAAGCAGTAAAAGACTCAAGACATAATGATATTGATATTCCATAAATATATGCTTGGGCAAAGTTTAATGAAACTTGAACAGAATGATGAATGTGTAATGGGATATCAGTGGTGGTCTGGGTGTCAAACATCATTTACTGTAGGGGTCATTTTGGGCTGTTTTATAAAAAAACACAAAATGCTTTATCTCTTAAAGTTTCATTGTCAGTCTTGAGTTTCATCATTGTGACATACGGAAACTTTGGTATTTTGCTTTGTGGCTGTTCAGAAATTTTGAGGTTAATGGTCATCTCGTGGTCATTTTGGCTCACTACCACCTCTTATAAAACACCTTCAGTTTCCCATATCATGACTTGAAGTACATTTAATGCACTTATCAATTGAATGATGCACCCCACTACCCCCCCCCCTCCCCTGGCATTGTCAGGCAAATGTGAGTTATTGACCAATGACAGTGTGACGCACATGTCAGTCATTGAACCACAATTGTCAGACACCAGCAGTCAATTGTTACACTTTACAGAGGTATCAATTGATCAGTTGATCAATTGTCATTCTCATTTTTCCAGTCAATGTTGGTGGCCACATGTCAGTCAAACTTGCAAATTATGCATCAATTTTGTGACTGAGGTGTGAGTCATTTTACATTAACTTGTCAGTCACAGAAGTGACTGAAGGGTACGTCATTGTACATGTTTTGTCAACACTGTTGTGTACAATGACTGACCATGTCCGGGGGCAGTGGGGTGCGTTATTCAATTGATAAGTGCATAATTGAACTTTTCATGATGGTGCTTTAAAGATGGGTAATTGCAAAGAATAATTTCAGGGATTGTTCTCACCTGCATGACTATGTCAAACAGTGAACCATGTGAGAAATTGATTTTCTTTACCTGCCGGGACAGAAGGGAAAATGAAAAAAATGCCAGGGCATGTGAATTTCAGTGGGGTCCTTTATCCTTGATATTGTAGACTTGAAAAGTGAGTTTGACAGTAAATGTAGAGCCCTGCTTCATGTTCAAAATACACCATACCAAGACTGGAATGTCTCACAGTCTTACACAGATACAAATAACCTTTTTTGTACATACAGTAGTAGGCCAAAACAAGTTAAAACTACCACACTGGCATATGTACTGTAGATGTGCACAATGTTAACACATGTATGTAGCACAAGGATATTGTGAAGATGTGTGTGGCACATTGCCCAAACAGCCCATGTGCAGTAAACCAAGGACTTGGCCTTACTCTCAAACAGGGAACATTGTGGACATCTACAGAGGACAAGGGCTTTAGATGTATACAAGAAAAAGGCCTAGGCCTAAGGATTAATGCAAAAGAAGTATGCCAACAGAGAGTGTGTGTCCCTATAAAAAGGTGTTGTTCCTTAACATTTTTTTGACAGATTGTTGCCTTGCATTTACTCCACAGCCGTCCAGTACCCCTGTAAGGTCTAATAAAATGTTTCAGGATTCGAACAAATTTGTGCTGAAAGGCACATCAAAGCAGTCCTTAAATGATCGGTGAGGAAATGTTCAGTGGCCATATCGAATGCCTTCCAGAGCACATTGAAAGAGAAAGATTTGAGCTTGCAGGCTCAAAATTGAAATCATTTAATCTGAGATTCACAGCACAAATAAGAGAGAGAGGGGCAGTGCGGAAAACAAAAGATCTTTAAAAGAAGATATCCTTACATGAAGCAGTGGCCAAAAAATTGGTATCATTATGATGGAACTTGCCATCAGATATGATACACAGTATGTCAGTATCTGAAGTAAATGAGAATTAAATTTGGATATTTTGAAATGTGCTCTCAAAATGGAAGGCTCATACTAAAATTAAAGTGTTGCCATTCATGTTGAAAATGTCTCAGACTCATTCATACACAATTTTGTATGAAATTCGTCAGGCATGCAATTTTGCCACTGTTTTCAGGTGTCAGCTATTCGTCAGGTTGGCAGTTTGTGTAGTTCACAACACTGTGAATGTAATGCCACAAGACGCTTCCTGTTTTATAACATTGAAATCTGTGAGAAGTATCCCATGCAGGTTGCTGTCAAGGTGACATTAGCTTGATGTGGCTGATGGTAGTCTTCTTGTTAAGACAAAAGATCTCCCTCTCTCTCACTCTCTCAGAATAATCTGAATATGCATGAAAATAATAATGATATGTAAATATCTGTCAGTTACAGATTCACATCTCTATGCGGTCATATTCTTTGTGGCCAATATGATGATGAACTGTACAAGACTAAATATTGTAAAAAACAGCATTTCTCTAAAGATTATGGGTCGGTCTTCAAATCTTTCACTTTTCCTCTTCAGATTCCTTCATGTACCCTGAACCCTCCCTGTACCTTTCATTTTTAATGAATGATGATAATTTCCCACTGAACTTTTGGCTGTTTGTTACTTCTTTTGTGATGTCACTTTATCCTCTATGTGACAACATGCTTCAGGGTCGGTATTACGTTGGAAATATACAGTACAGTAAAACCCCGTTTATCCGAACCCCGTTTATCCGAAACCCCGTTTATCCGAACTAGCCGTCAGATTTAACAACAATAAAAGTCAACACAATTACAGTAGTATACACCAAGTTTTAAGTGCTTTACAAGGCAAAACTCAACGTAAATTTTTGCAGAAATGCACTAATTTTTCTCGGGACTTTAAAAGTAATGGAAAGATGTCACGATGGCTAAAACAGCCGACATGTGGACATAGAAAAAAATCTGTTATCTCTTTGTCAAATTTGGAAGAAATATCGTACGTATTTGCTTTGAAATTCTTGTTGGAAGCCATGAGTCGGTATAGGCTCAATATCCTCTCATACAAAAATACGTTAGGCTAGCGTAAGTCTTAGTTTCACTAAATCTGAAAAGTTAGTAACGTAGTGGACTTCATACCTAAAAATAATGAAAGTAGACCTTACAAAAACATTGCGAACTGCTGTTTGAGAGTCTCCTACACATGTGTCTCTAACAGTTTTGGAAACTTTTGCAGAATTTATACTCTAGATACCTCTCCAGATCGTTACAGCTTTTCTTGAGCACACACATCCATTTAGTGTGCAGAAAGCATTGGTCATTCAGACGAGCGAAGGCTCACATTTTTGATTCCTTGCCGAAGGCAGGCAAGGAATCTATGCGATGGTGATGCCGTGTGTGTGTGTGTGTGTGTGTGTGTGTGTGTGTGTGTGTGTATGTGACGCCTAGCTTGTAAACACGATATCTCAAGATAGCAATGACCGACACTTTTCATATTTGGTATATAGATTTATCATGTTGAGAGGAAGAACCCTATTGTTTTTGGTAGAGGTCAAAGGTCATTTGAGGTCACCAGAGGTCAAATACCGAAAACTTTGTAAACACGATATCTCAAGTTAGCAATGACTGACACTTTTCATATTTGGTATACAGATTTGTCATGTCAAGAAGAAGAAGCCTATTGTTTTTGGTAGAGGTCAAAGGTCATCTGAGGTCACCAGAGGTTAATCTGCGAAAACCTTGTAAATGGCTTGTAAACACGATATCTCAAGATAGCAATGGCCGACACTTTTCATATTTGGTATATAGATTTGTCGTGTTGAGAGGAAGAACCCTATTGTTTTTGGTAGAGGTCAAAGGTCATCTTAGGTCACCAGAGGTTAAACGGCAAAAACCTCGTAAACACGATATCTCAAGATAGCAAAGGCCGACACTTTTCATATTTGGTATACAGATTTTGCATGTCAAGAGGAAGAACCCTATTGTTTTTGGTAGAGGTCAAAGGTCATCTGAGGTCACCAGAGGTTAAACTGCGAAAACCTCGTAAATGGCTTGTAAACACGATATCTCAAGTTAGCAATGACCGACACTTTTTCACATTTTGTATACAGATTTGTCATGTCGAGGGGAAGACCCCTGTTGTTTTTGGTGGAGGTCATATGTCATTTGAGGCCACCGCCGGTTAAAAGCCGAAAAGGCTTGTAACCACGCTATCTCAATATAGGAATGACCAACACTTTTCATATTTGGTATATAGATTCATCAAGTTGAGAGGAAGAACCCTATTATTTTTGGTGAAGGTCAGAGGTCATTTGAGGTCACCATAGGTAAAAGGCCGAAAAGCTCGTTATCACTTTATCTCAAGATAGGAGTGACCAACACTTTTCATATTTGGTATATAGATATGTCATATTGAGAGAGAGAACCCTATTGTTTTTGGTGGAGGTCAAAGGTCATTTGAGGTCACCAGAGGTCAAAGACCAAAATCCTTGAAATTGGGATATGTCAAGATAGGAATGGCGGATATAGATTTGTCATGTTGAGAGGAAGAATGCTATTGTTTTTGGTAGAGGTCAAAGGTCATCTCAGGTCACCAGAGGTTGAACTACAGAAACCTTGTAAATGGCTTGTAATCACAATATCTCACGATAGCAGTGACAGCCACTTTTCATATTTGGTATATAAATTTGCCATGTTGAGGGGGAAAACCGTATCAATTTTGGTGGAGGTCAAGGTCATCTGGGGTTACCAGATGTCAAAAAACAAAATTTCCCAAGAATTCCCAAGATTGTCATCTTGGGTCACTGGGATCAAAAGCAACATTTCCCAAGAATTCTCAAGATTGTCATCCGGGTTCACTATAGGTTAAAAAGCAGTTCCCCAAGAATTCCCAAGATCATCATATGGGGTCATCAGCGGTCAAAAAGCAAAATTTCCCAAGAATTCCCAAGATCGTAATCTGAGGTCCCCAAGGGTCAAAAAGCAAAATTTCCCAAGAATTTCCAAGATTGTTATGTGGGGTCACCAGAGGTGAAAAAGCAAAATTTCCCAAGAATTCCCAAGATAGTCATCAGGGGTCACCAGAGGTCAAAAAACAAAATTTCCCAAGAATTTTCAAGATCCAAAATCCAGTGGAGTTGAATTCCTTTCAAGACACTTTCGTTTTTCTTTTTTGTTATATTTGGTGGGGTTCAAAGTTCATGTGAGGTCAGCAGAGGTGAAATTGTTAAAATATCGTAAAATGATGTAGTCAAGGAAGATATCTGAGGGATGAACCTCAGTACAACAAAGCATCCCCATTCGGCAAGGAATCACTAAGCCCTTAGGCTTTCTGGTTGGAATAAAATCTCTCTGTTTTAGACGTCTTAAAATTTATTTGTCATATCACCGGTCACAAAAAATAGTAACTCAATATTTTGGGGGATTTTGTCTGCAATTTTAAGCCTTTTCGGAATTATTTTGGAAATGTGTTGACACACTGTCTTATATGGACCCAGTGTACCGTACTTACGGCAAAACATTGGAACCTCGTTTATCCGAACTTTTTCGTTATCCGAACAAGCTTCGGTCCCGATGTGTTCGGATAAACGGGGTTTTACTGTAATAATACATACAGTACACATATACAAGTCTAAAGAATGTTTGGATCTAAATGGATTGTTGGTTGCAGGTTACATGCAGTTGTTTCTTCCTTCCTTATTTCTGCCTATTCCTGCTGTATTAAATTAAACTGTAACAAGATACAGAGCTTCACATTGAGTTAGTTGTTGGGTTGTGTAGAAGAAATTGTCAACATTATAGTATCTTTGAAGACTTTGATACATCCTTAGTCCTGGTTGACTCATAGAAGTGCTGGGTCCTCTCAAGATATCCATGCTACTTTTTCATGAACTAAGCACCTGGTCAGTCTATTTCAAATTTACCCATGACCTGTTCACTTGACTGAAGTTAAACAAAGCTTCCAGACTCAGATTGTGACTCTGTCTGAAATTTTGCCTGTAGTAATTCTTCTCATCATGCAGTAGCTAAGGAGCCAAGGAGCTAAGTAGCCAAGGACTCTCAGAGCAGACTAGCATGCTGTGCTGCAATTTCAGGATCCTTGTTCATCTAATGCTGTACACTTTGTGTTCTGTGGTGTGAATATCCTTTTCTAAAAGAGTGATGTTTTGATGTCAAGTGTACAGCTCTGCATCTTTTGCATTGAAGTATGTATACTAGGTTCATATCAGCTGGTGTATTACTGAATTCATACAATAGAAGAAATTTCACTGGAAGTTTGGTAGCCCTGTGTTAACCTACAGTATAAGTATAACCTTCAAACCCAAATTCAAAATTCTTTTGGTATAAATATTGGTAGGTTGTTGAAGTTTTTCTCAGTGTGGTTTGCTATTTGCATAAAGTTCCAGTAACAGTGTTTGAATTTCATAATTTTTCAATCTTTCCACTAGTTGAGTACTTGTATCCCCTCCTCCTCCCCCTCCCCCCCCCCCACCACATTCCCAAATGTTGGACTCCTGTTGCTATCTCACTTGACTGTGGTATCATAGGAACATAAATGGAAAAAAAATTAGGAATGTTTGAAGCTCCTTGCAAAGAAAGTTTGGTATTTGCAGGGAAATGTGAGCAGTTAGAAGGTAATATTGCTTGTTTTGTATGTGAAAACATGTAAAAATTGTGGGGAATTTGACTTGCTAACTAGTAAATAGACATTTTTCCAGCCCTGTATAGGAAAGCTATTAGTGCAGACCCTGTGGGGTCATCCTTGCATGTGGAGACACATCTTCTCAATATTGGTCAGTCAAGGGACAATGCTTTACCTTGTAAATGGCCTTGGCAGGTTTACTTTGAACTTTTATCATTGTTTTGATTGGAAGCTTCCTGCTTTTACATGTTCATGTTTGAAGCAATTTGGACAATTTCTCTGTCATATATACCATACTTTCACTTGGTGTAGTCCTGTAGAAAGCTTTCTCTTTATTTGGGAGGTCTGCCAATAAGATCAACACGAAGCAGTGTTGTTGACACAGTATCTTTTTCTGGAGTATTGCAAGACCATAATTGCCTCAGCTACAGTCCTGAGTGGACATTTTACAAATCACTTCATGGTTTGGTATGAAAAAGAAGTTATACTTTACCATTATTGTGAAGTGAATATCTTTCTGATAGCTTGACTGCCCTTTCTGATGAATTTATGCCTTACTACTGTCAACAGTGTCACAGATATGACAGGAGATATACAGTAACGCTGAAACGGGTTCAGCGGGGTTCCCACATGTCTGCCTTTTCACATGCATAACTAGTTTGAAAGGTAGATTTTTAAGTGTGTACTGTACAATACTCTAGTCCACCCAACTTTAAAGGTCTATGGACATGTAAATGTCATACAAGCCCATTTGATGTAACAAAACATAAAAACATTGAAAATAGTCACAATTTCCATCCAAATCTATCAGATATTGACCCTTTTACAAGGTAATTATTGTGTTTGCACTTACATCATGAATAAACATTCACAAGCTACAAATTATGCATATTTGTAACATGGGAAAGAAGGACTCATCAGATATGTGTTATCATTTGTTTGACAACCTTCATTCCAAGGACAGTTATAATGTAGGCATACCTGAGAGGCTTATTTTGGAAGTAGCTATTGACTGCTTGGAAAAATCCACATTAAAACCAAACTAGAAACTAGCTCGTATTAAAGTAATTAACAGAATAATAATTTATAAAGCATTAACAAAAGAAATACAGACCTTGTTCAACATTTCACATCACATTTTTTTGCATAGCTAATGAAAAATCTCAGAAATGGCCATACTTTGCAAAGGTACATCTTGAGAGCAGTAAAAGATATTCAAAAACACCAATGGATATTTCATTAGGGCATCTTAATTTAGCATTGTTGAGTAAAATAGCAGTTTTAATAACATGTCCACAGGCATTTTACTTTGAAGCTTCAGCTAAATCTTTAGTATCCTTTCATACACCACTTACTGTAGTACAGTATTTTCCATGATATTCCAGAACATACATTGCATATTTATTACAAACCAATGATTTATGCTGTATTAATTTGACAAACATTCTGTCACATGATAGAAAAGAACCACACATAACTTCTCAAGTTACCACAGGTCATGAGAACATGCTGTTTTAAATTAGGACAGTAACTAAAATTGCACTTGAGAGTTTAATGAACATGTCAAGACAGTATATTCTGCCTTTACTTGTCAAGATTCTTCTTTATAACTTGTGCAATAACATACAATATTAATATCCCTGAGTCTCCTAGCTCGTCCCCTTTCCCATTTTCAATGTATTTCTGTAAACACAGTGGCTGGAGTGGGCAGTCACAGGCTTGGTGCACTTGGAACGACTTTCAATTAATAACGCATTGAAACTGGAATCTTCTTTGAAGTCTTGTGTAGAAAAGTTTCTCTTTCCTCTTTCCTTTCTTCTTTTTCATATACGACCCATGAAGACCAACATGGAACATGCTCTGTGTATAGCTCTGTTTCTCATATGAAATGAGCAAGCCAGGGTTCTTTGTTTGGTCTAGAGAAGTAAACAGCGGACTGCTTGTTTCTGCATTGATATCAGAAGTTTCTTTTGATTGATCAATGCTACAAAATGCTCTGCCAAGAGACAATCTTAAAAAGAATAGAGATGCAAAAATTGTTCCTCTGAAAAGAGTGGACATGATGTGCACAACAAAGACATGCTTTAAAATGTACAATTGAAAACATCTTGCAGTATGGTCTTTGGTATACTGCATTTAAAAATTTAAAAAGTGAGGGCAGTATACGTACTGTGCATGCACATTATATTGTCTCAGGCAACACTTTGAATATAGCAGAGCATAGCTGTTCTTTTACTGAGTGCAAGCAAATACTGCTAGCACAAATGCTACATTGCATCCTCACCATGGCATTCCTGTTAATCTATTTTGAAAATGTTGTACCTTTAAACCCCCTCTCCAAACCAAGCTTTACAAAGCTGATCAAGGCCAGGCCCAAAGCAACCCAGCATGTCACAAAACAACCAAGTGCCATGGCCCAGGCACAGAGGTCATCAGCAAAAAACAGAAGACTGGCCTTACAAATGGAAAACAGACCCTCAGTAAGAGCAGCCTTAGGGCTGAAACAGGTATGTTTCATGTTCTGTACAGTTTGATTAAAAAGCTCAAAGTGTACAGTAATAATTTGGCTTATGTACTGTACTACTGTCTAAAAGTGGTTCACAGCAGGAGGGAACATACAGTACAGTTGTATATATGGGAACAGTTATTTTTGCAGTTTATCTATAAAGTGTTATCATACAGAAACTCTAAGGTGAACATTTTGGGGGCATGACTTAAAGAAGTTAACATTGATTTGATTGTAACTTATAGCAAAATTGTAGTAGTATGGAGTCAACTATGCTTTTTACACCACAGTTAAATACTATTTTTATGACACGGTGGTGTGCAGAAAGGAAAGAATTAACTGTTATCCCTACACTTAACATATAAACTACAGTACAAGGTGGTATTGTAAATATTATAGCAGAGTTCTGTGAAGTAGGAACAAAAAGTACTGGGAACGGCAGGAAGGCAGGAAGTGGCCAATGGTGGCAAGTGTAAAAAGCCCTTGTTGTCTTATTCCTGTAATTAAATAGTTCTTAGAAGTTGGTAAAATTTATCATGTTAGGTATACAAAGTATTAAACGTACAATGCTTTTATCTGCAGTAGATGAGGTTTTCCTTTAACAATTGTTTTACTTGTATTGTATGAGATAAATGGTTTTGGGATAAAATCATAGATGAAAAACATTGTATGTGGTTGTGTGTCTTCTTGATAACACTTCATTTGTTGGGAGCTTACTTTGCTAGATATCAGTAAGACGCAAGGGGAGACCTTCAGATTCTGTAGTATTATGTTGTATAAATCATGTTTTTGTGATGAAGTCATCGTATAACTAATAAAACTTGCTTTGAATTTTTTGTCCCCAAAGAGACTTGGCACAAAACCCATTGTTAGTGGAGCTTTGAAGGGTAGACTAGGACAGATCCGTGGACGAGGAGGTATCCGTGGAAGGGGAAGGAATATAAGAGGTACTAATGTTAGAGGAACACTCAGAATGGCTTCTCAGAGAGGAAGGGGAAGAGGCAGATTACAAACTACTGTAAGAGGGGGCATCAGGAAGAATACAGGGGGCTACCAGGTGCAAGGGTCGCTCAGAGGGCAAGGAAGGAGAGGTCGAGGTGGAAGAGGATTTAACAGAGGAGGTGAGCATTTTTTAAACCTTTCAGTAACCATAGTTTCTCAGCAAAATTATTTTCTACCATCCATCAATTCATATGGTTTTTTCTCCAAACTATACAACATTCAGGCTCTTGAAAAGCTCTGTAGAGAGTGCCAGTGGGCTATCCAGCTTTGGGAAAGGTGAAATTGTTCAGAGCTTGTTATACACACAAAAAGAAAAAAAACCTGCTACATAAAAATCTGTACCTTCCAAGATTATCTGATTTGATTCTAGATAATGGTTAGACTTGGATCACTAACATAACTATAACTAACACTTAATATCAATGTGACTTTTTACAAGACCCTAAGTCTATGCATTTAGTTTGGTGTATGTAAATGTGAAAGAGCCATACCCCCTTTGCCCCAAGTCAAACAAAATTCACTCTTTGTTTACATTTTTGGTGGATAAGACATTTCTTGACTTTTGTTTTGTTTTTACAGGAAGAGGAGGTCAGAAGAGAGTGCAAGGACAGAGAGTCCAAGGTTTGTGAACTTTTGCTTGCAGACATCTACCACCTCCCTTTAAATGATTTTGTGGAGACTTGTAGGACGTATGAGCTTTCAAATCATTCCAGTAATGTTTTAGTGATGTAGGAAATTTTCACAACTTTGGAGTTTGGATAGTGAAAATCTTGTTAGAAACCTGGAACCAGGCTACTCTCTGCCCTGACAAACCTTAAAAGAACCCTCAATAAGTATGTGATTGTTATTACTCATATTGCCACTTTCTGCATGCGGTACAGTACAGTACATCAATACCTAGTATGAGTAAAGTGGTTTGATGTTAGTAAAGGTCTTTTCATTTTTTCATTAATGCGAGTAAGAAAATTTGTAAGTAGCAGGAATGCAAGTCTTATATTTCTCGGTTGACAAGTGGAGACAAATTTGATCTAGTATGAGTACATGCTTTCTACAAATCAGCTACAATGTTTGTAATGCTGTATTTTCAGTTGTCAACAGAGGAGGTGGACGAGGCCGAGGGAGAGGAATGGGCCGTGGAAGGGGAAGAGGAAGGGGTAGAGGTCGCGGTAACGCCAGCCAGTCCTTAAGCCGTGAAGATTTAGATAATCAGCTTGATGCATATATGGCCAATACAAAGGCATCACTGGATGCTGAACTGGATGCTTACATGGCTGACACAACTGAATGAAGCATCATACTATTTATCATTCTTGTTTTCTGGATTGGACGATTGGGACTGCGAGATGGTTCAAAAAGATAAGAATATGATGCTCTGAAGCACACTAGTCAAACACAAAATTTTTACATTGTAATGAAATACAGAGAAGGTTGTAGTATGGTGTTTCCACTTTTTTTTGGGCTAAGTTGTTGGCAACCTGTAATGACATAAGGATCTTTCAAAACTAGTTACCTTTTCATGTTTACTTACAATGTAAATAAAACTAGAACTTGTTGCAGCCGTTACAAATTCTCAGATGTTTAGTCTTAGTGTCAAAGTGATCTGTTTGTTTCAAAGTGATTTGTTTGCTGTTCAAAGGAAATCAGTTTTGCACTTGTCACTGTCATTTTGAAATTTAATTTCACTATCACCTTCAGTGATGTGATTTGTATTCAGAATTCAGTTTCAGTTAACTCTTTGCTATATATTAGCAAAGAGAGAATTTTTTCAAATGTCTGCACTGACAGTCATTCATGGCATGTTAAACAGAACCTGCCAACTCATTTTTCAAGGGCGACATACAGAAAAGTCAGCAGATAAGTTCAAGATGATAAGGGGGTCCTCTTAAAGCTTTTGTGTCATTCTTTAGATTAGGGTTGGTATACGTAGTTAGTTGTAGCCTTTAATAAATTTATTCACCAGCTTCTGTTAAGATTTTGATTTTTTAAGAATTTTCTCAGAATATTGAAAGTACTTAATATGCTGTAGGTTCCTCACCACTGTGGGTTACTAGCAGTTCATTTTTTTTGTTTTTTGTTTTTTGTTTTTTTGTTTTTTCTTTTTTTTTTGTTTTTTGCTATCTGGGCTTCCTTTGACCTACTGTGTCATTTTGTTTGTCATTTTCCTTACCATGTGTACACAAACATAGTTCAGTGTGACAGTATTAAATGAATTTATACACAAACATGTGATGGAAGTAAATTGAAAATCTTTGACAGCTCATAAAGTTTAACTCCCCTCCCCCCCCCTCCAAAAAAAAAAACCACAAACAGAAAAGGGAAAAATATGTGAAACCTGATTACAAGAGTCCACCCTCAGACTGGCACATCCAGTGGTCCCATTTTGACTCAGAACAACCTGATGAACATTACTGTATGTGTGATATATAGTGTGTAATACATTTTAAGGGTCATTATAGTTTAGTCTGCCAGTAATACCAGCTTCTCATGGAGTGTAGGATATGTGATGATCCCAAGTGAGTTTTGACTTAGTAACACCAAAGAATTCAGTGTTATTGACCCTTTTGATGAAGCGTTTGACTGTTTGAATGTATTTTATTCCTTCATGGAAGGCAGGCAAAATGATTGGGTACAATGTTATTGCATTGCCTCTCTGTATAAGTTGTAGATAGTCAGCAAGGCCAGAAGTGTTCATAGAAAGCATTCTACCAACTTTCTGATAAGAGGTTATGCTTTGTAGTGGAGGATGCTCAGATATTACTGGACTTTCCTGAGTAACGTTACCTACAGTGTGGAAAATGAACAATGCAAACATTGATATGCAATAAATAAAGTGACTTGTGACACTGTACTCACAGACTTTTACTAAGCTGTTGTGATGCCATCTGGAAACACACCATGCCTAGTTAATTGAGCTGCAGTATAATAGAAAATCCTTAATGAACTATCAGGTAAATAATACCATCATAGCAGAAAATTTCTATGGGTCGTGACATTTCTTAATAATCACAATGTCCCTGATATTTGTCGGAGTTAAGAAATTTGGTGTCCATCATCAATTTTTTCAGTTTTTAAGAACTTGGTTATATGCAAAATGTGCTTAATATTCCACAAAGTACATAGATTATCTAATTTGCACAAGGTGGTCTTAATACATTTATGAAAAGTGATTTCCTTGCCCCACTAGGTTGTTCTAAAAGTCCCAGTAAAGTTGTATTATATCCAAGTATATGCATTGTAGAATTTCATTGCAATTACTGTAGTGAAAGCTTGCTTTCTTTGTTTTTTGTCTGTTTGCACCCAGTAAGTTTGTAGATTGATGCAGAACTTCTATAAGTGATCACAAGAATAAGCATACTTTTTCTGCTGGTACACTGTACCAATAAACTTTATAGATAGGTGCATAACTTCTACAAGTTATCACGAAAGCAATGCTGCATTTGTAGCTCAGATGTAAACTGTATCTTATATAGTTTCACACTTTTGCACTTCATTTTAACTTTTCTTTCTGTGAAAGTTTTTGATATGTACATTTTTCTATCTCTCATCATTTCTCTCAAAGCATGGTCTAAATAAAAGTTTTGATTTAAAAACGTGTATTGTGTGCTGTAAAATGGCAGAAGTGGTTTTAAGTTTGTAGTTCATGATAACACTAGCCTTTTAAAGGTTGTGTGACATGAAAATAACATAGTTGGATATTTGATGTAAAAAGCATTAAATATCCAGAAAATAGCCACAATTCCCATTAAAATCCATCAAATATTGACCATTTTACAGGTAAATTTCTATTTCACACTTGTACCATGAACAAACATGAGCTAAATATGCAAATATGTGACATCGAAAGAGGGACCTACCATATATGGCACATGTTAGCCTTTGTTTTTTCAACCGTAATTTCAAGGACACTGGTAGCATTGTTACTCCCCGAGGGGTTTATTATAAAATTTAAAATTTTTCCTTGAAAAATATTGATATCACTCACCAAACTGTAATCTGTATGATCAGTAATTAAGAGATTATATAGGGTTAACAAAAGAAATCTTCACACTGTGCAGCAATCCACATCATTCTTTTTTCATAGGCAATTAAATTCTTCAGAAACCATCAAACTTTGAAGAGAACGGTTTGAGAACGGTAAAAGATATTGAAATAATCAATGGATCTTTGATTGGAGGACTTAATTCTTTAAATGACAAGTGAAACAGCTCTTTTTGGTGGCATATCACACAACCTTTAAAGGGAGCAACAGTTTTTTGTTCTGAAGAAATATATCCATTGCAAAATTGTAAAAGGCATTTTGGAGGACATTTGATCGGGAGCCTGTGGCACCTGTCATGGTGGGAGAAAAGTACTTTCAAAATGTTAGTGCCACACCCACTTACAAAGAAGAAGCATATTGAGTCCTTTAGGCCGATGCACACTGCATCAACCTGACAGCGACATAACTGTGATGCGACTGAAAATCAATGGGTCTGTGCAGTGTGTAGCAAACCTACAATCAGACTGTGACCCTTCAACTTTGTGACAAGCTGGCCACAATAACCACCAACTCAGCCACACATCGCGATAAGTTGGATCAGGTCGAATTTGGGTTGATGCTGTGGCACCACTCTTTAAGTGTTCCTGTGATATATACATGATGGCCAATGCAGCCCATTAAAGATTGGTCCTGAGATTCATTCAGGGTGTAATAGTTTGACACTTGATAGTAAACTAACTAACAAAAGTGCTGCCAGTAGTAGGATTTACCCTTGAGTGCACACAATTAATTGCACCCAGCCATGTGTCATTGTAGACATACTGACAGACTCTACAAGCTATTTATAGTGCATAAATGCTATTGTGAACATTTGTAGTCCACCTTCTTTGGAAGTCAACTGGTGGTTATCTAAGAATCAATTTGTGCAGTAGAGCGTTCAATGAGGCTAATGTTACAAACTCAGGTAGATTTTTAATCTCGCCTGTTTTTGGCCAAAAACAGGGGTCTCGGGTGAAATTCCTTATGGGCTTAGAAGATCGTAATGTAATTTTTATGCTGTGAAACATTGTTCGAGGTGCTTCAGCCGGATATAAGAGAAAATGTTCAGTTCAGCTGAACTTTTTTCCTTAAAAGTATCTTTATTGATGACTGTGAACCTAAATACTGTATATCAATGGTAACATAACTCCATTCTTAGACAACATTTCACCCCAGGAAATTGCGGTCTGGATGGTATCTGATTGGACAAATTTCCCTGTAGATAATTTTCTTCCAGGCAATTCTCCACCATGACAATGGTTCTTAACCAAGACAATTTTCCTCTTTTACAGTTTGAAATGTCCAGGGGTGAAATGGTCAGGGTGGGAACTGTTCATGGGGGAATGATGTAGGGAGAGGGGGGTCTGTCCAGGCATGAAATTATTTTGCATGTAACTGAAAGATTGTCACATAATTAAGAGCTATTCTTAATTTGTGATACTGGAGTATACTAATTCAAATTGAGTGACCGCCAGCATTTTCCCTTTAAATGGGTTTGTACTAATCTCAGGGATACTTGTTGCAATTTGGCAAGTCATAATGCCAAATGTCATAAACCTCAGGCTGTGTGGGTACATTTCCAGTGTTAATACAGGAATCCTCCACTTGTAGTTTGAAGTTGGGGACCTACTTGGCTGCTTCCTATGAAATTTTTGTCCAGGAAAAAAAAAATTAGAATCAAATGTTTAATTAAAAAATGAAAAAAAAAAAAGGTGGTTGCTTCACTGACCAACAGGTTCAATTCATTACTGCAACCACAACAATAAGAGTCTTGGAGTCACCTACACTAGCTGGTTGCAAATCGATAACATCATTTCTCTTCTTCATACCCACATCAACTGAAAGTCATTAAAGGGATTTGCTAGTGACAAAAATCAATACCTGATCAAAAAATGCAGAAAATTCTTCTCATCTAGGATGTGAAAACCGCATCTCAATAGCTTGTAGCGTTTGGAAGATATCATTTTCAAAGAAATGCAATTTTTTTCTCAAGGCGAAGTGCATCATGGGAAACTGTGATGTCATCGCGGCACATTAATTTGACAATGCCTTGAATTTCTTTATGATAGTGACATCGCTGTAGGGAATATTTATCAACTTTGTTTACTGTGCCCTACATATGTTGTAGATTTATGCTAAATCTACATGGAAAGATATTCAAACATTCCAGCAGTATCAAATTTCAAGGACAACAGGACATTCAATTATGAAGAAAAAGAAAAGAAATCTGAGGCAATGTGCCCACTTTACATAACATTCTGTGACCTTGATGAGAAGTGGAGGTATTTTTGGACAAAAATAAGCAGTCTTTAACGTTAGATATCTCGAGTTAGGAAAAGAGTATTGCTACGGGGTTTGAAGGGCATGAACTGGAATATTTTTCTCTTTCACATAGGATCCTAATGAAAAGCCACTGGAAAATGCCTTTTAATTCTGGAGCCTCAACCAAGAATTTCATAGCCAACTTCCTCATCCCAGACAGCAGAAATCTTATTAACCATTCCCCAAAGTGTGTTAACCACCTCTTTGTACAAGGGCCCTGTTGCCTTAGGAAATTCAGTTGTGACTGAGGGTGATTTAAATACCAGTTCTTGTAATCTGAGCACTCGTGCATGCCACCTGTACAATGTAGGCTCTTCTGCATAGGTGCAGGAAGCTGAAGGATAGAGGAGGGTATAAATGTCATCATTTTGGACTGCTGTTCTGGGACACATTTTAAGGAAAATTACTGCAAATTTTTGACTTTCTACAGAGGGAACAAATAACAGGTTATTGTCCTGGAATTGTTTTTACTGAGGGAACAAATAAGGGGTTATTGTCCTGGAATTGTTGGGGGCAGAATCATACTCCTCTCCCACCACACTTTTGACGGCAGGGTTCTCCACTGGTCTGTTTTCTGTCCGGGGGCTCTTGTGATCGCCGTCCTGGGGAGGGGTCTAAGGGGAGGGGGTGTCCCCTCCCCTTTGGGAAAATTTTTAACAATTTAGGAGGGCTTAGATCGCAAATGGTGCAATCTACGGCCTTGTTCTTAGCCTTTTCTATGTGTTCAAATCTGGGCATTTTGTGGTCATTTTTTTTTTGCAAATTGCATTTTCTAAATATCTTTGACTTTACTTGCAAATCTGAAGCTCCAGTGTCCACTTGGACGAATTCAAGAATGAAGTAGTTCACTTTAATGGAAAGTTCGGGTAAAAATCGGGAAACCTAGGGGACATTTCAATTGAATGGTTTCATTTAGTGTATGAGTTTGATGGTAAATGATTCCTACTGTGGAAGCATATGAAAGAAATGCAGTAGCCTAAGTGCATATTGAATGATATAAGAGCTCAGGTGCAAGTAAGCTGGGTTTGCATCTCTGATGTTTTATTATACACTGTTTGTCATGAGTATTTGAAATCAGATATAAAAGGCAGTCAAATGACTAAGTTGTGGTGTTTGTGACTGAGTGTACAGACAACTTCTTGACCGGGTGGGTCAATTTTCTGTGCGGGCGGCAAAGTTTTGTCCGGGCGCTAAAGTAGTGTGGCAGATTTTGTACGGGCGGAGCCCCCGGACAAAACAGCTAGTGGAGAACACTGGACGGGGATGTAACCCTTCCAGCCACCTGCTCCCTACACCTGTGCTGCACTGTTTTTCATCAAGTTTGAATTCGACATCTTTTTGTGTCAATTGTGTGAATTACTGCTGCCTCAAACCTGAAATATGTGTACAGGATGCTGAAAGTCTTGCCTTTAAAGTGGTAAGCTTTGTCAATGGAAGTAAGTAGTGTAAAGTACAGGAATCAGCAATAATTTTCCACAATATTCTTTGAGGAACAAATCCAAACAAAATAAACTTCATGAAGTTTGTATTTATCTGGAAAGGAGTTGGCACAATGTACTAAAATGGTTTCTCCAGTGTTTTCAGCTATGGGCCACATTTGGTTGAATTTTTCCTCTATCATCGTACTAGCCACCAGGTCACTGTTGAGGGCAACCCAAGCACAAGAGCTCTGAAAATGTACCTGCATAGCAGGTAGTGAAAAGTCTAGGGATTCTGAATTTTGGGGTGTGGTTCCTTAATATGCACCCCTTTCTGATCAAAGCCAACCTCAGCCCCACTGAGGTTTGAGCTGAGGTGAGAATGTTTGACATTCCACATCTACCAGATAACAGGAAAATGTGCTGTACAATGACAAGTTGCCACTGTAGTTCCATACACCAGTCACCAGTATGTGGAGAAAATGCACATCCTTAACTGTCCTAGATCAGTGCCCTAGCTTCGCTGTTTCACAGGGGCGGCCCGCCCCGCCCCTCTTTTCGCCCGCCCTGCCCCTTCTCTTGACTTCCTATCCCCGCCCTGCCCCTTCTTTCATCCGCCCTTGTAATTTTCCGCAGGGTTCTGCACTGCGCCAAATTATTAAAACGGCAGAGACAAGACAGCTGAACACGTTTATATGTCAGTGGTTATGCTTACTATAGAAACGTACAGCGTGTTCTTCACATTGCAATCTATTATCGAAGCACCATGCATTGACCTGCGATCCCAAAGTTGTTTGTTCAGCTTCTAGCTACGGAATACGACAATGTTGTGTGTCAGAAGCCCCGGAGACCTGCTACGCAGGCTAATTCAACGACCAGCCTTCAAAAATTTCCCATACTTACAGTGTGGAAAAACGCTCGCATCTGAGCGAACTTTCTCACGTGCTGTACGTACTGTAGGTTAACGCCTGTTGTCTCGAACTCCAGTCTCTCAACTGCACTTGCGCAAATCATACCGCTGTTCGCCGTACGCCAAACTCAGCATCTTATATTTAGGAAAAGTTTCTCGCATATTTATGGCATAATTTAGTAAAGTCATCTACGCGATTTTGTGGGAAAAGGTTGCAAGAAGCTAACCGAGGTCTATACAGTATGCACTGGCTTGACATGAAGTAGTGAAGTTGCTGGGCGGGTTTCGTAAACTAGTTCAGTGTTTATAAAGCTTGCAGCTATGCTCGCGGACTACAACCAACCAATGAGTTCGGGCAGCTAGGCTAGCTGGGGCCCAGCAGAAGGCTACTCATTACATGTAAAACGTAAGATGGCTTCGCCAAATGCAGGCGCTCTCAGATGTAGTCTGAGTTGCATGGTACACGTGTACACATAGTACACAGGTGAACATCGTTATCAACAAACTATTCAGTGACTTGATCGCAACACTGCCCCGTTATAGCGAAGTCACATTGCAAATGGGTCAACACGAATACTTATACGCCCCTTGTGCCTCCATTTTAGGGTAGGGGGAAGGTTGAATGCAGCATAACGGAGAGAACGTTCATGGTGGGAGATAAGATGGAGGCATAACTGAGCAACAGTTTTATGTGCCTGAAATTTAGAAGTTGAATGCAATGTATACCGTACTTCTACCGCCCAATTGCATGATGATCGGGGCTCTTGTATAAAGTTTAATTTACATGCGAGGCATTTTTACAGCACCCGAAAACTTTCATACAAAGCAGTGACTGCATCTAATCCGTATACACCAGTGACTGACAAATATAAATGGCTGACGTTGTGGACAGCTTCCTGACCTCATATTTTCCAAGTTTACAATTAGCCTATAACAGCAGTGCTGGTATACAATAAAAGTATGAAAATACTGTAGAGTCGTGGGGATTTCACCTTTTATCGTCTTTAACAAACACGCCATAACCTCAGCTAAAGCAAGCTACTGAGTTAGTTATTAATAATCAGTCCTGTGAATGACAACATTTTACTGACTGACAGATTATGTAATCAATCATGGACCGTCATAGATGCGATCCCACTTTCCTCGGCTGTGTATGCGCTGAAACAATAAATTCTGGTCTTTCAAAACTTTTGCGGTTTAGCAAAGGAGTAGGACTGCTGTAATATGACATTCCACAAAATGAAACAGGCTGTCAAGTGAACACTTCTGGGCCAGTGATCACATGGGTAAAATCTGGGTTGCCATTTAAGATCCAGATAATTAATGGGTGATTTCTTAATCACAATCACCACGTTAGGGGAGCTGGTAAGAGGTGAAACAGGGTTTAAATATAATTCAGTGGTTTCATGTTGAATTTTTGAATCGGCTGGTTTGTCTCAAGAATGTACGTATGTACGTGTAAGTCAGTAACAACCAGTGTCTCTGAAGACACATGAGGACCTTAAAACAAGAAGTACCATTTTGGGGTTTATTTGTGTGCCACGTACGACAGACGAGGCAATACGGTCAATATGCTAGCCATTCAAAAAAGAGAGCTTGATGAAGATTGCACATACAATTTTGGGGACATTGTAGAAGTGAATCAAGACACGTATCAAGACACAGTATGTAGTCTGTAGTATTTATTTAGTAATTAATATGCAGTCAAGAAATATTAAAGGTAAAGACAAAATAATACATATAGGCTATCTATCTTACATTCACATTTTTCTCTCATTTATTTGTAGTGGCTAAAAACTGGAATCTGCATATTCTGTGGCTCAGATTCTTTCAGTCTATGGGTGTTGAAAGGTAAAAAAGACCATATTCTGGGTTGAGAGAGAAGCTAAAACCCAGGAGCTTCCGGGGCTTCACCCCCTGGACCCCCGGCCAATGGTGCGCAGCGCTTCGCGCGCGCAAATTCTGCCCTCCTAATGTTCCTCCCCCCTGCCCCTTTTTCACTGAAGCTAGGGGTCTGTAGATTGTGGAAAATTGCACCCTCAGAACACAAATTTGTCACTAGGACTCTGTATCTACCAAGTATGGTCATCAGTAAGGGGGAAAATTGGCACCCCAAATGCTCTAGAAGAGAGAAAACCCCACTTTCATAAATTTGTACATAAAATTATGTGTGCACCATGTGTGTGAATCACCAGTTGGGCTGTGGAAGAAAATGTGGCATCCTAATGCTCTAGATTGCACTCTGGAAATTGCATGCACAAAAAATGTCCTTGAATATTCCACAAGCCACATAAATGGACATTCTGGGCCACAAATGGCCAGCAGGGCACTACTTGAGAACCTGGATGGTAGAATGTCACTGCATGTTACCAACACATCAATGAAAACCAAAACAATGGCTGTATACACTTCTTTGCATGTATTGTACAAAAGCAATGGAAAATTTCTTAATTTTTCTAAGTTGCAAATCTCCAAATGTGCCATGAGGAAGCATTTCTGAATAGGCCAATAGTAAGATTGAAAATAACAAGAATTGTAACAGCCAAATTTGTGAATTATGATGAAAAGTTTTACCTCTTCTTTGACAACATACTAATTGCTACTCAGCAATTACTGAAATTTTAAACATCTATGTATGTCCACCTGAATTTATAATGAAAAGACTATACAAAAGTCTAATTAAAAATAAAACACCCAAGGGATGACAGATATCACTAACAAAATTTTAAAACATATGCCATGAATTGAAAGAAGTCATATATTGCAAAGCCTGATGTATATCATCAAATCAAAACATTGTTGATAACTTCTCCAAAGAAGTGCAATCGAAAAGTAAATTGTGTACCGGAAAATATAATACAGTTCAATGTAGAGAGTGGGTTTAACTAATACGAACATCTCCCATACAATTCAAAAATATTTTTAAAAATTTCACTGTCAGAACCTTTCCATACATTTGCATGATGAAACTAAAGGTGTGGCAAATCACATACAGGCTGAATCAGTACTTTCCTTTCACCTTGTAGAAACTATCAAACACCAAAAGTGATACTACTAATTTAACATCTGTAGTAAACATTAATAACGGCACTACCTTGATAATTCTTCTTTTGTATCATGCTGGATGAGAAAAAGGTTGTTAGTGGAAGATAACAATGAAAAAGGCTTTGTGATCAGTTTCGTAATTAGATCACACATATTTCTTGTTAGTCCAAATAGGTTGAAGAATGTGTTATGATGCGAATGACTTAATTGTTTTGTATGAGACCCTTATTCTCCTTTTGAGAAGAAACTGTAGTCACCTTACTAACAGGCTTCGACAAATCCCCCGCCCGACAGTCCGGGACAAGTAAAAAGTTACTCGGACAAGTACATTGTTCAATATCATAGCCCGCCGGGCAAGTACCCTTGTGCAGTCTCCTCCAAAGGAGTCTAAAGGCATATTAAGAGTGAACAAGTAGATATTCATGTGGACAAGTAGACTAAGAGAACAGCTTGCCTGATGGACAAGTAATGAAAAAAGAATTTGTTGAAGCCTGCTTACTAATAAAACTGAAAGAATAGTGACAGTAATACAATGACCCTCGGTGATGTCAAAAAACTCAGTACAGCTACCAGCAGTATTGCCCAAATACAGTAATGAGTTACTACAGCCCAACATTAACACATATTAGGGAAAACAGTTCCTGCCATTCTTAACATGCTGGATAGCTGTTCCTTCCTTCCCATTCAAACTACTTATGACCTACATGCAGTATCCATACAGTCCATAAACAGAGGAAAAAATCACTGCAGAAGGTTTTCAAGCCAGTTTGGAGCACTACTTCTCTCTCTCTCCCAGTAATAAGTCAAGGTCACAGAACATGAACTACTCAATATCGACAGTAATTACACGTTGCAATTTGAAAACTGAAATTCTTTCCTCTTAGCATCGTGAACAAGAAGAGTCACATGAGCCACTGATGATTATCACAACTATGTCATGTTATAAGCATGTTATCATGACTTAACAGATCTTTCACAAGGTCACAAAATAGCACAACAGTTTGCACAGACACTTGAAGCCTGGGGGCAAACAGATATCATTTTTGCATACCACCTTATGCAAGCTTGACAAACACAGGTACCTAAATTACCTTGAGCTTCTTTAAGCACTTTACAATACATGGCTCAATGACTGAAACTTAAAACCGTAACTACTTTTTCAGAATGTGAACTGAATGGGAGTACTTTTGCAAATTTTCAGCTCCAAACAAGCTTTGTGCACATTAATAATGACACATTGCATCCTCTCTGATCAGTAAGCACACTTAGCTTTCTTGCTCAGGGCTTTTTATCATCAGCTTCAGCTGGTCCCTTTGGCAAAGAACCATTGTTGCCTTCTTGTGGTGTCAAATTTATGCCCATTGCTACTGCCTCTTCTTGGCCCTTCCCCTTGGCCCCTTCTACATTCCCCTCAGGATGCATAGTACCTGGTCCTGTGTGCTGTTCTTGATGGACTGGTAAGGGTATTGTCTGCTTGACATTTTGTGTAGATGGTACCATTGAGGGCACTGGCATACCCTGTGGGTTTCCTGCTGGGCCGGTCATTGGTATTTGTGTCTCTGATGGCATAAATGGGGGCTGTGCCTCATCTGAATACAAAGAGATGACCAAAAATAGAAATGAACAGGTGCTGTGGTTGAGTGGATGAAAACAATAGCATTTCAAGTGGCAGATATTCCTGCCCCCACCATTTCATGAAAAATTTTTTTCCTCGAGTTTCCTCAAGATGAATTTCAAGACAAAAATCACAAAGACACCTCTGGAGGTTATGATTCCACTGCACAACAAAGAAGATAGAAAAATTCTGAAATCATTTATTTTTAGGTTATTCTCTTTTCCAGTCAATTAACAAAAAGCAAATAAATAGTTCAATCATCGGGGAAAATGATAAACAGGAAATTATTTTTTCTTGTGCAACATTTTTTTAGTAGGCCGTTAGTAAATTTGGATCCGAGTAATAGAATATTGGGTGGGTACCCAGGTTAGCCATGCAATCACTTTTGAAAAGCACTGCACCCCAAAGATTTCCCTACAATGTTTGTATTCAAATAGTTGTAGATTCTGAGAACATTTTCATCAAGCCTAATTGGCTTAAATATTATGCACAAGAATTTTGCATTGATGTCACTGATGGACCACATACAGTGCAATCTGGTAACACATATGTTCAAATTGTCTCTTGCCACCTAAGGAACAATGATGACATCATTTGGAAGCCTGTATACTAACAATGAAACCATATGGCCTACTCCCTCCTCCCCACACAAACAGGGCAGCAAAAGAATATAATCTTAGATTAATTTAAAATAAAATTAGCTTAGTATACCATAATGGAGAGAAATAATTAAGACAAATTGTATTGACTATGTCAACAGCAGCCAACCCTTTTAGGGTTTACATCAAATGCATTAGTGTGTTTCACATTTTTGTGGTGTCCCAATTTCATTCATGAGAAGTCTGTTCGGTAGGAGAACTACTCACACTGAAGACTTTAAACTAATGAAAAGTTGCTTACCCTGACCAGAAACTTGGGAGGCTGCAGCAGTGTCTGTTTTGTCCAGCTGTTTGTCCCCGACATTTTCCTCTTCCTGTTTCTTTTCTGTTTCTGTGGGAAGTTCCTCTGTCCTCTCTTTACGAGATCTCACAACCTCTAAGGGGCTTTCCTCTCTTTGTAGCATCTCTCGAAGGGTCAGTGATGGGGGTCCATCGTCGTCATCATCGTCATCAACCTTTGGTGATATCATTTTTCGTTGCTCTTCACCCTTAGGAGGTCCAAGTGGCTTGGCCAAATTGGTCCCTTCCTTTCTCCCCACAACAGATGAAAAGTTAAGATTTTGAGATTGAGGTGGAGGCACCAAAGGTGGTCGTTGAACTGGTGCTGAGTGGAATGGTGCCACAGGGGCAGGCAATTCTGGTATAATTTCATCCCATTTTATTTCAACCTTTTCACTGCATAGCTGCAAATAAATAGCAATATTTGGGGTTTACATAAACAACCCATTACATTTGCAGGAGAATGGGGCCTTTAGTTTGCAAAGGAACAGTTTCTAACCAGTTCTTTATGGAGAAGAGCAGGGGCAATGCATGCACTGCAAAATGAACATCAGGTCACTGCATGCATTTCATCCCACATACTTTTGTTGTTTAATAAATGCTGCCTATGACAATGAAATTTATAGGAAGCAGTTAGACAGTTTAATTCCTACGCAATGACATTAGGACATGTCAATTCCAAACAAGGCATACTGTAAATAAACCTCCCAACACTATGAGTTATGACCCAAAATGGCTACAAAGCTTCTACTCTGGTGCATCAGCTAGACTAAAAACACTCTGAATAAAATGTAACACATTTTTCAGTGTCCCTTTTTTCAAGTGTTTGCCAGGAAAGTTCTTCCATCAAGCTGGTAGTTGTTTTTGCAGAAACTTCCTTTGTGCACTACATGCCAAGCAATGGTGGTGCTCTGCTTAGATGGTACTACACATTAGTCCCACAGAATACAGAATTAAATACTGTTTACCAATGAAAAAGAAAAACAAGCACTGCTGTAAATATCTGGAATAGTCACTTAATAGAATAGTCCTCACTTACTAACACTGTTTTACAACACAGTGACAAAAGCCTCTCCTATACTTACAAACTTAGGTAATTGCCAACCAAACATTTTCCTTTACCTTCTTCATGTCTTGTCTGAATTTTTCACTGCTATCATGAAATTTCCTTTTCTTAGCCTCATGTCTTTCCTCAATCTGTGACAATTCAGTTTCTAGCTTTTTCTGTAAAATAAAATCAAGTGAGGAACACAGTTAACACACATTTCCTTAACATTATTCTATTTACACAATGACAGTAATGTTTCAAAACATCAAATCCCAAAAACAATGTCGATACAGGTGAAACAAGTACACAACTACCTGATGCATTCTCAGGGACTGGACTTGTCTCTTCAAAACCTGCATTCTTGCATCCGTTACCACGGTGCGGGGATCAGGAACAACCACATCTCCAAATATTTCATTGATCAGGCGGTGATTACGATGAAATCTGGCAGCGGCAACATGTTTAGCAGACCAACCATCATCCAGATCTGTGATTCACAAGGACCAATAAGAAAATGGGAATTTTCTATCATTAAAGGCATGCACAATAAAACACAACCACACTCCAACGCCAATGTAAAATGAAAGTATAGAGCAGAGGCTCTCAAGTGCTTTGCACCATGGGCCAGTTTTTCAAGAGTTTTAACTTAATGATTGGAGTAGCAAGAAGTTTATTGCATAGTGTGGTTTCTTATTTATATTTTGGGCTGCTCAAACCTTCCCCCTGCCTTTTTATTGCAAATTGCAGGCTGCACTTGAGAATCTATCATTAAGAGGATATACTGATATTGGGGGCACACAACTGCTTGCGATATGATAATACCAAAGCAATATCGCATTAGCAATGGCCAAAAGGAAGGATAAAAGAAAACGTTAGTTCCTTTGGTTAGTTCATTTCCCTTCAAGAATTCCAATTAAGGCTTTTCAAAAAACTTCTGGGGTGTTTGAGACCCACTTCTCCACCTAAAAAGAGACTACAGATATGTACAGCAAAGACTTGCAATTTTTCCCAACCTTTCTACTCCCACAGTTTGTTCAACTTGTCAGTGTTTTGACATTAGCCTTTTGAATTCTATTTGACATGTCTGAAATGCTTTGCATTCTTCTGCATCATTTAGCATTTCAACTTTTAGGGGAAAATTCTTGGTGAGAAAAGGATGTGAGATAAACTGCAGATGGTTAATATGAAAATGGTCTCCTTTTGTTTTTGGTCTGGGGAGGTGAGGGGAGGGGAAGGGGAGAGGTTTTTTCTTACCATCATCGTCAGGGCCAGACTGGATGCTCATTGCTGATTCAGGTTTCCTGGACATCTTTTCTTCCTCAATTTCCTGTTGTACTGTGAAATAAAGGAATTGTTTCTTACATGTTATAAAAAGCTACATTAGCCCTAATATCACAGCTCAAATATACTGTAAGTTATGAACTTGACATACAAGTAATATGCCCTATGAAATAAATGATTCCATCCCTCAAAAATGTATGGCTTTCCCTATCAGAAATAATCTTCTACATGAAAAATTGAAACATTCAATTTGAGTTGAACTTTCCAAGTGGAATCTTCACAACATTTAGACATAATTTAAAAGCATTTGCAGGTTTCTTCTTCTTTTGTGGTAACTTCCCTGTGGGGCCATTTAGCTTCATATTACCTTGCCTCATCCCCTGAGATGTCAAATAGAATCGTAAATTCAATAATTACCTAACTACAATGTTACAAATTAGGTAACCTTTTACATCAACAGTCATTATGCAGTGAACGAAACTAACTTACGATCAATTCCATATTACTGAGTTACTGAGTTAAACACAATTTTTATATTAATAACTTCAACAGTATTTTCATAATCATCTCAGAGACAAACACTAGACACTACAAAACACATTTACAGTAACATCCTTAAAGGGTCTGTGGCATCCCCCAAATCATATAACAGAATAACCCCATAGTTCTAAATACAACTGGTGACTGCACTGTGAATGGCATTAATTCAAACAACAGCATCATTCTGGGTCTGTCACTGATGACTTGCACAGATAGTGTACCCATACAGCCTACACCCTGCATGTGTTGATATGGCCTTGAGCAATTAAAACTCAGCACAGGTTATTGTCTGGGAGGTGCACTAAACAACTGCTCTTTTTGAAACTGGAGGACGGGCTATGAGCAAACTTAGTTTGAAGAATTTTTACTGTTTGGGGTGAGATTTGCTCCCCTTAAGATTTACTATTGATCACTCTACTTTGATTGACATGAAAACATGGCAAATTCAAATGGTACTGTATCATATGTATGTGAGTAACCCTGACTGGTCAATGACAAGTGCAAATCAGAGATGTGTAAATGACTGTTGCACAGCCAACTTGCTCAGTGTACAGAGAGGCAAGAGAAACATTCATATTCTCAAATTACTACTGATGGTTATAAAACAGTTGTTTCAACAGGAACTGAAAGCTACTTGGACTGTCTTGAGCAGAAGAGGACTGGGTTTGGGCAGTAAAACTGTTTGGCAGTTGTTGAGGTTAGGGGAAATATGAACCACTTTTATTAAGCAAATTTGCCTTCAGAATGATCATTCTAAGTGATTTCATTTATCCCTGTTATCAAAAGTAGGACTAACAAAACAAAGCACCAAAGGCGATCGCTCAGAACCTACAATGTCTGCTATTTCCCGGAAAGCTATTCGATTCTCATTAGCAAATTTCACTTGTTTCTTACCTTTGCCCCTTGCAACAAGAAATGCCTGGTAAGCAGGTGAGTTGTGATAGTTTTTCATGGCTTCACTGTATGTAGCCTAATTGCCATTGAGAGGAGAAAAAACAAACAGTTGTAAGAGAAAAGACTTTTAACATAAAAACTTTAAAAAGTCTGTCAAGCAATCGTTAGTATTGGGAGTCACTGTTGTAGGTCTTATATACACTGATGCTGACTAGACAAGTCCCACCATGGCACTGACAGAAAATAACTTTAGAAACAGGAAGGTTAGATTCCAAGCCAAGGTCACAGTAATGTGGCGATTTCAACAAAAAGGAACCTTGTTTGAACAGTTTTCCCATCAAAACTGACCTTCCAGGTGAAGAGAAGCTAACTTTGATCTGATTGGTTAGGTTGGTCAGTCACCTGACATGAAGTTAAATTTTAATGCCATATGCTACCTGCAGACTTGAGGTTGCTTAGCATGGTAAAAAAAACTTACCATGCAAGCCACAATTAATAATCAGCCTTACAAAAAGTTCTTACTTGTGAAAAGCAAACTCACTTTTTCAGTCTCATAATCCTCAGTGAACACCTGCTTGTCTGCATCAGGTAAGTCTCTCCACATCTGGCCTATAATTTTTCCAATCTCCCAAAGTTTCAAATCAGGGTTATCGGTCTTCACAGTGTCCCAAACTGACCGACTGTATCTCATGTATGGCATTAGTGGCTTCTCAGGTGGCTTTGGTGGTTTGGGAATACGTCTGTCGTGACCCTGAGAAATAGGAAAATAATTTGTCTACAGACAAACCATTCATACTGTTAAAATAAGAATCAAGGAAAAGTGCTAAGAAAAGGTTTTTAAAATATAAAAACTTCTCCAGGAGTGAAAAACATTCATTTTTCCTGTCAAACTGCTCACCAATAGTGAGCAGTATTCTCCACTGATATAATTTTTTGTCCGGGTGCTCCAAAGGTTAAAGGTTAATAGTGATCGCTGTCTACAAAGAGAAGAGGTGCTCTCTTTGAAAAATATTTGCTAAAATAGACGATAAATTTAATTATGGCCTTCTTTGATGACTAAGTACATTTCTGATTATCATTACTCAATGTTCACCTGAAATTATTGCTGTTTGCTGTGTGTTTTAAGGTTTTGAATTGATAATTTCTGTCTGGGTGGCCCAACTTTTTGTCCAGGTGGTACATTTTTTGTGCAAGCACCCTCTGCAAATTTTGTCCAGGTGCAGCACCTTAACAAAATAGCTAGTGGAAAACACTGAGTGAGGTTTTAAAACAATAAAGTATAGCCCTGTAATAAACCAAGTTTTACCATCTAACAGTGTTTTCCACATCATGCTTGCCTCAAATTTTAACATCTAGATATTAGACGACCACCCCCCACAATGCATTCTTACTGTACAACAAACTTGCCCAACATTCTCTGAATCAAATCTACAGTACTCTCACAGTTGCTAGTCCGTCAGTTTAATCAGCATGGCCTTCTATCTAAGAGGAGCTCCTCCCTGCTTGAGGCATCCTTTACAAAGGAAATTTTTTCCAAAACTGTTGCCCAGATTGTTGGAAATAGCATCCTCTAGGCCTTGTAAGTTGCATACAAACATTCTTAACCTTCAAATCACATGTGTTAAAAACTTACATTTCCATCTAAAAAGGTGTACATAGCATATTCAATACAATCTGAAGATTTTGAGTTGGTTACTTGTGATTGAGAGAGAATCAGGATCAACTTTAATCTACTACAGTAGCTGGGTGCAGGTCATTCCTTCTAGTTAGATAAAAGCCACTGACTTGCTTTTACCATAAGATTTTCTTTGCACATGGAAACAATCTGGGTTTCGTTCAAGTGAAGACCCACAAAAGCTCACAAGCATATGGGACTAACTTCAAATAGGGTTCACTTTTGCCTGATGCTTCTATTCATGTTTGCCTTGAAAATAGCAAACACTTTTCTCATCTTGGCTAATATTCTGCAGCTCTGTCCACCCCCCCCACGCCCTCCTTTTATGCAACTAACTAATAGGCACAAATATCTGAAACTTTCCTAACCAGCTACTATTTTAGTAGCAAGTTTATGACTCAGTGTAATTCTCGGAATCACTGGCTTTACAGTAAAACAACTACACATTAAGCAAACTGCTCTGCACTCAAATGCCAAAGTTCCTACACAAATTTCCAAGTAATTACTGTAAAACAAGAAAAGCAAACAAAAATCCAACACATTTTGAATGAAAATTATACAAACTTACGACAACAGGCCAGGATTCTTTCAATCGGCTAGGTAGGGTAGCTCCCTCTCTAAGAGAGGTTTCCATCCCCATCCCCTGTAACTGGATTGTCTAATCTGAGATGTTTTAAGAGTTCAAAGCTTTGCCAGAGGTACAGTGTAGCAGCAATTTCACATGAGGTAGTAGCAAATTTCATGTACCACCTTACACAACAAATTTTTGTAAAGACAAGGTCTCTCCTGCTGAAATTCCCTCCATGATGGACTACCCCCTTTGCCCCATGCCCACACCCTACAGAAGAATGTAAAAAAAACTTCACAGGGTCTCTTAGTTGTTTCCCCACAGGTGCTGCACAAACCAAAATTAAATGATGAGAGGTAAAAGATAATTTTGCTTACAGTTTTTGATGGAGTTCCAATTTTAGCACCAGTGACTGCAGGATGATTACGGATAAGGGATGCTGATATAGAGTTGTATGATTGGCCATGATGTGCTTCAAGAAATCAGAATTTGTACTTTACATATATATTAAATACATTAAATAACTCGCTGTTACTTGGTATTTGGTTATCATTTAAAGTGTACCTAAAGTCTGAAAATTCAAAAATATATATTACAGAGCATGAAAACTGAATTCCAATGGTCCAATTCCCATCTTCACAGGACTTTCTTAAGCTGAGATATAAAATGTTGAAGTTTATTCACTCGATTTAAAAAGGTAGATTGCCAAATAATTTGTGATGTCATTGTTGTACTACTCAAATTACAATCTTTGTATTTCTTTGTTTTTCTGAAAGCCACCGCACCTTGTGCCAAAATGTGATCGCGTTCTTACTGCTTTGGGGTGACTTGACTATATAAGCCCTCTCTGTACAGCATGCCATGCAAGAAAACAGGAAGCGGTCAAGGTCATATAAACATTTTTAATTTTAAAAGAAAACAAAGCATTTAATGTGAGTTGTACAACAAGAATGTCAAAAATTATTGCGCAATGAACTGTTTGGATTTAAGTGAATAAATTTTAAAATTTAATATCTCAGCAATGGAATAAGCTATGACAATGGGAGTTGGACCAATAAGATTAATTTTGTAACCTCTAAAATATATATTTTTGAATTTTTAGACTTTAGGTCCACTTTAATATTTAGTGTTTTACCACATGAAAATCACTACCTGTATGTAAAGACTGACCTCTGCAATTGAAAAATACTAAAACATTTGTCTGAAGGTGTCTAAAATAAAACAAACCACAAGAGTTCTGACATGCATGGACGTGTATATGTTATTTCACACATCAGTATCTTACAAGACACTTTACATGGCTCAACATAACCAGAGGCAATGTTCATCTGGACCTTTCACTTTCCTTTATTCCCCTCACTAATTACCAACATCTAAGGCCATACTAGCCTTGACACCCTTCAATGAAGGCTGCATTTAATCTTCAAAAGCATCTAAGAAACAACTTGCATACAGAACACCATCATGGGACACACAAACTGAAACAGGGTGGGAACATAGCACAGTTTCAGTACTTCTAGATTAAAAGTCTAAACTTCCTGATAAGGATAAAAAAAAAAAAATCATGACTCATTTTGTAAATGAATGAGAATTCAACTTGTTTTGCACTTTTCCATAAATCTAATGGACTTTATGATTTGATGTAAAGTGGACATATGCAATATTTCATACCAATTCCATACTACCTCATCAATGCTACAACTATGATACTACTGACTAAAGTAACTTAAATTAATATTCTGTTGGAACAAACCCCTGGTCAAAATTACTGTAAATGAGACAAACCTCACAACCTTCTACAAAGTGACAATGAAAGGTGCTCCCTGCAGATGTAGAAAGTACTGCATATTGCACTGAAACAAAATTGAGGAATGAGCTGGAGGGGAGAGAATTAACTGAAATGTCTTAAAAAGTGAAATGTGGCCTCAATAATTTTGGCCAGGGTTGTAGTTGTACCTGACAAACAAACTGAATTATTTTCTTTACCTGGAGGTGGAATCCCCATATTGGCTGCAGCAGCAGCACTCTTTCTTGTTGACACAGAAGACATTCTCCACCTTCTCTGCTACTTGGTTCTAAAAATTCAGATCTTTAACACCTGTGTGAGGAAACGGTACAACTGCAGAATGAGAATCCATCATTATAAATTGGCATCATCAACCCAATGGTCCAACTAATTGGGACAATACAGGAGGACAGAACAATGTTAAACAACTTAGTTATAAGTGCTATCATATGATCGGTACTGTATTTCAAAAAATCCATTATTTGGTCATCCCCAGCAAATCTATAATTTTTTAACCTATTTATTTGAGTTCTCACTTCATCAACAGCAATGCATTTGCTAAATTCAATGTTTTCAGAAGAAATACAATCTGGGATAAATCTACTTGCTTCCTTGGAGGGAGTTTTTGCTTCATTCAGCTCTTTAAAGTGATTTCTAAATGTCTGCAGTGATCAGTGTTTCTGCTAAGCTGCTATGACGAGAGTTTGACACAATGATTTGTCAATTTGACACACTGATATTCGTGGGAAAAATGAAAAGAGGGTTTCAGATGCAGTGTGAACAACAACATGTGCCCTACGCATGCTCAGTTCCACTAAGATGACATTTCCAGTGAGCCAAATTTTCTTATATTGAGTATATTGACCCAATGGATAATTTCTTGGAGGAAACACTGGCAGCGATATACTGTTACAGCTACCCATGTTATTACTTGCTTCATTTATAATATTCCAGTATTTTTTTGGATTCTCACTATTAAGATGCCTTACTGTAAATGTACCTGAAACTTTCTGAAAGAGTTGCGTTTTACCTTTCTCATATGCTGCCTACATTTTTTTGATAGAATTCCATGGCTGAATATCTATGACAAATTTCTACATTTTTATTTTGCCTTTATGTAGGCTACTTCTTTTTCATTTCTCTACCACTTTTATCAAATCATGGTTTTCTTAATGAAGCATTTTTGTTTACTGCTTTCATATACACCCTTTGCACAATTCCAGCCTTACTCACAGTTTCTACAAAAACATTTAAATTTGCAACAACATCATCGGGCTGTCATTCCGTAAGATCTTGGATATCCAAGGAATCCAGCTCTTCCATGATTTCATTAATATCTCAATCACAGAAGGAAGCTTGGAAAGGAGTAATTGCAGAATACCCCGCAACATCAAGCAATACCCCTTGAAAATGTATGGCTTCAACATCATCCAACTTGCCCAGCTCAGAGTGGCTCCATGGATCCATATACCCTGTGCGTGGGAATCTGGGCATAAATAAATCTAAGTCCAACTAGTCTACCCCGGAGCGGCTCCGCAGATTCGACGTCAAAGTGGGGAGCCCTCTATTTAAGAACGACACAGTGTGTAATACCTCTCTTTGGGAATTTGGGCAAAAATAAATCTAAGTCCAACATACTTATCTTGGACTTCCCACAATAGTAACAGCCGTTTCCCAATTTTAGCAGTACGTTCATTTGTACCAAACTCAACGGAAGTCAACAATGCACAGTTAGTCATACATATTAGTACTGCTTTTTTGTTATACGTTATACTGCTTGAAGATACACCGTACTCTGTAGTTTACTGTGATAGGGAGGAGAATAAAAAATGATAATACTGTCTTTCTCATGTAACAGAAGGTAAAGCGAAGCAAAAGAACGAAAGTTCGCCATGCAGATTAAGGCATAGTTTCACTATTTGCTACCATCACACGTAACGTGTGCTGTGATTGGCTAAGATTCATATCTGTCCCTTATGGTATGAAGACTCAGGTTCACTTACCCTTAGCCAATCACAGCACACGTTACGTGTGATGGTAAAAAATATGCCTTAACCTGCATGGTGAACTGTCGTTCTTTTGCTTCGCTTCATCATCCGTTATGTGTTTCCGTGAGAAAGACGGCATGGATAGCCATGCAGGCTACTATCATCTGCATCGCGGGCAGTGAAGTGCAAGGCGACTACTTGTGCTCCAAATTTTATTTTCTCACATTTTTTACCGTTTGGAATTAATCTTATAAGATTAATTCCAAACACAAAATTGTATCCGATGAGGTGCTAGATGTTCTACTGGAACAGATGACTTGATTAACAAAGTCTTTTGAGGTTCGCGGTAAGAGTGTAAAAATAGGCCAAGATTAGTGCTTGGTACTGAGAAATGCCCTAAGTTAGGCCTATCTTGTTAATATATATACAGGTATGTATAGTGTGTAGTATATATGTAATGTTTCGAACGCCTGTGTGTCAGACTGAGTGAGAGTGAGAGGTGTCAGCCTACAGTACAGTATTCATACAGTTGCTGCGGCTAAGTGGAGAAAGTGTAGCCTAACCAGGGGTAGCCTAGCCTACTAACGTAGTCACTGTACCGTATGACGGCCATGGGGCCAAAGCCATCAGTCTTATTCCTGGGTCAATGACTTTCTAAACTTCATCCCAGCCTACTCACCATGCAACATATTTCAACAACTTTCTGAATGCCCCTCAAAAATTTTCGAGTTTTCTGAAAGCCAACTCCTGCACTACATTTAGGGTCTGTAGCTTCTGGTTCAGGCATCGATCTGATAAGGACAACAGGGAGTTTTGGACAAAGAAAGTGTAGATGGCGCTATTTCAGTAAGTGCCGTTCGCGTAGTATAAGATATGGCCATAGAAATAAAAGTAAAAGTACTTTTATTTCTATGGGTATGGCATTTCTGGTACGATATTTTCAAAGTAATCAGAAAGGGGCAATTGCATAACTAAATGAACCGATTTCCTTAATCTTGAATAGGGGCACCGCTGCCCCAAGAGTTGTCAGTCAAAACTTTATAATCGATTTTAAATGTGTTTAAGCTATGATCTTCAAGAAAGATTTGATTGAGGTAGCTCAAATGTGGTTAAAGGACCAATTACCTCGTCTTAGACCGACCGTCGTTACTATCCTCCCTATTATATAGCCCCTTTCCTGGCACTTTGGAAAAGAGAACGTGATCTAAATTTCTACTGCACATCCTTGAGTTGATCCTGGGCTCTTAAATGGTGGCCCGCTGGCTACATCTAGCCCCCAAGATGTTGGGCCTCGGGCTCGCCGAGCAAACTGAGATTGGAAAAATATGTGAGAGTTAAAAAACAAATGCGCCAACAAACGTTATTAATTAATCTTGACACATTTAAGTGTAGTAGGCTGAAGTGCTATAATTTTTATAATGTAAAATGAAGCAATTGAACTAAAATTTGTCTACTAAACCCATTTGTTCTTAGCGGGCATGCCGCACATCTATCACTTTTACTTTATGTAGGACAACTTGTGTGCAGTTTTTGTTTCTAAGCATCATGCAAGGATGGACGTTGCCTCCCCCTCTCACCTGACGGTAAATCTTAGACCAGCGCTTCTCAACCGGTGGGCCGAGGCCCACTGGGGGCCGCGAAGCTCTCACAGGTGGGCCGCGAGATCCGCCATAACAAATAAAAAAATAAGAAAAACCAATAAACTTTTTGTAAGGTGGGCCTCAGAAAAATTCTGAGAGTGAAAGTGGTCCTTGAGTTAAAAAAAGGTTGAGAAGCGCTGTCTTAGACTATAGAGGGATTTCAGTCACGTGACTTTAACCAACTAGACGCAATTTTGAAGGACAAGATTGCACGTCTTTTATGCTTTGAAGGACAAGCGTCCGTTGTGTCACAGTAGTATCTATGGTTATGCCGGGCGCATGAGTTGTAGATTCGCTTAGGCTACTGCGTGTGTGTTTTGCCCTTCAGTGCCTGGAAATCCATTGTGCGTGACGTCACATGAAATCCCTCTATAGGCTTAGCCGTCACGGTAGTTAAGGCCCAGTCACATTATTGCGGGCAGGCACTGCGTGCAACTTGCGGGTGCCAATTTTTGCTGCCCGCAGCTCCCCGCAGATGGCACGGACCTGGCAGTATCTCGCCCGGATCTTGCCCGGACTTGCCCGCAGGTGCGCACGGAAGTCAGAGTTGCCCGCAGCCAAGTTTTGAACATGCTCAAAACTTGGTCCGGGTAAGATGCGTGAGTTTGCCCGCAGAGGGCTACGCAGAACACCAGCAGGAGGCCTGTAGAGGCCGCAAGTCACAGGTAGTTAACACGCTTGAAGAAAGTAGGTTGGCCGTGGACCTGTCGCAATTTCGTGCCAGAGCGTGTCGGATGAGGGCATGGCGCGTGTGTTTTGCTGGCAAGGAACGGTGTTGGTACGGCCATCCTACGTGTAGCCCGTCCTTTCTGCGGGCATGGAGCGAGGTATACAAGGAAAAGTGAGGGCATGTTGAGGGCAATTTACTGCTTTCCTGCTGGTAATCTGAGGGCTGGCTGCGGGCAAGTTGCTGGCGTTCTGCGACTTCCTCTGCCATGTAGATAGTCCCCTCAGAGGAATTCCTTCAGTTATCAGTCTGGTTTCGAAGAGAGAGGACCTCTCTGCAGGATGGCTAACATGGCACGTATTCAGTATCAACTGGGCATCATTCAGGTACAACTCGGCCTCACGCAGGTACAAGTGCAGCTACATCGCATCAGAAGGAGGGATCAGAGGAGGTGAAGAAGCTGGTGGACCGGGGGTGGTTGCGTCCCGAGAGACGCAGACGATTTGGCTTGTACGACCAGCTCATTGTGGAGTTACAGCGGGAGGGCGAGGGATTATTTGTGAATTTCATGCGGATGCCCCCAGAAATGTTCGACGAACTTTTGCTGAGAGTGGGTACCCCGCATAACCAAGCAAACCTCATCGTTCCGAGATCCCTAGGAGCCTGGACTGAAACTGGCACTTACACTGAGACATTTGGCGCCCGGTGCAAACTACCACAGCATGTTCAGGCTATTCAGGGGTTTGTGGCCGGCTCTCCGAAGATACCGAAGAGCTCGCTCGGCCCTTGCTGCCCTTGGTGCGCTTCTTGGATGACTCCAAAGTTGACTGACGTGGCATCTTGACACTATGAAATATGGCTTAGAAGTGATGACCTTTCCACCCGACCTGCGTTTATATGCCCGTTAGCGGCACGCGCAACCCTCGCGCCATGCAGGCAACTCTAACGCAGGTGTCACGTAGCTGGCACGCAGTGCCAGTATGTGGCCCGAAGCTAACACGGACCAGTCTGTAAGCTCTCACGCGCCTGGCACGCATGTCACACGTAGCACACGCAAGACCCACTCAAGTACCACGCATCCAGCAAGCAAGTTCCACGCGAAACCCACCCAAATTTTGGCCTGCCCGCAGAAATTTTGCTGCGTGCATCAAAATCCATGCACGCAACAAGCCCGTGTGGCCTGCCCGCAATAATGTGACTGGGCCTTTAGAAAATGATCGGTGTGCTAATTCCATTTGGCACTGCCGTCCAGGGCCGTCGCGACCGGGGGGGTGTGGGGGTGTCTCACCCCCCCCCCCCAAAGTTCGTCAGAGCGACGATAGTCGGAAAATCTGAAATGCCAGTTGGAATTTCTGATAACTCAGTCTAGCACATTTTCCGACTGAGCCAATGTCAACTTTGTATATGTTTTCCAACTAGACCAAGTGAGAATAACACCAAACGTTATTTTCCTCACGTAAAATCAAATCAAATCAAAGCTGTCCTTTTTTTGCCAAATTCTTCTCAAACTCTCAAAATTCCGCGCGCTTCAGACCTTACCTCAGTGTTGTTCTTGTTATAAATATCTTCCGATAACTTTCGGAGAAGCACCACAGCAGAAGTTGAAAGCTGTTTACAAATTACCAGGTAAAAGACTGGCATTTTGCGTGGCACGTTGGTTTGTTGGGCTATTGAAAGTATCTCGATGCAGATTCTGAATGCAGGTTTTATCATGGAAATCTTAAAATTTGGGCGCGCTTGCGCGCATGCGTCACGATTTACAATCAATCTCATGAAAATTATTAAGGTAATTATACCATACACAGTTCTATGGGAGCTAGGGCGCCTTAGTTCCCCCTCCCCAAATTTTTCCGAGCCCCACAAAATTGCGCAAATTTTATATAGACTAATATTGGTGAAGACATAGATATACTCAGAAAATATTCCAAACGTTTATTTATCAGGCTCGTAGCCAGTAAGTTTTGTAACGATTCTTTCTATAACTTCAAAAAATTTTCGCGCGCTACGCGCGCTTTCATCTATAGTTCTATCTAGTGGTAACGCCCCCGTTTCAAACATATTGTATTTCAACGTTTCCACAAATGTTGTTCTTTCGTGTAGGCGTGATTCTGGAGAAACTCGACAATGCATCGTTGCGAAGTTCTTTCCTCTTTTTCCTAACTTTTGGAAGATTCTTTCTTCAACCTCGCCATCGTGGCAAACATATTTTGTAAGAAAAAGATCTTTCAGTTTCGTAAGAGATCCTTAATGGGTAATATGAAGAATGTAATCCCCGACGACGACAGTGCAGTCACCCGAAAAAAATTTCTTGGTTTTGTCCAGATTCTTCAATAAAAGCCCAAACTTTTACAACTTTCCTTAATGAAAATTCAATATAAACCCAATTTTTTCGGCGCCCTTTGCGCGCCTTATATTTTGAGTTCGGCAACCCATTGGATCTGTCGGGACTTAGAATAGCTGGCCCCCAGTCAGGGCGCTTCCCCCATGTCGGCAAATCAAAGCACCACCCCTTGCTGAGCCTACGTGCAGGTTTTTCATTTTGGCATTGAAGTATACCCCCAAATTTCGGCGCGCTTCGCGCGCAATCCTCATAATCCACGTTGTATCACTTACGAACATTATAAGCACAACGTACCAGTGAACTTTTATAGCATAAACTAGGTGTACATTCTGAAAACGCGCTTGTTAGTCCTAAATCCCTTTTGCTTTACCTGTCTGGGAGGTCTAGTATCATTTTTCTGCACCTATACTCTCCCTCCCGCCCATTCCCCATTGCTGGAAGCTGTTCGTCTGGATTTTCGTTCAAAAGTAGTAAAAATACGATAAATGTAAAGTGCTTGGCGTCATACTCTATATCATTATTTAGATGCCAGGTAATAAGCATTATGTCATTGCCCCATTTTATATCATTGATCCAGAGCTTTTAGGAGGCCTTTACAGGTATATGCTAGCATTAGATGCCAGAATAGAAGGCATTAAAGTGGGGGCTTCAGGAAGTTTGTTGACAACGTATTCTTCTCTTAAACAACATACTTTCTACTTTCACCTAACCAAATCTTAGTATTTACTGAATCATGGACATTTTCTAGCCATATATGATCAGTTCCAAAAGTATCCGAAGATAGCACCATTTTGCATCTAAGCAACCTTACCTTAACAAAAATTTCTCAAAGGGGAGGGGTAGGCCCCTCGCCCACGACGGCACCTTTATGTAGTGACAAAGGAAGGATCCCCACTGCTGTATGTAAACGCAGGGCGCATAAAAAATGGTGCAATTTACGCGTCACAATTCAGTTGGAAAAAGTATCCATCCAGTCGGAATTTGGGACCTTCACACCCCCCCCCAAACATATGACCCTAGCTACGGCCCTGCTGCCGTCACTCCAAATTCCCAACCACGAGCTTTCTGGTACTGGTTTATTATTCTTGAAACAATAAAAAGTCGGGACAGTGAAGAATGGAAATTGTGAACCGCTGAAATCATAGAACATTTTTCGCTTTGTGCGCATGCGTTATTGTGCCTCCTCCGTAAGTCTTAATGTTACCGTATGTGTCAAACATGACCGTCACTAGATGGAGATGATTGGGACATCAGCTAATGTTGGCCAACTATACAGCTTCGATACTGCTTTTGTATACTTTCTAACTTTCGTATGACCAGAAATCGACGAATGGACTCGTATGGAAAATTGGTTTGGACGGGAGAACTTCGACTGGAGGTACAAGGGTGGGTGAATTTCGCATGATCGATCATTAAATGTTTTCTGTCATGATTCAATTGTTCCAAAGCAACAAAATTTTCGCCCTCTCCTCGAGCTTTTCTTTGACTTTTTAATTGGAAAAATTAAAATCCGTTGTGTAACAAGGGTCAAGCTCCAATCTAGACGGGTTGGGGGAGCTTAACCAGCACCGAATATCCTTCTACTCATTTTACACAGATCGATTTGCATTTGTTGCAGATGAAAATGCTGCAATTTTCTTGTCCTGATTATAAATGTAAGGTCCTCAGAGTCCTGGAAATTGAACATAGGAATGGGCGTCCGGAGGGGGGCCAAGGGGGGCACTTGCCCCTCTGGAAAATAAAAAACCTGAAAAAACTTGAAGCTTGCAAAATTAACATATACATTTTTATGATATCTTTAAGAAATTTCCAGAACGTGACCTTTCAAAATATAAAATGAGTTAGATGCAACTCACAAGGCCTGGGAAGTGCCATTTTCATCGATCTGGGAGGCATTTCGGACAAGATTTCTTGGCGCTTCGCGCCAAACTACGGTAGTGCTACGCTTTGATAGTTTGCCTACATGTTTCGCCCCCTGGCAAATTCCTGGCTACACCCCTGTAAAAGACGCCAACATTTAGCGATCAAGCGCTTTTCTGGGAGTAAAAGTAAATCACCTGATTTGATCTATTAAAAGTTTTGCCCCTCCACCCTAATTTTTTTCCTGCGGGGCTCCCATAAACATAGGGATCTATTTTTTCCAAATGTGTCGAGGAGAACAGATACCGGAATGCCTACCTATAGCTAAATTTTTGGTGCTTTTTCATGTGAGGGTCTCTTCCTCACGGATGAGCCTTATTTTCAAGTATAGCTTTCACCCTGTTGATGACGCGTGCCTGCCACTTGTGAAGAGGGGATTTTCGGGATACACTACATTTCGCACAAAACATCAGTTGTGCCCACAGGGCATCAGCTAAAAGTAAGTGACGTATACGACTTCATCTTGGCCAGACTAAAGGTATAATTGACGGATATAGACTCGGGCAGTTTGGAATTCCTGGCTTCGAATCCAGACTGGAATCTCAGCCACTGTCCCCATCACCAGGCCCATGCAAGCTCTACCGTCATGCACAATTCTACCCATCCACTAATTAATGCACTCACCCCGTAATAAATTGGCCGACATAGGTACGTCAGATCTATGAGGGAGGGGGTATCCTAGGCCAGATGGCATGGACTTACGAATTTTGAGGGGACCTGTTACCTTTTAGAAAATTTGTGTCCCGCCGTTTCTTGTTTAAAGTGAGCATGTTTAAGCCTTGATTTTTAAAAGTAAAGAATATTTGCAATTTTACTCCCAACTTTCAAAGCCTGACGAATGCACTCACGGCAGTCTAGGAATCATTCTTTGGCAAAACTACGCACTGCAACTCATGGTGACGCTCCGCTCGGATAATGCCAGATCACAATCACCCCTCCCTATCCACACACTTAACAGAGTAGATGTCCCCGCACTGAATCTGGCGTGAGCTTATTACCAAATCTACTGAGCCCGTATTTAGGCTATGAAAAATTAATGGCCAAATTGTGCTACTCGTGGTTATTTGTTTAGTGCGTATAAAATGCTGTTTAGAGATGAGATAGTTAAATGTTTCAGTCTAATGTCAACAATTTTTGATGATACCAAAGACCTCCAGATAGCTATATTCCACTTGGCGTTTCCTGGACCCCAACATGAACTCCTATAGACACATGCCCTCATTGTCGGGGGGAGTGCTACCGCGACGTCGTACAGTCATTTCTAAATGAGGCTCTAAACTACTAAAGATAAAATCTTGGACAAGCTCCTGTTTGTGGCCTGCGAGATTTTCTATTGGAAAATGTGGTCCGTGAATGAAAATATTTGAGAACCCTGTCCTTGACAAAGCTAATTCCTGTAATGATATTAGTGCTCAAATCCATTTTCTCCTGAGAAGACTACTATATGTCATTGCTATAGGCTCACTATAATCTGACCTGTCTATGAATGCAATTGGCTTCAGTTCTCTATACTCATTAATACATTTCATCAGTCACAGACCAAAAGAGTGCCTAGCTTAATATATTTGAAGATAGGCCTGTTTTTTTCTTAATTTATGTCAATCAAAGTACACTTATTGTTATTATATAATAATATTAATAATAATATATATAGATACCGAGGATTTCTAAATACATTTTGGGTGAGAATGCATCGGCCCCTTTAAGTTTCGCTGAAGAATGGGCGTTTTGGAGGTCAGCCTGAGGTTGCCATGCTGGGGAAGTCTGAAATTACAAACATTTCCTAACTCCGAAGATACGTCTTTCAAGGGGTCTTTCATTTTTTTAGCATCATTTTCACGAACGTATAAGACGTATTCTCTCCCCTCCATCTTTGGATGATGATTTTCAGTGTAATAACAGCAGATAAAATGCACATACTTCGAGCGAAACTTTTTGGTTTTATTCTTTCAGTTTATTGGCAAGAGAAGCAAGAACCATCTCGTGCTTTTGAGTAATTCTTAGCAATAAGGCCTATTTTATTTATTTTTTTTTCTTTTGAAGAAAAACCTGTAGCAGAGGCGGGATTGGATGTCTGAAAGTGGGAGAGGGCAACTTTGAACCAGAGCAAAATATCCAACTGCGACGAAGGCGCCATGCATGGGAGCCCAAAGCACCATGAAGGCGATGCGTCCAGGGACCACCAATACCCCCTCGTGAGGTCCACAGCAAGGGTAACGACCCGTCTGGGGACCAGGGGCACAGCATCCTCTCGAAGTGCTGAGGTTTACATAGAATTAAGATCAATAGAATGAAACATTTTGTACCAATGTACAATCAGTTTTAAAATTTTTGTAACAGCTTTACTCGACATAATCAACAGGCCAACGTTATGATTCTAGGTGGGAGGGGAGGGGCGGGGATGATGATGGGTACAAAGAATGAAAACGGAAGTGTTTGCACAGGGCTATATACCCTTTTCCAAATAGCAATAACAAAGGATTGTGGGACAAGAGTTTTGATGTGCGTCTTTTTTGGCCTCAGTAAAATGCCATCGACAAAAACGACGCATGCATACCAAAACTTTATCTCATAATCCTTTGTAACTGCTATTTGGAAAAGTGTATATGGGGCACTCAAGATGTTCTATAGGAAGTAATAACTAGACAACTATTACAAACGAGTTTGCACGTTAAGACTTTTATAGTAGCCTAATGTTCTTATTCACTTCTTAGTTGGAAAATTGTCTAGTGACCAAGGTTTGAGGGCTAGGTTTACTTTCCAAAACTTAATTTTGTTATGGGTGTTTCATGCATAGAAATATCCATGGAAGTCCGCATGAAAAAGCCATGCAAACAATTTCAATGGAGATCAACATCCTCATAGGGTGCTACTGGCATAGCCCTCAACCGGAGAGCAACGAAGGCGTCAATTAAGCCACCGGTTGGGGACTGAGAGTCCTTCTCAAAACTTAGTCTTGAATTTGATGACTTTTGCGTCAATTCTGAAACATTCCCACAGAAAATCCTGCAACGTCCCCCAAATTTACTTTAGAACTCTAATGAAATATTTTGGCTGACATTTTGAATGCAAATTTCATTGGCCTTTCAACTAACCTTTGGTTAAGTTGATCTGCCGATAATGATTGCCGTGATTAGTGGTGAATTGGATAAGGGGAGGGAGGGGTTGCAAGGACATGGAAACGATGATTCCACTAAAGCCATTCGGTAGAAGTACTAATTAGACAAACACCACTCAATTTGTGGTACAGAAAGCGGTAGAGGCATCTGTTTACAGTGGGTGTATCCAGGATTTTTTCAATGGGGGGGGGGGTGCAACTAAGAATAGTCGGTTAGGGTAGTTGCGGCCGAACGGATTTTTAAGTGGGGACAAAAAGGAGCTTGCACGACGAGCGCAAAGGGCGAAGCGCAAACCCATAATGGGTAGGGCCAGGATCCTCTCATGTGGCCCGGTCACTGGCGGAATCCAGGGTGCAAAGTCCTTGTGGGGATCCGGGGGGGGGGAATCCCCTGAAGCTCGAGGCACCCCAGTGTTTCAGATCCTCCAGGATGTTCCAGGATGCTTTATATACTCCAGGACGATTGTTTCACTGATCTTTTTAACGATGCAGTTCTCTTATGTTTTGAAATATTTGACACTTTGTATTACAGGAAATCTATAATATATACACACATAGCCATAGCAAGAGAGCCTCAGTAAGTCGTCAAGTATATACGTGTGCGCCAAGCGTGCAATAATTTCTCCCGTCCTAGTGTCAATTTTCTCTTTATCTTGCCTTTTGGAGGGGTATAGAACGTTTTTCACACGAAAACGGAAGAACTGGGTATAGCAATGCTTCAGCTCCGCAAGCACAATTGAACTTACGTGAAGCATGGAGAGTTCTGTCTGCAGAAAGCAAGGGGTCCATGGGCCGCCGTAGGGCCCTGGAGAGGTTCAAGAGTAACTGTTATGGTGGAACCAGGAGGGAACTCCCCGGGAGACGAGTTCTTATCTTGAGATATCGTGTTTTCAATCCAAGCGTTACGCACACAGATAACCTCGACCATCGACCTTTGCCAAAACCAATGTTGTTCATCTTCTAACTATAACGCATCTACTTGCCAAGTACGAAAAGCATGATACTTCCTACCTAGAGATATCGTGTTTACCACGTTTTCGGTTTTTGACCTCTGCTGACCTCACATGACCTTTGACCTCCTCCAAAAACAATAGGGATCTTTCTCTCAATATGATAATTCTATGTTCCATGTATTACAATTCCATCAATGCTATCTTGAGATATCTTGTTCACATGCCAAGCATCACAAATACACATACTCAATACATAATGTTGGTAATAACTGGTACAGCGCTTCCGAAAGTGGTCAGAAGCTTCTATGGGGGCCCAGAGGGGTGCCTTATTAAACAAATGATGCTCCCACTTTGCTGCCACCCAAGTTTGTGACCCTGCGGTTTAGGGGATGTGGAACCGGGTGGGGAAGGTCAGGAGGCTGCGGTTACCCACGTTTACGCACTGCTCTTTTTCCCTGTAAGTAACTAACTCCTTGCTGATTATGGGTGCATTTACACTTGATCCGGATCTGATCGCCCTATGTTATCAGCATTTCGAATTACGTGTATGGCTTGATCCTGGTGCATTTACACTTGTCTCGTACTCTGATCCACCTCCCTTCATAATGAGTGTTTTTGCAGAAGTGACCTCCAAATAATGTACGTTGAAGTACCGTTGATCTCGGGTCACTGTTGATCCGGGGAGCGTTTACACTACAAGTTTTGATCGCCTGCGCGGGGTCTGATCCTCCCCTCTTACCAGGATCAAAACAGGGCGATCAGATCCGGATCTGATCTACGTTTACACTACAAATTTGATCTCGAGCAGGGGATCTGACCCCGCGCAGGAGATCAGATCCGGATCTAGTGTAAATGCACCCTATGATCGAGCAGCATAAAACTGACAAAACTGAATTTTGGAATGTAAATTGAAGTGAAACGTTAAAAAGTGTTTTAACAATAAAATTTTCAAAAGATATGCAAAGATATTCCCTGTCTCCCTCCCCCACCTCTCAAGGCACTGGAACAAGGCAGTTCGTAATTGACAAAGACAAGTAAGAAATTTGCAATGACAACTCCCCGGTTAGAAAAAAGAGCTATATATGTCACGTCTGCCTTTAACAGGGCGGAAATTTGTCGATTTATTTAAGTGACACTGCAGTTTTGGTGCTCACCAACAGCAAATTTGAATACACGGCCAAGATGGACTTTATTCACACTAGTAAGTTAAGTACATAAGTTTGTGTAACAAAATAAATATGATATGTCAGGATTTACGCAAATTACTCCTCAAAGAAGTTGAATGTACACAAAGCATAAAATGGCAATGAATAGATCATGTGTCATTGTAAAACTTTTAAAATTGGCTGTGTGACACGTAATGTCACCACTTCGCGAATTTATTGTATAAACGTAGCTTTAAGGAAATGAGACTTTTCATTTATGCTTTCCGCTCACATGTGTGCCAATGCCATTTCACTCCTGTGATGGGCTGTTGAGACACAAGACAACATAATTCAATCATTCATATACTTTACCCTCTGTAACATTACCATAGAAATATAATGGTGAATCAGAATCAATAACTACGCAGTATAACTGAAGTGAAACCGTAATTTGAGATTGGACATTTTTGTTTTTCTTTTTTCGGTACTTTACTTATCGTGCTGAGAACAGCTCTTTAGATTGTCGCTCAGAGTATTGAAGTGTTGTTGTAGTAGCAGGTTTTTGTTCAGACTTAACAGCATAGAAAATGTTGTACCTTCCATGGTTCCTCCGTTTTGATTATTAACTAGAGACCGATAATGCCATCCATCACTTCTCGTGACGATAACCATAAGCGCGTGGGACCACTTCCAATTAGGGTGGTGGGCTTCAGCACTTTGCCCAAAATTTTAATGCATGTTTGTCAAAAACAAAACGTATTTGGGGGTTAAAGAAATACTGAGGAATTGGCCGCAGCTCGCGGCCAGCTGCCAATTATAAGAGATCAACGCTGGATTTGGTCTCGCGATGTTTTTCCCGGACGAATGGGGAGGGGGGACTACAGTCTTTTACCCTAACTCTATAACCCCACTCTGACTTGAGCACTATTTTCCATTTTCATGATTTTTATGGAAATCTCTGAAAATTGCCCTTATTAGTCCGGGAACAATCCGGCTGGGAAATATATTGGTAATATACACGAGGGACGGCGGTATCCTTCCCAAGACGGGTGGGGTCATTTTCAAAAAAATGTATATAGAACTGATGGAAAATGGAAAGAATGTTTAGGGGTAGGGACGCAGGGGTAGGTATTAGGGCCTGGGACTGAAGATGCCATAACCGTCACGGAGAAAGCATTCAATAGCAAGACGAGGACGAAGAGGGGGCTTTGGGGAAAAGCAAAGAAACTTGATGAGACAAAGTTTCTTTGGTGAGGTAACAGTAGAATAGTTTTCGTGTTTCTCCTTCTTTGCAAAGAGAGGGCCGGACACCTATTTATAAAAGGGTCACATAAGTAGGGAGACTCCTTTCCGGGTCAGAGGTTAAGGCATTACTTTAGTTGGTCTATGTTTCTATAAATCCTCTGTTGTTATTGAGCTGTACTATCGTAAAGTTATTTATTTCATATTAATTCCTATGCGTCATTTTTAAGACTTCTCGATAAACGTAAAAGTTGAAATACAAAATAATGCCTCATCTCTCTCTTGTACATACGTAAAAATGTAAGGTTTGTCATAAATGCTGAAGGAAAATAAGAACTTGCTTAAGCCGGAAAATAAATTAGCAAAGTTCTCATTTACGAGCTTTGTATTTCCCAGAAATTCATATTACAACCCAGACATGATCAATCAAATATGACCCTGTACAAAAAAAAAAGGAAAAAGACCAACGTTTAATGCACCTACAATTTAACTGAGGCTGTACTTTTTGTGGGAAATTCGCGTCCGCTTCATTGGTTTTAGTTAAGGTCTGATGTATATCCGGCTAGGGAGTACCCCGCGAAGCGGACTCTGTTTGCTCAGCTCCTCAGCTTCCCAAGTTGGGGATATGACTGACCAAGGAATATGCCGTACAGCCTGCTACGTAGGCAAGCCAGGGAGCTGTTACAGCTCCCTGGTATATGGAACAAGCAAGCGTTGATGATTCATTAAATAAGCCGTCACCAGATAAAATTCCAGAGGAGAGGGCACGATGCTGGATGTTGACAGATAGGTGACGGGGAGGATGCCCCCAAGTTTTGCAGATCCCAAATGAAATTAAAGTTAGAGTTTGATGAGATTTTACGGCTCAGTTTCTAACCAATCGGTTTAAGTCGGGCCGGCCACGGTTTTTTTTTTCAGTTGTGGCTCACTGGCTTGTTTTTCCTACTCCATTGCTTATACTGAGCACCAAGTAGAAGGCATATGTTTGTTTCCATAGCTTACAATGTAACTGCCATGAAATCGAAATCTAAAATGGTGGAAACAGCTATTTAATGAATTCAAATCATGGAAAACGCCTCAGATTGCACCCGCCACACATCATCTGGCCCCCAATTTTTCCAGGGCGTTAAGTGAGCCCCGGATCCCTCGCTTCTGTAGGGGATTCTCGATTGACGCTTGAAGTAGTTCTGGCTAAGGTCACACCCCAACACTTTTGAAAACCTATTGCCGCTCTTGAGCGAGCGCCCATGGGTGTGGCAAAAAACATGAAAGAGAAAAAAACGAAGAAAGGGGAGGAAAATAAAACAAAATAAAGAGACCAAGAAAAATAGAAGAAATGGGTGTACACTTGTATATGACTATTTTGATTTAATTTAACATGGTGATTGTTTAGTTTTACCACGTAATCGTGATTACTAACTTAGTAAGTTCCTTATAACGGGTTAGAAGAGAAGTTAACACTTACACTTATTTTCAAATTTAGACGTTTATCTAAAACAGCTGAAATATTATATTCTCAACGAGAGACCGTGCAGTGTGCCTATGTCATTGCTAGCGTATATACTATCAGTAATAAGAGCGATGATACTTTGCCCAACTGCGTTGTAAAACCTTAATCTTTGATCCCCGTCCTCTTAGTCTCACCCTGGTTCTTGCTATAATTTGAAGTGGAAAATGAAAAATAAACATATATATTCATGTGCCATGATTTCCTCAAAATTTCTTAAGTTTGCACAAAAACGTGCATGCAGTTATTGTTGACTTAAGTGAACATTAAAGGGAGAATGCAGTCACCCCAATAAAGAATTGTATAGTAGACTATCCTATTTCCTGAATGGATCTTGAGAATCATGTGACAGTATTTTTCTCACTCAATTGTAAAATTTACAAGGAGCAACTGTTTGGTTTACCTTGAATATGCAATATTTATGTCCTAAAATATTATGAAAGATACTTGGAAGAAAAATAAAAAGAAATTTGTGACATTTAGCTATTGTTTCAAAATAAGTTTTGGGAGACTGCTTTTGACCTTTAAACGTAAATATAAATCAAAGTCAGCGACCCCACGGGATGCATCTTTCTGACTTTTTCGTCTGGGGATTAGTTACAGACATCCCCCTCAGAAACATTTCCGAAGGCATTACAAATAAACAATATTAAAGAAATTAAACAAGAAACTTACAAAGGAATTGTAATAACATAATGAAAAATTTGCAATATGAAATAAAACAAAGGCTATGTAGTAAACTGTCCTAAAATGTTATTTTTTAGCGCCACACATCGCAGGTTGGCCTATTTGTTCTTTTCCTTCGGACAGCCTGATTAAAACCCCCCATCCCCAGAGTTGTAATCGAGTCACTAGATTCGTGACTCGAGCCACCAATTGTCAAACTTTTAAGTGACTCGAGTCCAGTCATTGACTCGATTCACTGTACTATTTCAATGGAGAAATTACTCCTGAATTCTCTCGAGTCGCTATCATTTTGAGAAGAAGTGACTCGAGTCGTGACTCTTTACAACACTGCCCATCCCCCACCAATAAGCGTGGGGACCACTTTTAGTAGGGGAATGAGCACTTTTGCCTGAACAGTCCCCCTCTTACGCTTATGAGTTTTCTTCCATGATCCATAATCCCCCATAAGCCCTCCGTGTCATGAAATCGACCAACCGTTGTAGTCTAAGTAAAGAGTCGATTATGAAAAATGGTAAAATTGTGATTTGTGCCAGGTCTTTTAAGTTTGCATACATCGCCATTTTGAGATATTTAAAGGCTCCTTCTAACTTCAATTGAATGTCCACAATTTGCTAATGTTTTAGAAAGTCCGGGAGTTTACCCCTGGTCCCCTGTGGGAATTTTAACAATTTTACGGAAAACCTTTGCAATGTAATATGAAATATGACATTTTTAACATGGTATAGATATGCTATGGGGGGGGGGGGGGGGGTTGCGCTCACTAATCGCACATGCCAAATCCGTCCCACTATTACTTCACACAGGACAATTGGCGTGGATTGTTCAAAGTCGCATGCATCCCCTACCATTATACATACTTCTTTACTTTAGCCCTCTGCATCACAAAAACAATTGACCTTTAGTCTACCTTAGGATATTAACAAAAAAAGTAAAAAGTTATGATTTGGTTATTGTTGTGATCTGTTTAGCGCGCATCGAGTGCCTTTTGGAAGACAGTTACATGCTTCCTTCTAATGCCCACAAGTCTGGTAATATACCAGAGCCTCAAGGGACTTCGTACTCTCGTCCTCCACCAGGGCATTATCCGTGTACCAGGGCCCTAAGATGAACCTGAGATCTCACAACCTCGGGAGGTGCGCTTTGCGCATTCAGGGGGTCTTCTTCGCTGTTGGGTCATTTGAACCTGGAAGTCCCCATATGACGAAATCTAGGCTCTGCCGCTGTCGTATACCCTCACTTTCAAACAGTGATCATCCCTGTCCCTGCCCTAATCCCCAAACTTTCCTGGCAGGAGCCAGGAGACGCTTCCAAGAGCTTTCAAAGTCGATAAATTCCACTCGCTAAATTTCCCTCGTAGTTATTTAGCTTAATTGCTTAATTCCCCAAACAAAGGTGACATGTTGCTCATACTCCCCATCCCCCAGCTACCCTAATACGGATCTCTGGACTCCATCGGTGAGAAGCCTAAGTGCGCTCGATACTGGTTGAATGTACAAGCCGCCAAGGGAAAACAAAACACAGTGGCGGTGACAAGAAGACGCTTTCAACGGTGTCTTTGAAGAATTGTTTTTTGTTTTTTTTTTCAAAGGAAACCTTATCATTACGATGTGTATCAAATAAACTTGTACGCTCTTATCAAGGACTAAACTTTACCGACCTCTGATGCAATGACCAGTTTTCTTGTTTATTCTGGACAATAAAATCGTGTATTTTTCGTATACATCCACTCCTGCTATTCGAAATGTTGTGGGACACAAGAACAAAGTCGATGCCTAAATTTTGTACCAAGTTCTTCATAAATATGTAGTTTATCTCCTCCAAGTTCGCTCGCTTGCAAAGCCAAATCGCTTGACTACCGCAACCAGATCAACATCAAGTGTTACGAACCAATTTCGACAAGTTTAAAAATTTTCCCGGGATATCTAACTGGTCAGATGTAGAAAGCGTTCAAACTACTTGTAATCAGAAAAGTAATCAAAAGCAAAGGTGAAATTTATTCCCAGCGTTGTAAATTCCAAACGTAAAATCCGATCAGCTTTGATTAAGCAAATAGAGAAATTTACTCGTGGAACGGATAAGGTGATCGGCGATGTTGAGTATCTAAACAAAGCGAGAGTCGAACAAGAAGGGACGTGGAACACTGGTAAATATAGTGCGTTTTATTCACTGTTATGATGGGATGGACTTAATAGGACCCACTCAAGTCTGTCTATACGCGTGTTTGTACTACAGATCTAAGATTGAAAGAAATTTATTCATGTTCGAAATGTTGTTACGGGGACGACATTTTAATCCCCATAGTCAAGATGCAAGTAATCTTTGGGCGTTCCCCAGACTTCCTTTGGGTCAATTTATTTGGATTACTTTTCGTGAAGTGCTTTGTTTGTTGATATGATAGCAAACATAGGGGAAGGAAAATTCTTGAGCCTTGTGCCACTTATGTCGGCCTCTGAGTTCTCTCGGCCAACCGACCTCTACCCCATACATTTGTTTGACTTCAGGTGAGGACTGAGCTTGCGTAACGGACCTCAGTTATTCAATTGAAAGTCTGTTGGCTTCTGACAGTTGCACGTTAGAGAAACTCGAAACAGAGCAAGGAACCTCTTATCAATCAGGAGAGACTATCGAGATATTCTTTGCTAGTATGAACTCCCTGAAAAAGCGGATTTAATCTACGAGGAGAGAACGATTTTTGTGAATACAGAAGGACAAATTACTGACTGAAATATGCAGTACATAAAATATTTAATTTTCTACATAGTAATATATATATTCTTTGCAACCGCGGACACAGAGCAGCGACAAAGTGATGTACCAGAGGCTAAAACTGAACAAGAAGGTTAGTAATTTATGATGTTTATCCTACTCAAACTTAACCTATTTTTACGATGTATACTTGGTTTTGAAAGACTTCCGATCAAAGCTTGTCTATTTTGACGACAGAAACGAATAACATTTACGGTTAAACATGCTTGTTTGTAAATCAAAAGTATAAGGCACGTTCTCAGTCCAGACAGCTAGGCTCGTAACTAGAAAAGGTGTTGAAGGGGAGAGGTAGCTTCTAAAGGGTTATGTTAAGATAAGTTCTGGCAATCTGTTCTGTACTGTTCTTCAAAATTTTCTGGGGGTGACAATTCTTAAGGCCGAGGGGCAGCGTCCCTGTCCCCATTGCCTATGGGTCTGTGTCCAGGGGATCCGGGTCTGCTTTAATGCAAAGAAGTGGTCAGTCCCAACACACGCTTCCAAGCACACCTTAATCCTTAATTCAGAGATTAAAAGTATACTCCTGCTATTCACATTTCCTGCATGGATATCGCATTACAGAAAGATTTCAAGGACAAACAGGCTTATACAGCCCTTATTAATTCTAATTAAGTTAACCTTGATCAAGAGCGTTGATCAATTGCCGTCGATTGACTTAATGAGATGAGAGAAAAAGGGGGTATTTACTTTACTTACCAAATGTCTTTAAGGTATTTGATGTCCTCAGGCCCGGATCCAGGTGGGGGTGCACCCAGCCCACCCCCCTTTTTTCGATGACTAACGATTTTTTGACCAACGATTTTTTTTTTTTGCTTCTTAGATATGGAAAATATGCTTCCCAGATGCTGGGAAATCGCATCTAAGCGCATCTAGAATTCAAATTTTCTTGGCGGAGGACACCCAAACCTCCCACCGTGGCTTCGCTCGCAGGCTCGTCGGCCCTAAGGCCGACGGTGTGTGCGCCCACTTTCTCAAAATCCTAGGTCCGCGCCTGGTCCTTTTTATCCAAGATTATTAACGGGAAAATCTAAAACAATTGGCATTTTGTCATAAAGGAACTTGAAATAGCCTTAGAAGTGGACATACCTGTGTTTATATTGCATCAACATGGGACAAAAGAAAATAGCTTTTATGCTAAGAAGTGTCACCAACAAACTCTAACAATGGCTAACATTAGGTGCTATATACTTCCTTAAAGCAGGGAGTTGTTATCTGAATAACAACTCCCGGATAACAACTCGATCCCTGCTTAAAGTATTACACTTTACAACAGTTATGAATATTATATCACTGCAATACCTAAGTTTGGGGACGAAATTATTCAAGAGCTACAAAGCAACTTTTGTCTGTAAGAACCTTCTTTCTCCAAAAAAATAAAGTTACTCAGCTCCCTCATTTTTTATTGCCCATCACTTTTCGTCGTAAAAATTTTAGTTTTGGGAATTTCCTGTATCACAACACAATGTTTCCCTTTCCATGACTGGGACACGGCTCTTCGTTTAGTCAACGGCCATAGATCTAGGATGGCAGTTCCACGCAAAAGGGCCAAAGTGAAAAGGGGAGGGGCGGCTGGTACTATATTCCACATTTACGTTACAAGGTTAAGGTGATATTTTTAGTATTAAAGACTTCATTTTAATATTCAGTCCTACTTTACTCTATTGAGCGTTTACCTTTACTCCTTTGGTCTCGTGCAGAATACCCAGATTACAAATTTGTATGTTCTATAGGCCCCAAGCCTATGAATTTTCTTTCTCCTTATTACTTGTGAACGGGCGACAATGCCATCAACCTGCTCCTAGAAAGTTCTACATAAGAATAATTAAGAGGTTTTTCAAGTGCTGCATATCATAGCAACACTTTTCACCAGCATATCTTTTATATACGGTACAAAACTCGTTAAAACATCAGATTGAATGTTGCCCTATGGGCATTTATATCAGGTCCTTACTTAAACATACCAACTGGGGGGACTCCAAACCCCCACATACCTCCCACTAAGCTTTTTTTGGCTCACTAAGTAGGCCACATTTTGGCATGTAAAACAATGATGATAACATAAACAAGAATCTGGGCCTATAGTCAGACCATCTCACGGATTTCTGTCGACATGTCCGCCTTGCATTACTTATTAGGCGTGTGTACAGGTGGGGCTCAACCAACCCAAACTAACCTATACTTGTAGCAGACATGATGCATCGTTCTGACGAAAGTGTTAATTGTTCGCATTTAATCAGTAGCTCCCCCTTTCACCAAGTAACCGATAGGCAGCAGGGTAGGATCCAGAATTTTACGAAGGGAGGGGGGGGGGGATAAATTTGTTCTGGGGAAGTTCGAATCGAGCGTCGAATGTTTGAAGCCTGGGTAGGGGATGGGTCTGGGGAAAATTGTGAACTTGGACACTGTTGAAAGGCACTTCCTGGCATCTGACAGTCAAGATAAATACACAACCAAAAAAAAAAAATTTTAGTGCAACAAAGTGACAGCGTAAAAGGCACAACATCTTGACAAGAAGTACTCTGTGGGCCCTCTCCCAGTGGAAGGTTGGAATTCAGTATCCATCCTGTGTGCCCAGTGATGAAATGGTCAAACTAACCGCTCCGAGTTGCTTAACGTATTACAAATATACAAGAGAACACCTTGTGCTCATGGATAAAATTCCCCACCGTCATAGAAAACTATGCAGGTTATCTGTATAGCTTACTTGTTTTCTGCAAAGTACATTGTACTGTTTAGTTAACGCCATATGGGACAGAACTATGGAAAAACTGAAACGAAACTCTACAAAAGCATGCAGCGCGCAAAGTGTGCTGAGATTTTTAGGTTCCTGGTAAAGAATCCACCCAAATTGAAAGCAAAAAAGATAGATCGTTGACTGATTGCCGTCGGTGATTACACACGCTCCCTGACCGGTAATCTGTTGAGCTTGCTTGATCATCAGTGCATCTCATTACTACATATCAAAACAGACCTCTTGAGGAATGAGCTGGGTGGGGACCATGTAGGGAAGGGGATCGGGCGACGCCGCCCCCGCATAAGTCAGGGAGCTTAAATGGGTACGATGAAGTATGTAATGCCTACGGCGACCAGTCCCCCCCGATAGCTTACTTGTTTTTCTCCCATAAAAACCGCAGCTTTCCAAAAAAAAAATTCAGTCAATAAAAGCCAAAAATTTTCAAATTTCTTAAAAAAAGACACCTAAATTTTCAAATTTCTTATAAAAAAGACACCTAAATTTTCAAATTTCGATTCAATTTGAATCCAAAGTTTTCAATTTTTCTACAATAAAAGCTCAAAATTTTCTGCGTCGAAAAATTTTGTGTTCGCTTTGCTTCCTGCAACCTGTCGCCTTTGACGAGGTTTCTCTTCACTGGCCTCCCCGGAGGGAGCTTGTCATCCCTGTCGGGAAAATCCTGACGCCAGCCCTATTTGATACTCGTGAAGCTTTAAAATATCTCACTGACTTGAAATCCATTGCTCTGAGACATTACGTTTTCTCTTGACTGATTAGGCTATAGATGAAGGTGGTAACACTCTCTTGTAATCAACAGGCTCTTGCTTGCCTATGCCAGTCTAGCTATCGAAGGAGCTATCTGCTTTGGGTTACATATGCCACATGGTTGCTATGGGAATATTGTAATGAAAACAAGACAAGAACAAAACCCACAAATAAAAGGCGCCTATAGAGAGATTTCAGTCACGTGATTTTAACCAACTAGACGCAATTTTGAAGGGCAAGATCGCGCCTCTTTTTTGCTTTGAAGGGCAAGATCGCGTGTCTATTTGGTTTTGACCGGCACGCGTCCATTGTGTCACAGTAGTATCTATGGTTATGCCGTGCGCGTGAGCTGTAAATTGGTTCACTGCGTGTGTGTTTTGCCCTCCAGTGCCTGGGAATCCATTGCGTGTGACGTCACATGAAATCCCTCTATACCTTTTGGTACGTTCTTCATAGTGGTGAAGTGATAATATGTTCTCTTTTTGTGGAGGATGGGGAGGGGACAAATATATGGTCCATCCCTCGCGCAAGCTAGCCGCTATAACCTCCCCTCCAACTGTATCTTTCACTTCCAATGTTACCTCCAATGTTGAGAATTAACAGTAAGATAAGAGGACACTGAGAACCAGAATCTGTTTGTGTGTGTAGTGGGAATATGGCATAGACGTAGGGAGCGGGGAGGGGATCGGGGCTTAATCCGAGGTAAAATGCAGTGGAGGAATGTTTCCGCCCCCTCCTATTCAAGGACGAAGAAAACCAATACTTGTTCCCTCTGTAAGAAACGTCAACATTTTAAGTAATTTTCCTTAAAAATTTGCACATGTCGCACCAAATTGCTTCTTAAAACCCTCAAAAATTCAAAACTTTTCCCTTCCAACCCCTATGGGAAAGGGATAGCGAGGGAGAGGGGAATAGCTTTCATCCCACCTTCTCATACCGTACTGAACCGGTTAGCTAACAAAGCCAAAATAGTCCACAGCATGACATTTAAGTTGCTGCAATACGGCAGGAATCGAAACATAAGTTGCATGCATTTTTCCCATTCCGTGACATTATTAATGCGATTAATGCGTAGACTTCAGTGCGCGAAGAACGAGGGAAAATTATTTTGGCTGTCACAATCGTTTCCAGCGCATAGATTCGTAGCCTTATATGTTATCGTACAATTCTTAGTACCGAACTTCAGTGGTTCAGCAGGTATCAAAATCTATTGCCGAAAGCCTTGTCAGTTCCGATAATGGATTTCGGGGTGCCCAATGGCCCCCGCTTCCCTTCGCGCGCTGTCCTTTCTCAAACTTCATAAATCTCTGGTCGATCCCTGTTTTTCTTCCTCAGTGATGAGGTAAATGAAACCAGTTTTATCAAATCGCTTGCCTACCCCTTTCCTAATTTCGTCTATTGATAGCAGTGCCGTATTTAGACCTGGGTGTGTGTTACTTTTGGTTCGGTGGGATCCCTGTAAGGAGAGGAAATTATTGGTGAGGGAGTGAATATTTTACGTTGAGAAAGATAGGCGTCAAGATTGGTTGGCGTGTAGCGCATCAAAATATTGCGTGGGAAAATGAGTGTTAGATTGCCAGAATGGCACTTCCTGGGCCTTGGAAGTTGCATATTCAGTTCAGTTCAGTTCAGTTTATTTCTTCCTTCTCATAATTGTACAATCAAATTGATACAATTTAATAACACATATACAGAGCGATATTAAAGAATGTTGTCAGTACTAACAGTACATGAAGGGATGAGAAGGGAGAGGGACCAGAAGTAAGTTGAGAGACTTTTCTAGTCTGGCCCCTAAAAGTACAGAAATATGAAGAAAAGTTACACAAAACTTAGGATTCCTTGTATATATCTGTCAAGGTGTACTTCAAACAAGGACTTCAAATATTTATTTTTAATTTTCTTTTTCATTGTGTATTCAGCCCACAAAAGCCCGGTCGCTGGGGCAGTTGCCATCTATTCCCCTTCCATAAATTCGTAAGGTCCTGCTGGAAGGCTTCAAATCAGCAGACAGAAACGTGTGGTTGATAAACTTTTGCTCGTGCACGAGAACATCAGTACCTCGAAAAAAGCAACTTTTTTGGCAAGCCACCTCGCTCTTTACAGCAGTATTGGCTTACGTCATGAAAGACGTTAGCAGGTAGCTTGACCAAATTTAAAGGCTCTCCAATCTCACCCCAAATAGTATCAATTCTCCTTACTAAGTTTACTTCAAGCCCTTCCCCATTTTAAACCAAACCACCCCCTGTATAGTACACCTCCAAGACAGAACCACAGTAGCCTGCACTTGGTTTATATTGCTTGAGGCAAGATTGTCACTGTGTGTGTCAAGAAGACAACTGACTGTACAAGTTACTGTTGACTATTAAACTATAAAGTGGAGCTATATAATTTGACTGAATGTCAGTCAAAGTGCAGTTACCAACTTCACTTAGATCTCCACGGCTATTCCTTAATCAGTTTGGGCAGGGAGTTGTCAGCAACTGCATGGTTTGGGAGACGCCATATCCCCTTTAAAAAAATTAAGTTTGCACTGAGAAAATTCTGATTTATGTTGATTTTTACAGAGCATTCAGCGTCACCACATGGAAAACGATTCTGCGGGCAAGGGGAGGGATCAGGAAATGGCGCCGGGGGAAAGGACCTTTCACCGAAGACATAACATTATCTTGACGAAAGAAAGATTCCAAAGCATAGGGTTCGTCCAACTTCGAAAAAAAAAAAGATCCAGGAAACATTTATATAGAAGTCTAGAGCGAATACGAGTTTCATGGGATTAATGCAATACACTCTGAAAATAAATTAGAAGACACAGCGCTAATTAGCCTTAAGATACATCATTTCATAGACGTAGGAAAAGCAGTGGCGTAGCTAGACATTTTTTGTGGGGGGCAAAAGCAAAAATTTCCGACAGATTATTATCTGGGGAACTTTTTTTTTTTTTTTTTTGGTTTCCGGGCAATTTGAGACCGGATTTCTATTTTCCACGTTGACATTTCGATGTGTAATTATCTGGGCCCCCCCCTTTTTTTTTTTTTTGCTTTCCGGGCGATTTGAGACCGAATTTTGATTTTCACGTTGACATTTCGATGTCTAATTCTGCTTAAAAACATAACAAGTGTTGCAAGTGTTTCAAATGAACTTTTTTAATTTATTTCCGACAGACACTAGAAATTTCCGACAAAGGCCTTCAAAGGCCCCCTGCCCCCCTCTAGCTACGCCACTGAGGAAAAGGGGCAGCGGGGCGACCTCTGATTGGTGGGGGCGGAAACCTCGTTCACCATCCCCACTTTGGATGACATGCTGCCAAAATATGACATTGAATAGGATGAAATTACTTCAAAGTTTGTCAAACATTGCACCATTTTGCATCTAGGGCACTTTAAATAGTCAACAAAAAATTCCAAAGGGGGAGGGGGACACATTTCTACATTAACCAAATCTTAGAGTGTTAACTAACTTGGAGTGAGTAGATGACCTTCGGTGTTGGCCAGAGCAAGACTCAGACGTCTAGCTGGACCTGACAATCTGATCAGGTTTACTTCAATGAAATTTACACTGAACCAGACTTCACCTTCCCTTACTGGAGTGACGGAGGCAATGGGGTATGGGGCATTTACCCCTAGCGCAAAGATATGGACCCCCTAGGGGTCGCAAGTTATGATTTATTTACTAATCACTGTTTTCACATCTTGGCAGTATGGGGTTAGGGTGGGCGTCATTAGCTAAGTTACCCCCCCGGGAGCCGGTAATTGTCGTCATTGCCTCCATGATGGCCAAGACCCATCAGTTTCACACTTCTGCTCACATTCTGTTGCTTGGGTTTAGAATCCCGTCTCGGTGATGTGTGGCTTCGACCCTGAATGAATCGCTGTGGATAAAGTCACGTGGATAATATTTTTACGACCCGTCGCATTGATCTACTAACTTTCACTGATTTGTACTGTAAGTAGAGGACAGGTGAGCAAACAACTTTGGTGTAGTGGTGGTAGGGATAAGGACGGTTGTTGTGGTAGAGAAAGACCACTCCAAAATCCATCCTGGGGTAGTGGGGTACAAAGTTTTTTTTTTCTCTTTTTCTTTTGCTTAGGTATCTAGATGCAAAATGGTACCATATATACTGAAACTTCGGGAGTAAAATTAAAGTTAGGTTATTTTCCATTTTAGAAGTATCACAGAACGTAATTATTGCTTTATTTGTGTGATTTAACTTCACTCACATGTGATAACAACTACGGGCTTACTATTCTGGGCCCCGATTGGGGTGGGGTATGACGTGTGTGGCCACTTACTAAATCCGTTGCTCTGTTAATGAAAGAAAAACTTGAATTTAGCGGTGATATTCACTAGCTTGACAAGGGTTCTCTTCCTCAGCAAAAAGCAAAAATGTCATCAAATGTTATTGACTATTCGTGGATCGAATTGTCCACTACCGGACCGTTGGCCCTTGCCCATGCAGCTAGCCGAATAGGGACATACTAACTAAGTCTTGCAGCAGCAGCGTTAAAACTATTATGTTCTGTGACATATCAGTTTTTTAAGACAAAAAGCCTTAGGCTGTACAAATGTTGGTGGATCATCCTGCCAAGCCCATCTATACCGTTTCAAAATAATGCCTAATCCCTAATTCTCCAGTATATACCCTTATCTAGTACAGGGGCGGAGTTAGAGGGGCCAGGCCCCCTCCCTTCCAAAAAATTTGAAGTTTTGCCTATGAGATGTGTCAGAGTGAAACTCAAATTTGTTCATTATTTTCTACCTCATAAAATAAGTTTTATGTTAATAACTCTGCTACTGACTTTCAGCTGATAAAATTTTCGCTTATATTGGTCTCAGTAACTTTCTCTGGGCTTTGCAAGGAGTTACTCATGAGCGCTGTATAAATGGATTGCTAACTTCAGTCTATTACTGGCCAGGCTCACAGCATTGGGAGCACTGCAAGGCTTCTACTTTCAGCTGAAAGGAATTTCAGAATTCTTTAATATTTAGAGGAATATTTTTGACAACATCAGGCTTTTTAACTATAACTTGCTACAATACTACCCTGTAGTGTCTTATTAAAGCCTTGCAATTTATTTTAATGGAATGTACTGTGAATTTAGGGTAAAATTTAAAATTCAGTAAATTATGAACATTTTCCAGTGATATATGATCAGTTCAAAAATATACTAAAGGCATCACCATTTTGCATCTAAGCAATCTTACATTAACAAAAATTTCTCAAAGGGGAGGGTCACCCCTCCCCTTAGACCCCTCCCCAGAAAAGCATCTTTCACCCAATCAAAAATTAAAATTCACTGAATTATGAACGCTTTCCAGCCATATATGATCAGTTCAAAAAATACACCACAGACATCACCATTTTGCATCTGAGCAACCTTAAATTAACATAAATTTCTCAAAGGGGAGGGGGTTCCCCCTCCCCTTAGATCCCCCAGGACAGCGATTACTCATCACATGCTTTGCCCCCTATCAAGATACCCTGGCACTGCCCCGGAGGACGCCCCTCTCCTTAGACCCCTCCCCATATCGGACTTTTATGCAAACCACTATGACCTGCCCCCCCCCTTGCCAAATCCTGGATCCGCCACTGTAGTAATCGCCGGTTTTTCAAAAGTTTCATTAGGTAGTATTATACATTATAGATAAACAGCTTACCCATGGTGCCTGTCAATGGAAAATAAAATCTTTTAAAAGTACTGATGATTTTTTTGCTTACGCTCGAATTACTGGGGTGATCTTTTTGTGGGTGTGGGGGTGGGTCGGTGGCTAAAGCCAAACCAGAATTATACGCCGTTACGCCCTTGAAACAAATGGCCTAGTGTTATCACTGCTTCGTAGGCTGATTGCAAAGACAGATTGAGTTTTGTTTCGAACTTTGAAATTTTTGAGAATTTTTTTTTCAACCAAGCTGTGTTCAAGTTAAAATATGAAAAGTCGAGAAAGTGCAAAATTTGTGTGAATTTTTCATAATGCAAATGAAGTACTGCAGGTATGTTTAACTGCTATACTTAGTCTTAATTTTTCAAAAAGGTTAGTTGGTTGCATGACTATGCTGACTGAGCACTCAACTGAAGCTACTCGTTTTTGTATCCTTGACACACTTACAATGCAATTGCAAACACGATAGGAGAGACGTAGACTAGTTTACCTAACCCAAAGAAAACCAAGGAAAACTGTGTATACCCTTCCACCCACCCAAAGCTTCCTAATCTTTAGGCAAAGAAACCTGTACGTCCTCCCCACAACACGTTAGGCAAACATACATTCTTCCTATCCCAGCAACACCTAACGACACAACTAACTTACAAGTGTAAACTGGGTGTGACTGTCCTGACGATTTATGGATATTTGGTCAAGTTTCAACTGATGATAAAATGAACAATGCTGCATTGGGCTGTTTTCTGTTTAATAATTAAAGGTGAACTTGTCCAGCAATTTGGACCGATTATCTCCACGACGGTGAACAGTGGTATCAAATAAAGGGCTAGCTTTGAAGAGTTTTCAGTACCTGTCGGATACCTTCAGAGTAAATTTGGAAACTTGGAAAGACAAAAGATAGCCTTACTTAGTCGTCATAACTTTATTTACTTTATACAGTTACATCAATTGACTATATGACTTTGATTGACTGTGACTGAGTGATTAGTTGAATTGGTATAAAGGTTCAAGGTTTACATTTTTCTCATGAAAAAGAAAGAACTAAAGTATTTAAGAAAATTATTGCATGTCTGAAACAGAAAGAAACGGTGCCCGACAAAACAAAATATTGTATTAGTAGAATGTAAGTGTATGAGCTCCAGTCAACCAGGTGGGGGTGTAGGTGGGGGTGGGGTAATTTGCGAGATGGATTTTACCCGCAAAATTGAACATTTGTCGGAATTTCTGAAAATATTACTTTAAAATTCGAAAGTTGCGGCAATGAGAGATAAAACAGAGCCATACCCACCACTGAATCGTCACGCACAAAGGACCATTTATAAATATACCATAGGTGCATGAAACCGGCATGCAATGATATACTTATAAGTCTGTCCACCATGTTTAAATTTATGGGAGAGGAAATAGTAACCCTCTCAGCTGTCCTTTTTTCAGGGGGCTTTGCTTTCACTATGAACAATCCACGTACTAGACTACTGTACTATGGATAATTGTAGCCTAAATACTGCAGAACAAACGTGGATTCTTTGCAGCACTGAAATGGTCTTACATTCTAGCAACTTCCGAGCCAGATAAACTGCTTCTTATATGTTTCTGCACTCTCTAGAGTGTTTTAAATCGTAAGTTAGAGACCCTGACCCACCCCATTGGATTCGCCCATGTTACCTGTAATATTGACCGGCTACTGAAAAATGAAAGATTCTTTGAAAAGAGAACGGAAACAATAGGAGTTTCAGGTCAAATTTATTTCCTTCCTTCTTATTGCAAAATTTGTATACAACAATATACCTTAGGATACCTTAGGAACCTCAGTGGACGCAGGTCTAGTGACCTCTATGTCCGCATCTTCTTAATCTTCATGATCTGGAACTGTAGTAACGATCAAAGAGCTGTGGGTGACTGCCATACTTAACTTACAAAAAGTCTGCCTTGTAGTTGTATAACATCTCATGGCCAGCCCAAGACCTATCCAAAGCCTTCTCAAGCTGAAAAACAGTAGTTGCAGAAACTACACTCTCAGGAAGGCTATTCCAAATATCGAAAACTCTACAGACAAAACTAAATTTTCTAATGTTGAGCCTACAAAACTCTTTGAGTAACTTCCGACTATGACCACGGGTATGAGTAATTGAACTAAACTTAAGAAAACCTTCAGTAACACCTCTGTCATACACACCTGAAACAATTTTAAAAACCTCAATCATATCTCCTCTTAATCTACAGTACTTGAGAGTTGGCAGCTTAAGTTTCTTTATATATTGATTCAATAGAGTATAACAATATGAGTAGCTTAACAATGAAAGTAATATCAAAATGTAATAACAGAATCTAATAAAGCAATATAATTCAATTGAGCAAATCGATAGCATAGCAATGTGAGTTCATAGTATAAAGTAAATTTATCACGTAGATTCACAATTTTTGCGGGTCTGATCACAAAAAGTGATAGGTGTATGACCCATTGGTCTAAGGGCCGGAGGGAGGGAGGATAAATCCCCCGTATCAGACAAAGAACCAATCAAATTTCAAACAAAAACCTAACCGAGAATCGGTAAAAAATAAAATAAATATCATGAATGCCCGAATTTGCTTTTCCTGAACAAATAATTATCTAATACAATGTCTTCGATTCGCTCTTCGCGTCAATCGCAATCTTGTGAGGACAGCTTTTAGTAGTAGAATTCGGGGAAATTTTTCCTCCCCCTAGTTGGGAAAACGCCTGTATATGGACTACTAGTAAAGAAATGCTGGTTTGTTGAAGTTATCTTTCGTGTATTATGTGTACAGCAGGAGTGCAGTAGCGTGTTTAAAGGGGGGGGGGGCACAGGCCCCCACATCTGTGGTCAGTCGGGGAAAATCACTAAGTTGGGGAATTTAAGGAAAGGGGGAAGAGAAAAAGATTGGAGGGACAGAAGAAGAACTCAAAACTTAGCATTAGCCAATTGAGTAGGATTATTGGGTAGTTTACGCTAGACTCCTCCTTACAGCCCCGAGCAAGTAAAGATCCTCGCCCCCGTCAGTAAACATAAGTCTGTATGGACACTTGGCCCGTGGTACACATACATTTTATTTTCTTGCGAGCTTCAGTGGGGTCTCGTTAGCCGGTAATAACAATCTGCAGTTAGGAAATGAATAACATAAGGGATGAAAGAAAAACAACTGCTCGCTACCGATATAAATAGGTGTTCCTTCCTTTGAAGACAACTTGATTAAAATTGTCTTATTTCTTTCTGTACGGAAACTTGCATAAGTGGAGTATTGTGTCGAAAAGCATTGGGACCCCCTTTGCAATTTACTCTAACAATGAACACCCATCAACTCTACCACAGTTAGTGTGAGTTTTGAAGGTTATAAACCATGATCTTTGTAGCCTGTGTCATCGACACTGCCATCTGTTGAAAATTGAAAAGTTCATCCCAATTTTTACGATTTTGCAAATACCCCAGTGTCCGGGGATTTGCACCTGGACCCACCAAGCCCGTTGCCTTGAACCCCACCAGAAAATAGGACCATGACTAGCACCTTGCTAATCTAGGGGGCAGCACTTCAGCAGCTACTTCGCAAATTAAAATGAAATTTTTCGATCAGCACCTAATTTGCGACTATCGTCAGAGAAAATTTCATAAGTATTTCAAATTATACCCTGTAGGAAAATGGATTTTGTCTGGAAATGGTCAACAATGGCCGCAAAAGCCATTTTTGTTTGCAGGGGATCAAGTGACTCGACGTGCGTTCCCAGAGCCCTGGGCCCGGACTATCTGTCTGCTCAATCATCGCCTGTGGGACTCAGCAAACTCTTATGAGGCTCAGCTGGCTTTGTCATTCTTGCAACAAAAAACATGACCGCATCATATACCGCTCAATTTAATTTAACGGTGCTCTTGCCGTCACGAATTAACAATTCACCGGAGGCGGAGGGGGCGCGAAAAGTACCAAGCTTTCATTTTCCTTTTCCTTCTCTTTCAATTTTTTTCTTATTCTTTGTTTCCTATACCTTTTTCTCTACTTTTCTTTTTTCGTCTGTCTTCATTCAGTAGGCTCCTGCCCCGTGTAGAGGGGCGAACATAATCCCCTTCTAATTTCGTTGGGGTAGCAAATACCCTTTCGTCCCCTTTCTGGCGTAGTGACGAATGTGCATTTCTAGCGAAAATGAGGTGAAAACAGTTTATACCTATTTTCGGGGCGTAGAATAGTTTAATCTAGGTCTGACTGATTTTCTAAAAATGTATGGATTCGAAGTTGTTCCCATTATTTTTTGACGAATGCTCATTTCCATGGTTTTCAGACGTTTTTCAATTCTGCGTAGTGACGAATCTCAATTTCGTCATTATGGCCCGTGCTGAAACGTATACCTGATGTACCGATATGACAGAAATCATTTCGGCGTAGTGACGAATGTTGTTTTTTTCAATTATAAACCACGTCTTGCTTGAAGAAAATGAGTTTAATACATTTTCCACATATTTGGGGTATATAAAATTGTTTGAGAAAGGTCTGGCTCTCTGCAAATTTACAGATTTACAGTAATTTTATCATATTCTTGACGAATGCTCATCTCCATGTTTACCGGGCGTTTTTCCAATTCCGCGTAGTGACGAATCTTACATTCGTCACTATGTCCTGTGCTAAAACATACGGGTGAAACACTGAATTTACTGAAATCGCGTTTTAAAAATTGTACGTAGTGACGAATGTCTTTTAATGCCATCATAGACTACATTCTGCTTTCATTATTTTGCAAACTAGTTTAGCAACAAAATTTAATATTTTCTCTTTATTTTAAAGCAATGAAACAGTTACAGCAACAATAGTTTAAGATCGAAATCATGTTTTCAAAACAGTAAAACAATCAAACCGCTATTACTCGAAACTCAGTTTTGAACATTCGTCACTACGCCAAAGAGGGGACGATTTGTTCACCGACCAAAATATTTGCTGATATGTGTAGATGTGAATAATTTGGTTGGAGGGGAAGGAATAGGCCAACCTTTAATATTTTGCCAAAAACAGTATTATTTGGTGATATTTGTGTGGACCTTAGACTTTTTGATTACAAAAAGTTCATGAAGAACGATTTCTTGGGTGGGGGTGTGTGTGTGGGGGGGGGGGCTTTGCGCATGTTCGATGACTGCGAAGACATCCCTAGACACACGCAGACATTCCCTCTATAGTTTGGTTAGGAACGGAATGCTTTTATTCAATCCTCCCTTAAAGTTGGTCAGCCGCAGTCATATTTGCGACTGTCAGACTTGACCCCCTCAAATAATTTGGTTAGGGAGGACGAAGTACCTTTAAAGGGGCTCATTGAGTTGATATCATTTTGTGATTAGTTTGAAAAAAATCATTGCATGACGATGTTTTTAATTAGCCTCGTTACTGATGTAATACTTCCTTAAGTTACCGAAAATGTGAGAAATTGTAGTTTTTGTGGACAGGGGTTGCATATGACTAATACCTAACGGTAAAAGGTGTCCGACCACGAATTTGTAATGAAATACTTTAATCATTAATTACCCTATCATTGCCATATTAATTGTGTGTAGGGTGTCCAGAATCTCTTAGTTTGACCATTTAGCATCAAGATGTGAGTAATGATCTCAACAGTTGTGATAAAATCATGAATTTTGTAAACCAACCCAAAAGCCCCTTTAATATTTTGGCAAAACCCACAATATTTGCTAATATTTGATTGTAGGCATATAAGACAATCCCTAGTATTTTGGTTAAGGGAACAGAATACCTTTCGCCCTTCTCAATATTTTTTTTTATCAAAAACCATTACATTTAGTTCAAAAGATCGTGAAATGCTAATTTTCCGCGCACTTCGCGCGCATCTATATATTTCCATTCACATTCTTTTTATCCTTTCATTGATGCAACTCCGTTTCATAATGCGCTTTTCTATGCCCGCTTGGCACGCAGTTTTCATCAGTGAGTGTCTGATGAAGAGGATGTTAGGCGACCATAATGGTGTGAAAAAAACAAAAAATTGTGGTATTAAACTCTCTTGCATAAGCCCTCAGATAGTAGTCCATTTCATTTTGTCTCTTTTTTCAACGCTAGAGAAACTTGAAGAATAATTTATTTGTCAAAACTGAATGGCAGAAATCCACAATAAGATCGCTAAAAGAAACCCAGTCTTGTCAAAGACGTTACCAAATTTGTACGTATCTTCCGTTTAGACAAAATGAGGGCGCATGTCAACTAAACTGCATGTAACTCTAGTGTTCTGCCCACTGTTCTAGACTAGAAATTCTAGAGTAAGTGGTGGGCGTAAGCGCAGTAGTTTCTAGTTAACTTTGTACTGAATGGGCATATTTACAATAGTAACGGGAATTTTTACAGTTTCGTCGGGGAGTCTTAATCGATACGATAAAGTATGCAGTCCCCGACGGCCACTAGTCGTCCCGACGGTTTTCCTGTTTTTTGCTCTCAAAAGGACAATTTCTCTAATAAGAACCCAAAGTTTTCGGCGCGCTACGAGCGCTGTAGAGTCACTCCAATTTCGTCAATAGTTCCATTCCACATAGCTAGATAGCACAAGTCTTGTCCGCCTTACCAAGTAACATGTAGTCAGAGATTACAGTTTATGTAGAGGTCGTAAATTCCATCCCCTATCGCAAAGCCGCTGTTCTCTTGTGTGTGTCATGCGGTACGGTCAGTTGGTAAGCGACTCACGCATCAAAGTTTGGCTATTTCATCGAGTAGTCCAGGTGGTATCCCAGATACGGTCATAAACCCCTACAACTTTTCTTTTCGTACTTAATGATTACATATGTTTTTCGTGCAAGCCTACCAAAAATTTTCGCGCGCTTTGCATTTTCAAGAGTCATATTCTAAAGAACACTATCAGTGCGCAACTCGGCACTTGAAGTGTTAAGTGATATTTCAAAATATGCCCTGCAATGGCATGGGATAGTTATAGGCTCCTTTATTTCCGCTTCTCACCACCCCCTCGATATAGGGGCTCGGAACTTGGGGTCGCTGGCATGGCCCAGCCCCCTGTCAGGAACACTCTGTCGCCACCCATGGTCGGTTTACTTATTTTGGCTTTCAAAAGAGTCATTTCTGCGATAAACCCCAAAATTTTCGGTACGCGCTTTGCTCACTCTCCCTCCGTTCCGTTACTTATAGCTAAATATAGTACAAACCCTTTCCCACCTTTTCAAGTAACTTAATAAGCAGAATACATGGATTTATATAAATGTCGGGAATTTCATCTCATTCCGCTAAACCTAGTTAATGTTCTCTTTTGTCTGTCATGTAGTATGGTTAGTGACTCGAGGAGGGAAGTGCAATGTAGGCCTAAGTTATTCCCGATATGGCCCCAACTGCCCAGAAAATTGACCTAAATAAGCTTTAAATACCGGTAAGTGCAGATTCTTTTTAGTAGGCTTACCCCCCAAAATTTCGACCGCTGTGCAGTTTCACAGTTTAGATTGCGGGAAAAACATTAACTCAGCGCTGAACAATGTTCCTCTAGTATACAAAAATTTTATGCAATGTATGCCTCGCAATGGCATGGTATAGTACACAGGTTTTCTTCAAGTCCCCCTCACCAACCTCTTGACGGCATCGGGGCTGTCGGGGCTTCGGGTCGCTGCCACCTCGTCGGGGAGTCTGGCCCCTCTGTTGGGCAAATCCTGGCTCCACCCCTGGCTCACCGCAGTCCCGCGGCGCCTTCTGGACTGTTGCTCTATTTCTACTCGAACCCTCCCCTTTAATAAAATCTGTAGCTATAGGCCTTGTAAAGATTAATTCAATGAGCGTTCTCTGAGTGTCACGTATAATTCGAACCTGTTCGGTATAGTATTCATCGGAAAGAAAACCCTGAGCAGTAACCGTGTATATACCACTGCCCACAAGCCCTTTGGATCATCAAATTGACCGGTTAATTTACGTACGACTTACGATAGCAAGGCTACGGTAAGGCATAATTATCAGTTTGGGTCTACTACGTACGGTACCAGTTTCCTTCGGAAATAGTTCAACTTTTAATTCTAACGTTCAGAATTAAGTAAATATCCCACGAAAATATCCCAGGAAATATCCCCTGGGCCCCCTTCTAGTGAGTTGCCTCTTGACTCAACAAACAAGAAAATTAGGCCTATAATTTTTGTGTTCTGTTTAGTGCGCATTCAGTGTCCTTCAGAAGTAGTTAAACGCTTCACCCTAAAGCTTACAATTTGGTAAATACCTCAGAGCATCCGGGGGGATTCGCCCTCTGAACCCCTCCGGGGCCTCTGGACCACACGCCGTCGGGGGGGGGGGGAGGGGCGCCTTCGGCACAGATGGCTTGTTCCTTCTCCCCAGGTTTCAGAATAAACCTCCGCCACCCGAATAGGACATGGCCTAGTGTAACAAAACATGGTCCCATAGCATGTAACCTATCAGAATGTTGTATTACATACTTCTCCCACAGACTATTTTCTGCTCGCCTCGCGCACGTGTAGCCTTTTCGTGTCATTGTGAGGAACCTTCTTTGTTATTCCCGGTCTTGTATTCTGTGAACCACTCAAATCAATCGGTTGTTGCAGTCCGACCCCCTCCTCCCTTATCGAACACAACTTCGCCGCTTTTGCGTGGGACTAACTGCATAATGTAGGCGGGGAGAAATAATAATTTCAAATTTTAGGAATGTTCAATACATTTTATAGTTGGTTGATCACTGGAGCAAGTTGAAGCGGTTTCCGTTGGAATGTTCCCTTTAGCTTACCGGCGGGCTTTTCCTGTTTCTGTAGATTAGACCCCGCCTATCTACTGCTTGCATATCTGTTATTTGTTTAGCCTCATAAACAAAACCGGGTATTCTGTTTATTCTTTACAAATGTCCATCGTTGTCAACTTGTCGCCATTTTCATCAAAAGGAAATCAGCGAGTGTTGCTTGGTTAGCCTGTCCCTTAGGCTGACTATACCTACGTGGTAGCATGGAAGTACTATGTCCGAGGTGCTTCCATGGTGCATGGTAGCGGGGTGAGTGTGGTGGTAGCATCTTGTCGTGTTTCCGACGATGCAGTCAAACATATAGGCTAATTTGTGGATTTGTCATCCCTGAAAAGTTTGAAAAGAACTTCGATTCAGATGTCATGTTAAACCTTACGTCAGCTGAATATTGCCGTTTTATATCTTTTGGAATGATCGCCGTAAGTGAGAATCTTTGGGTTACAAAGAAAAAGAAATCAAAGTTTACAAGTTGCCGCACACACCTACTAGCTCAGTACACCGCAAGACTGTGTGGAATGTTATGTCCTGTGTGCATTATGTTCACTTTACGAGACCGAAAAATGGCTACCAAATGGAATGCCTAAAACATCTGCCTGAAAGAAACAAATCAAATTTCTCCTGCGTCTTCAAAGTTGACATGTCATTAAGTAGTTGACATGTCATGAAGTAGTTGCCATTAGGCGCCGGGGGCCGAGTTCAGTACTGGACCGTGAGTATAAAATTATGAGTCTCAAATTCTTGTTAGGCCTATGCCATGTAGGAAACGTGCAGAGTCACATGGTGCCTAAAACAGGGAGCTGTAATTTTGTAACAGTTGTTACAGCTCCTGCACAGACATAGCTGAGTTGCGCCATGATTATGCCCCATGACGGTCCAATGACTGATTAGTAACAAGACGAAATTTAGGTGTTGGCGTGGTTAGTCCTTGAACGGACTAGGCTACGTACACTTCGATTTACTCCGCGTGGTGCGGAGTATGGTTCTACCTCTGTAGTCTGTACATGGAGCCTGTGGTTCTAACCTAGTACAGAGTAGTACCACGGTCCTGTTAAAAGACTTGATGTGCTTTGCTCATATCAGTAGGCCTAGCTACAATTACATTATACATGTATGACAGTTGCCTTCCTCTCACAAGTATGCTCAACAAGATAATGTAAGATAGATTTGGCGAACACAATTTAGTTTACATAGATCCATAAGGGATGATGCGGGTCAAAATTTTACATAACAGGGCCTACCTCACCGGCTGACCACGACAGGCAACGTACCCAAGCCCCGCGGCGTCTCTAGATACCAAAGCGTGTTAATTGAAGCAACACATCTAACGTGCATTTAATTGTCAGGCATGAGCTTTTTCCGCGAATTCGCGGATTTCCGTGATTTTTTTCAAACTTCCGCTATTTTGCATTTTCATTTCCGCGAAAAAATGTGAAGTTGAAAATGGGAACGGCACATGATTTAATCATAAGATGTCAGTGAAACAGCATAGTGTCTTCAGTAAAATGTGTATTTCCACATATTTTGTTTACATGTCACTGCAGCTAGAAATGCATAATCGACATGTTTAATTATGATACCCTTTTTCCTTGTCATATCATAGCTCCTAGGTCATACTGTAGTGTGCTGCTTGAGAGTGGAAAGTAAAAGTGGAAGCAAATAGTCATGTCCACTCCATATACCTAGTACATACAGTATTATAATGCACTGATTTAGTGCAAGTTTTGTATACATGTACGTACGTCCATTGGCACTGGCTGTGTCTGTACATGCAAGTGGGTAGATGTGCACACTGCAGCTATAGTCGATATACATGCTTGGTACTAAATTTATACTACATCGTAGCTTGTTAGGCACTGAACAGAACGATCGTCTGCAAAGGTAATCAAAGCTTGTATATTCACAGGGCATGTACAAAATACTCAACTGCGCCCTTTCCTACATCTTTATAAGGTTTAAGGCAGGTTGCATATTCTGTTCATATATATCTGTCACTAACTTAGTGGCATTGCCATTAGGCCTAGCCTACCTTCTTACACTATCCTAACATAGGTTATGTATGTGCACTGCTATTGAGCCTAGCCCATACTCTCACAGGCTGACAGGTTTCTGGGTCTGAAGAAGGCAGCCATTCTGGGATTTGGCTTGAAGTTCATAACAAACTGGTACCAATTTTCACCAAAAGAGCTAGGAATTGGTGCCTTAAATTAGGCCTTACCTAACAAGGCCTAATGTTTGGCCTTTGAAGTTTTGGCCTAGCGTAGGCAAGGTATGCTCTTAAAAGTTAAATGTGCTTTTCATTACAGAGCACAGCCAAGGCACTTTCCTTAGCCATATGTTCTGATGTACAAAAAGGGCTACTACAGTATTTACTAGTTGGTAGGCCCTATACTTTAAAAATCCTCTAAAATGTGCTGCAAGTTGAATGGTGTTAAAACTTAATAGTGAGCCATAAAATAATCTTGGACATTGGATCAAAGAAATAAAGAAGCCAGTTGGTATGAACTAGGTTTTGGGAAAGACAAGGTATTAATGCTGACCAAACTTAGTGAACCTTAACACATAGGCTATACAGTATATTAAGTGTAGGGTGCTTTTGTTATTTGTTTCATCAAAATATGATAAACAATTAGCCCATTTAGGCTATGTGAAATCTTAAAAATCCAGGAGCTTCCAGGGGCCCTGCCCCCTGGACCCCCGCCAGGGCATTGCCCCTGGACCCCCAGGGGCCCTAAGGCAGGCCCCTGGACCCCACCCGTAAGAGTTTGCGCTTCGCGCTCAGACTGACGCCTTCGGCGTCAGTATACTACGTACCACATTCAAAAGTTCAGTGATTTTTTTTGTATGTCAGGCTCATCCCTGAATTGTTAGGCCTATGGTTTAGAACTGGTGCTTTTTCGATTCTGTGGCACCTTACAAGATGCCATATAATAACCATGGGACTATCCGTAATAACTGCATGCTATAACAAATGCCCGGATATTTGCATCACTGGATTAGCCCCATGGACGGGGCTGTGTGTTTCTGTTACACTTCTATCATGTGATGGAGGAGTGCAAGGGAAACACCCGGCCGATATACTGTTCAAGGGCTAGGTTGGTTTGACTGTGAAGATGGTCGCAAACTTCGTGAGTTGGTTGGCAGCGGCGTAGCAAGACTCTCGGGGACCCTTAGACAAGAGACAGCGAGGGCCCCCAAACCAATGGTAACATTAACCCATATCTTCAGACCTCTCCAATCTCCATGGGGAGGTGCGGGGAAAGTGTTAGACCTTGCACGCACCAGATCCGGGTTCAATCCCGTATCTCATTCTTGCGTGGTACTTCAAAAGCATTTCTGCAGTTGTTCATAGCTTTGTGGTTCATCTGGGGTCTGTACTGCGTGCTTGAACGGTAGACAAAGTTATAATTGTTTTGAGAATTTTTTGCGCATTTGATTTGGGCCCCCTGAACCCTTAGGGTAACTGAACATTGTCCACCCCTTTAATTGCTACGCCAGCTAGTGGTGGTTGGTGAGCAGACTTCTCAAGCCAAGGCTTGTGCTGACCGAATCCCACTGGGTTTACTAAGTTGAAGATTTACTAGACCGAAGATCTAGGCTAGGCTTCACTAGGTTAGAGTCCGCATTTTAAAATTAGCATAAGTTGTTCGGATTAGGGTTGAGTAGGAACCATATAGGCGGAGGAAACAAGGTTACAAGGGGTGGGTACGTATGCACTATTCAAGGCGGAAAACCTCTCGTTTGTTCCCTCTGTAAAAATGTCAACTACCTGCAGTAATTTTCCTTAGAATTTGCACAGTATATAACACCAACTTGCAAACCCATATATATATATATATATATATATATATATATATATATATATATATATATATATATATATATATATATATATATATATATATATATATATATATATATATATATATATATATATATATATATATATATATATATATATATATATATATAATATATATATATATACATATATTTAAAACTCTCCAGGTCGGCAGTCTAAAACAACATTCAGCCCCCTTCCCAGCTGGAACAGCTTCCTACGCCTACGTTAGGAACGTAAATTCGGGGAGTCAGGCGCGTATCGGGGGCTTTGGGGGCGCACACCACGGGGATGGGAAAAAAGAAAGTCACTGCAACACTTTCTCATAGGTCGCTACACTCAATGAACTTCTCAAATTGAGGTCACACCTCCTGGATTAAAAGAAAAATCCTGCATACACGGATGACATTGGGATTAAAGGACTATGGTTAGGATCAGGATTTGTGTTTCCCGCCCCACGAACGTGTTTTACTCCTGCACCTATATTGGCTGCACTCGTAATACCAACTGTACGCCAAAGAGGATTCGACACATGCTATGAAGTTAAGGATTTGTGTATTGACGCACCTTGCGTTTATAGATGAACTTCCCGTTTAGTGGTGGGTGGATATTTGATTTAGTGGATCTTCGGTGAAGTGGGCGCTGCTCGTACAGTGCCATCTGCTCAAGGCTTCCTGTACTAGCCAGAATTAAATGTGACACAGTCGTTATAATGTAACACGTAGCCATTAATTCTATTCACTACGTACATCATCAGCAGGCCCGTAGCCTGAATAGCAAATGTGGGTGACACATCGATGTGGGAGTTTCGTCGTCCTGGGGAGGGGTCTGAGGGGAGGGGTTCCCCCTCCTCTTTGAAAAGTTTCGCCTATTTTAAGGACTCTAGATGCAAAATGGTGCAAGATTTTCCATTTTTTTGTATTCCAAAAAATGCTGGTCTCGTAATAAAGTTTTCCCCCTTCAGGACAAGACCTTTTATTGAAAAATTTGGGGAGGGGGAACGGCCCCCTCGTCCCCCCCCCGTGGCTACGCGCCTGATCATTCGACTGGGGGAAATGAATAAGCGTAGTGCATAAACAAGTGCAGCCATACTGAAACTAGCATTTTTTAGCAAAACAGCATTTTCAGGTTGCCCCAAAAGGGAGAGACCTCCATCCACCCCCTTCCAGACTCTACGCCTATTATTGTGGCTCTGTCCAGTACTGGAGCCTTGGAGGAGTAAAATCTAGACCTCAGGGATAATTTTTGTGGATGCGGACTCTGCTTATTTCGTACTGCCTGGCCTAGTCGGTTTCTGTGCCGATGCCTCTTTGAAGCTTTCCGAGGTCAGCTGTTAAATGATATGTTATAATTTCCCGAACATCGTGCAGGTCTGTAAAAGGTCATTTTCTCTCCAAGGCTTATTTCCTCGTTTCAAATGCTTAAAGGGGAATTTTCATGATCCCAGACACTTTCAATTCTCCCAACTATGCATCTTCTAGCTCCTCCCATAACTGTATGAGGCTCTTCCTTGTGCAAGAATAAACCTGTTTTATTGCTTAAGGCCATGTCCTAGGGAGCATACAACGCTATAAAATGTAATAAGAGTACTCTCTCTGCCTTGTGTGGAATGTGAGCTACTCTGCATCTTTCAAATTTTCAAACTTTGATATCAATCAAAGAGCAGTCACCAACTGAGAATTTTCATGTACATGCACTAAAAATAAACTTTGGGGTGATGACTGTCTGTCTTTAAGACAGTGTCCCATGAAGTCAGTCATACGATATCCAATCGAGATTGGCTGTAGCTAGCACGGCGCACGTGTGGACCAAGAGGCCAAACTGAAGGGGACAGTGCAGTTGAATTCCCATTTTCTTCCATTGGGTGCCAGATTTATCTTTAAAATTAACTGCCAAAACGGGATTGCCTATCAAATTTTCTATGACACTGACTCCACTGACGGGCGACCCACGCATGCTAGACACAAGTGCGGAAGCGGTTTGTGTTTTTGAGTCCGATTTTCTGCAGCCTAAATTTGCATTACGCCTTACAGATCGTTTTATCGTTTTGAATTTCAATTTTTTCCCAAACTGGGGACCCAGTCATGCCACACTCAGGAACGTAGTGACACTTTTGAGTGCGATTTAGTGCTGCAACCCAGATAGTTTCGAGCGCCAGATTTTTTTCAGGTGATGCCATACGGGGGTCATGCCCCCAGTGCCACCGTTTCAGATTCTTTCATTTTCTTGTGGGTTAGTTAGATGAGTTAGATGAGGTTTAACGGTTCAGTTTCTAACCAGTTGCTTTAAGCCGGGTCGGCCACGGCCTTTTTTCCAGTTGTGGCTCACTGGCTTGTTTCCCCTACTCCATTGCTTATGCTGAGCACTAAGCACAATGGCAGTAGGTTCGTTTTTAAAGTCTTTGGTATGACCCGGCCAGGAGTCGAACCCCAGACCTTCCGGCTGCAAGTCGGATGCTCTAACCACTTGACCATGCAGTCGGTTTCTTGTGGGATTCACAGCCTAGTGGGTTCGGTCATGTGTGTAATCTCCCACGGTTTACTTTTTGATCTTAGTGAAAACAGATCCTTCAAAATAATGCTCCAAAACTTTCGGCGCAGTTCGCTCTGTAGAGCTTTGTTGTTTATCTTTTATACCGTGCTTTGGTTTCATGTAGCAAATTACAGTCTGCCTGGCTCGCTCAGTCAAGTTACATACTTGCATAGGCTGGACAGTTTCGTCGAGTAGACATGTGGAAACGGCAATGTGTTTTACCCACGACAGCGGCTAGCCGCTCGAAAGCCTGTTGTCCCCAATAACATGAATACAAATTCTGCCGAGTCTCTTAAAACAAATGCCCCAACTCAATTGTACATATCGTATATTCTGCCACGAAAATGGTAAATCAACTCTGTTCTCAGGCAGCAAGCATGTGCAAAACGTGTATGCTGATGACTTGGAATGGAATTGTGTAAGTTTCTTCCAATCCCCGAGTCTCTTTCAATATTCTCACCCCCTCCCCTACCCGTTGGCCATGCCTGGACTTTCGGTTGGTGGTCCTCAACAGATACGTTGACTCCTGTTGGACAAATCCTTGCGAACTCTTGACATTGTCTTTTGTCTATCGTACGCATGTTAGTAGTCACAGAATTTTAGGGACAAATTTGCTAGAGTGCAATTTCTCGCACACAAAATGGAGTCGAAATATGTCAACTATTCTTCCACATTGGCGATCGACTCACCCATTGAGACGTAGGACTGTAGATAGAAATTTGTGTTTAAAGGGAGTAGGCAGTCGCCCCGAAATTTGCTTTGAAAAATCAGCAAACTCAGGCTCAGGCTTGCAAATCTCCTCTTATTGCATTACAAGCACCTCTGAAGATGTTTTGAACATAACTATTACAAACAATAGGTAAAGCAAGGAGAAATTCTCCTTGAATTTCACAATTCACCAACAAAACCATTGTCACATGATCAAAATAGGCCATTCATGAACAAGAGTGACGGGGCATATTTACTCTGATTGGGGCAACTGCATTTTCCCTTTAAGAGTACGATTTACCCTATTCTGTGCAGGAATGCAAAATTTTCTCCCATACTGGAACCTGCAAATCTTGGAAGAGGAACTGTAATGAAAATTTGCTTTTAAGAGTGTGATTTCCAGCAGAGTCGGGTGCTTAGGATGAAAAATTTTCTTACGTCAGCCTCAACCATGGTGGGACTGGGTTCATAGATTTGGTTACGAAATGACACTCCTCTTAAAGAATCACCCCTACGGAAACATTCGTTGAACTAGATGAGAAATCTTTTTTCGTTGTTCTCCCCCACAGCAAAGATGATCATTTTATAACTAACCGTGTTGTCGTTAAGAAATGCATTTCATGTTATAATGCCTGACAGGAAGGAAGGTCTAATTTATTGATTCATCACATTTGTCGGACATACTTAGAAAGTAATGGCAGATTTTTCTGTATCGACCTTGCATCTTAATGGGTTATTCAGCGATTGATGGTCCAACCTTTACATCGCAGTGCAACTAATCAAGTAAGCTGGATGCTGTTAAAGTCCACTGTATTCGTGTGGTATCTTAACTTGGCCGTCTGGTAGCTAAGAACGCCAGGATTTGGCCAATCAGACTCTCGTTTCATCAGATTCTCTTCAGAAGCCCTAAGAAACGATTAACCGAGTGGCATGGGACTACAGTCGGGAAAATTACACTTTCAACATTTTCAACAGCATGAAAGACAACTTTACAACGATTTTAGAATTTTGTTTTGAATTTTCATTTTTGAATGGAGGGGGTGTTGGGTCGGTTAACCCCCAGCTGGATCAGCGTGGAACATTCGTATTGTTAGGTTCACTTCAATCATTATGGTCGCGTTACGCTGTCGAGAAGACCGACCTTACGTAAAATATAGGCGCCTGGATGGTGATTTCTAGTTTAGTGAATTAAGTCTGAGTCACTTGAGCTCACCAAGGGTCGTAAAACAAGCTGCTCATACCTGTCCTAATGAAATTTTCATGGTCATCTGGGCGAAACAGAACGAAAACTCCAAACTGTGGTCAAATAATTATTGAAGGGTCTCAGAAAGAGATTGATATTGCTCCTATGACCTCGAAAAGAGGCAGCCTTTGGTCGCAGTCTGTTTACAGCACTTATTTATATGAAGAGCCACCATAGCTTGAATCATATGGATAAAGATAAAAGGGGCTACCGGTACCTCCTAAATCGCCGGAGATGACCCCCACCCCCCCCCCCCCCACCGGACATAAGGTGTTGATAATGACCATCCATCCTTAGAGCATTTGTTCACGGCACGAGGTCTCAGAACTGATACGATTAAAGAGCCTACGAAATGAGCCATTAATGCTGTTGTTAGACACTAAGTAGATGGCCCCAGAATACATAACAAACAACTAAACTGTGAACTATAGCGAATAGGTAAAGACACGTAAAAAAGGTGAAATCATGGTCCATTTAAGTCCATTAGAGTCTGTGGGAGGAGCGACCGACCCGCCGACTTTTTGGAAGCTCCGCCATTCGAATTTAGACTTATATTTGCAACTTTTGCGAACAATTTCAAAAATTGTAAATAGCGTATGCATCGCTGTTTGCAGTAGCGTGACAGTGAACTACCACACTATTGCATAAAATCGAATACACACGTAAACATTACAACCTGCAGGTGTTTTGTTTATTAAATTTGGAAGATTTGAAACGGTAAATTCTGCAAAATGTGCTTCTCGACATTTTGATTAATCCGTTATCCGTTTTGATACTGGTGTGATATGAACTAAGGAACTGGAAACGACCGTTGGGTTTTTTGTTAACAACCTGTTGCTAGGCAACGTATGAAATTTCTGAAAATAAAATTCATGGGCACTAAATGCGCATTTTGATGTCAACTTGCTATATTCCAATACTAACGTACATTAGGGATAAGTGTAGAGACCAGTTCCCATAAACTTTGAGACGCAGTTAAAAGAAACAGGGTTTTTAATTTTCGTTTTTTCCATCAAAACAGTTCAGCCTGGTTCAACGCTGAATTAAATATTGATTGAAGAGGTAAACTCTTACAACATCTCTTGGTGTCATAACATAAGTTGACAACATTCCACTGTGTCTTTGATGGAAACGTGTATCTGTGACAAATTGCCTTACTTTCTCTTGTAAAGAATATTTTAACTGCACTGAGATTTTTAGGCCGTGCTCATAATTTGTTTGGCAGAAACTTATCTTGCGTTTTAGAGACTATACTTTCCATCAGTGTTGTAGTCGAGACCAGCATATCCGAGACCGAGACCAAGACCGAGACGAGGGGGTGTCGAGACCGAGACCGAGACCGGGACAGAAATTCGAGACCGAGACCGAGACCGAGACCAACAAGGTCCGAGACCGAGACCAAGACCGAGACCGACAGTACATGTTGTAAAGGAAAATGAAACAAACTGTCCAAATTTCTGAATACTTTTTTACCTGACTTTATTACCTTATGCTCCACAAACGACCTATATAGTAGCAAGAGTGCATCGGTCATTGATATATACACCTGTTTTCTATTGTGATATGCCAGACATAGTTAACATAATTAATAATTTAACATAATCACGTATTTTTCTAATGCGGCCCTTCTCTTTAAATCGGAGTCAGTCAGTGCTAAGTGTTCAGTGTTGATGAATTTGGTGCCAATTAATGCATCATGGTGAGTTTGTCCAACCCACAGAAAAATGAGTCACAGAACTCTAGTTAGTGCCAACCTTCCTTCGGACCAAACATGACCATGGAGTATTCGTAGTTCAATTACCAGACATTTTGTTTTCGAGCCTAGGATAGGATTGCAGATAACTATGTAGGCCTAGCATGCGCCCCGTGAGACAATTTGCCCGGCCCGCAAGGCAATTCATAAATGCATATTCAAAATCATTTAAAAAGTAATTGATAACAGGCGCGGATCCAAGGGGGGGGGGCTTTCCCGGCCTCAGCCCCCCCTTTTCGCCACATCAACAATAATAAATACGCGAAAATTAGCATAATGTTAATCTAGGAGAATATTCAAGGGGGCTTTCAGCCCCCCCCCCCCCTCCCTTTTCGAAATGTCTGGATCCGCGCCTGGAAAATAATCTTTTAGCTTATGGTTCCCATCGTTTATCCTGCAAGGTATCCTGCTGCAAGGTGTCCATCATTTATCCGGCACGTACCACTTTCTGGATATTTCACGTAATACTGCTGCTAAAACCCTAGTATGCACAACATAACATACCCACTGTTTCGTTAGACAAACCAGGTACAGAATCCTAATACTTCTAGTGGTAGGCTACATAGCATTGAACAGAATTGCAGTATCACATATATAGGTCTATCTATTACAGTACGTAACTCAGAGGGCACTGTATTTATTCCAGTAGATTCGGGGGGGGGGGTGTGCTAGAAATGTCCCTCCGAAGAGTAGAAGAGTGAGTTAAACGTTAAAAAGTAGATAATTTTGCAATTTAAAGTGAAGAAAAATAAAGTTGGCTCCAATATGCGCGATTTTTTCGGCGCTTCACGCGCACTTTTCGTTCACTGTTGCTTCATGCATAAATAAGAAGACAGATGGTCATATTGTGATACTCCTGGTCTGAGTAGCCTTTCACAGTCAATGCCATTAAAAGTTACTGCATGAGCATTTTACTGCCTACAGATGTGCACCAGCTCAATAGTACAGTAGCATCGCACTAGTTCCTCACCTGGGCTTTTCCCCTAACTCCACTAGGGCCAGACCGCGTGTTTGGTCTAGTGGTAGAGCATCCGCCTCTCACGCGGGAGGCCCGGGTTCGATTCCCATGTCGAGTCATACCAAAGACATTAAAAATGGAACCTACTGCCGTTGTGCGTGATGCTCCGCATAAGCAGTGGAGTAACGTAAAAAAATCCAGTGCCCCACAACTCGAAAAAAGACCTGGGCGCCGCTAGATTAAACCAAGAGGTTATAAGTTGAGGCGTAAAGCCTTATCTAACTAACTAACCCACCAGGGCCTGTTTGGGGCTCCTTTGCCTGCGCCCTTTGGGGAAAGCTTTTTACGCTCTCACTATCTGCGGCCCGCGAGTGGATTATGACTATCAAACGGTCCATCAAGGAAAAAGCTTCCCCACGCCTGGCCTAGCATATAATATAAAGTTAACAGTGTAATATTTAGGCCTAGACTCATAGCCTTCAGAGTCGCCAGATAGCTGTAGGATCATGTCTAATCATGATGACCAAATGTTTTGCAGTTGCACAACTTGCACTTTTTCCCATGTAAGAAAGAATTCTGGTCGATAACTTAAGATATTTACATATGGAACTGGTATATTAGTTCATTCTATTTTTTCAATAGCCAAATGATCATAAGTAGCCAGATTTTGTTAAATATTGTCATGAAAAGGCCAACAGGCAATCCCGAAGAGCTAGAAATGGATAGCACTGAACAAACACTGAGAAGGGGATTTCAACACACACACACACACACACACACAGCCCAATGCAGTGCAGTATACCAGACTGTCACTGTTCTGAATATACTGAGTAACTGAGTGATAGTCCAAAGCACTATTATCCCCATTGGCCAAGTTAAGTTAAAGACCCACTCACTAGCTCACAGAAGGAAGTTCAACCCATATTAGATACAGTGTATGGACTCGCTGGATGAATGTTTTTTTTTTCTCAATGAATTATTTTTTCAGTGAAAGTAAATGAACTTAAAAATAGTTTGAAAGAAATGTGTTTATTTTCAAAAAAAAAAAAAAAAATGAAAAAGGACGACAAGTTTTTTGCCGGTCTCGAAGCGAGACCGGAAAAATTCCGAGACCGCAAGGGTCCGAGACCGAGACCGAGACTGAGACCGAGACCATAGGATGTCGAGACCGAGACCGAAACCAGGAAAAACCGGTCTCGAGTACCACATCCCTGCTTTCCATGAGGTTAAAGTAGGCTAGCATTACACCTCACACTGGCAACTTTAAGTTAAAAGTGTGTAAATGATGAAGTCTGACAATATAGTATCACAAAATGGGGTAAGGGGTTACTTTTCAAGCGAAATTTATCAAAATATAATTTTCAGATAGAGTCGCTCGCTGTAAATTCAAAAGCTAGACCACAGGCGTACAAGATGCAGGCCCGTAGCCAGGCCGGGGCACGAGGGGCCGTGCCCCCCGTGCGGACTACTGTGCCCCCCTATACGGAAAATCGATCGAAAATAAAATTTTAGTACATGTAAACGGTGGCCCTGGTATGACACCAAGCCATTTGTAACCAAAAATGATCCCAAAAGGAGTTTAATAATGAACGTATTTTGTTCTCTGTAACATTTTTCTTCTAAAATTACAAAAATTTTCGCGCGCTACTCGCGCGTTCATCTTCAGTTACATATAGCTTTAACACCCGTTTCAGATATGTTGACTTAATTTATAAAAGTACAGGTTCCACAATTAGGCTATTGCTCTTTCGTGTTGGTGTGATTCCCGGAAAAAAAAAACAAAAAACTGAATCCATAAAAAGTTCCATCCTCTTTCTCTTACGATCGGGAAGATTCTTAATGCAGACTCAACATCATGATAATCATTTTTGTATGAAACGTTCAGTATCTCAATGTCCAGGGGTGGTGGAAGGGGGCATCCCCTTGCGACCAGTCTCCCGGCGTCTTGGTTTTGTTCTTAAAGACAAACACTCATCACCCCAAATACATTTTGGTTGGGAGAAAGCAAAATTCTCAATTGGTCATAGGTGAATGCTCTTTGATTGACATCAAAGCTCACAATACACAGCATGCGCAGAGAATGTTCTGGTTGCATATTATGGCCTTGCATGCTCAACAGGATATGCCCCTAAGCAATAAACTAGGTTTGTGTCTGCACAAGGAAGGGCTCAACACAGTTTTGGAAGGAGTAACTTAGTCGGGAGAATTGGAACTGTCTAGGACGAAGAGGGGCAGATTCTTCCACAGAAACCCAAATTTTGTAACTTTCCTTAAAAAAGAACCAAATATTTTCAATTTTTCTTCAACAGAACCCCAAATTTTCGTCGGTCGCCCAAAATTTCGCGTTCGGTATCTAATCTGTAACCCATTGCTTCTGACGGGACTTCGGGTTGCTGGACCTCTTAGGGGAGCTTGGTCCCTTCGTCGGGTTTATCTTTCCACCACCCCTTACTGAGTCTGTATGCAGGTTTTACCGTGGTAAATAATTTCCTGCAAAATTTCGGCGCGCTTCGCGCGCAATTCTCACAAGCCAAGTAATATCACCCATGAAAATTATTATTACAAAAATTCAAGTGAAGTCTTCCAGCCAAAGAGAGGTGAAGGCTCAAAGTTAGATCCCGGACATGAAGGGGCTTTCTTGTAGTAATCTAGTACCTTGAGTAACATTCGCTCTCCGACTTGAAGCTAAATTTACTCGTACCGAAAAATTTATTCCAAAATTTACTTTTTCTGTTTTTTTTTTTTCATGCAAAATTTCGTTCAAAGTAGAAATACAATAATGACCATCTGAATTGTGAACTGTGAAGACATTGGTGTGCTCTCACTGTCATTCCAAGTCCTGCTCAAAGCTCCATGCTGGTGTTCCCATATTGTTAATTCGCCACATATTCGGGGAATTTCCCTCTGGGTCCTAACAAAATCATACTGGATCACACCAAGCCTGCCTAATGGCAGCCCCTGGCCCCGCCTCGCCGTTCGCAAAGTACTCAACCGGCTTCACCTGCGCTTGCTGAGCTGAAGATATATCGAGATTATAGTCTTGTTCCCTTCACTTGTGGAGAATTTCTACGTCTCTGTATTGCAAGCGGAGGGAAAAAATTCCATCAGAAGAGTGAAATTTTTCCACGCCTCGCGCGTGTGTGCACACGTAAAACCGATACCTTTAAGCTATGTGTGGTAAACTTGAGATATAATCCCCTGTAGTTCCGGCAGACTGTAATCATGTGGTGGCACTACTGACAAAAAAAAAAGAAAACATAATCTTCGGTGCCCCTCTATGAGGTGTCGGTGCCCCCCTATATCAGAATTCCTGGCTACGGGCCTGACAAGATGGGATAGGAGTAGGGAACAAATTTCCCTTCATTGATGGAGGCGGGCTAAATGAGAGAGCCAAAATGATGAATTATGCCCCAAAAGCAAACAGATTGCAGATGTTTGTCCTATTTCCCAAATTTTTCTTGCCTTTGCAAAGATTCATAAACCAGTCTGGTTTTCTGGATTTTTTCTCGAAATACCGACAAATTCAAAGTTATGAACGTACTTGGCAAACACGAAAGTGATAGCATCATTTTGCATCTCAACCTTTGTGCGAAAGCAAATCTTTCCAACAAGGAAGGATGTCCTCTCGCGGACAATTTTCCCCGGACAATCCCCGCTTTGGACAATTTCAATTTTTTTTGAAGAAGTTGTTTGGCGGGTTATTGTCATGGTTGCATGGGAATTTTCAAAGGTGGGGATTGTCAGAAGGAATAGTCCGCTGGGGATGGGGGGGGGGGATTATCCGGTCAAAAACATGTATAGATGGCAAAGAAGTCTCGCTATGGTGTCATAATCTTTTCTATGTTTATGGAACAACTGATACGGTACTTCTTTCCAAGTTCAATGTATTGACCCTCGTACGTTTAAGAATGAGAGCAGTCATATATACTGTAGTGTTTATACCTTTTAGCTCAATAAGTCCGAAAGCATCTCGAAGTTTGAAATTGGAAAGTTCACTTACTTATACATTACATAATTCGATCAAGTGGCGTAATTTTCAGGGGGAAGGCGTGAGACCAAGTTGGCCCCTATATCGCTTGCTGAGAATACAAAAGCCCATAAGTCGGGCCCCCATGAGATCGTCTTCTCACGCCTCCACCCCACTTTCATACTTCTAAGTAGGCCATTTGTAAATTTGATCCGGATTGGGTATCGAAGGATATTTGCGGAGAAAGGTGCAGGATAAAAAGAACGTGCCATGGACGCAACTCCTGCTGGAGATTGGGAGGTACATACCCACTTTTTGGAGATGTGGGTATTGACTTTAACATTTTAAAACGGTAGATTTTGCTGAATGAGAATTTTCGTCCCGGTCGCTTTCATTCCCCACTTTTTCACGCAGATGTGTGCCACTATAAAATCCCAGACAGACATTTGACAGAAAGAAAGGTTCACGGTGACCCCATATACCCATTAAAGGATATATGTGTCACCATAAATTTTCCGAGATTGTGTGAAAACTGGAATGTTTTAGGTGAATCCCATGTGTTACAGTAGTATCAGAGGAAAGCATTGCGTTTGTGGTATCAGAAAAGTTACATACCTGTAGGCCCGCACAGCAAGGATTTAGTTAAATGGACTATTCCTAAGGTTCTCACAGAAAGAAGTTCATTGAAAGTGCTGTCGGTTAAGAGTTTTTTTAAATTTGTTCAGAGAAATTTTTAAACGATGCAGTATAAGTGTCGTAATGCGTAATATGTTGGGAATATTGTTAGGTTCATCGGTGACATTAAATGGTGTGGTGAAGGTAAAAGCTATTTTCTGTCTGTGTTCTGTTAAGCAATAACCGATTTCCCTCTTCATAACTTTAAAAAATGCATCAATAAAAGTATCCCTTTTCTATAAGACCATACATAGACATGCGGCATGTTTAAGGTCAAAATTCTCTTGATCTCAGCATACCTAATTGAGAACAAAATTGAAAATAATAAAACCGAATCAAATACTCATTACTCATTTTTAAGGCGCTACATTGAGTCCTTTTGGGGGGAAGGCCCTCTCCTCCCCCCATCTTTAGGTTGTAAAAACCTCGTTCCGTCACAAATCTCGGGGTAAAGTCTCGGGCCCTGAATATCAGACTTTCGTGGTACCATCTGAGCAGAGCTCCGCGCTCGTGGTGCACATTCGGTACACTTGGGATTATCCGTCTCCCCCCTTCCTCGGCAATTTCTGGATCCGCGCATGAAACATGTAGTGGAATTATGGACTGCTGTGTCGAGAGCGTGAGATGGGCTAGGAGTTGTCGACCGTTCGGTAGGAAACTTGGATTCTAGAATAGGCCTTATGCATTGACGTCACGCCACATCATTTTGGCGGAAAAACAATGAATCACACTGCACGCATGACGTCGACTTCGCACGCGTCTGCAGTAGACTTACGCGCGTAGCCGACGGGTATATAGATCAGCATTTCATTGATTTTGTAAAGTATTATACCCATAACCCTCAAACTAGTAGGGGAATCTTTTATGTAACGAATTACGGTATATTGCTTTAAAAATATAAAAACAATAGGCTTCAGTAAAATGTCTAAATAAGTCTATTTTTGGCGCGCCTCGCGCGCATCCGTTTCGATACTCTTTCGTGGTTACTTAATACAGGACATCTTGCGTGCTTCATAGCTTCGTACAAATTATTCTATTATCATTGTAAATACCCACAAGCCAAACCCTCTTCATCAGAAAAGTGATCTGTTATTCTGGGAAAGGCTTTTATTAAAATGATCAAAATGTAATTTTGGTGATTTGTTTAGGGCACATCCGATGAGTCTCAAGATAGCCAAATGCTTCATTTCAATGGTTTTAATTTTTAAAATAGCTGAGGGCTTACGGGGCGTTTCCCCCTGGACCGTCACTGGGCTTTATCCCCTGGACCACCACTGGGCGTTGCCCCTGGATCCCACTACTGGCCCTATGGCGGGCGCCTGGACCCCACGCCTTTAAGGGAGCGCTTCGCCCTCCTACGGCGCCTTCGTATCGGCGTCGTGTGGTATTCCACCCGCGTTTTCCACCACTCTCAGGCATCATATCCCGCCCCTGGTTTACAAGACAACGGTATGAGTACCTGTTGTTTTTTTACTGGCAGAGGGAATCAATACCACCTGCTACTCAAATTTGTCACCATTAAAATTATAAACAAGTGGTTGCATTGGGAAAAGGGGAACCGGCTGTAAAGTATTTCAGAAATTTATGAATTAGCATTCAATTATAGGAATGTGTATTTACAAATTAGAACCTTGGTACCCATTTTTGCCAAACTCAGTTCTGTTCGATTTTTTTTTTCAAATTATTCACTGTTAAGAAAATATAAATTTCAGTCCATTTGAACTCTACTTGGTAGGTAATGACACAATAAAGATACAAAAGACAATTAAAATAAAAACATTCTGCAGCAAAAATGCCCGATATCTCAAAATAGTGTTATGATGATGTGCATTATTGTCAATGTGAGAAATCTTTGACTCAAAGCTATGCATTATATTGCTTTACGTTATTGTGATGAGGTGAACATTTTGACTCACAATGCACAATAACCGCATTCATTATCATTCCCTAAAAATATTATATTGATAATTTTGGCGAAAAAGAACTTGTAACTTTATGTATTTGTGAAGCCTATTCATTAAATACAAGCTAGCATAATTGTATTTCAGTTGGTTTGAATCGCCTTGTAGTTATGAGTGGAGCTTGAGAGGCCATTAGTTTTGGAAAAAGTCACCTCGGAAAGTAACTTAAATATTGGATGGGAAATATCTGTGGTAAATTCATTCAAAATGATCAGATGTGGTATCAATGAAGAGGAAATAATGTGGGAAATGCGATTTTGAAGGAAAGAGAACTCACTACCGCCTCCACACCTCCGAAAAGATAAAAAAAAAATAATGGCAATGAAAAAACAAAGAAATACATAAGAAATGACGTCATTGGCATAATTGCATATTAGTGAACCAAAATGACGTTAAATCAAATCTACAATTTCTAACCTTCCCATAGAAGGTCTCAATTCATTGAAAATATTCTTCAAAGTTGATTTAAAATATTCCTCAATTATTTATTAATGAATTACTAATTAAACACTAGTGTTAGCACTAGAGTTACAGAAAAGGGTTTAAAGTGAATCGGTGTTATTCACAAAAGGGAAAAACTTAAAGTTGCTGTGTCCAAAATATTCTCATACCATTTAAGCAGTCCACCCGAACTGTGAAGATAAATAAATGTCCCCCACAAACGTTATTTTGCCAGACGTTGTTCGGGTTTCATAGAAGTAACGAAAAAAATAATATGAAAATCAACAATGTCTGAGAACAACCTTTTTTTCCTATTCAATCCCACCCCTGTTTGAACCAGCCAATGGGAGTGCATTGATAGCGTATATGAGTATTCAATACGCCAAAACAGCACAGCGAACAGCCAACAGAGCATCATTTACATGCCAGCTAACGAGCAATGTACATACTCCATTGAATACTCACGCACTAGGGTAGATAACTACATCCGTACATGCAAACTAAGTACTGTACATTGAACGTTTTGCGAAGCAACTAGTTTAAACTAAAACTAATAAAACTCAAGGGACAAGACTTAATCCACATAACTTGTTTTGGAACAAACAACGTACAGCCCTTGAAAGCGAGTCAGTAACATAACAAAGGGACCGTACTAGATCAGCGGCGTAGCAACGGGGGGGGGGGGGGCTAGGCCCCCCCGCTATTCGGCCGGCCCCAGATTTTTTGTGTCCTAAGAAAATGTGTAAGAATTAAGAAAAAATAAATGTTTGAACGGAAATAAACATTGAAGTATTTCCTTCAAAAAAATAAATAAAAATGAGAAAGAAAAAAGTAAATGTGTGAAAAACACATTTTGCGCACTTATGAAATCAACATAACTTTAAAATGCCTACTTTCACTAAATTAGGTATATAATCTGCACTGTCATTTAATTCTCATATAATTCACTTGGACGATGAAACGAACGTCCCGACGACTAATTCGGATGTGGCATTGTCAGGTTTAGACCCTTTCTGCCTTTCGGATGGCTGGTTGATTTACTGAAAACATGGCAACCATACACTGACGACCATTCTTACACGACCATTTTTATACGGTATCGTACACAAAATATGCCGTACGGTAAGGTACTGCGTTCGAATAATTCTTCTGTCCCTAACAAGTATGTCATGTCTCTCTCCTTGCCCATGACAAGTGCACTGTAGAACTGGCCTATTGTTTTCGACAAGTCCTCTTTTTAGTAGTTCGCACTGGTGTCACGGTCCGGACGGATTTGTAAAATTGCCAAACAAGGTCCGGATTTCATGTGTTTCCCACATGATCCCTACTTCTGCTTTGCGGGTTAAATAGTTTGAAAGATTTACTGGTGGTATTATAGGTCTGACCAAGTAATATACCGATGACTTGAGTCCGTGAATAAATACAGCACCATTTTGGATCTAGACACCTTTGATAACCGGAAAAATTTCCAAAGGTAAGGGGACACCCTTAGACCCCTACATCAGGAGAGTGATCTATGTCCTCCTTGCTAGAAAATAAATATGGTAACCCTAGGCTGGAGACAAATGTTATGATCAAGGGGATATGTAATTGAGTAGTGGACATGTAGCCGATGGATAGGGTGATGGACAAATGTAACAGAGATATACTAGAATGTGAATATGGGAGAATTGCAGGCAGAATAAATGAAAAGGGATGCATAATTCAGTATGATTCTTGTATTATCTCAGCTCAATATGATATCCACGGCCGTACACAGCGGGGGGGGGGCGGGCAATTACCCCCAGAAATTTTCAAAGTGCACCGTTTCCAACTTTGAGAATATACAGAGACGCAGTAAAAATATAAGAAATAGCTGTGATCGTAATGATAGAACTTAAACAATTTCAAATAGACAGATCAATATTTTCATGCCTATATCTGTACACATCACCAATCATTTACAGCTCTATTAGGATGTATTTCTAACCTACTTTTCCAAAATTCTCGCGCCACGCGCGATTATGCATAGCTACAATGTTGTTGTTGTTGCTATAGGTAGCTTCAATCATCCATGGCTTAAAAACGTTTTTAAACCGTGCCAGTTTAGTCATAAAAACGTTTTATAACCAATAACACTCCCTCCCCTCCCTTAAACCCTTCCCACAACGAAGTTCAGTGGCTGAGGTCATGCTTCATATCATATCCATCACACTCTCAAAAATGACTTTTGTCGCACTTAGTCACAACTACTTTTCGTTTTCCTTTTAAGGCTGAAATCCCTCAAATATTGCACCATTTGCTATCTATACGTCCTCCTGAAATTACAAATTTTCTCCAAGGGGGAGGGAGACACCCGTTCCCTTTAGTCCCCTCCCTTAGGCCACAAATCAGTAATGCCCACTTTTTGCCCCCTAGCAAAAAAGTGTATGCGCGGCCTTGTGTATTACCATTTTTTATGGATTGATTTTTTCCCATTATTTGAGAAATGACGGACATGAGATTCGAATTTCAAGGCTGGGTACATGCAGCTTAAAACACGTGGAAAGTGCCGTTTCCGGCCATCTGGAGGGTTTGTAAAGCCAAAAATTTTCTTGCACTCTCCGCGCCAACCGATGGTGGTGCTCCACTTAGATAATCTTGACAAGCGTGACCCTCGGCGGTGCCTGCCCCCCATTTGTTACCTAGGTCCCCCTAAAAATTTCATCTTAGCTACGCCCCTGTACTAGATGTCAACTGACTCCACGCAAAACCTAATTAAGCACTGTAGAGGGAACGTGAAGGAACCTAAAGGGAGAGGCCCTACGAATTGTGACTATTCATGCTCACCGGCCGAGTAGTGTTGGCGTACTTTCTTGTACGATTCCAAAGATAAACTCAAGTAGAAAAACTGGTGTTACTCCACACTGATAAGTATCTAACTCGAACAACACACGAGACCTACCATCTTTTTGAGTCATTGAAATCCTTGATGGTCTAACGGTACCATCTCTGACACTTTAGATGTTTGTCGAAGCAGCTTTAAGTTCATAACCTTTCCTTTATATAGCATTACTTTGCCTACCTAAACGGGGGTCGTCGAGTGGCAGAGTGGTCTATTCCAGCTGCTGTGCACCAATGTGTTTCACATGTGCGTGGGTTCGAATCCCGCTCGATGTACGTGGGTTTTTCTCCGGGTACTCCGGCTTTCCTCCCACTTGCATAGGCTTGCCTCTAAAATCGGTTGCCCAGCCGACGAAGTCGGTTGCGCGCCGGACTGAAGCGCCTTCGGGTGGACCAGTTAACTAGCCGACTTTGCTTTTTTACCTAAACGGTGGCGTGATTCCTCTGTCACGCATTCTGTTACATTGTGGAAATGACACCGCATTTGCAACAATTGTAGTTTTGGAATATCCCACTTCAGGTTAGTGCTCCTCGCTAGTGTTTGGCAGTTACTCTTGTGACAGACTTTTGGTCAATCGTGCTAATACTTCCATGGTTGCGGTACCTTTGAAGATTGCTTGATACACAGGGGAGTATCCAGGAATTTTCAATAGGAGCGTAAGGTTTGATCGTTGTCTTGGGGTAGGTCTAAGGGGAGGGGTGTCCCCCTCCCGTTTGGAAAATTTCTGCTTTTGGAAGAGGACTGAGATGCAACATAGTGCTATATTTGACACATTTTGAAACAAATTTATGTACCATATCTTCTTTGACCAGGGCCGTAGCGTGGGCGAAATTTGTAGGGAGCAGTTCATGACACTAGCTAAGCTGAGCACCAAGTTGATACCCAGGAGGACCCTTCCATTTTCACCTCTCAATGCGTGCCATCCTGGGGGGGGGGAGGGTGTTGAGGGGAAGGGTACACATGTAAGGCCTGGCTTTGGTACAAAATTGTGCTATTGTTTTGCAAATCCTTGAACTGGTTATATCTTCACAAATTGTCCTTATTTAGTGATACTCTTCCTATTTTTGGCTGGGTGTGCGCCAAGAGCTGCTCAGAGAAGGGGATGACACTCTATACTCTTTGAGAAATTTTTGTCCTTGTGAGGTGGCTTGGATGCAAAATGGTACTACCTTTGGTAAAGCTTCGTAAAGCGTTGAATTGGTTATATATTTTTATGTTTGCAGAATATTAATAGAATTTCTGTTCAAAAACAAAACTTTATGTTAAGCCACAAACTTGAAACAGGAACATTTGTTACAAAGAAATTGTAAAATTACAATAGTTTTATGTTGAGGAAGACGTACGTAGTTACCGCAAATATGCAGCACGTACTATCATTCTGTCTCGACACAGGTGAATTCTACCTGGGAACAAAATTGCGATCGAACCATAGGTTGGAGGATTTTTGTGAAATTATAATAATTTTATGTCCCCAGAGAAACAGTTTGTTTTTTAGCATACATCATATTAATTGTGGACCTTAGGAAAAAGATCAAAGTGTAGGGCGTTTGTGGGGCCATGGTTAAATTTATGTTACTCCATTATCTTATATGTAGGCTACCGTACATCATGTGAGAATATTTATTGTGGGTTAGTAATTACATAAAGCTGCAGCTAGTACAGAATCGTTTGTGATGGTAAATACGACGAATTAAACTACTCTATGTATGTTGAGTGCATTTTGAATCAATTGTTTGAGCACTTTGTTAGGATTAAATTAAGCACAGACATAGCCTATGACACACCGTCGGATTAGTGTCATTGTTTTCCCTCATGTTCCTCAGTTCTTATTTGCCACAACGAAAGGAACTTTTTTTCGACGCAGCTTAGTGGCATACTACAGTCTACGACATACGATGATGAGGGTGGTACATAGTATTAACTTGGGTTGAAATGAAAGGTGCCAAAGAATGAAGCGATCCCCCTTGGTGGCGAAGGGCCGATGTGGGGTTTAGTAGGAGCCGGACGTTCTGGTGGGTTCATGGGGCTAAGCCTCTGGAAGCTCTGGGGTATTTAAGAGATGGACAGCTGTGGTCAGTGGGAAATGATGCATTTAACTGGTCTACAAACGACATTAGATGAGTACCGTACTCAGACTGATGCATTCCGACGAAGGTTCTAGGAAGACTCATTCATTTCGATGTAGGTTACGTACTAGCAGGAATAGAACTGAGTTGCAGTTTATTGTAATGACAATAGTCAGTTTCCATAGGCTGAAAGTAGATATTTACAGTAGGAATGCCAACAGCACAAAGATGCCATTGGTCTACTTCAAAGACGCTGCAATGACCGTTAGGCACTTGTTTTGAAAAACTCTTCACACAAGGGACTGCATACGTAGTATCAGATAATGCTGCCGCCTACCTGTTTTGTTATTAAAAATCACATAAGCTTTCAAAGAAGGCTATGTTACACAGAGAAGGACGCGATAATTTGTATACTAGGCCTCTATTGTGCTACGGTTAAATCTGCCGTTCATTTTTTCAGTGTCAAAAATTGTTTTAATGACCATTAATGATACGTAGGTTAGATGCACTGAGAATTCCGTACGGAATCTCTGACGTATGCCGAAAGAAAATACTGGTTCATCCTTTCATCCCGCAAAAGCGGGGCTCTAAACACCAGTTGAAAAGAACTGCAAACTAGCACAAATGTGTTTGAGATCTCCGATGCTTATGTAGCCCGCTTTTATCTTTCGTCCAATCAGCGTCCAGTATTGTGGTATTCTCTTTCACGTCTGGAAAAACATTTATAAATAAAATTTCAAGTTCACGTGTCGAAACAGCGATTGTACCGATACAACTGACTGGCTCACGTAGACCTACACCTGCCTCGCTTAAAGACTCCACACTCTGAAGAACAGAAAATAACTAGCGGTTAGAGAATGCACCCGCTTCAAAAAAGGACAGGATTCACAGAAACCCACCCAGTCTTCCGAAGTTCGTCAACTGCTCTGAGGAATTCTCTGAGTCATGGAACTCGGCGATTCTTGGAGCACAAAGAGACAGCGGTGCCCCAAGAAAACACCCGAACAGGCGTCAAAGGAAATCCGGATTGGCTATTTAAACCGAATGCTCTTTTTTGGGTACCAACCCTCTCCCGAAAGAGTGGCTCTTTTTTTTTCCCTCTGAAAACATGCATAAGATATATTCTAAGTTTTCTTCTAAGTCAGAGAGTAGGCCTCAAAATCGACAGAGAGAATGTTCGGGTAGACTAGGCTTTGTATAGCCAGTTTGAAACCTAAAGCCTATAAATCGAGGCGAAAGCCCTGGATAAGTACTTTTTATACACTGTTTGCCACTGTATATCACTAATACAGCACAACATCCATGTAAACGTACAACGTATACACCCCCCAAAAAACTGAATTTGCTGTATACAAACTGGTGAAAAGTGTAAAAATACAGACTGAGGCGGTTGCAGTACAACTTGCCCTGTATATAAACAGGAGTCTCTGTAGGTATGCATGTGATATCTTGTAAAGTACTGTGCAATTCTGTAAAAATACAGCGTGGTCCTATACCTGAATTGGAACATCCTGTAAATAGACATGTGCTTGCTGTTCTTGTATGAAACCTAATTGACAGCAACTTTGTTGTAAATGAACAGAAACTTTTTTAACAGTGCATCGTATATACTGGTGCATTCAGGGGGTGTGTCCTACAGGAGGAAGATAGTTTTTTTTTGTCATGATAAGAAACTCGCATAAGAACGCATCCACGTCGGGGATCCGGGGACCTCCCCGGAAGAATTTTGGAAAAAGGGGACCCTTACATGCGATTTCCCAGGTTTTGGGGGCCTTGAAATCGTAGATTGGACAGAAAAATTTTCAGCTTCAGTATGTTTTTCTCAAGAAGGCCATCTTTCATTTACGATTTGGAAATCAGGGGTAGTTGCCTCTCCTGCCCCCCACCCCCGCACGCTACGGCCCTCTTGACTTGTGTATGAGAAAAACAAAACGTGTGCAGCGTGGTTCATGTCAATATGACAGATCAATCACACGAATTTGTAGTGGGAGTGCACTCAATCGTTAGCAAAGTTTTAACTAGGTTAGGTTATTATGGCTTTAGGTCTGTTTCGTAACAGTTTCTTAGCTGTAGTTGTAAATCACTGCAGGCGCGGATCCAGAAATTTTGAGGGGGGGGGGCCCAAGATGGAAAATCTCATGTGCACCGAAGGTGCACCAAGAGCGCGAAGCGCGAGTTCCTACGCGTGGGGTCCAGGGGCCCGCGTTAGGGCCCCTGGCGGGGTCAGGGGCGGAGCCCCGGTGGGGGTCCAGGGGGCGAAGCCCCCGGGAGCTCTCGCAATATTGCATTTTAAGAGCACAGAAATCGACCTCCAGTTCTTATGTCAGTGAGATTTTATACCTTTTCATGTTTCATGGAATTTGATGTGTATGGCTCAGTATAAGTTACTATATGTACCTGCAGAAGTTCCGGAGAATATAAGTTATCTTGAAACTTACACGCCAACATTATGAGCCCTTGTAGGTAACTTGAGATGATTTTTGCCATAATGAGTGTTTGATTTTCGTTATACGGTATTCGGGTTTAGGACGTTACATGAAACAATTGCTCGCGAAGCGCGCCGAAAATGTGAATTTACATTTAAAATGTAAATTTTAGTCATTGCTATGACGTTAGTCATTGCTATGACTAACGGTGTCAATTCCCTTTATGTGTGTATATCAATTAGAAGGTGGGTTCGATACTAAGTTTTCAGTTCTCATAAGAAGAGGAGGGTGAAAAAATGAATATCAGTCGCTTTACATCCTTCCAATACTGGCTCCTCTGAAATCACGTTTATGCACACGAATAATTGGCTTATGGCAGAACCCCACCGATGAGTATATGCGAAAACGTTTGGGACCTTATTGATAGTAAAAGGAGCAATTCAAGGCTAAAAAGTGCGCAGATCAAGCGAAAATCAAGAAATATTGAGAAGACTTTGCAAAAATCGTGAAAGATTTCAAATGATTTTTGGTAAAAAGTGATAAGAATAAATCAATCACTCAATAAAAAAGTACCTCTCTCCGTAAGCGTAAACAATTGCGCGCGAAGCGCGCCGAAAATTTTCGGTATAGAGCCTCCCGGGAGCTCTGCATTAATTGTACACTGAAAATGGGGACCAACAGGACTCTCACAACCTTACATCAATATGGGAGGAGAGATGATATATCACCTTTTTTATGGATTTCTAAAGGTTATACCCTTCAGAAATCTATGACCGATGGTGCCGGCGGGAGTTGGTGATTGGGGGAACCGCAGATAACTGCTAAACCGTGCCTTCTAGGCAGTGGGATTTTGTATACGCTATATACAAGAGTGGGAGAACCTTTTCTTGTTAGTACATGAGAGTGCAATCCCAGGAAGGGGTTTACCCTACCCTTTGAGAAATTTTTGTTAATTTAAGGGGGCCTATATGCAAAATGGTGGTATCTTTGGGTCATTCTAAAGTGATTGTATGTTTAAAATATGTCCAAAATTTAGTGAATTCTAACTTTTGTTCGGGTGAAAAAGAGGAGTAAGAGACGGTTAATATATTGTCATCAAACCTCCTTAAGTCCCAGGAAAAATCATGGGCGTGGATCCGTCTCCAAAAGTGGGGGGAGGGACTTTTTCACATTTGTGAATCGCCGTCCTGGTGGAAGAAGCAGTGGTGGTAACCAGAATTTGCGTCACGGGGAGACAATAAGTTTTGCAATCGTCGGCATGGGGGAGGGGTCTAATGGAAATTTTTCTGGAACCGAATACCCTCAGATGCGATTTGGTGCAACAAAAGTGTAGGATTTTTAGATTATTTTTCCTCTCAAAATTTCGTTTTCCTAGGCATAATTGCAGTCTGTTCCATCATTTTTGAAAAAGTGAGGGGGACTTTTTGACGATGTCCCTCCTTCCAAAAAGTGAGGGGGACGCGTGCCCCCGTCCCCCAATGATCCACGCCCATGGGAAAATTGTACCCGCAATTATACCTGGGTGGAGTACACAGAAACATTCTTGGACTATAATAAAATTTTTCCTTTACATTTTAAAAGGATATCCAAGGTTGACAGAGAACAGTATAGAACCTCCCGGAAGCTCTGAATTAGTTACAGTACACAAAAGAGGGACCAACGGGATTCTCACTACCGGAAATCCATGTGGGAGGAGATATGATATATCACATTCTTTTTAGGTATAGCAAGAGGGATGGTGGACAGGCAAAATTCGTTTCAGAAAGATTTTCGTCGTTATTGAACGTCGCGGTAAAATGTTTGGAAAATAAGCAACGGCAATTACGTACTTTCAATCTTTCAAACCATGTGGTAGACTAGATTAGTCAAAGATCCGTTAATGATGAGAGCCCTACAGAGGAGATGCACTTTTTACAAAAATGTTTGCATTGGAATAACTTCTTTCGTCATAGGTTTGTCAATGGTATATGGAATCGGGTGTAAACCCTGTCGTATGCGCGCGAAGCGCGCCGAAATTTTGAGTAAAATATTAGTCCATGACAAAACCTGCATTCAGAAGCTGCATCGGACACTTTCACTTTCCCACCAACCTATGCTATTCAGAAACGAATTTTCTGACTGAGAATTCTTAAAAAGCACTTTTGCTCCTTTGTTCCTCCGTGAGTAGTTACCGAAAGCTATTGATAATAAGGACAACTCTGACACAAGGCTTGACGCTAGCGGAGCGTGCGAAAATTTGGAATTTGTCAAGAATTTTCAAAACCTATGACAGTTTGAGAACAGTTTGTGAAAGAAAATGGTTAGAAAAATAAACCAATCATCAAAAATACATCTCACCCTCCACCCTCCACAGAAATCTGTAGCTTAAATGACTTTTGGGGCCATTACAAAAATTTTCAAGAATCGATGGGGAGGGGGACACACATCACCCATTGCCCACTGTGCCGACGCCAATGTCTGTAGCTTGAAAGCCTTTTAAGTTCATTTTAAAACTTCAGACAGTTTCGAAATCGAACAGGATATGCACGCCGCTACTTTGCCTGCAACAGCTGATGCCACTGTGCACAATATCACGTCACCTGACAGCTTGTCTTCTGCATTCATTCTGCAAGGTCTGTATGGCGAAAACTTTGCCTCTCAATCCCTCTAGAATACAAAAAATTTCACTCACTCTTAAACGCAAAATTGTTACTACATTTCAGTGCAGCTAGCCGGGCCCATACTGCATATGTCACGATGTTTACTTATTTAGATCTTAAGTCAAGGATCATTACTCAGCTATTCACCTGTTTTCGAACATTTTAGCTCTCCTTTCGTCGCCAACCTTTGAAAGATATCTAAAGAGATAATCCAGCTATAGCTCCACCCAACCCCTACAGAAATATATACTTTGAACACGTTCTTAGACACTTTTATTCATTTTTTGCTCATAATTTTTCTTTCTTCTTTTCTTTTTTTTCTTTTTCTTCCTTTTTTCTCCTTTCGTTTTTTTTTTCGTGGCGAGGGGGGGGGGCCCGGGCCCCCCAGGCCCCCTCCTGGATCCGCGCCTGAATCACTGTCTCCTTTCCACTACTCCATCGTCGCCTCCTTTAGAGGCCACTAAAGGGGAGATCTCGTACTGTTTAATATCTTGAAGACTTTGTGTGACACGCACGTGTTTGATGTGTCATAAACAATATATAAGCAACTAGCCAAACCTACTCCATTGTGTTACATGATAAGCCCTAACCACAATGTCAGTGGATTCCATTTTTGAAGTCTTTAATTGGTATGACCTGGTCAGAAGCATAGGCGTAGGAAGCTTTTCGAGACTGGGGGGGGGGGTGTGCTAAACCTTGTTTCGGATCGCCGTCCTGGGGGAGGGTTCTAAGGGGAGGGGGTGTCTCCTCCCCTTTGGAAAATTTGTGGGTATTTGAGGGTCCTCAGATGCAATTTGGTGCAACATTTTGGACAAACCTTAAGGAAAATTACTGCAAAGTTTTAATATTTGTTACAGAAGGGACAAATAAGGGGTTTTTGCCCTTGGATCTTGGGGGGCGGAAGCATACTTCAACCCCCACATTTTTGACTGGGGCTAAAGCCCCCCCAGCCCCCCGCTTCCTACGCCTATGGTCAGAAGTCAAACCTCCCATCTGCAAATCGGATGCTCTGACCACTATAGGCCATGCAGTTGGTTATCAAGCTAAGGTCAGGAATAAAACTTAGGGTTTGGTGTTATAGGATTACCAAGAGGCCAAGTCAGCGATAGATGATAATAGTGCAGTTGCTCCGCGCTTTTATGCACATGTTGCACTGAGAAAAAATAGATATTGGGAACACCAGGGAGGTGTTACCTTGACAGGAGATCCAACTAAAAAGTAATTTATTCTAATCCTGTTTGATCCAATTAAGAGAGAGGAGATAATCATTTAATGACAGATCATAGGAATTCAGAACCTTCAGTTCTTTTGTCTAATACTTACAATTAGTACTACTTCCTGTCCCAGTCAACCTTTGTTAACGACTCTACTACGCTGACAATAAGATTATCAGGAACAATGGTGTGATGTTTAGCAAGTTACCGACAGCCTAGTGAGCACCAATGTTTTAAAATTCAAAACGACTGTTTGTCGCTACTAAGCCTAAAGATCCTTGTGGTGAAAACACTGCTTATGCTATTTGCAAATGCAAAAAAGAGGTATGAGGCTATAAGTTACTATTTATTTTTCATCAATTTGCGCATTATTTCGCAACTTGAAGGTGATGTATTCGTGTTCAAAATGTAACACGGGATGACAATGGAGTATTTTTGAAAGTGGCACAATGCGCCATAAAGGCGCAAATTAATTTGCAACTTGAACGACTGGCAATGTAAAATAAATGGGCAAATATTCATGTGCCGCTCTTCAAGATTTAGCAGACGACGTGACCCTTTGTGTTTAGTTTCTTAAGTACCTTTAAGCCTATTATATATGGAAGATTACTACAAAGAAGGAATTACAGTCGGCAACTAGCACAGTTCAAAGAAAGGATTGAAGATGTTTCTCCTGCCAAGGTAACACCTCCCTGGGAACACTAATAACCGATAACGTTACTGAAACTACAACGGTGAAATTTGACTAACGTGGAGAAATGAAGCTAGCAAAGCATGGCAACACGCCATTGCTTGTGTGTGCTACTTGCTGGGCCACAGGCTTTACTTGACTCGTGATATAATATTTCATGATCGTTTTTCTTCATGACGGCTAATGGAGGGGGAGGGAAAGGGCTGACTCTCCGCTAGATCCGCAACTTTCGTTTTTTTTTTTCTTGCCTCAACTTTTTTTTCACGTGGCGCATGACGGCTAGTAGGAGCGTCCTCCTGTTGCGCCCCTTGGATCCGTCATTGGATACGTGCCTGCATGTATCGCCTAAAGGGCGAGCCAGGATGCGGCGAAGGGCACAAGTATACGAGTAACGTTAGTGTAATAGTGTCGTCTTGAATCGTGTTTGGGGGCTTGCAAAATTTTACTTTTTCACACTGTTTTCTTTGAATTTAACAACTATCACTTTTATGTTAAGCCACTGCATGCAGATTCCATCCATGAATATCATAGTTCGTATATTGACAATAAAGACAATTACAAGACCTTCATTTTTCTGCCTCGTCTGAATACACACGGAATCACGTTATGTAAAGGGGGGGGGGAGGGTAGATGCAAAGTGATGCTATTCTTGACAAAAATTGTCATTATGTAGTGAATGTTTCTATAAGTGTTGTTATTTTTATGTGGATTGTGGCTTGACACTCATTTGAGTATCGCCCACGGGGGACCGCCCCTCGTCAATACGTCACTGGTCATTACTGTCTTTTTTTAGCGTCAACATTTAATCACATATGCATGTGATATCTTGTAAAGTACTGTGCAATTCTGTAAAAATATAGCGTGGTCCTATACCTGAATTGGAGCATCCTGTACATAGACACGTGCTTGCTGTTCTTGTATGAAACCCAATTGACAGCAACTTTGTTGTAGACGGACAGAGATTCAGTTCTGTAAAAATACAGCGTGGTCTTATACCTGAATTGGAACATCCTGTAAATAGACATGTGCTTGTTGTTCTTGTATGAAACCTAATTGACAGCAACTTTGTTGTAAATGAACAGAAACTTTTTTAACAGTGCACCGTATATACTGGTGCATTCAGGGGGTGTGTCTTACAGGAGGAAGATAGTTTTTTCGTCATGATAAGAAACTCGCATAAGAACGCATCCACGTCGGGGATCCGGGGACCTCCCCGGAAGAATTTTGGAAAAAAGGGGCCCTTACAGCCCCCCGCTCCCTACCCCCAGCCCCCCGCTTCCTACGCCTGTGGTCAGAAGTCAAACCTCCCATCTGCAAATCGGATGCTCTGACCACTATAGGCCATGCAGTTGGTTATCAAGCTAAGGTCAGGAATAAATCTTAGGGTTTGGTGTTATAGGATTACCAAGAGGCCAAGTCAGCGATAGATGATAATAGTGCAGTTGCTCCGCGCTTTTATGCACATGTTGCACTGAGAAAAAATAGATATTGGGAACACTAATAACCGATAACGTTACTGAAACTACAACGGTGAAATTTGACTAACGTGGAGAAATGAAGCTAGCGAAGCATGGCAACACGCCATTACTTGTGTGTGCTACTTGCTGGGCCACAGGCTTTATTTGACTCGTGATATAATATTTCATGATCGTTTTTCTTCATGACGGCTAATGGAGGGGGAGGGAAAGGGCTGACTCTCCGCTAGATCCGCAACTTTCGTTTTTTTTTTCTTGCCTCAACTTTTTTTCACGTGGCGCATGACGGCTAGTAGGAGCGTCCTCCTGTTGCGCCCCTTGGATCCGTCATTGGATACGTGCCTGCATGTATCGCCTAAAGGGCGAGCCAGGATGCGGCGAAGGGCACAAGTATACGAGTAACGTCAGTGTGATAGTGTCGTCTTGAATCGTGTTTGGGGCTTGCAAAATTTTACTTTTTTACACTGTTTTCTTTGAATTTAACAACTATCACTTTTATGTTAAGCCACTGCATGCAAATTCCATCCATGGACATCATAGTTCGTTCATTGACAATAAAGAAAATTACAAGACCTTCATTTTTCTGCCTCGTCTGAATACACACGGAATCACGTTATGTAAAGGGGGGGGGGGTAGATGCAAAGTGATGCTATTCTTGACAAAAATTGTCATTATGTAGTGAATGTTTCTAAGTGTTGTTATTTTTATGTGGATTGTGGCTTGACACTCATTTGAGTATCGCACCCGGGGGACCGCCCCTCGTCAATACGTCACTGGTCATTGCTGTCTTTTTTAATCTCAACATTTAACAATCTTTGTGTCCTTCCATACGTCGATTAAAAAACCATTAGGCCGTATAGGTGGGTCCCTACATTACATGGATGAGCCTTTTGAGGAAAAGAACTCAATTGTTTTTATAAAAGTCAAAGTTCGTAGTTCGGAAGTCAGTGAGCGAAGCAAAGTGAAAAGTAAAATATTCCTGAATACGATATGTCAAGAAAGATAGTGCCAAGAATACTCAGATGGTTCTCATAAGTCACACGGGATCATCCGTCATAGTGAGTAGAGTATGTTTGAATCGACTTCGGACGAAGAAAAGGAACCAGGACCTCCAGAACAAAAATGAACCAGAAATCCTAATATAGGAAATATTTTAAATTAATGGCTTCAGACAGAAGAAGAGCAAATAACTGGAAAAGTTAATTGAAGTACATATAACTCCTATTGCAATGACTTTTGAACAACTCAGTCACATACTCATGCGCAACTACAATCATTGTCATAGGCGAAGGAACTGCACAAGGTGCAGGCGCGTAGCTAAGGGGGGAGGGGGTCGAAGGGGGCAGACGCCCCCCTTGAGCATATTTTTGGTATTTTTTAATGATTTTTTATGATATTACTAGTAACTCAAAATAAAAAAAATGTTTAGATGGAACTTACAAGTCCTGGAAAGTGCCATTTTCAGCGATCTGGGGGCATTTTTGGCCAAATTTTCTTCTACGCTTCGCGCCAACCTATGGTGGCGCTACGCTTAGATAGTTTGCCTACAGGCTTCGCCCCCCTCCCGCGGCATTCTGGCTACGCGCCTGACAAGGTGCGGGGTACCATGAACTGTAATCGTCGCATTTGGCAAGGTTGGGTTGCCCTGCTTATTGAACATGTCTCAGAGTTTTTCACCTATTCCATCAGAACTAATACCTGATGGTATACTACGGGAAGGACGGAGTATTGGCCACCAATAATTTGGGCAAATGTATCTACAATGGAGGTTTAATAATGAGAGACACCTCAACCGACATGAAAGGGCCAACAGTTTTCTTCTATTTAATCTGCAGGTCAGAAAGACCAAAAACGTCAGGAAAATTCAATATTTTTCGATAAGGTGCTGGGTTGTCGAAGGAAAGTATTTCCTAAATTATCCAATAGCAGAATTAAGAAAATCCATCAACGACAGAAACGATATGATGCTTTTCATAAGAAAACCTTTTTAAAGCATTTAACAAATTCTAACCAATCAAAAGCCAAACACATCATCTACAAGTCCAGAAAGCTACTTGGCGTAACTAACACCGGAACGAAAAGTGTCACCACAGAACCAATATTCTTGGACACGACTGAGACTTCCCAAAGTGCTATATCTGTGAAAACCACGTCTATTCACCAGTCTACGGCAGCAGAAGCAACCTCCCAGACTACGCCAAATTCTTCAGAGCTGACAAGCACCCTTCAAGCCTCCACCAGGGCTCAGGAGACTACACCGACAGTGACCACGGCGGCTGAAAGTAGCCAAGAGGTGACCAGCCAGCCACCATCCAGCCGAGCCACTACCAGCTCTGCAACTTCTGCCGGCGTGACCACCACAGCCGAGGCCGCCTCCACCCAGAGAACGGCTTCCTCGCCAGAGGCAACCACAACAGAGTCTGCAGCAGTGTCCACGGAAGGCTCTACCACAGGCGCCGAGACAACAGCTGTGTCCTCCACCCCCGTGGAAACAACCTCTCACTCTACGGCGTTGGAGACCAGCTCCGCAGGCGAGACTACGACTTCCTTGGAGACCACCGTGGAGACTACCCAGGGTGCCACATCTGTGGAGACCACGTCTTCTGCCCAGACCACGGCAGCAGAAACAACCTCCCAGACCACGCCAAGTTCTTCGGAGCTGACCAGCACCCAACAAGCCTCCACCAGTGCCCAGAAGACTACACCGACAGTGACCACGGCTGCTGAAAGTAGCCAAGAGGTGACCAGCCAGCCACCATCCAGCCGAGCCACTACCAGCTCTGCAACTTCTGCCGGCGTGACCACCACAGCCGAGGCCGCCTCCACCCAGAGAACGGCTTCCTCGCCAGAGGCAACCACAACAGAGTCTGCAGCAGTGTCCACGGAAGGCTCTACCACAGGCGCCGAGACAACAGCTGTGTCCTCCACCCCCGTGGAAACAACCTCTCACTCTACGGCGTTGGAGACCAGCTCCGCAGGCGAGACTACGACTTCCTTGGAGACCACCGTGGAGACTACCCAGGGTGCCACATCTGTGGAGACCACGTCTTCTGCCCAGACCACGGCAGCAGAAACAACCTCCCAGACCACGCCAAGTTCTTCGGAGCTGACCAGCACCCAACAAGCCTCCACCAGGGCGCAGGAGACTACACCGACAGTGACCACGGCGGCTGAAAGTAGCCAAGAGGTGACCAGCCAGCCACCATCCAGCCGAGCCACTACCAGCTCTGCAACTTCTGCCGGCGTGACCACCACAGCCGAGGCCGCCTCCACCCAGAGAACGGCTTCCTCGCCAGAGGCAACCACAACAGAGTCTGCAGCAGTGTCCACGGAAGGCTCTACCACAGGCGCCGAGACAACAGCTGTGTCCTCCACCCCCGTGGAAACAACCTCTCACTCTGCGGCGTTGGAGACCAGCTCCGCAGGCGAGAGTACGACTTCCTTGGAGACCACCGTGGAGACTACCCAGGGTGCCACATCTGTGGAGACCACGTCTTCTGCCCAGACCACGGCAGCAGAAACAACCTCCCAGACCACGCCAAGTTCTTCGGAGCTGACCAGCACCCAACAAGCCTCCACCAGTGCCCAGAAGACTACACCGACAGTGACCACGGCTGCTGAAAGTAGCCAAGAGGTGACCAGCCAGCCACCATCCAGCCGAGCCACTACCAGCTCTGCAACTTCTGCCGGCGTGACCACCACAGCCGAGGCCGCCTCCACCCAGAGAACGGCTTCCTCGCCAGAGGCAACCACAACAGAGTCTGCAGCAGTGTCCACGGAAGGCTCTACCACAGGCGCCGAGACAACAGCTGTGTCCTCCACCCCCGTGGAAACAACCTCTCACTCTGCGGCGTTGGAGACCAGCTCCGCAGGCGAGAGTACGACTTCCTTGGAGACCACCGTGGAGACTACCCAGGGTGCCACATCTGTGGAGACCACGTCTTCTGCCCAGACCACGGCAGCAGAAACAACCTCCCAGACCACGCCAAGTTCTTCGGAGCTGACCAGCACCCAACAAGCCTCCACCAGTGCCCAGAAGACTACACCGACAGTGACCACGGCTGCTGAAAGTAGCCAAGAGGTGACCAGCCAGCCACCATCCAGCCGAGCCACTACCAGCTCTGCAACTTCTGCCGGCGTGACCACCACAGCCGAGGCCGCCTCCACCCAGAGAACGGCTTCCTCGCCAGAGGCAACCACAACAGAGTCTGCAGCAGTGTCCACGGAAGGCTCTACCACAGGCGCCGAGACAACAGCTGTGTCCTCCACCCCCGTGGAAACAACCTCTCACTCTACGGCGTTGGAGACCAGCTCCGCAGGCGAGACTACGACTTCCTTGGAGACCACCGTGGAGACTACCCAGGGTGCCACATCTGTGGAGACCACGTCTTCTGCCCAGACCACGGCAGCAGAAACAACCTCCCAGACCACGCCAAGTTCTTCGGAGCTGACCAGCACCCAACAAGCCTCCACCAGGGCGCAGGAGACTACACCGACAGTGACCACGGCGGCTGAAAGTAGCCAAGAGGTGACCAGCCAGCCACCATCCAGCCGAGCCACTACCAGCTCTGCAACTTCTGCCGGCGTGACCACCACAGCCGAGGCCGCCTCCACCCAGAGAACGGCTTCCTCGCCAGAGGCAACCACAACAGAGTCTGCAGCAGTGTCCACGGAAGGCTCTACCACAGGCGCCGAGACAACAGCTGTGTCCTCCACCCCCGTGGAAACAACCTCTCACTCTACGGCGTTGGAGACCAGCTCCGCAGGCGAGACTACGACTTCCTTGGAGACCACCGTGGAGACTACCCAGGGTGCCGCATCTGTGGAGACCACGTCTTCTTCCCAGACCACGGCAGCAGAAACAACCTCCCAGACCACGCCAAGTTCTTCGGAGCTGACCAGCACCCAACAAGCCTCCACCAGGGCGCAGGAGACTACACCGACAGTGACCACGGCGGTTAAAAGTAGCCAAGAGGTGACCAGCCAGCCACCATCCAGCCGAGCCACTACCAGCTCTGCAACTTCTGCCGGCGTGACCACCACAGCCGAGGCCGCCTCCACCCAGAGAACGGCTTCCTCGCCAGAGGCAACCACAACAGAGTCTGCAGCAGTGTCCACGGAAGGCTCTACCACAGGCGCCGAGACAACAGCTGTGTCCTCCACCCCCGTGGAAACAACCTCTCACTCTTCGGCGCTGGAGACCAGCTCTGCAGGCGAGACTACGACTTCCTTGGAGACCACTGTGGAGACTACCCAGGGTGCCGCATCTGTGGAGACCACGTCTTCTTCCCAGACCACGGCAGCAGAAACAACCTCCCAGACCACGCCAAGTTCTTCGGAGCTGACCAGCACCCAACAAGCCTCCACCAGGGCGCAGGAGACTACACCGACAGTGACCACGGCGGCTGAAAGTAGCCAAGAGGTGACCAGCCAGCCACCATCCAGCCGAGCCACTACCAGCTCTGCAACTTCTGCCGGCGTGACCACCACAGCCGAGGCCGCCTCCACCCAGAGAACGGCTTCCTCGCCAGAGGCAACCACAACAGAGTCTGCAGCAGTGTCCACGGAAGGCTCTACCACAGGCGCCGAGACAACAGCTGTGTCCTCCACCCCCGTGGAAACAACCTCTCACTCTACGGCGTTGGAGACCAGCTCCGCTGGCGAGACTACGACTTCCATGGAGACCACCGTGGAGACTAACCCAGGGTGCCACATCTGTGGAGACCACGTCTTCTGCCCAGACCACGGCAGCAGAAACAACCTCCCAGACCACGCCAAGTTCTTCGGAGCTGACCAGCACCCAACAAGCCTCCACCAGGGCGCAGGAGACTACACCGACACTGACCACGGCTGCTGAAAGTAGCCAAGAGGTGACCAGCCAGCCACCATCCAGCCGAGCCACTACCAGGTCTGCAACTTCTGCCGGCGTGACCACCACAGCCGAGGCCGCCTCCACCCAGAGAACGGCTTCCTCGCCAGAGGCAACCACAACAGAGTCTGCAGCAGTGTCCACGGAAGGCTCTACCACAGGCGCCGAGACAACAGCTGTGTCCTCCACCCCCGTGGAAACAACCTCTCACTCTGCGGCGTTGGAGACCAGCTCCGCAGGCGAGAGTACGACTTCCTTGGAGACCACCGTGGAGACTACCCAGGGTGCCACATCTGTGGAGACCACGTCTTCTGCCCAGACCACGGCAGCAGAAACAACCTCCCAGACCACGCCAAGTTCTTCGGAGCTGACCAGCACCCAACAAGCCTCCACCAGGGCGCAAAAGACTACACCGAGAGTGACCACGGAGGCTGAAAGTAGCCAAGAGGTGACCAGCCAGCCACCATCCAGCCGAGCCACTACCAGCTCTGCAACTTCTGCCGGCGTGACCACCACAGCCGAGGCCGCCTCCACCCAGAGAACGGCTTCCTCGCCAGAGGCAACCACAACAGAGTCTGCAGCAGTGTCCACGGAAGGCTCTACCACAGGCGCCGAGACAACAGCTGTGTCCTCCACCCCCGTGGAAACAACCTCTCACTCTACGGCGCTGGAGACCAGCTCCGCAGGCGAGACTACGACTTCCTTGGAGACCACCGTGGAGACTACCCAGGGTGCCACATCTGTGGAGACCACGTCTTCTGCCCAGACCACGGCAGCAGAAACAACCTCCCAGACCACGCCAAGTTCTTCGGAGCTGACCAGCACCCAACAAGCCTCCACCAGGGCGCAGGAGACTACACCGACAGTGACCACGGCGGCTGAAAGTAGCCAAGAGGTGACCAGCCAGCCACCATCCAGCCGAGCCACTACCAGCTCTGCAACTTCTGCCGGCGTGACCACCACAGCCGAGGCCGCCTCCACCCAGAGAACGGCTTCCTCGCCAGAGGCAACCACAACAGAGTCTGCAGCAGTGTCCACGGAAGGCTCTACCACAGGCGCCGAGACAACAGCTGTGTCCTCCACCCCCGTGGAAACAACCTCTCACTCTGCGGCGTTGGAGACCAGCTCCGCAGGCGAGAGTACGACTTCCTTGGAGACCACCGTGGAGACTACCCAGGGTGCCACATCTGAGGAGACCACGTCTTCTGCCCAGACCACGGCAGCAGAAACAACCTCCCAGACCACGCCAAGTTCTTCGGAGCTGACCAGCACCCAACAAGCCTCCACCAGTGCCCAGGAGACTACACCGACAGTGACCACGGCTGCTGAAAGTAGCCAAGAGGTGACCAGCCAGCCACCATCCAGCCGAGCCACTACCAGCTCTTCAACTTCTGCCGGCGTGACCACCACAGCCGAGGCCGCCACCACCCAGAGAACGGTATCCTCGCCAGAGGCAACCACAACAGAGTCTGCAGCAGTGTCCACGGAAGGCTCTACCACAGGCGCCGAGACAACAGCTGTGTCCTCCACCCCCGTGGAAACAACCTCTCACTCTACGGAGCTGGAGACCAGCTCCGCAGGCGAGACTACGACTTCCTTGGAGACCACCGTGGAGACTACCCAGGGTGCCACATCTGTGGAGACCACGTCTTCTGCCCAGACCACGGCAGCAGAAACAACCTCCCAGACCACGCCAAGTTCTTCGGAGCTGACCAGCACCCAACAAGCCTCCACCAGGGCGCAGGAGACTACACCGACAGTGACCACGGCGGCTGAAAGTAGCCAAGAGGTGACCAGCCAGCCACCATCCAGCCGAGCCACTACCAGCTCTGCAACTTCTGCCGGCGTGACCACCACAGCCGAGGCCGCCTCCACCCAGAGAACGGCTTCCTCGCCAGAGGCAACCACAACAGAGTCTGCAGCAGTGTCCACGGAAGGCTCTACCGCAGGCGCCGAGACAACAGCTGTGTCCTCCACCCCCATGGAAACAACCTCTCACTCTGCGGCGTTGGAGACAAGCCCTGTCGGCGAGACTACGACCTCCTTGGAGACCACCGTGGAGACTACCCAGGGTGGCACATCTGTGGAGACCACGTCTTCTTCCCAGACCACGGCAGCAGAAACAACCTCCCAGACCACGCCAAGTTCTTCGGAGCTGACCAGCACCCAACAAGCCTCCACTAGGGCTCAGGAGACTACACCGACAGTGACCACGGCGGCTGAAAGTAGCCAAGAGGTGACCAGCCAGCCACCATCCAGCCGAGCCACTACCAGCTCTGCAACTTCTGCCGGCGTGACCACCACAGCCGAGGCCGCCTCCACCCAGAGAACGGCTTCCTCGCCAGAGGCAACCACAACAGAGTCTGCAGCAGTGTCCACGGAAGGCTCTACCACAGGCGCCGAGACAACAGCTGTGTCCTCCACCCCCGTGGAAACAACCTCTCACTCTACGGCGTTGGAGACCAGCTCCGCAGGCGAGAGTACGACTTCCTTGGAGACCACCGTGGAGACTACCCAGGGTGCCACATCTGTGGAGACCACGTCTTCTGCCCAGACCACGGCAGCAGAAACAACCTCCCAGACCACGCCAAGTTCTTCGGAGCTGACCAGCACCCAACAAGCCTCCACCAGTGCCCAGGAGACTACACCGAGAGTGACCACGGAGGCTGAAAGTAGCCAAGAGGTGACCAGCCAGCCACCATCCAGCCGCGCCACTACCAGGTCTGCAACTTCTGCCGGCGTGACCACCACAGCCGAGGCCGCCTCCACCCAGAGAACGGCTTCCTCGCCAGAGGCAACCACAACAGAGTCTGCAGCAGTGTCCACGGAAGGCTCTACCACAGGCGCCGAGACAACAGCTGTGTCCTCCACCCACGTGGAAACAACCTCTCACTCTACGGCGTTGGAGACCAGCTCCGCTGGCGAGACTACGACTTCCTTGGAGACCACCGTGGAGACTACCCAGGGTGCCACATCTGAGGAGACCACGTCTTCTGCCCAGACCACGGCAGCAGAAACAACCTCCCAGACCACGCCAAGTTCTTCGGAGCTGACCAGCACCCAACAAGCCTCCACCAGTGCCCAGAAGACTACACCGACAGTGACCACGGCTGCTGAAAGTAGCCAAGAGGTGACCAGCCAGCCACCATCCAGCCGAGCCACTACCAGCTCTGCAACTTCTGCCGGCGTGACCACCACAGCCGAGGCCGCCTCCACCCAGAGAACGGCTTCCTCGCCAGAGGCAACCACAACAGAGTCTGCAGCAGTGTCCACGGAAGGCTCTACCACAGGCGCCGAGACAACAGCTGTGTCCTCCACCCCCGTGGAAACAACCTCTCACTCTGCGGCGTTGGAGACCAGCTCCGCAGGCGAGAGTACGACTTCCTTGGAGACCACCGTGGAGACTACCCAGGGTGCCACATCTGTGGAGACCACGTCTTCTGCCCAGACCACGGCAGCAGAAACAACCTCCCAGACCACGCCAAGTTCTTCGGAGCTGACCAGCACCCAACAAGCCTCCACCAGTGCCCAGAAGACTACACCGACAGTGACCACGGCTGCTGAAAGTAGCCAAGAGGTGACCAGCCAGCCACCATCCAGCCGCGCCACTACCAGGTCTGCAACTTCTGCCGGCGTGACCACCACAGCCGAGGCCGCCTCCACCCAGAGAACGGCTTCCTCGCCAGAGGCAACCACAACAGAGTCTGCAGCAGTGTCCACGGAAGGCTCTACCACAGGCGCCGAGACAACAGCTGTGTCCTCCACCCCCGTGGAAACAACCTCTCACTCTACGGCGTTGGAGACCAGCTCCGCAGGCGAGACTACGACTTCCTTGGAGACCACCGTGGAGACTACCCAGGGTGCCACATCTGTGGAGACCACGTCTTCTGCCCAGACCACGGCAGCAGAAACAACCTCCCAGACCACGCCAAGTTCTTCGGAGCTGACCAGCACCCAACAAGCCTCCACCAGTGCCCAGAAGACTACACCGACAGTGACCACGGCGGCTGAAAGTAGCCAAGAGGTGACCAGCCAGCCACCATCCAGCCGCGCCACTACCAGCTCTGCAACTTCTGCCGGCGTGACCACCACAGCCGAGGCCGCCTCCACCCAGAGAACGGCTTCCTCGCCAGAGGCAACCACAACAGAGTCTGCAGCAGTGTCCACGGAAGGCTCTACCACAGGCGCCGAGACAACAGCTGTGTCCTCCACCCACGTGGAAACAACCTCTCACTCTACGGCGTTGGAGACCAGCTCCGCTGGCGAGACTACGACTTCCTTGGAGACCACCGTGGAGACTACCCAGGGTGCCACATCTGAGGAGACCACGTCTTCTGCCCAGACCACGGCAGCAGAAACAACATCCCAGACCACGCCAAGTTCTTCGGAGCTGACCAGCACCCAACAAGCCTCCACCAGGGCGCAGAAGACTACACCGACTGTGACCACGGCTGCTGAAAGTAGCCAAGAGGTGACCAGCCAGCCACCATCCAGCCGAGCCACTACCAGCTCTGCAACTTCTGCCGGCGTGACCACCACAGCCGAGGCCGCCTCCACCCAGAGAACGGCTTCCTCGCCAGAGGCAACCACAACAGAGTCTGCAGCAGTGTCCACGGAAGGCTCTACCACAGGCGCCGAGACAACAGCTGTGTCCTCCACCCACGTGGAAACAACCTCTCACTCTACGGCGTTGGAGACCAGCTCCGCTGGCGAGACTACGACTTCCTTGGAGACCACCGTGGAGACTACCCAGGGTGCCACATCTGAGGAGACCACGTCTTCTGCCCAGACCACGGCAGCAGAAACAACCTCCCAGACCACGCCAAGTTCTTCGGAGCTGACCAGCACCCAACAAGCCTCCACCAGTGCCAGGAAGACTACACCGACAGGGATAACGGAGGCTGAAAGTAGCCAAGAGGTGACCAGCCAGCCACCATCCAGCCGCGCCACTACCAGGTCTGCAACTTCTGCCGGCGTGACCACCACAGCCGAGGCCGCCTCCACCCAGAGAACGGCTTCCTCGCCAGAGGCAACCACAACAGAGTCTGCAGCAGTGTCCACGGAAGGCTCTACCACAGGCGCCGAGACAACAGCTGTGTCCTCCACCCCCGTGGAAACAACCTCTCACTCTACGGCGTTGGAGACCAGCTCCGCAGGCGAGAGTACGACTTCCTTGGAGACCACCGTGGAGACTACCCAGGGTGCCACATCTGTGGAGACCACGTCTTCTGCCCAGACCACGGCAGCAGAAACAACCTCCCAGACCACGCCAAGTTCTTCGGAGCTGACCAGCACCCAACAAGCCTCCACCAGTGCCAGGAAGACTACACCGACAGTGACCACGGAGGCTGAAAGTAGCCAAGAGGTGACCAGCCAGCCACCATCCAGCCGAGCCACTACCAGCTCTGCAACTTCTGCCGGCGTGACCACCACAGCCGAGGCCGCCTCCACCCAGAGAACGGCTTCCTCGCCAGAGGCAACCACAACAGAGTCTGCAGCAGTGTCCACGGAAGGCTCTACCACAGGCGCCGAGACAACAGCTGTGTCCTCCACCCCCGTGGAAACAACCTCTCACTCTACGGCGTTGGAGACCAGCTCCGCAGGCGAGACTACGACTTCCTTGGAGACCACCGTGGAGACTACCCAGGGTGCCACATCTGTGGAGACCACGTCTTCTGCCCAGACCACGGCAGCAGAAACAACCTCCCAGACCACGCCAAGTTCTTCGGAGCTGACCAGCACCCAACAAGCCTCCACCAGTGCCCAGGAGACTACACCGACAGTGACCACGGCGGCTGAAAGTAGCCAAGAGGTGACCAGCCAGCCACCATCCAGCCGAGCCACTACCAGCTCTGCAACTTCTGCCGGCGTGACCACCACAGCCGAGGCCGCCTCCACCCAGAGAACGGCTTCCTCGCCAGAGGCAACCACAACAGAGTCTGCAGCAGTGTCCACGGAACATTCTACCGCAGGCGCCGAGACCACAGCTGTGTCCTCCACCCCCATGGAAACAACCTCTCACTCTCCGACGTTGGAGACCAGCTCTGTAGGCGAGACTACGACTTCCTTGGAGACCACTGTGGAGACTACCCAGGGTGGCACATCTGTGGAGACCACGTCTTCTTCCCAGACCACGGCAGCAGAAACAACCTCCCAGACCACGCCAAGTTCTTCGGAGCTGACCAGCACCCAACAAGCCTCCACCAGGGCCCGGGAGACTACACCGACAGTGACCACGGCGGCTGAAAGTAGCCAAGAGGTGACCAGCCAGCCACCATCCAGCCGAGCCACTACCAGCTCTGCAACTTCTGCCGGCGTGACCACCACAGCCGAGGCCGCCTCCACCCAGAGAACGGCTTCCTCGCCAGAGGCAACCACAACAGAGTCTGCAGCAGTGTCCACGGAAGGCTCTACCACAGGCGCCGAGACAACAGCTGTGGCTTCCACGCCTAAGGAAACAACCTTTCACTCTACGGCATTGAAAACCAGCTCCGCAGGCGAGACTACGACTTCCTTGGAGACCACCGTGGAGACTACCCAGGGTGCCACATCTGTGGAGACCACGTCTTCTGCCCAGACCACGGCAGCAGAAACAACCTCCCAGACCACGCCAAGTTCTTCGGAGCTGACCAGCACCCAACAAGCCTCCACCAGGGCGCAGAAGACTACACCGACAGTGACCACGGCTGCTGAAAGTAGCCAAGAGGTGACCAGCCAGCCACCATCCAGCCGAGCCACTACCAGCTCTGCAACTTCTGCCGGCGTGACCACCACAGCCGAGGCCGCCTCCACCCAGAGAACGGCTTCCTCGCCAGAGGCAACCACAACAGAGTCTGCAGCAGTGTCCACGGAAGGCTCTACCACAGGCGCCGAGACAACAGCTGTGTCCTCCACCCACGTGGAAACAACCTCTCACTCTACGGCGTTGGAGACCAGCTCCGCTGGCGAGACTACGACTTCCTTGGAGACCACCGTGGAGACTACCCAGGGTGCCACATCTGTGGAGACCACGTCTTCTGCCCAGACCACGGCAGCAGAAACAACCTCCCAGACCACGCCAAGTTCTTCGGAGCTGACCAGCACCCAACAAGCCTCCACCAGTGCCCAGGAGACTACACCGAAACTGACCACGGCTGCTGAAATTAGCCAAGAGGTGACCAGCCAGCCACCATCCAGCCGAGCCACTACCAGCTCTGCAACTTCTGCCGGCGTGACCACCACAGGCGAGGCCACCTCCACCCAGAGAACGGCTTCCTCACCAGAGGCAACCACAACAGAGTCTGCAGCAGTGTCCACGGAAGGCTCTACCACAGGCGCCGAGACAACAGCTGTGTCCTCCACCCCCGTGGAAACAACCTCTCACTCTACGGCGTTGGAGACCAGCTCCGCAGGCGAGACTACGACTTCCATGGAGACCACCGTGGAGACTACCCAGGGTGCCACATCTGTGGAGACCACGTCTTCTGCCCAGACCACGGCAGCAGAAACAACCTCCCAGACCACGCCAAGTTCTTCGGAGCTGACCAGCACCCAACAAGCCTCCACCAGTGCCCAGAAGACTACACCGACAGTGACCACGGCTGCTGAAAGTAGCCAAGAGGTGACCAGCCAGCCACCATCCAGCCGCGCCACTACCAGGTCTGCAACTTCTGCCGGCGTGACCACCACAGCCGAGGCCGCCTCCACCCAGAGAACGGCTTCCTCGCCAGAGGCAACCACAACAGAGTCTGCAGCAGTGTCCACGGAAGGCTCTACCACAGGCGCCGAGACAACAGCTGTGTCCTCCACCCCCGTGGAAACAACCTCTCACTCTACGGCGTTGGAGACCAGCTCCGCAGGCGAGACTACGACTTCCTTGGAGACCACCGTGGAGACTACCCAGGGTGCCACATCTGTGGAGACCACGTCTTCTGCCCAGACCACGGCAGCAGAAACAACCTCCCAGACCACGCCAAGTTCTTCGGAGCTGACCAGCACCCAACAAGCCTCCACCAGTGCCCAGGAGACTACACCGACAGTGACCACGGGTACTGAAAGTAGCCAAGAGGTGACCAGCCAGCCACCATCCAGCCGAGCCACTACCAGCTCTGCAACTTCTGCCGGCGTGACCACCACAGCCGAGGCCGCCTCCACCCAGAGAACGGCTTCCTCGCCAGAGGCAACCACAACAGAGTCTGCAGCAGTGTCCACGGAAGGCTCTACCACAGGCGCCGAGACAACAGCTGTGTCCTCCACCCCCGTGGAAACAACCTCTCACTCTACGGCGTTGGAGACCAGCTCCGCAGGCGAGACTACGACTTCCTTGGAGACCACCGTGGAGACTACCCAGGGTGCCACATCTGTGGAGACCACGTCTTCTGCCCAGACCACGGCAGCAGAAACAACCTCCCAGACCACGCCAAGTTCTTCGGAGCTGACCAGCACCCAACAAGCCTCCACCAGTGCCCAGGAGACTACACCGACAGTGACCACGGCGGCTGAAAGTAGCCAAGAGGTGACCAGCCAGCCACCATCCAGCCGAGCCACTACCAGCTCTGCAACTTCTGCCGGCGTGACCACCACAGCCGAGGCCGCCTCCACCCAGAGAACGGCTTCCTCGCCAGAGGCAACCACAACAGAGTCTGCAGCAGTGTCCACGGAAGGCTCTACCACAGGCGCCGAGACAACAGCTGTGTCCTCCACCCCCGTGGAAACAACCTCTCACTCTACGGCGTTGGAGACCAGCTCCGCAGGCGAGACTACGACTTCCTTGGAGACCACCGTGGAGACTACCCAGGGTGCCACATCTGTGGAGACCACGTCTTCTGCCCAGACCACGGCAGCAGAAACAACCTCCCAGACCACGCCAAGTTCTTCGGAGCTGACCAGCACCCAACAAGCCTCCACCAGGGCGCAGAAGACTACACCGACTGTGACCACGGCTGCTGAAAGTAGCCAAGAGGTGACCAGCCAGCCACCATCCAGCCGCGCCACTACCAGGTCTGCAAGTTCTGCTGGCGTGACCACCACAGCCGAGGCCGCCTCCACCCAGAGAACGGCTTCCTCGCCAGAGGCAACCACAACAGAGTCTGCAGCAGTGTCCACGGAAGGCTCTACCACAGGCGCCGAGACAACAGCTGTGTCCTCCACCCCCGTGGAAACAACCTCTCACTCTACGGCGTTGGAGACCAGCTCCGCAGGCGAGACTACGACTTCCTTGGAGACCACCGTGGAGACTACCCAGGGTGCCACATCTGTGGAGACCACGTCTTCTGCCCAGACCACGGCAGCAGAAACAACCTCCCAGACCACGCCAAGTTCTTCGGAGCTGACCAGCTCCCAACAAGCCTCCACCGGGTCCCAGGAGACTACATCGACAGTGACCACGGCGGCTGAAAGTAGCCAGGAGGTGACCAGCCAGCCACCACCCAGCCGAGCCACTACTGGCTCTGCAATTTCTGAAATCGTGACCACCACAGCCGACGCCACTTCTACCCACAAAACCGATTCGTTCTCTATTTCACCCACAACTGAGTATCCACCCACATTTGATGGTACTACTTCACGAGTCGAGCTAACATCACATATTTCCACAGACAAAACAGATACTTTCTCTGTTCCACTCACAACTGAGTACCCACCGACATTTGATGCCACTACTCCCCACGTCAAGCTAACATCTCATATTTCAACAGACAAAACAGATACATTCTCTGTTCAACTCACAACTGAGTATCCACCGACATTTGACGCCACTACTTCACAAATCGAGTTAACATCTCATATTTCAACAGAAAAAACCGATGCTTTCTCTGTTCAACTCACAACTGAGTATCCACCGACCTTGGATGGCACTACTCCACGAGCCGAGTCAACATCTCATATTTCAACAGACAAGACAGATGCTTTCTCTGTTTCACCCACAACTGAGTATCCACCGACATTTGATGGCACTACTTCACGAGTCGAGCTAACATCTCATATTTCAACAGACAATACCGATACTTTCTCTGTTCCACCTACAACTGAGTATCCACCGACATTTGATGGCACTACTTCACAAGCCGTGTTAACATCCCATATTTCAACAGCCAAAACAGATACTTTCTCTGTTTCACTCACAACTGAGTATCCACCGACCGTTGATGGAACTACTTCACAAGCCGAGTTAACATCTCATATTTCAACAGACAGAACCGATGTTTTCTCTGTTCAACCCACAACTGAGTATCCACCGACATTTGATGGCACTAGTCCACGAGCCGAGTCAACATCTCATATTTCAACAGACAAGACAGATACTTTCTCTTTTCCACTCACAACGGAATATCCTCAGACATTTGATGGCACTACTCCACAAGTCGAGCGAACATCTGATATTACAACTAAAAACACCGACGCTTTCTCTGTTCAACTCACAACTGAGTATCCATCGGTATCAGATAAAACCTCTCAGGCCACGCCAAATTCTTCGGAGCTGACCAGCACCCAACAAGCCTCCTCCACGGCCGAGGAGACTACACCGACAGTGACCTCGGCGGTAGAAAATAGCCAAGAGGTGACCAGCCAGTCATCATCCAGCCGCCCCACTTCTCACTCTGCAACTTCTGCCGACGTGACCCCCACAGCCGAGGCGGCCTCCATCCAGAGAACGGCTTCCTCGCCAGAGGCAATCACAACAGAGTCTGCAGCAGTGTCCACGGAAGGCTCTACCACAGGCGCCGAGACAACAACTGTGTCCTCCACCCCCGTGGAAACAACCTCTCACTCTACGGCGTTGGAGACCAGCTCCGCAGGCGAGACAACGACTTCCTTGGAGACCACCGTGGAGACTACCCAGGGTGCAACATCTGTGGAGACCTCGTCTTCTGCCCAGACCACGGCAGCAGAAACAACTTCCCAGACCACGCCAAGTTCTTCGGAGCCGACCAGCACCCAACAAGCCTCCACCAGGGCCCAGGAGACTACACCGACAGTGACCACGGCGGCTGACAGTAGCCAAGAGGTGACCAGCCAGCCACCATCCAGCCGAGCCACTATCAGCTCTGCAAGTTCTGCCGACGTGACCACCACAGCCGAGGCCGCCTCCACCCAGAGAACGGCTTCCTCGCCAGAGGCAACCACAACAGAGTCTGCAGCAGTTTCCACGGAAGGCTCTACCACAGGCGCCGAGACAACAGCTGTGTCCTCCACCCCCGTGGAAACAACCTCTCACTCTACGGCACTGGAGACCAGCTCCGCAGGCGAGACTACGACTTCCTTGGAGACCACCGTGAAGACTACCCAGGGTGCCACATCTGTGGAGACCACGTCTTCTGCCCAGACCACGGCAGCAGAAACAATCTCCCAGACCACGCCAAGTTCTTCGGAGCCGACCAGCTCCCAACAAGCCTCCACCAGGGCCCAGGAGACAACACCGACAGTGACCACGGCGGCTGAAAGTAGCCCAGAGGTGACCAGCCAGCCACCATCCAGCCGAGCAACTACCAGCTCTGCAAGTTCTGCCGGCGTGACCACCACAGCCGAGGATACCTCCACCCAGAGAACGGCTTCCTCGCCAGAGGCAACCGCAACAGAGTCTGCAGCAGTGTCCACGGAAGGCTCTACCACAGGCGCCGAGACAACAGGTGTGTCCTCCAACCCCGTGGAAACAACCTCTCACTCTACGGCGCTGGAGACCAGCTCCGCAGGCGAGACTACGATTTCCTTGGAGACCACCGTGGAGACTACCCAGGGTGCAACATCTGTGGAGACCACGTCTTCTGCCCCGACCACGGCAGCAGAAACAACTTCCCAGACCACGCCCAGTTCTTCGGAGCTGACCAGCTCCCAACAAGCCTCCACCACGGCCCAGGAGACTACACCGACAGTGACCACGGCGGCTGAAAGTAGCCAAGAGGTGACCAGCCAGCCACCATCCAGCCGAGCCACTACCGGCTCTGCAATTTCTGAAATCGTGACCACCACAGCCGAAGCCGCTTCCACCCACAAAACCGATTCGTTCTCTATTTCACCCACAACTGAGTATCCACCGACATTTGATGCCACTACTTCACAAATCGAGTTAACATCTCATATTTCAACAGACAAAACCGATGCTTTCTCTGTTCAACTCACAACTGAGTATCCACCGACCTTGGATGGCACTACTCCACATGCCGAGTTAACATCTCATATTTTAACAGACAAGACAGATGCTTTCTCTGTTTCACCCACAACTGAGTATCCATCGACATTTGATGGCACTACTTCACGAGTCGAGCTAACATCTCATATTTCAACAGACAAGACAGATACTTTCTCTGTTCCACTCACAACTGAGTATCAACCGACATTTGATGCCACTACTCCCCACGTTAAGCTAACATCTCATATTTCAACAGACAAAACAGATACATTCTCTGTTAAACTCACAACTGAGTATCCACCGAAATTTGACGCCACTACTTCACAAATCGAGTTAACATCTCATATTTCTTCGGAGCTGACCAACACCCAACGAGCCTCCACCAGGGTCCAGGAGACTACACCGACAGTGACCACGGAGGCTGAAAGTAGCCAAGAGGTGACCAGCCAGCCACCATCCAGCCGAGCCACTACCAGCCCTGAAACTTCCGGGGGCGTGACAACCACAGCCGAGGCCGCTACCAGCCAGAGAATGGCTTCCTTGGCAGAGGCAACCACAACAGAGTCTGCACTAGTGTCCACGAAAGGCTCTACCACAGGCGCCGAGACAACAGCTGTGTCCTCCACCCACGTGGAAACAACCTCTCACTCTACGGAGCTGGACACCAGCGCCGCAGCCAAGACAACGACTTCCTTGGAGACCACCGTGGAGACTACCCAGGGTGCCACATCTGTGGAGACCACGTCTTCTGCCCAGACCACGGCAGCAGAAACAACCTCCCAGACCACGCCAAGTTCTTCGAAGCTGACCAGCACCCAACAAGCCTCCACCAGTGCCCAGGAGACTACACCGAGAGTGACCACGGAGGCTGAAAGTAGCCAAGAGGTGACCAGCCAGCCACCATCCAGCCTCGCCACTACCAGGTCTGCAACTTCTGCCGGCGTGACCACCACAGCCGAGGCCGCCTCCACCCAGAGAACGGCTTCCTCGCCAGAGGCAACCACAACAGAGTCTGCAGCAGTGTCCACGGAAGGCTCTACCACAGGCGCCGAGACAACAGCTGTGTCCTCCACCCCCGTGGAAATAACCTCTATCTCTACGGCGCTGGAGACCAGCTCCGCAGGCGAGACTACGACATCCTTGGAGACCACCGTGGAGACATCATCCAGGAGAGCCACTACCGGCTCTGCAACTTCTGAAATCGTGACCACCACAGCCGAAGCCGCTTCCACCCACAAAACCGATTCGTTCTCTATTTCACCCACAACTGAGTATCCACCGACATTTGATGGTACCCCTTCACGAGTCGAGCTAACATCACATATTTCAACAGACAAAACAGATACTTTCTCTGTTCCACTCACAACTGAGTATCCACCGACATTTGATGCCACTACTCCCCACGTCAAGCTAACATCTCATGTTTCAACAGACAAAACAGATACATTCTCTGTTCAACTCACAACTGAGTATCAACCGACATTTGATGCCACTACTCCCCACGTCAAGCTAACATCTCATATTTCAACAGACAAAACAGATACATTCTCTGTTCAACTCACAACTGAGTATCCACCGACATTTGACGCCACTACTTCACAAATCGAGTTAACATCTCATATTTCAACAGACAAAACCGATGCTTTCTCTGTTCAACTCACAACTGAGTATGCACCGACCTTGGATGGCACTACTCCACATGCCGAGTCAACATCTCATATTTCAACAGACAACACAGATACATTCTCTGTTCCTTTCACAACTGAGTATCCACCGACCTTGGATGGCACTACTCCACGAGCCGAGTCAACATCTCATATTTCAACAGACAAGACAGATGCTTTCTCTGTTTCACCCACAACTGAGTATCCACCGACATTTGATGGCACTACTTCACGAGTCGAGCTAACATCTCATATTTCAACAGACAGAACCGATGTTTTCTCTGTTCCACCCACAACTGAGTACCCACCGACATTTGATGGCACTAGTCCACGAGCCGAGTCAACATCTCATATTTCAACAGACAAGACAGATGCTTTCCCTGTTCCACTCACAACTGAGTATCCACCGACATTTGATGGCACTACTTCACGATTCGAGCTAACATCTCATATTTCAACAGACAGAACCGATGTTTTCTCTGTTCCACCCACAACTGAATATCCTCCGACATTTGATGGCACTACTCCACAAGTCGAGCGAACATCTCATATTTCAACAGACGAGACAAAATCGTTAACAAGTCTTATAACTTCACCTGTAAGTAAAAGTCAGTCTAGTACTCCATTGACAAACCTTTATCACACCGAGGACACCTCATCTGAAAAGGTACCTTTCTCGAATCCTACATCAGTAGTCGCTACTGATTCAGAATCCTCAACGACTAGGGCCCAGACATGGTCGTTTTCTGAAATGACTGAGTCGGGGAATAAAGTGACATCGGAAGAATTATCAAACCCTCCCATGAATTCTTCTTTGTATCTCTCAACCCTGCCATATGAAGCCTTTGGTTCGACGGCTGAGGGTAGTGCAACGCAAAACATCTTAACAAACCAATTGACAGAGAACGGATTTTCCACCTTAACTCGCTCTCCTGTTTTAGAGGAAAGTTCATCCGATTCTCAGAAGTTTGGTACTAGTTCACCAATGACCAAGTCGCAAGATGTCACAACAAGTGATAACATGTTTACTCGGTTACCCTTGGTTGGTAGTACTTCACCTGATTCCTTGGCTGTTGTAACGATCACCACTGACTTGTCTTCAGATGAGTATCCAACAGATGAAAAGGGAACTACCGAAACCAGTGTTGTCTTCACCCAGACATCCGCTGATGGTTCAACTAGACCATTCTCATCCACTCGCGAGATATCAGAGGCATCGACACTGAAGTATCAGAACAGCACTTCATATGTCAGCAAGACAGAAGATAGCTTAAGAACATCGCAGACAATGGCGCCTACAAGATTAGCTACCACAAAACAACAGGATTCGAAGGAAGAAAAAACTGGAATAACTTATGACTTACCCACCCAGGACTATTTCAGCACCACCTACATGTTTACAACTGATCAAGCAGGTAAGACTTTACTATAAATACATTTTCGAGTGTTACGTTGTAGTGTTGGTCACCATCGCTCTTCAAAGAGTGGGTTCCAAATAAACGCTTTGCCAATAAACAATTAAACGAAGAAGGAACTTCATGTTACAGATAATATGCATTTTTCATGTGAAATGAAGCCAAACTTGAAAGTATGGATGAATATGTATGACATTATACGTCAACTTTTCACAAAATCGGGGGACTTGCGCTGCTTTAAATGTAAAGTATGATCCCAGTGCGTTGTTTTCTAATGGACTTCGTGAAAATATCGGGCTCATTGAGGGTCCTCATTTCGGCAGCTGGTTGCGAAATAAGGAGAACATTTTCACAAACTGTCTTTACTTTTGCAACAAGTCTGAAAGTTCTTAGTTTAGTCATCTTGGAAAAAACACAAGTTTTCATGAACTCCAGCCGAAACCATGCTGGGAGAATTTATCTAGTGTATGGGGGTCTGTCATTATTTCGTCATTTCCCTGGATTTTCTTAGACTGTATATGAAGTTCCGTGAGATAATATTTCTGATGACTATTACTTTAAATTTTTCTAGTTTTATGTCCTGTTGGTCTTCGTCCATGTTTGGATGCTAGCTGTGTTCCCGAAGAATACTTTTGCGACCTTTGGCCTGGTGATTGTCCAGATTTCTACGACGAAAGTGTAGCAGCTGGTTGTCGTAAGTACAAAAACTGATTGTGAGCCCTTAAACCCCTTGCTTAAATGATCTTCATACCAGCTTTGAGATAGGCGAGGATTGGACTCTCCTTGTTCAAGGACCGCGCCTGGCGGAAGAGGGGGCAATGGCCCCAGCCGGAGAAGACTACTATTCAGAGGTGGCGCCAGCGGGGCAGGGGGCCATGGCCCCCGTCGGGAAGACTGCCCCACCCGTCGGGGAAATTTTCCATTTCGGAGTTTAATCCGTACAGGAGACAATCTGTAATCCCATCGGCCTTCAGTCGCCCCGAAGACCTGCTTGATTTTGCTCATAGAAATGACAGATTCTTCAATGAAGACCCCAAATTTTCCACTTTTCCTTGAGAAATGTTTTTTTCAATAACACCCCCAAAATTTTCAATTTTCTGCAAGAAAGGTCAAAATTTTTTGGCGCGCCTCCCTGTCGGGCAAATCCTGGCGTCACCCCTGCTACCGTACTATTTCGGGCATTTTTTTCCTTATCCCCTCCCACACACACAACCGAAAAGATTTTGGCTTCGCCGTCGTACGGCTAACCCGTCACTGTTTTCCAGACTTGGGTGACTCACCCCCACTCCGTCACGGAGCTTGCCCTTCCCCAGTCGGGCAAACCTTGGCTTCACCATTATTCAAATTCTATTTCACTCGTAGATCATTGTGAGGGAGGGTTAGGAAGTAACTATTTACAAGTACCGCTTTTACTGTATCGAGTTGCATTTTGTATAACGGAGACGTGCTAGGAGTTAAATTCACAATCCTGTAACGGAGCAAGTACAGGTGTGTAGCCAAGGGGGGGTGAAGGGGGAAGCCGCCCCCTTGAGCATAATTTTTGTATTTTTTAATGACTTTTTATGATATCGCTAGTAACTCAAAATAGAAAATGTTTAGATGCAACTTACAAGGCCTGCGAAGTGCCATTTCCAGCGATCTGGGAGGCATTTTCGGCCAAAATGTTCTTGTACGTTTCGCGCCAACCTGTTGTGGCGCTACGCTTAGACAGTTCGTCCCCTCTTTGGCAAATTCCTGGCTACGCGCCTGAGCAAGTAACTAGGCAAGAGTAAATGTAACGGCGTCACTGTGGGTACTTTATAAATAGTTATACAAATGATTCAATTCGTTTTCTTTTAAAAAGTTACACAAACTTTTCAAACTGATGGCAATTTCTTATACTTATTTTCATTCACGTTTGTTATCGTCGTCATCCGCAAGATCGTTAAATTATTTTCTTTACGATTGGAATCACATGCTGATAGATCGGTTACGTTTACTTGATCTTCCATTAGTTACATTTAACATGCGTATTCGTTCAAACTCCATGACCCAATCTTTGGTTTTTGTGTCTCAAGGCTTTGTTAAACAAAATTGTACTTATTTTATATGCGGCTTGTTACACTGTGTGTGATTAGATGCTGCATAATTAAAGAATGTTCCAAAACAAGTTTTTCCCTAGAAATACTAAGTTTACATAGCTAAAATCGAATTTTCTCTGCCTGTTTTTCCTATTAGTTAGAGGATGTAGTGGGGGTGGGTGTTTCGGAGATAACGTTTAACTACTGAAAATTGCGTTCTCCTGGTCAAGTTTAACGTTCGAAATTCCAAGATGATAAAGGCACAATTTGCAAATTTGAAAACTTTTTATCTGAAGTGAAAATTTTCCCCAAATTTACTAGCCCTTTTAAATGAAGTAGGAGTTTACACTACTTCGTATGTATTTAAATATGAAATCTGAATTGCAAGGTTCAGAGTTTAGTAACTTAAGAGATACAAACGGCTAGGCCTATATATATGGCCATTGTTACTAAGTATCCCAGGGCCATTCACCTAGTTGGTTTTACTGTTATCAGCTTTTCCTAACAGGATTATCTCCTCTGCCGTTCATGGGTATAAGACCAGTGAAAGCTAATTTCAGTTTAATTCTGTTGCAACTGAGGAAGGGCAAGGTGTCCGAAATATCTTGCAAATAAATGGATATTTTTCACACTGGGTGTTATGAAAGTGTTACCACTCTCTTCTTATATATATATATATATATATATATATATATATATATATATATATAATATATATATATATATATATATATATATACAGACAGACAGACAGAGAGAGAGAGACATAGAGAGAGAGATAGACTAACTGGGAAATAATAAACCACCTTGGGTAGGGTTAATCATTCACCAACCGATTCAAACTGGTAAAAGGATAACATTAATTCCAATTTGTTTAGCAGCAAGGACAGACCCACTATTTCAAGTGATGTCATATTTACTTGGGCCACCATGTTACAGCAACTCATGCCGAAAAATTTGCAAGCGTTTGCACGCTATACCTTTGCAGAGAAGATTGACGTGTGCAGGGTGTTTTGTACGCACACCAGTGGAAAATCTTCCTGACTTCTACGAATAATTGCTTACTTGGTGTACGCGTGTACCACCACCCCCGCCCACTATTTTCAGATGATGGTTGTTATGTTGCTATTAGAAATGTGACGTAGGTTAAAAGGGCCTATAGAGGTTTTTCACGTGACGTCAGCGCGTTTCAATTTGGCTCACTGGCCGTCACTGCTCATGCGCAAAAGACTGCAGGATCTTAGTTACGATTGTTATACATTGGGCGCCTGGCCGTCAAAATAGAGAGACGCGCGAACGCAGTGACGTCAGTGAAAAACCTCTATAGAGGGGTTTCACGGACGTTACGTGATCGCGCGTCTCTTTGGTTTTGAAGGGCAAGATCGCGCGTCTCTTTGGTTTTGACGGTCGTGCGTCCTTTGTGTCATAGTAGTATCTATGGTTATGCCGTGCGCGTGTGTTGTAAATTCGTTTACTGCTTGTGTGTTTTGCCCTTCAGTGCCTGGGAATCCCACGCGTGTGACGTCACATGAAATCCCTCTATAGATGAATATAAGGCTTTTATCCTTAAACAGTAAGGCCGCAAGTCAACAGCGCTCTTTGGACGCTTTTTGGATAAAGCGCAAATGATACGGTACAGTTGGTTCAAGAGTGAATCAAGGAAATTCTCAAGAAATTTGCTTTTACATGAATTTATGAAGCTCGGGATTAGATTGGCCTAACCATGGGCGTCACCAGGAGGGCTACAGGAAGTCATCCCCCTCTCCACTACTTTTTTTCCAGAACCCTTGTGTGCCAACTAGATAAGGAAGTGGGAAAATACCTCAAATCACTTCACAGAGCAGCTAGGATCCAAAATTCCTAAGGGCGCATTAGTTCTGCTCAAGGTCAAGCTCCTTCCCCCTCTTCCCAATTTTGAGAAGCTGTTGACGATTGTAATCCTACTTCCCTTGTTTGCAGGACAGTAGCCTGCCGGGGGCAAGGGGCAGTTGCTCCCTGCCCCCGAGATTTCCAAACATGAAATGAAAAATAACCTACTTAAAAAATAGTGAAAATGATAAAAACTCCACGGTCCTGATTATGTTTTTAAGGCCCTCAGAACCTGGGAAATCGCATAACAGATGGCCCCTTTCCCAATTTTTTCCCGGGATGGTCCCAGGACCCCGCCGCAGACGGGATCTTATGCGGGTAACTCATACTGAGGTTTGAATCCCCGTCCTTATGCATCTTGCCACAACACATAGCTGAAGGCCGTGGTGATCTTGAGTATTGTTTCTCACGGGCCGGGGTGCAAGAGTGTATATATATATATATATATATATAATATATATATATATATATATATATATATATATATATATATATATATATATATATATATATATATATAAAACCTGTGATTGCCCTTCTAAAATCAATGAGCTTGTACAATACTTTGTGTCCTCTTTTTTACTTCAAATTTGATTTACTGAATACCGTACGTTTCCCAATTTTAACTGTTTTTCTTGACTTCTTAGTTTCTAAAGCATCAAACCTCGAAAATATTTAGATGCAACTTTACAGGTATATAAAGTGTCATTTCTGCCAATCTGAGAGGCATTTTAAACAAAAAGTATACCCTACGCGCCAACCGATGGTGGCCTTCCAAGTAGCGCACTTAGAGGGGGAAAGGTCCCCACCAAGTCTTAAGCTGTAGCATATTGCACAAATTTCTCAAAGGGCGCTTGAACAGCACCCCTTCCCTTACATCCAGTCAAAAAGAAAATTATTGGCACTAAAGGTTAGAATTTGTAAACATGTGACCAGTTCAAAGGTTTCCCAAAATAGCAAGGTCTTGCATCATAGCTATTTTACATACACAAAAATTTCTCAAAGAGAAGGTGTATCACCCCGGCTCTTATACGCTCCCTCTCCCCGCCCCGCCTCAATAAAATATAGACACTATATATTGAAATTTCTAAACATGTCGTCAATTCAAAGCTTTGCCTAAGACAGCCCAAATTTGCACCAAAGCGACATAACATAAATGTCACGTCCTCCATTTAAACTTCTATTAGATCCCCCTCTCTCTCATATGGCGACACTGGGTGACAAAGAAGCCATCCACCTGGATGCCAACTATCCTAGGTACGCCACTGGACGCTGTCATGAACTACCCCCCCCCCCCACCCCCGGATTTCGCCAAGGCTACGGCGCTGGTTTGGTTATACTGATGAAGTACAAAGAAACCAGAGTGTTGGTAATATTGTCGGTACAATTTAAGCAGTTACCTGTGACGTCATTCCTAGAAACAGCGAAATTGGACTGAAAACCAAGCGATGTCTTCTGTGCTGAACTCATCACTGCACTGTGCATATGCTGCACTGCATTACGAAACATCGAACTTTGATAGCAGGGCAGACGAAATCGGTTTATTGTCCTTCCAATTTGGATTAGTCCTTAGAAATGATGGGTCACTGTTAACAGCCTTAATTGGTATATTTCAAGAGAAACTTGAGGGGACTGTACGTGCTCTTTTAAGCCATGTGTAGAAAAACTAGACAACTTTCAAACATGTATAAAGCTACGGTACCCATGAATAGCATCGCTTCAACACATTTGCTGAAATACACTTTCTACTTTTCTGTTGCAACCTTTTAGCCCCGTGTGATGAAGAGACAGAATTCAGATGCCCAGAGGGTCTTTGTATACCTTATTCTTACCTTTGTGATGCCTACCCCTACGATTGTGCCAACAACTTTGACGAGTCTGATGAAATCTGTGAAGGTATTGTAATGCCCTTTTCATAATTCCAATAGACTGTATGCATATGATAGAAAGTGCGTCCTCAGCTAAAGTGAGGGCGTACAACATAAACTTACATCAACAAATGCAGACAGCTAATGTTTGTCGGGTACATGCCCAAGTCTGCGTGAACGTGCGAATGCTACAGTACGTACGTACGTCGCACAGTATGTTTACTAAAGTCATGTACCTTACATTGTTTGTCCTCTAACGTGACGTCGGCGTGACATCAAGAGTGTTAGAGTTAGATGAGGTTTTACGGCTCAGTTTCTAACTAATTGGTTTAAGTCGGGCCGGCCACAGCCTTTTTCCAGTTGTAGCTCACTGGCTTGTTTTTCATACTCCATTGCTTATGCTGAGCACCAACCACAATGGCAGTAGGTTCCATTTTTAAAGTCTTTGGTGTGACCCGGCCAGGAGTCGAACCACAGACCTCCCGACGTGACATCAATGCATAGGGTTCTACTTCTATAGTCCCTTGGAGACATAAACGCCAAGCATACCTAAACGCTTTGCATTAGTTTCTGCAATCTTCGTCAAGGTAGGTACGGAAGTTTTGGTCTCCAACACATTTGAAGGGGACATTGGGTAGGTAAGGAAGGCAAGCCCTCAGGCCCCTCTTCCATTCCACTTCCCCAGCCGGGGCCCAGCTTTCCCCATGACTATTTGTAACGCCAAGATTCGTAAAGTGTAATGAGCACTTTACAGCCACAAACGTTTGGAAAATTCTCATACCAGATTAATGTGCCGATTTCAAAATTTGTTCTGCCAAAGCCCCCCAGTGCTTTTAACTTTAATAAAAACAGTTGTAACTCGACGAGAAAGGCCGATAATTCAACCACAAGCCAGCTTCAACTTCCGTTGAATATATTTTATGTTAGGCCAACTGCCAACATTTACAAGTACAACATTCCAGGATGATTTCATGTAACAATAAGGGTGTTATACCAAGTGATATCCTTAATAATGAACAATCTTTTCTCTTATTTTATCGTTTATGCTTATTCCGGTGTTTGTGTCATTCACCGGCAGGGCTATTCGAACTTGAAAGCTTGACACGTCTAGCTAGTGATAAAGAGTACCCACGCACATTAAAATTGCGGTACACTAATACGTCAGAATATACAAAGGCGACGTAAAACAGTGTAAAAAAGTACTTACCGTAGGACGCGTTGTATTGGAATCCCTAAGCATTACGAAGAACTCTCTCTTCATTCCTATTTCAATGGCATCCACGTATCCATAAAGGGCCACGCTGAAACTATCGATACCCGGCTTCGTGAATAATGTAAAATGAGTAATACGAAATAATAACAATAATGAAATTTTCGCCCGAGGATCCATTTGCCTGGGCCCCTTATCACAGAACCGGACAGCACCTCCCTCCCCTACTGTACTGTTTCTTGTTGTTTCCTGGTAGCAATGTAAGAGGGAAGTGCCATAAGCTAAGTTTGCCGTCGGGTACGGGGACAGCGAGGGCAGTTCCCTCCTCCCCTCCCCCCCCCCCCCAAAAAAATATCAAACTAAATTTTTATCACGCAGATCTTGGAAATCTTCGGTTATTAAAAAGGCCGAAAAATTACTTAGATGTAACCTGTAACGCATGGAAAGTACATTTCCGGGTATATGGGAGGCATTTTTGGTAAATTTTCTTGGTACTCTAAATGCTAACTGATGATGACGCTCTGCTTAGTCTGTTGCCTGCCCCAGCCCCCTTCTGGGGAAAAATTTTGCCTACGGCCATGGCCCCGACAAATGTTACCCCCAAACGCATACTTTCGGTGCATCTTTAGGTGTTTATGAATGTCGTAGCTTTGATCTGTCTAATTTACATTCTGATTATTCATTCATATTCAGACACATGTAGAGGAACAGAAGCACCTGAAAATGGTATAGAAGTTGGAACATTTAAGTATATCTACAAGTCGGGAGAAAAAGCCACTTTTGCGTGTTTACCTGGATTCACTCTAGTCGGTGATGCCACCATTTACTGCATCGACGGAAGTTTTAACGGCTCCGTACCAACTTGCTATGGTAAGATTTTAAATTTGACAACATATATTTCAAGTACATATATTGGATCACATAGATCTGGATGAAATAACTATGTTTATGTATGATATTCTATGAAAATATACTCTACAAGTAGCCAGGGACGTAGCCGGGGGGCACGGGATATGCCCCTTCTCAAAGGCGCTTCCATGCACTCCCCCCCCCCTTTTGAAATGACAAGATAAAATGCGTACTTGTCTATGTGTCAATGTTGAGGCTAGTCTCCCCTTCCCTGTTCGATCTCTTTCTGTTTTTCCCCTTTCCCACCCCCCGCACCCCCACCTCCATGGAAAAGCCTGTCAACGCCACTGCAAGTAGCAGTAATGTCATACGCGTAGGCTGGAGGGGGACTAAAGCCACTCCCAGTCAAAAATGTGGTGGGCGAAAGTATCCTTCCACACCCTTTCCATTCAAGGACGAAAACCCCTTATTTGTTCCCTCTGTGAAAAATGTCAGAAAAATTTGCAGAAACATTTTCCCAATATATATCGCGCAAACTTGCATCTTAGGGCTCTCAAAATATTCACAAATTTCCCAAACGGGAGTGGGCACCCTCCCCAGAGACCCCTCCCAAGACAACGGTTCTAAACAACGTTCACCCCCCCCCCCCCCCACGAGAACTGCTTCCTACTCCGATGAGTAATGTTGTGAAGGTGATGTTGACCTTCTTTCAAGCATTCCTCGTTTATAGCTTTGACTCCGCAGACCTGTAATCACTACCATATACTGATACAGGAAGAGCTATGTTAATGTGTAGTCTACGTCACCCTACATGTAATATATAGGGAGGTAAGATACTGTTCTTCACCTAACTTCAGAAATGAAAAGATGTGCACTCACCAGCATGTGGACACGGGGCAGTTCGCCGCTCGCACGGCTCGCACGTCTTTCCTAGCTCACGCGCGATTCAAAACTGCGAGTAGCTACCCGGAAATTCGGCGACTGCAACGAGAAGTCACGCGCGGCTGCACGTGCTTACACGGCACCGCAGCCCGCCCTCAAACGGCCACGTCTGATCGCCGAGATCTCTGGCAGCTCCGCTGCTTAGCAATTCCAGTCACTTCCCTACCGGTACATTTCTCGTGTCCCGGTGAGGAAGCGAGGGTGCGTATGGGTGCACCCGCGGTGTGTAACGTGTGCTGGGGGCATGGGTGTGCGCATTTGTGTGTGTCTGAGTATCTGAGTGTGTAGACTAAGTATCACAGCCCGTTTGTGTGTAAGCAAAAAAAAAAATTGTGTAGCAAACTCATCCTAAAGCGTAAGCCCGAATCAAGTTCAAACTCTGTGGGTAGGTAACTGACCATTAAAAACTTGTGCTTACATTTTTGATGACAAAATACGTCAAAGATCAAAGAAAAAGTCAAAATTATCTAAAAATCGGTTTTTAAATATTTGGAAGAATACATAGTTCTGTTATCACATTATTGATACCACACTTAAATATGGTCATATTTTTTTTCCACAGCAAACTGTCCCCCTCCACAGCCTCCGGTACTGGGGTCCTACACAGGTTCCTTGAACCACGGTGAGAGCGTTACGTTTACATGTGAAGACGGTTATGAGGTCGTTCCTTCTTCGGCCGAAATAGTATTTTGTGAAGATGGGAGCTGGAACAGCACTTTTCCATCATGTCAAGGTATTGTAGTCTAAAACCATGTTGATTAAAACCGGGTTTACGGGGTGCAGTAGGTTTCTTGCCAGACGTGGCACAGAATGGAGAGAGAGAGAAAGCGTTCAGGAAGCCGAAATACTTTCTTGGGGAAGAGCTGTGTTAAGATTTGCTCTACAGTAATAGTTTAAACTTTTAGGGGGCGGATTTTCTTGGGGTGTTTTCCCTCCCCCCTCCCGCTCCCCCACTCTTGACAACGGGTCCAGGTGCAGCCCCAAAGTCCCTGAAAGAAGGGTACACAAAAGCAGAGTGGAATAAAACTTTTGTAGCCCACCTCGTTTTGGTTCCCTGTGTCATAAACTTTGATTTTTTTAAACAAATACATATGTCTAAATGGGCCTGCATAGACAGTTGCGAAGGTTTTGATGATGGAAAGCTGCGAGTTGAATGTGTGTCAAAAGTCGTTCCCTTTGACCAGAGCTCATCGCTAGGTCCATCAAGCCAGGCCCGTAGCCAGACAAGGTGCTGAATGGGGGCGAAAAAGCTTCTGGGGAGCGAAAAATTTTCCAGAGGGGGCGAAACATACTAAAATGCATTAGGGCAATGCTAATTTTTGATCTTCTAGGGGGAAAATTTCCCAAGGGGGACTTCGCCCCCTGCCCCCTGCCCCCCCCCCCTTTGACTACGGGCCTACATCAAGCTTTTAATCCGGCCCGGAGATAACAAAAATTGTCATCTCATGAAGGTGGAAAAACATTCACTTTCAGATTCAGTTAACGTAAGATTGGTTCTTTGGAAAACATTGCTTTAGACCAAGGAGACTCAAAGGCGTAGCCAAAGGAGGACGGAGGAAGGCCTTGTCCCCTGTCGCCCCCCCCCCCCCCGGCCCCTTCCTCCATGATGAGATGGATTCAAAGTAATTGTTCAAAATTAAAGGTTCCATTGTTCTATCGTAGGCCTGCCCCACTTTTCCCACTTTATTACTTAATGTCTGGCTACGGTGCTGACCAGGCTGCAAATTTCTCATGGAATATAATTAGCCACTTTACATTCCGATATCTGAAGGCGTATCCCACAATTCCAATCTGCATCAATTTTCCTCAGCCTGAAAACACCAATTAAATGAAATTGTTATCCTTACCCGTACACGATACCGTAAGCCCATATTTATTGGTGATGAGGGAAATTTTACTGACACTCAGTAAGTAAAACGGGATTTTGAGCCTTGAATCCGTGAAAAAAAGTTAAGCAGACTAGAGGATGACGTTTTTACTTCCCAACAGTGGGCCTATTGCCCAACTTCATCGTGGGTTAGCCTATATGAATTTTGTGATTATCATAGTCTAATGTTAGAATCAATCTGAGATAAACACTTATTTAGAACATTGCACCAATACCGTCCTATACACCTCCTGAGACAAACAATTAATTACTGTTTTGTTTACAGAAATCGATGAATGTTCTTCATCCCCGTGTCAAAATGGTGCCACCTGTGAAGATCTCATAAACGGATTCATTTGTGTTTGCACAGAACAGTGGACGGGACCACTTTGTTCAGAGGGTATGTACCTTTAACCTTACACTTCCGTGATGGTAGCGTAGGGCCCTTCGATAGAACATCAGCGAAATTTCGACACGCCAAAATTACCTTTTTGTCCAAACATTTTTAACTGCGAAGTTACTTTCATTAAACTACATTTATTGGCCCTTTTCCATCCATAAAGGCCAATATCCATTGATGCGTCTAGTTATTTATTAAACTTATATTGTTTTCTTCTTTTTATCGCCAGATGTCAATGAATGTTTCAACTCAACCCTTAACCTGTGTGATGAAAATGCTGAATGCATGAATATGGATGGGTTCTATAACTGCAGCTGTAAAGAGGGTTACACTGGATCGGGATTTGTTTGCAGAGGTAAGCAAAAATGTACAATTCCTATTAAAAGGATAGATTAAATTTTAAGTTCAAAACAAACAGCCCCTTTGTGAAGGGTCGCCAGAGCTGGAACCAGGTGCTACAACCCCCCCCCCTTTTCCATTCATTTTCAGCTTAAAATTTTGTCCAAAGTTATTATTAGTTGTGCCTGAAAACGGCCAAGAATAAGGGAAGAAAATGTAAAAATTCAGGGTATAGAATTTCTTGTCCCCCCCCCCCCCCCCCGCCACCTTCCGACTGTTTGGTTGTGTTGTAGCTTCCACAATAATGCAAAGATGTCTTACTAAATTCAAGTTAACTAATGTTGAATCACCGTATGCGTTCATCAATTACACGTATTACAGTTTGTATACAACGCCCTCTTTAGCCAGCTATTGCTCACAAAAGTTGATACTAAAAAACTTAAAAATGTCAACACAACTTAAATTATTTCACTCCAATATTCAGAGGACTTCTTCCTGCCGTTTGGAGACAGTGTTGGAGATTACCGTCTTACTGAAAGACACGATGATATGGACAACCAGTTTATGGAACTAATTTCAGAAACTCTTCAACCAGCGTCGGGATTTCCCTTCTGGGGAGAATTCTTTTACAAAATATATGTAAGTAAAAAATCGATCCTTATGATGTCTGACACTTTTCATGTTCTAGCAGATGGAGTCGGTCTATTTTTAACACGCCTATGCTTCTAACGTATACCCATGGGCAGCGATCCCAGGGGACAGGGGGGACATGCCCTCCAATATTGGCTTTGATTTGTTCACACAGTAAATTATTTGAAAATGATGTCATGCCCCCTCCCCCCAATATTCAGAACAAATCGCCACCCTTGAGTATACCCTGTTCGGGGTATGAAGAAGGAAAAAAGCTAGAACGGAAAAAATACTTCTTGTGGCACCCGGTTCTCAATACAAAATTTCAGGGATGGCCCTAGGGCGGGAGCCTCGCGACGGGAGGGCCTACCACCCGAGCCCTCGACAACACCGACATGTTACCGGTTGGTCGGCGATGCAAAAGTTTTGGCGCGCCAAGCCCGCCCAAAGTTTTCGGTTTTAATTGAAAAACTGACAACCTGGGATTCCAGTCGAAGGGAATTTTCAAAATTTGGGGTTGATAGTAAACAATCTGCCCTCCTTCAGAGCAAAAACAAGCCGGGGAGACTGATCGTCATTGAGAATTACATACTTTATCATACCCATTGAGCCTGCCCGACGATATAAGAAACTTTCACCGACATGGGGCCAGCCTGCCTCAATTGATTTTATGGCCGTCCCCCACCTGGTACCACCCCTGCACAGTTTAACGACCTTTTTCCGTGATTTCAGTTCACAGAAAACGGATTGTTCCTCTTTCTGAGAGAAAACGAAGACAAATACGGTTTTCCGTATCCATACCAAGATGGATTCACATCATCAGAAACTGATCGCATCGTGGCTCCATTCTGGTCAGATGTAGATCTGACCCATGGAACAGGAGAAGTCTTTTATCAGGTAGAGAGAAACTATCAAAAATCGTCTCTCGGTTTATTATAAATCCATGAATCACATTCCTTTTCATATGTATAAGATATTTTAATAACTTTCCCGTGCATATTTTAAACATTCTACAAAAAGAAACTTGAATGTAAGTTCCACTTCCATTTTATTAAAATTTTTCTTCACAAACGTTTGCAAAATAATACGTAAACTTTATTTTTTATACAAAATAAAATAACGAGAAATTATTTGAAGGGTACTAGGAGAACAGAAAAGTGTTAACCAACCTCATGACCTTAAAAGGATCACTAGCAGATTAAATTAGAACAACAATAAAACGAATAATTTGCGCAGGAGTCAATGACATACTCTCATCACATTCAGGCTTCTATACAGAAATAAGTTCAATCACAAATGACTGTTATATATATATATATATATATATATATATATATATATATATATATATATATATATATATATATATATATATATATATATATATATATATATATATGTTTAACTTAGCCTTACAAAGCCAGCACGTATCGGGAACTGTCAGAGGATTCTTTTATCTTAATAAACCATCTCGTTTAACTCTTATCATAGGTATATGATTCCAACTCGACCAATTTCACGTCATCCAAAGAAGCGGTCCTTGCTGAAGCTAGTGCCAGAATAATGGAATATGATCCTACGTTGCTGAGTACAAGCAACACCACATTTGAAGCTAATTGGATGTTACTTGTCACGTGGAGAAACGTCTCAGCGTATACTGCTGAATACCTAGGAGATTTTGTAAGTCAATACCCTAAATATACTTGAATATATCAAAATATTATTCCATTTCTATCAGTTTCAGTAATTACTCAAAATTAATATACTTTTCATTTTTTATTAAGAGGATGGATCATAACTTTCTGTCTTCAAGACTGTCAAACTTGTAGCTTATATACTAGCCATGTATGTACAATACAGTCGAAGACACATTGGTTAAAAGAGCTTACCTACATTAACAATACGTAGGACTCAAGCAAATGTAAACGTTCCTAGCTGCAATGGACTGGCGCAAGCTCATAAGCCTGAGGCACATTTTTCTTGTTGCAGATACCTTTTTGACCAAACAACCCTGCATGAAGAAACCAAAAAATGCATAATTTATTCAATAATCTGTCGAGAAAATGATTTTTGCCAAACTGCAGGGTTGCAGCCCCATAGCCCCCTGTATCGTGCGTCTTTGGTCAAATGTTATAGCAACAGTTATGTCATATTCAACAGATTCAGCGTGCAAGACGAAGGCCTAGAGCTGCAGCCCCATTCAGTCAGAAAATTTGCTATTTTCCGGAAAAGTATATGCAGTTTCCTGGCAAACATGCATTAACTTTTCGGGCCCCGTACCTTGAAGGGTGCGATACTCAAACCACTAATGCATACTGGTTTTACCATGAGCTTAAAGCCTACACTTACCTGCCAAAATTTGGTAAAGATTTGGTCATTTTTTCTTTAACAGAGGAAATTGTAGTTTTCTCTTTATGACCATAAACTAAGCGAAAATTATTTTTAGGCGCTCCCGTAATTTGTGAAGGACCCCGGGTGTTTCCATGTGTCTATTGTGTAGGATACACTTCTCCATTATTATGAGGAAAAATTGCATTTTTTCATGCTGTCGTGTCCCACGATGTTTCAATGTTTTATGGACAAAAAATGCCACATTTGCCTCCAAATACTAAAATTTCTAAGCAATGCTTCCCACCCTTCTGACTTTTCCAGTCGTTTTGCTAATTATAAAGGATTGATAATGAAATGACCTCTCTTTTGCAGCCAAATACTTTTCAAGCAGCGTTAATGACCGACGGTACGTTTAGTTTTGTCATCTTCAATTATATGGAAGACGAGATGCTGTGGAACACGGACTATCTTTACAATAAAGACGCCGTCATTGGATATAGCAATGGAAATGGGACCTTTATCAACTCCCATCTCCAGCCCCCCTTTACTTCAGTAAACTCTCGTTATCGACCGGACCAACTAATAGGTAACAGTGGTTACCAAGGGAGATGGTATTACCGCCTTGAAAATAACACCGTGGATACACTCAACCACAAGCAACTGTGCCTTGACTGGTACCTCAGGCAGCCAGACCCAGCGACATGGAGTAGAACTCTTGGGACCTGCCCATGTGGATTCCAGCAAGGAAGGAGCGATAATTCATACTCAAGAAGCAGGAACGCTGAGCTGAACCAAGCCGACCCCATATTCACCACATCCAGACGATTCGATCCTGAGCTTCTCGAAGCCATAGCAGGCATGGGAGGTAGATATTTTGTCTTTATAATAAAAAGTAAATACTATTAACATCATAACTTAGAAGTGCAGATTAGGTGATATTACTAGAGAAGTTGCGTGAAGCAATGTACATGAGGCATGTAAAACACCGAACCGCAACTTTCACACTTTTGAGATGGAGTTATTACATATATCCTACCAAAGAATGTATTTATGTATCCTTTAAGTCGCAATAGGGGAGACAAAGCTCCCCCTTCCCCTTACAAGAATTTTCACCCCCTAGGAAATTTCAAGTTGCAATTGCCTTAACACATTTTTACACATCTCCCTGAAAAATATCCCCCAAGCAATCTCGCCCCCTTCATTATCTTGTCTGACCACGGGTCTTGGCTCCTAACAATATGCAATGAAGATCGACAACATACTGTTACCATTTTCGAAGATGTCCCGAAAGGTCAGCTTCCCAGTCAGAATCAATGTGTGAAATATCAAAAAGGAATTTCTGTCTTCATAGACATCACTTTTAGCGCAACCCACACATTTGCACATTTTGTACACTCTACACTTAAAAAAAAAAAATGGGTAAACAAATTCGCCAACGCCGGACACAGGTATGAAAATACTGTAAGTGGGTAAAATTTGTCCAATAACTGGTTACCACTAAATTAGGTATTCAACCTCTCAGCTAACCCAATAATCAACAATTTTGGGACAAACTTTACCCAATTTCAATATTTTTGCATACGTGCCGGATGTTGGTAAAATTTTACCTAACTTTTTATAATCTTAAACCTTAAACATCCAGATACTGCATGAATTACCGCATTTTGCAATAGGAAAGGATAGTGGACGAAAACTTACTTTCCATCCATCACTTCTCTTCCATTCTTTGCAACTGCAGTACATACCAGTTTGGGAAATTTCCCCTTTTAGGAGAATCTACTTCCTCCGATAGGGAAAACAAGCCAGTGAGCCACAACTGGAGAAAGGCCGTGGCCGGCCCGACTTAAACCAATTGCTTAGAAACTGAGCCGTAAAACCTCATCTAACTCTCTAATTCTCCCCCCCCCCCCCCGATAGGGAGAAAAATTGGTCATGGGCGTCGCCAGTTTTGTCTATTTTACCCAAAATTTCACGTGCAGTTCTCTGTGTACATTGTCAGTGGCGAACAGGGTTTGGAACACCCTTGCAAAAATTTCTCAGTCTAATTTCATGAAATTAAATGTATATTTGGTAGGTGTATTGCCATAGCTACAGAAAAGGCACAACCTAATCGGTGGTTCACCACACTGTTTTTCAGAAAAATCTCAAGTTTTGGGTGGTTTTCGTTCTTGCTAAGCCTTGTCTTAATTAGGCTAGCAAGCCTACACTCTGTGTTGCATAATTTTCCCCCAAACGGGAAAATCTCCCGGACTGGCCACTGCATGCTTTCTTACCAATTCCTTGCCAAATGGTCAGGGATTATGGGCAAATACGGCATTCAAAGCTTCTGTCCCAAAGAAAACAGATATTTTTCATGAAAACAATGACAAAAATACAACTTAGAAATCCGTTTGAAATTAAAATGTGTTTTACGTTATTTCTTGATTTGTAAGGTGAGCCATTCTGTTTGCAAACGACATTGTCCAATGAGTTCGGTGCTGGAATGAAATGCTGCTATCGTGACGATCATTCTCTGATAGAGGGCTTCCAGACTTTATGGAGAAGCAGTTTTATCCAACGTCATCAGTTTATTTACGGAACTTACATTGATGAAGTGAAAAGACAAGACTGGATTGGTAAGTGTTTCCAAACAATGTTTGAGAAATCAATAGAAAAACATAATTTTTTCCGAATATTAAATGAAGTGTCAATCTCATCCTGCTTACTTATGTTTATGAACAGGTAGCTTTTACGTTTACGGATTCACAATGCGTTTTAATGAGTTATAACGAATTTATAATTCGTGATAACGTATTAGTAATCCTGTGAAACGAATTCATAATCCGTCATTATAAAGAATTCCTAATTGTTATAACGGATTTATGGACAAAGTATATACTTTAACAGGTCCCAATGGGCCACCGTACTATACAAATCTGGGGCAGAGGTAAAACTTTTGTGTTTACTTAACTTTAGACGATGACCTGGTCCCTCGATATGACTGCTGTGTTGCATCACAAGATCCTGCATTCTGTGCCATGTACGAAGAGAAGAGACCAGCCGGTACATGTAATGGGTACCTGCCTCCTGAGACAGGTAACTATTAAAAGAATAACAGAACGGAAGTGATGGAAATTTCTCTGAGAGGACATTAGCACACTCTTGTCACAGACCCAGGAGGCGGGGGATAACCCCCTCCAATCTGGCAGAGTATTTGTTATTTGGGGGAAACTGAAAGCTCTTTTTAGAAAAAATGCATTAAAATTTCAGGCGAAAGTGTTCAGCCCCTAGGTTGTCCCGTACGCTCATAACTGTTGCGCAACGTCTGTGGAATTAAAAGCATTTGGCTTAGGACAATGAGGTCATTAATGACATTGGATTTGTGTCAGTAGTAGGTCGATTATCACCTGTACATATAGGCCTTATACTAATTAATGTTGCTGCCATGAGGGTTACCTACAATTCGTGGATTAAATTAATCCGAAGTGGAATTCTGAATACGTTCTCTCTATTCTTGTATTTCTTCTGCCTTTTTATTAGGCATTCGTATAAAATATATTTTCCACATCTATTGTGATAAATGAGGTATTTTTTTTTTTTTTTTGCCTTCAACTCGTCATAGGTTGGATGTTTGGAGATCCTCACATGCAAACCTTAGACAAATACCCATACACTTTCAACGGGCTCGGTGAATATATTTTAGTGGATATCAATAACGGTGAATTTGTCCTCCAAGGACGAATGGAAAGAGCTTTGGTAAATGAAGAACTGGCCGACGGGACTGTATTCACTGGCTTTGCAGGCAAACTTCAAAACTCTACGCTGGTGAGTCACGGTTTCGAAAGTATTTTTGACGACCCAGCTGTGCGATTGTCCAATGTTTTTCCTAATGGAGATACGTGAAAGATATTAAAACATGTGCCATGCGGTCTCATGCAGGGATAGGAACAGCCTTACACAGTAGTTCCAAAAACAATTGGTCATGAGAAGTTGATCCCACAGAAGACACAGTCTTACAATCCCATAAAATACCCGTCATCCTAAAATCTATCTAGTCATAAAGCAGAGCTCATAAACGAAGTGTTCCCTAGCTGCACCCACTCCCTCACTTGACTGAGTTTTATTGACCTTGCAGATCGTTTTATACAAATATTCCATTTTACCAAGTCGTTGCCAACCACAGAATTCTGTGGTGCTAACTCTCTTGAAGGCAGGGAGTAAGTTTAATAGCTGTCGAACAGCTGTCGCTCGGCTGTCAAGCTATAGTGATTTATTGCTTACTTTTCTACTATCATTTTTAACGTTCTGGGGGCTTAAATTTGACAAAAATTACATCGAGGAAGGTGTAAATTTTCCATAGAATCTGATTTTTAGAATAATATTATTGACAAATGTGTACTTTTGAAGAAAATCCTGTGTCATAATATAGCCACTACCAGTCAACCTTGAGAAAGTCCATAAAATAAAGTGGTATTGAAGGGCATGTCTCCCAATTCGTTGCCAAACTTTCCCTATTCATTGCCAACTCTCACGACTGTCAGTTCTGTGGAATCATCTTGGCATGGTAACTGCACTTTGATTGACATTCATCCAAACAATGGCTCCACTCTGATTGGTCTGTAATGACTTGTTCAGCCAGTTGTGTTCCCAATCATGCTTACAGTTTGACCATGAGGAACTGAAACTCTGTGCAAGCTACTGTGACTCTGTCTTAGAGGTGTACAAGACAGGTGTTTTTTGTTTAAATTGGAGGAGGGGCTAGAAGTAAACTTAGTGGGGAGAGTTTTTACTCTCTGGGTGAGATTGTAGATCCTTAAAATCTTGAAGCTAAGTTTTTGCTTTTAAAAACCTTAATTCCTGGATGATCACTATCATTATAACCTCGGTTGTATTCGGGTTGTCATGGGTTTAGGATCAGACCCACAGTTAAGTTTGTGACGGAAAATAACTGCAGGGACCTGCCTTAGGTTGAATCAGAATTAGTTGCTAAATTGAATTCTGTTGGTCACATGAAATACACTTGTGTCAGGTGTCTAGACGAATGCCAGTTAAGAAGTTTTTGAACCAGTGGTTGACAGAATTTTTTTCACTCAGCTAAATTTATATTCAGTCTTAAAATTAATCACCTTCCGTATTTTCCTTAATTCCAGATTGAAATTTACCTGAATGAAAACCGGACGGATTACACTGTTCGAGTCAACTCATCGATTCTGATAAATCGAACAGATTTGATGGATGGTAAGAAGATTCATACTTAGTCTGCCATCTGTTGTGTTTTTGGCGTTAATTTTTGAGATAAGACTTATGAAGGAGGATGCGAATCCCATCGTCTCGTTTGGCTTAAACATCCCTTTTCTTTGATAAAAAGTACAAGTGTTGAATCATGAAACTTATTATGAAATTATCTGTTTATTTCATCCAGTACCGTTCTATGCTGAGGCAGATCCAAACTTCTATATGGAGATGGAACAAGGCAATTTTACGAACTCAAACGGCAGTGACCGCTTGGTGGTCTACTGGGTGTATGGAGTGTCCATCTCTGTTGCTATGTCAACGCCAGGGATGTTGGATGTGTTCTTTGAAGTGACCAACAAATTTAAGGGTAATTCAACGAAAGGATTGTTCGGTAAGTGCTGGAAACATTTTTTATGTAAAAATGTGTTTATAATTGTTACAATATCCATGACATTAGAGTCACTTTTTGTACATTGTGAGGTGGCAATGTAACAGAAACTAGGGTAACTGGATCTAAGTTTCTCTAACCCAATGAGTAACCTTAATTTGAATAGCTTTTATTAACCATGTAATAAACTGATTGGGTTAACTCGATCTATAAAAAACCCTGCGGTTCAATTTTTCACCATGTCTACTCAGTTCAACATAACGTTAATGGGTTGTAACGAAATATCATTCTAATGTCATTTATTTGGGCATTTTATTCTATGTAAAAACCTTGACTTAACAATTTGCACATTTTTTAGATATCCACCCAATTTTGTTTTTAAAATCTTATGCATGTACTTTGCTGGTTGCCTGTTATCAATTTTGGTGACTGACAGTACACAAAACAGAATGTCAAAAGACGGTTGACTTTCACAAAAAACCCTCAAGTGTAATGTGAGTTAGCCCTGCCAGCGTAAGGAGGGCTTGCAGATGACGTTACGGATACGTGTGGATACACACTGGACGGCAACGGTATTCGCAGTACACAGTGTATACTATAAACATGTTAATGTTAATATCATAGGGATGTTGTCCAATGTGATTATGTAAACAATAGCGATGCCGAGGTTTCATCCTCTCTATACCGTCTGAAATGATGTAATACAGTTTCATTATGCTTTGGGGTCTATCTTGTTATTAGGTGTTTGGAACGATGACATGATGGACGATTTTCTGTTGTCCAACGGGTCACGCCTGGACACTGGTGGACGCCAAAATCTAACTGACCGAGAAGTTTTTGCATTTGGCGAATCATGTGAGTGTTGTTATGTCAATTACTTCATTTTGGCAGGAGGAAGATATACCAGAGGGGCCGAAGAACGGGCTATACCCCCCATAAACACTTACGGAATACTCAGTGACGTCCCTCGCACACATTCCACACAGTTTGCGTATGTGCCTGACGACTGTATCCTTTTGATTGCACACATCTACTTCTGCCGCCAGCCCCTCCCCCCACCTCCCTTCCCCCTCTAACTATTCACATATTCCCGTCGCCACTGGACGATCCGACGATTGTTACACTCTGGTTACAATGATTACAAGGTACAATCGGGGTTGCTCAACAACAAACGGGATCGAAATTAAATTTTGATGTCCACGATGTAGTGATTTTTTTCACCTCGCTTCCAATGATATGGTGATTTCGTTAGAAGGAGGACGTAACTCTTAGAAATTCATCAGCTATATTACTTTAAGTTACATCATGAATTTCAGGATACATTCCAGTATCATTTCTATACGGGCACCCATTCATATGCGAAATGTCATGCAATCCTATTTTAAGTGAGACCTCTTGTATTTTTTACAGGGCGATGTCCTCCCGAAAAGAGCTTATTTTCATACCGAGATGGCATGAATTGGACAAGTTACAACGACCTAGACTTCGTGCCAGTCTTCCTAGATGAACTCGTTACACAGTATGAGAACGCCACGATATACAAACTAGCCTCCGTGGCGTGCGGCGAGAATATTCAGTGCTTGTTTGATTCATTGGCTACGATGGATGTCAGCATTGGACTGGGCACCAGGAAGACGAGTTTTGTCTTGGAGGATGATGCTCAATGGCTAGGTAGTGTAATCAGTTAAAATCCTTAAAGAAAATTTGCCAGAAACGATTGTGAAGTAAAAAATTCGTTTCTCTTTCCTCTCCCAGTGCTTTGCCACCTTCCTCCTTCCTTTCAATATTTTTCCTATAAGCAATAAACCGACCTCACTTGGAACCAGCTTGATCACAAAATTTATCCCTTCGAAGCCTCGTCGGCCAACATTGCTGATGACACTTAATACGCCCCTCCCTCCCCCTTCTTTTTCCTAGCCCAAACCATCTCATTCATGCAAAAGGCATTAAGTGCAGTGACTGACTAAAGCGTTATCAATATAGGTTGGTTGGTCAAGTAGGACCAATCAGCTTTCTGACGACAAGTTCATATAACACGATCCTAATTTTATCTCACTCTAAATTTAATTTTCTGTTGTACAGCCAACTTCCCGCCAAATATCACAGAAGGAGACACCCAAATTTTAGCTGAAGTAGGAGAAGAAGTTGAGATGAGAATTAAAGCTGTCGACATCGATGGAGATCAGATAACATTCAGTCTCTTTGCTGACATACTTAACGCAACACTTGAACAGCTCAGTGATAATGGTAAGCTTAGACTTTGACCCATAGTCAGGTGCCCATGATTGGAGGTTGTCACAGGACCCTGTCGCGAGGGGCGTGCGTTCTTTTGATGTCATCAAGACGGAAAGAAGAATGCTCCTCGAGGAAGGGTGACCCTGACTAGATTCAATAGGCACTAACACACCTCCTTCGTTAGCGTCGAAACTGAAATCACACCTACAAAAATGGGTGCGTAATCAAATGTAGAGTAGGGGAAATCGCCCTCTCAGCCCGCTGGCTACGGTCAGGCGTTAGACTTCTTATTGTTAAATTCTTTAAATTTATTACTTTATCAAGTTTTTCAATTAATTTTTTTGGTAAACTCCAAGTGAAAACTTGTTTCTTTTTTTTCTTTCGTTTCAACAAAAATATTAATTTGTCCACAGCACTTCCGAAAAGTGTTAGACTTCCGGTGTGGCTGACACAATCATTTCCAATTTTACAATTTAAAACAGTAATACTGTAAGCTTACACCCTCTTCAACTCATTCAAAAACACTTGTGTAAACATTTTTCTACAGTTGCGAGGTTTGTCTGGACACCAGTCAGTACAGATCCTGTACGTCTGCAAATCGTGGCTTCCGATAGGCGGAGCATCTCAGTCTTGGTAGTTGACGTCATCATCTGTAGTTGTTTCAATGGAGGATCGTGTGACTTTGACAACTTAGTTGACGGCTCCAATCTTTTAGAGGACCATTTTGCGGTAAGAGTATTTGTTTTGTTTTTCGTTTTGCTTTAAGCTAAACACAGTAGCGTAGCTAGATATTTTCTGTGTGTGGGGGGGGGGGGAGGGGGAAAAAGCAAAAAATTTCCAGCAGATTATTATCTTGAAGTATAATAATGTACTATCTCAGCATAGCGCCACCATCACTGGCATGTAGCGCGCGGAAAAAAATTAGATTAAAATATCTCCGAGATTGCCTTAAATGACACTTCCAGGCCTTGTCAGTAACCATTTCGATGTTTAATTCTGCTTAAAAACATAAGAAGTGTTGTAAGTAAAGCCCTAAGAATATAATTTCAGCTACTAATCTCCGTTGTAAGAATTTTTATTAAGGTGGTAAAAATTTTCGACAGAGGCCTTCGGAGGCTTTGTGGGGGGGCGACCGCCCCTGCCCCTCCCCCTCTAGCTACGCCACTGGCCAAACATTTACAAAAGGTCTATAGGAAAGAGAGAGGAGAAACACAAATAAATACATTTCCAAATTATCTGGTATCGAGCAATCGGGGGATAGAAGCTTATGTAAGTTCTTCACACTGACTATTTATTGTAATATAAATATTAATATACAAAAGGGGATAGGTATAAAATCTACCGTAAAAGTTGACCGATGTTGCCCAATAGTCTTTCACTGTAGCAGTATTTGGTCCCTGCCACTTTTCGTCTGAAATTATTAGAAGTATGCTGCGAAGTACGAAGTTAAAAATATACAACAGTAATAGTAATGTATAAAACGTCTTGGTATTAGCCTCCCTAAAAAATTGTGAACTGTTACTTCTTCCTAGTGTTACCTATAGAGGTGTCTCATATGACGTCACGCGTTTAGGATTGTTTTTTCTGCCGGGCACGGCACATGGGCAGTAAGAGTATGAACGCATGACTTTGGATATAACTGTGACACCATGAACGCTTGACGAGCAAAACGTCCAGAACCAAATAGACGCGCGACACATAACGTCGGTGAAACACCTTTATAGGTGAACAGTTCAGTTGAGGTTGCGATCGCGAGGGTGCGATCAGTGAATAAAAGCATCTTCTAGAGAAGTGCATTTTAGAGCTCCTTGCACATGCATCGGCTTTAGAATATGTGGATGGTCACATGGTACACCCCACTAAGATAACAGAATGGTGGGGTGTGAAAAGCAACTTTTTAGCCCGACCAAAGAAACATGAATACATTATTCAAGTAACTCTGATCACGTGATCCATTTTCCTTTCACTCTTTTATACGTTTTCTTTGCGGTTTCTCTGTAGGTTGCTTCTTGCATCTGTCCTCCAGCCTGGACTGGAGACGACTGCAGAGAAGACTACGATGCTTGTCTTGATGACCCTTGCTTCCCGGGGGTCACATGTAAAGACGAGATAGTTCCAGAAGCAAATGCCACATGTGGACAGTGTCCAACTGGACTAGTTGGAAATGGCTTCAAGTGCTACGGTATGATAAAATGTTAACTGTCTACTATGCTACATTGGAAAATCGCCCCAAAATTGCCCAACGTTAATGTGTAATATCGTAATTTGTATAAGTGAGGTTGACGAGGAAGGAAATTAAAAAGAGTGCAAACAGGTGAAGGTCTGAGCAATGAGGCAGTCAAAAGCAAATCACTTCACATTCACACACACCCCATAAATGTAAGTGCTCTATAATACAATCTACCAATCCCCTTCCGTGATTGACATTCCTGATCTAATCCCAAGGTTCAGTTATAAGAAAACTGGCCAAAAATTCGGGCACTTATTCATTTTGAGTGAACAGTGCATCGAAACATCTTTTAAAGTACTCCTTTTGCCTCAATTTTCATGAAAAAGTCACCCGGAACCCCCAATCACAATGCATGCTACAACCTGATAGTATTCATATGTAGATAAGACCCCTAGTGAACACGAGACTATAAACTTGCCCAAACACCTAATCCAGACTGAACTCTGCCCTGAACATACCAGGCGCGGATCCAAGGGGGAGGGGCTTTCCCGGCCTCAGCCCCCTCTTTCGCCACATCAACAATAACAAATACGCGAAAATTAGCATAATATTAATCTAGGAGAATATTCAAGGGGGCTTTCAGCCCCTCTTTTCGAAATGTCTGGATCAGCGCCTGTATACTTTTCACAGGGTCTTAGTCAAATGCTGAATACTTACTCCTACCTTCTTACATTTTAAACAGTACCTCAACTTGCATTATAAAAAATATTCGTAAATCACCAATGTTCTATTGTTAATATATTTCCTAATGGTACAGATATCGACGAATGTTCGGACACCAATTATAACACTTCTTGTGAGCAGCTATGTGTCAACACTATTGGAAGTTTCAACTGTGACTGCTATACAGGATTCAGACTCCATCCAGCAGGAAGAACTTGTATAGGTTTGTTGACAATTTGGAGAATTTTTTCTTTCAGGTTAATAGATTAATGAAATATTTAAATTCTTTTTATTGTCTTTTCCTTTTCTTTTCCCACGTATGATTTAAAACCTTTCATTATCGTTATTTGTGTATAAATTAAAATTGAAGTTCAAACATCCAATTCATTTATGGAGCTTTAAATGTGTAAAATTGCATTTTAAAAAGCTATTTGCAAACATTGGATGAGAAGAATAAGATATGAACAGCTCAAATCAAAATTGGCATGACACATATATACACAAATAAATGATTTAAAAAACCATTATTACAAAATTAAGAAACAGAGTATAAAGAGACAAAGTATGAAGTGGGTTCGTGTGTCTGACCGATCGCATCCTTAGAAAAAAGTTTTCCAAAGCCAAGGAAAGTGAAAGGTTTGCACTAAGTAAGTTTGCAGTAAAAACATTTAATAGTGATGATGTCATCCATCTTTATTCATCAGATAACGATGAGTGTGACAGCGGCGCAAATGACTGTGATCCACAATTTTCAGTCTGTGAGAATCTACCTGGTTCTTATAACTGTACTTGCTTAGAAGGATTCAGCGATGTGTACAACAATGGAAGCATGTGTGAAGGTAAGAAATCTTTACATTGGGGTCTTCTCATTATAAAAAAAAACAATCGATCTTTCGTTACTCAGGGCCGTCGAAGGGAATCTAAGATTGGCGGGCTGAAACCAGGCCTGTAGACAGAGAAGGTACTGAGGGAAAGTGAGATAGCTTCCAGGGCGAATATTTTGTATGGGGCGAAATATTTGTAGGGACGAAATGTGTCTAAATGCATTAAAGTAAGGCAATGATTGCCTTTTAATTTTCTAGGGAGACGAATTTTGAAGGGGCGCCTCCCCTATCCCTCTCACTTGGCTACAAACCTACTGAGACTCTTCAGGATTTTGACATTTTCTAAGGTTATTGTGAACGGCTCTCAAACACAGCTAATAAAAATTTTGGAATACAACTTTTAAACTGGAATGGAAATGACTAGGGACTGTAGCCCCTAAAGTCCCCAACATCTTAGCTCCGACTGCCCGACTGCCCTGTCATTTCAGCATAATTAATGGATAACTTTCCAAAGTATATAGCCGCTTGAAAGTCTTGTACGAATATCACACCATGGTTCTGGAATTTTAGTGTAAACTCGTCTCTTTTCTTTCAGATATCGATGAATGCAGAACTATGGATGACCTCTGCCACCCGCAGGCCGTCTGTTCCAACATAATGGGGTCTTACAGCTGTCAGTGTAGGGAGGGCTTTGAAGGGAATGGATTTTGGTGCGAAGGTATGTTGTCCTATTCATATCCATTTGCACCCGATTTATCCTGCTGTATTGACTGACCTTGTAAATCAAACCCTACCATTCCATATAACAGGTGGGGTATATCATGTTACTAAACCCATTGCCTGAGGCCGTTACAATTGCAAGGTACTGCTTCAACTTAACTGTACATCCCATAGGCAAAACTAATAAAATAACAGACGGCAATTTTAAGGAGGCAAATGGTCATGCAATATCACATCATTAAAAGTAGAACAGAACGAATGTTAGGGGGTATGTCTTTACCATAGTCTCATCCAGTAGCGACTCCCTAAGGGAGCAAAAGAGAGATTACCCCCCCCCCCTCCCCCATCCATCCCTCCAAGTTTTAATCAAGGTTGAAATGTAGTAGATAGTGCAGCTCTGTTTTACCAGTATGTTCATTTTACAGCAGGAATAAAGGAAATTCGAAATGCAAATTTTCTTTTTTATTTTTTCTTCATCCAGATATTGATGAATGCTCCCGAGGTACTGGCCATTGTGATTCCAATGCTTACTGTATGAATACTTACGGTTCTTATATCTGCATGTGTAATGACGGTTGGCAGGGCAACGGCACTTATTGTATGGACATAGATGAATGTTTCTACCGGACGATAGGTTGCCATCCAAGAGCCGATTGCGAGAATACCCAGGGTAGCTTTTTGTGCGAGTGTCCCGATGGCTATGAAGGAAACGGAATTATATGTCTAGGTAAGCAGAATTCATTCCCTGGGTAAACATAAGGTAGCAAGTTATCAACATCTACCATTTGCAAAAAGTAACACAGCCTAATCTTTTATGGGAAGACTTGACAAAATCATTTTTTCTAACATTCAATTCCCGGTATGAAGTGTAGCTTCCCTTTCCAATGATTAAGTTATCATGGATTGATTCTTGAGGACAGTTCTTATTATTTTGTAAGAACAGGTGCACTGTGAAGATATTGCACGTATGTGTTTTGTCTCTCTTATAAAATGAATAAGAAACAAGTATTGCAAATACATCATGTACTGCATTAGTGTTTCCACTTTGGAAATTCTAATTATATATATATATATATATATATATATATATATAGATCTAGAGGAAGGTAGTAGCATTAAAATGAAATTATAAAATGTGCTTTTATTTCTATATGTTTCTATGTTTCTGAAGAATAAATACGGGAAATAAACTGTACATAATGTTATTTCATACCGGTGTCATTTTTATCTCGAAATTAAACAAATTTTAATTATTCATCTTGCAGATGAAGATGAGTGTTCCACAGGAACTGCATCTTGTAGTGATTCAGAGTCAGCTGAATGTCTCAACACCATTGGTAGCTACATTTGCAGGTGTTTGGAAGGGTACACGGAGGGTAATAACACGTGTGAAGGTTGGTGAAATGTAGAAGCACCTTTAACATTAGTTAAGAGAATTTGCCTTCAAAGTCGAAATAGTCGGTTCAAAGGGTTTCCAGGTTTATTTAGAGACTTCGTATGTTTCTGACGGGCAATAGAGACTTTTTTCTTAGACGTTAGCAATGATTACCTACCTAAATGACATAATAATACCTCACCATATGAAGGAACTTCAACTTGGACTCAAAAGCTGTTTAAAGATGTAAATTATAACTGCAAAACATGTCAACCTGGCCATGAAAAGGTACCGCACTTTTCAAATGCATTAACACCTATTGAAAAGTTATCATTTCATTTTCACCCACCTTTCTTTTTATTTTTTTTTTATTTTTTATTGTTGATTCCACCTTTCTTATTTTTTCTCTTGTTTGTTTCAAGTTAAATTTCTTTGTTTAAGATTCCATCCACACAGTTCTATAACGTCCTCTCAAACAAACAGCAATGGTGACGTAATTAAACTTAAACTAATCAGCTGTTAGATTTATTTGCTTTACCCGAATCAATTTTATAATGACATAATGTAGTGCATATTAATGCAACTTAATAATGAATTAAATAAAAAACAATACTTAATTCATATCTTTGTTTTTCAGATATTGACGAGTGCCAAGATTCGCCATGTGCAGCAGATGCCGTTTGCACAAACACGAACGGTTCTTTTGCATGTGTTTGTAACAGTGGCTTTATGGGAGACGGTTTCTCATGCGAAAGTAAGGATTTGTAAATAAATTTTTAAATAACAATAATCTACAAACAGTGATTTTTCTCTGTCAGCTTGCAATTCAGATAAATGAAATTGTCCAAATATTCATTATTTTTGTCTTTTATTATCTCTACAACTTATCTTTGAAAAGATCCTTTTCCAAATAGCAATTACAAAGGATTGTGGGAGAGAGTTTTGTCAATGGCATTTTACGATGGCCAAACACAACGCGTACCAAAACTTTATCCCATAATCCTTTGCAATTGGTAATTGGAAAAGGGTCTACTGAAATTTCATTCCTCTTTAAATGATTCTATTAATTTCGCCATGACTAACTTGAGTCAAATTTACCAGTCTTTAAAATTTATCAAAGTTTGAATTCGATCTAGCTTGTTTAGCTGGAAATAACGTGTGTGACTAAATTGATCTTTTTCGGAAAAGATTTTGTTTTCAAATAATTTATTTGTTCCATACCAGAATCTTTATACGTATTATAATAAACATAAATGTATTTCTGAAACCATCAACTTTCACACAGATATCGATGAGTGCCTCCTAGCAACCGACAACTGTACACAAGTCTGTAATGACGCTTCCCAGGGATTCTCATGTAGTTGCCATAGCAACTTTGAACTTCAACCAGATGGAGTCACATGTATTGGTAAAATTACGAAATATATATTTTTTTGTGTATTTCCTTTTTGTTATTTGTCGCATGTGGTTGTCATTTCTGCTAAATATTTGGTTAACATGCTCATGAATATTCAACAATTCACCCTCAAAAAAGAAGTCTGTGACTTAAAGTAATCTTTTAGACCACTAAAATCATTTACTCTAGATTATCAAGTGTTTATATCCATTCATAAAGACAAAGGCTATTGGCTGTTCTGATTGACGAACAGACGATTAGACGATTGCCGCCCAGGTGGCTTGGTTTAAGGCTACTCTGGGCGGGCTCAGATTATGCACGACCTCCTCCCACGGCTTGTCACGAGTCACATTTTCCGAGAGTCGCGGAGGTCATTTTAAACAACTGGTTCGTCCCTGTGTAAAGAGCTTTTTTAGTATCCTTTTCTTTAAAAGTTTCTCTCAAACCCCCTCCCGACCCCTTGGGAAGCTCAAAAAATTGAATAAACTCATTCGGATTTGTAAATGTGCCACCTCTACCTCCATTTAGAGTAAGCACACTAAGTCATGTTAATTCTACGTCAAAGCTAAGAAATACAAGAACAAAGACTCATATAGTCCTACGGTGAGAACATTTATTCGTCATATTTACAATTATAAATATATGTTCAATAATATTCTACACATTTTCTCAACATTAGCTACAAGCCCTTGCACTAATGAAGATCTGTGCACAATTGGATTGTGTTACCTTGATGAAACGACTGGGGAAGAAGCCTGTTCATGTTTGGCCGGTTATCAGCTGTCAACTAGCAATGTCACCTTATGTGAAGGTAAAGAACATACAAGTCTAAGTATTGGCATGATCATAAGCATACGAGGCGGGAACTGAGGCTAGCCCTCCTTACCCCGACATTTCCATTTCTGTAGATTATATGCTATTTTCGGGCAAAACATACGCTATTTTCGAGCAAACATGCGTTGCAATTTGGGGCAAAATGGTTACCCCCACCCCCACTCCCCGACTGGAAGTAGACTTGTACACTTACTAACAAGTTAACTTTAGAAATAATTTTTTTTCGTTTAGCCATTAAGAGAAAATTAGCCAGGGCTAAGACCGTGTTATACGTGAGCTGGCATTTACCAGATGGATATGACAAAAGAATCACTTCGTAATGGTGAAATAAAATTAAAAATTTAGTGTTTTTGTGCTAGGAAATTTATTTATAAAGAAAAAAGGTAACGCTAATTATTTTATGTGCGTCTGCATCAAAAAGTAGTCTTACCTTTTCGAGGTCAACTTTTATTCCTTAATTGACATAGGCAAATGCAATTCTTGTACTTTAGCAGCTTAGCCATAATGAATTAATCATCGCATTTTCTTTACGTGATGGTTATTAATATTTTTCTATTGCTCTTCCCTTTTTAAGATATCAACGAGTGCACCACGGGTAACAACTGTGACGGAGACCTGGGAATCTGTGAGAATACTGTCCCTGGATATACATGCTCCTGCACAGAAGGATATATTATCGACTCTGATGGACGAACCTGCATAGGTAAATGTACATTCTGCATTTCTGCGACTAAATTCAAGTTCAACCTTTCTTTTGATTTAGTACAAGCATGCATTGATACTGATATGCATATAGTGCAAAATTCTTCTGTCGTGGATCCAAGGGAAGTTTGCATGCCCGTCTGCTAATGGAAATGTTAGGCGGCTTTTTACCTTTTCCAATTCCGCGAAAAGAAGCAAATATTTAAAGGTCTGTCGTGGTGAAAAGTTTTTCAATAATTCTAAACTATTTACACTTGTCAACTTACGTAACAAAGAAAGTATTCACGAACTGATGGAGGAATCCTTCATTTACTGACTAAATGTGATATTCTTCAGTTCCTTAATTTCTTTCAGCACTATATTCATACAATTTGAAAATATTTGAGTCTAAACCTGCAAATCTGCTTTAAAGGGAGAAGACTAGCTTTTAAAATGTCCTCCCCCTTTTAAGATATCGTTATCGCTTGCTAAATACGTTCAGTCAGTTTGTCAATACTGTACAAGCCATGAGGATCGGGTGGTTTGTCCCATTAGGAGACTTACCGTAGCTACTTCGGGAAGCTGAATCCCGTCGAGGTAACGCATGATTTTCGCCGGCATCCAGCCAGAGGCACTATTTAAAACAAAAATTTAATAGGCTACATAGTTAGCGCATACAAGAACCAAAATAATTGTGCACGGAAGGACAAATCCTTCAGTATTTTCAGAAAGTAGCCTACTGTACCATTTCAAATGTATTACGTTGTTATTACATTTACCCTTATGTTCGGTTACCATTTCGTTTCCTAGACGTTGACGAGTGCATATTGTCGCCGTGTCCTGCGAATGCTGATTGCACAAACACTCTCGGAAGCTTCTCATGTCAATGTCAGTCTGGTTTCAAAGGAAACGGCAGCAGCTGCGAAGGTAAGTATTCAAAGTGTTTCATCGATGACAGAGGTTGACCGTCCCTCAGGTTATGCGTTACTAGTTAGTGCTTTGTGTACGATGTAAAATACAAAATAGGCACAATGCATTTGTTAGTCACATATGATGTTGTGATCAATGTATTTTTAGAGTGAATGTGAAAACGATAATTAGTCAAAGTCACTTCATTTTGCTCTTACCTGTAAATTTGTCTTAGCTTTACTCATTGTCGGTCATGGCAGTACGAACATTTCATAAAACAAAAGTTAGATCTTGGCCTCTAGTGACCAGCCGTTTTTCCTACTATAATTTCTTGGTACATCGTTTAATTTGCTCATGTGCATTATTTTCAGACGTAAATGAATGTGAAGAAGGATCCATGACATGTTTCTCGAACGGTACATGCGTCACAACAGCGGTTGCATGTTCCACAGATGCTACTTGCTTCAATACAAATGGATCTTATGATTGCCAGTGTAAATCTGGTTTCCGAGGGACGGGACTCGAGTGTGTTGGTAAGTAAAGTTCTTTGAACAAACTTGTGGCAGGTTTCTTAATCCCACATACTTCCAGAAATGACAAAAGTACGCCTTTTGCAATCGAAAAAGAATTCCTCTACGAACCGGAAAATTACCCCTCCAAACTGCTAAAAGTTGGGTCTACCCCCTTAGATAAACGATAGGGCAAACATCCACTCATTTTGAAAGAGTTCTTTCACCACTTTTGCGAGACTGGATAATGACTAATCGGAAAAGGGTGGTTGTTTAAAATACCTGTCTCCTTGAGGTAATTAAAAAGATCCCCCTAAAAGAGTCTTACTAGCATTATTGTATACAAGTCGTTTTAGATCATCTCGAAGCCTAGAGCAAGTTCTAACTGAGAACTCTATGGGCAGATGTTACAAAGACATGAACTTAGCATTTAGACTGGCTTTGTCATTTGAAACTTTAAAGGACATTTTAGGACATGACAATAACGATATGCGCTCTAATAAATTATATATAACAACGTTAGTTATTAGAATGCCTGTGAGACAACGTTTTGACTAATATCAGTTAAAGAGGGAAGGATTTATGTGTAAATGAAAGAATTGTATCAAACTATGCGATTATTGAACAACTTTTCACTAATACGGTTCTTTTTTCGTTTAAAAGACATCAATGAATGCATGGAAAACTACTGCCACGCAGACGCCGAGTGTACTAACTTAGAGGGCAGTGCCAACTGTTCTTGCCTCCCGGGATATGTAGGAGATGGAATTATTTCTTGTAAAGGTAATTTTGAATTCTATACAACAGTATGTTACTTAATATATTTCAGCCTACGCCGCTATCCCATGAGAGAAGAGGACGTGTAGGCTACCACGGTAGTATTTTAAAAAAAATAACTACCAATTCCCTTGTTGCTCATGTACATCGCATAGACCCTTTCCAAATATCAATTACAAAGGATTGTGGGATAGTGTTTTGGTCTGCATCATTCCTGTCCACTGTAAAATGCCACTGACAAAAATAATGCACACAAAAACTCCATCCCACAATCCTTTGTAACTGCTATTTGGAAAACGGTCTATCAAGTTATCATGATCAGAAATATGACTTTGATGTACACTATGTTAGTATATTATGTTTCGTAGACAACTTTTGTAAATTGGCAGTGAAAAGTCCTTAGGAATACTTGTTGTTTGGAATGTTGTTTATTTTGTAGAGCAGGTGTTAATTACTCTCAATTATTCCTTACAGATATTGACGAATGTTTGAATGAAACTTCTTGTAATGCCATGGCCGACTGTTTGAACACCAACGGATCGTACGTATGCACTTGTCCGGACGGTTACCGTGGTAACGGTTTCGATAACTGCACGAACATTGATGAATGTGCAGAAAATATTGACGATTGTGACATGAAAGCATTCTGTGTGGACACTGATGGAGGTTACAACTGTACATGTAACACTGGATATAGCGGCAACGGGACCGCATGTGAAAGTAAGTTGTGGCAATTTGTCTTAAAGGCAGATTGTCATCGTATCAAAGTACATTAATATAGTAACAGTCCTCTAATTTGCGATTGGTCACAGTACCTTGATTTACATAAAAACATGGCAAATTCAAAGTGTGCCTTCAAATTAACACGACCCTACAAAAAGTTTCCTCAAATTACAGAATATCATGTAGGTCGTTTGCAAAGAGTTAATATGTTACTGCAGTGTGTTCAACAGTTAAAAAACAGACAAACTACATTGTGGGAGATACTACATACAATGCGATTGGTATAGGGTGGGCTAAAAGAGTTAATTTTGTAGGGGAAAGTTGGATTGTTAGGGGCAATTAGAATCGTTGAGTGTGTTAATACATATGTGGAGACGTATCTAGAGGAAATTGATAACCTTGTTTTCTTCGCCATTACAGACATCGATGAATGTTTCCTTGGCACCGACGACTGTGATGAGTCTGCGCATTGTGTTGACCTTACTGGTTCCTACACCTGTGAATGTATGGAAGGCTACTTTAGCGAAAGCATCGCTAGAGAAGGAACCTGTCTAGGTGAGAACAATTAGCATATTCGCAATGACAACAACAGAAATAAATAAATTTAAACGTTGGATACATGGACATGTATTGTTATTTTTATCAATTCTCGTGTCCCGACTTCTTGATGCAATGAAACACTCTCAAGAAGGCTGCCTGCTTTATGATTTAAACCAGGGGTAGGCAAACTAGGGGTCGCGACCCTTTCGAGGGCCGCGAAAATATTTCGGAGGGTCGCAAAAAGGATTCCGGAGCGAAAAATAATTGCCAAATTTCTCATTAAAAATAAGCAATGGGGGTGATTCTAATCTAAGAACCATTGCTCTGCTTTATTAACACTGCATAACCAAGTCAGATCAAACCCCTCTTACCGACCCGTCAATATGAGGGCCACCAAGATTCCGGAGTGGAAAGTTGGGGCCACCAAGCAAAAAGTTTGGGGACCCCTGATTTAAACGATAACAGATTGTTTTAGATTCCTTACCTATAAGCATGGAAAGAACATGAACGCATGGGCATGAAAAATGGGGGTAATTACAGCAGTTTAATACATATCAAAAGTGTAACGTGAATAGCGGAGTAAAAGCAGTATTTATAGTCAATAATTTGCGCAATGAACACTTCTCATTTTTTAATTTGAAGAGTTATATAGAGAATGTTTACACAGTTGCTTCACGTGAAAAGATTACAGCTATCACTGCCTGTCATAATCCATTAACATATGGAATTCTTAAATTCAGCTTACCACGCTATGACATTAATTTTCTGATTAAATCCCGAATTTTGACCTTTTTTTATTTTCTTTTGACTCATGCTTAGACATTGATGAATGCATGTTTGGTCTCGATGACTGCGATGATAGCTCTAGAGCTAGTTGTACCAACACAATTGGATCCTACATCTGTGAATGTGACGACGGGTTCGAAGGAGATGGAAAAACATGCACAGGTTATTATCAAAATCATAACTCTTATTATGCCTAACCTTCATCTAAGTCCAGATTGGTTACAACTTCTTTGTTAATAAACAGTTATGAGACATTTACCAGCTCACTTCTTCAAATGGTAATAGTCAAATGTCACGTTACTTGACATTCGGTTAAGCTTACTTGTAATTTTCAAAGTTTTTACTTTGCCGTTTGGTGTATTTTTCCGCATTCTTATATTTTAATTTTTGGAAGCAAATGTCTGGGAAAAGTTTCGACAAGAGTGACTTTCTAATGATTTAAGGGGACATTGTTAACCCTCTCTACTTATTCCTCCCTCTTATGGGCTAAGCCTCTTTTACATGGTTACATAGCTGTTTGTACTTTTGATTATTGCTTAGTTACACCCCCGTCCCACCTTTCAAATCTGGGTTCCTTCGCGTTAGTATACGTAACGCTACTGTAACATGTTCTTTTTTATTTAAAGGTGTTGTACTTAAAACTTTAAGTAAACTTTACAAATGCAGCCTTGTAAATTAAGTCGGTGTAATTGAATTAAGAAAAATTAAGCACAATTTGTTTTACAATAAGTAATGATAGGTATGACCTTTCTCCTCCCTTGACGTGGCATTTTTTCTCCATTCCATCAGACATTGATGAGTGCGCCATCAGCATCCCATGCCCAACAGAGGAAAATAAAAAATGTAACAACCTCTACGGTTCATACGAGTGTGTTTGCATGACGGGATATTACGAAATGGACGGAACCTGTTCTGGTGAGCACTTTGACAGACTTGTCACCAGAGGAATCGGGAGCCGGACACTCCCACCCCTCTCCTGAGTTCCTCTCAAACCAAGTCTTGGACATAACTTGACTGTTTTAACAATTCTCAATGGAACATCCTCTTCGATAGCCCCCTACAACAGGACGACGGGCACTTTTACAAATTGATTCCAATATTTCAAATTCTATCTCCAGCGCCCCTCCCCCATAAGGCACTCTAATTACGGGCCTGCTAAATTCTGTAGTACCAATGTCTAGGTTGCAGGAAACGGAAAATGCAGCAACCGTCTTTGAATTAGTATACTCTTGGCCCCAGTCTCTCATGGTGTCCCCTGGTCTCTCTGTATAGTCATGTGAACTCTATCGGTCTTTGATCAACACGTACGCCCTCTATAGACTGCTTCTATCTCTCTCAGTTCTTGTTCACAGGAGAAGCTACTTTTCACATTTCAGTAGGAGCCTATGCGTATAATAACCTAATTCCTTTACCATGTTTCGTAAAGTTTCCAAGATATTCTATGTTTATAATTCATATTTTGTAATAATTTTCTCTTTTCTCTTATTCACAGCCTCCAAGTCTTTTACAATGAATGTCGTTTTCACAGACATCAAAGGCTGGAATGTTAACTCCTTTTTCAGCTTGTATAACTTGACACAAGTCTCAACGGACCTTGCGATTGATGTAAGTGAATGTTTTCCTGAGTTCCATGCGTCTATTTTGAGTAAAATGGCAGAACTACAAACTATCACTTTGCCAAAAGTCTGAGTTGTGGGAACTCTCAAAGAAGCGATAATCCAGCATGGATCTTCTTCACATTTCCAGGAAAGAAATTTAATACAAACATTCAGTTTTGTTCACTTCAAAATTAAGTTCTTCTTTGGAGATTTGTTTTGCTCTCAAATTTGTTGTCAATTTTAAGGACCACATTGAACAATTAAGGATATCTTCTTAAAGGTGTATTAAAAACCAAAAATGGCTTTATTTATTACCGATAGGCCAATTTCGTATTAATTCATGCAAAATTTTAGCAACGTTTAAATACTTGTAAACGTTAGAAGAGGAGATTTAAAAGATTATGGCAATTATCGCAAAATGAGAAAATGAAAGTAAATGATACATTGGGTTTCAAATAAATATGGTGGCGATACTCATAAATATTTTCATTGGTTGTTGCGCAATAACAGGTGGATGCATTGTTCCAGAAGACCTTTGTAGCAACGGACTACCTTGGTTGTGATGTACAATCGTTCAGTAATGAGTCGATGGGGGTCGACGTTGAGTTCCGCGTGGATCTTGTAGTCAGCACAGACTATGCTCTGGTAGATATTGAAACCGCCTTCGACAGCGGACTCACTGGTCGAAATAAAGACTTTGTGGAACCAGACAGCAGAGTTTTGAAAGTTTCTGTGAACGTCACTCTTCCGTGTAAGTACACATCTTTATATGTTTTGTTCTATAAACATGAATGAATTTGTCTCTGAACCTTTCTTGCTTAGTTGGGTGGGGGTCGAAAAAACTAAAACTATTCTGAGAAAGGTGGTCAGCAGGGAAAATGGGAACTTGGCACCCCGCCCCTGGACATTTTAACGATCCTGGAATACACGCCACGGCAGCCATTCTTGCATCCAAGTAGCTTCAGTAATAGTATCTTACAAGGAATAATGCTCCCTTGGAATTCCTTACAATGCAGTACAAATTTACCACAAAAGGTATACTTTGCAAAACAACTTTTACAGAAATTGAGAAAACTTTTTAATTACATTGAAGAAGTATCCGTCAATTCAAACATTGCAAAGATATTGCGACTCGTTCCTGACTAAACGATTTGCCAATGTTTCAACCTTATCAAATGTTCCACAATTTTGTTCTGTCTCTTTCAGTAATTGATCCATGTGCTGAAGGTACTCACACCTGCTTTGAACGAGACTTCACCCAATGTGTCTTTACCGGCAATAATAGTTACACCTGCCAGAACTGTCGAGATGGTTTCCAGTTGAACAACAACTCTTGTGAAGGTTAGTGGGACATTTCAGCGATGTTCTCTGAAGAGTTCATAAATTCATTCATGAGTAATTTATCTCAAAGGACAAATGCAGATGCCTCACCACAATCATGGGGCCGTTCCTATAGACCTCATGTATATAACGTCACAGAACAGAAAGTGCGCCCTCCAATGGAAGCAAGCGCGTATCATTGCAACCTACACCAACAAATGTAGACAGCTGATTTGTGTACCGGTCGGATACGCGCGTAAGTCTACTACACGCGCATGCGAAATCTACGTCGTGCGTGCAGTGTGCTTCACTGTTTTGCCGCCAAAGTGGCGTCGCGTGACGTCAATGCATAAGGTCTATTGAATAACTATAAATATTCATAACTCCTATGAAAAACTGGCATCCAATAGCATTTCATTGTAGTGTATGCCTTCAATGTGTAATATGAAATTTTGCTCACTGCATAAGCTTTTCAAATTACTTTGCTAAGTAAGGTTAATATTTAATGCATCTTTTTCGGTATTTTGGGGAAAAAAATGCTCTACGGTGGCTGCAGTATGCCTTAATACTTGGATAAAATGTTCGTTTTATCCATAACCAAATATTACCCAGTGTCGGTAAACATGGTATAAGTGGCATAACGATTAAATTAATAGACCTATTTGATCTTTATTTGGGACTTTCACTGTAAGACGGCAGTCCCTGGCTCGAGCAATTGAGGGCAACAAATCTAATCGTTTGACTACACTCGAACATTTCATATTTTTCACATGCAAAGGAGGCGGCACTGAAGTTCCGCAGGACCCATCTTGGAGTGAATCGCCCTGATCATTTACCCTTTTGTATAGGAACTACAAAATAATGATGTTGCACTCAAATAAATCTTGATAATTCTTTTTAAGATTCTGCTTCTTTTAATCAATGTGATTCACTGCAGTTAAGTTGTTTTCTTTCTATGTTTGCAGATATCAATGAGTGCCTCAACGACCCCTGTGCGTCATTGGTAGAAGCCGACTGTATTAACACAAATGGATCATACTATTGTACATGTAGGGAAGGTTACATGCAGTATGATGGAGTCTGTAGAGGTACGTTGTAACCATGTCTTATCCACACATATGGTGCAATTCTTCTTATAAAAAATCCCGCGAAGAAGAGAACTGAGTTATAAAGAATCCTATTACTGCAACCGTGCTGCCATCCTTCAAACCTCGTGCCTCTTTTAGGTCGTAGGTCTACATGGAAATATTTACCTCAACCTGAGCACTATTTATGGTATTTTATCGCTATGATACACACAGTAATAAGCCTGGATAAGATAGTTTTTATTGTTTCGTCATTCGTGTGAAGAAATGGAACATGAAAGTTTATTTCTTAAAAACACAAAAGTACTCTTTTTGAGTAAAGGTTCTTTCTAGTTGTTCAAAACCTTATATCCAATTTTCAATGATGAAAGCCATCTGATTGAAATTATGTTGTAACATGAGTTTTATATTGCTTTATAGCTGCGGCAGAGTTCAGAGGTCAATTTTTGATCCAGGAGGTCAACGCTACTCAAACTTTCATAGCAACGAGTGCTCTTAATGTACTTATCATTGATGAGCAGTCATATCCGTTGTATGCCTCTACAGTGTGTGCTGTGGTAAGTAACATCAAACAAGCAACTTTCATTGGCATCTTGCTTGAAGGCGTATTCTCATGGTCCTTAATGACTCAAATCAGACCGTCGTCAAGGGTGTACGGAAACTTTACCCCTTCGCAAAGTCTCTAACCATTAGAAAATTTCTGAGAAGAGAAATTATACTATTGCCATATACATTTTAAAATCTCCTACTCCTTCTGAAAACTGTATTTCGCCCATGGAAAATACTCCATCCCCTTCAGTTCCTTGTCTGGCAATAATCCTTGCTTAAATTCTCTAAACAAAGTTTACTTTTATCTACCCTCCCAACCATTAACTAACTGTCCTTAACACCTCCCACGATATGTTTTCATTACCCGTGGTCAATGCCACAGTAGCAGTTGGCGAGAGTCCTCTCTGTTGAGCCATGTTGCTGTGCAGTCTATACAGTGCGTTTCCCTCTCGTGCACATGTCATTGACCAATCAACTTTCTTATGAGCATCTGGAAGTAGAGTTTGAATTAGTCCTGTGTTCAAGTTTGTGTCAATCAAAGTGTTGCGACCAACCAGAAATCTGAGTGATCCTACTCTTTTCTGGGATCGTGAGAGCCTACCTTTAAATTTCTTTTAACTCTCAAGTTTTAAAAACAAATTGTGGTTTTTAAAAGCTACAACTTTTTCGCAACTTATCTTGTTGCTTTTATTCTGCCAAATGAGTTAATATATCGTAAAACAAAATGGTGTTTGATTTTCCTTATATAGGTGGAATATAACCTACTTATGGCCGAACACATTGCTCCAAGCTACCTTGCCTGTGAGATGTTGGGTTTCAGTTCAACGGATGTCGGTCCTATGGTCTACTTTGTCGTCGGATTGACACCAACATCAAACATAACTGAAGATAATCTAACACAAACTTTGATTGAGTCAGTTGACGAAAACAACAGACTTTACTCTGATAGAGAAGGGGAGAGTGTCACCATCAACACCACAACAGTTGCCTTTGCAGGTAAAATTTATGTTGAGTTTAAATGATCCATTGAGCTTTGTTTAAGTGATGGGGCCGAATTATGACGAACTTTTTTCAGAAGAGCACATCAATTTGGTCACATGTAGGCCTTTCGATAAACAGCCCTTTAATTTAACCAACATAATTAGATAGGTTCACATAAATTATCATCAAACCTATCCAATACTCATAGGATAATTATTGCTTTCCTGAGTTTTTCTCCATTTTAAGAATCTAACCTCTTGAATTCGTTTTTTCCTTGACAGCTTTGCCAATTGTCTGTCCTGACCAATACTGTTTTAATGGAGGGACCTGTCAACTTGATGATGTCTACAATCCATACTGTCTGTAAGTAACCTGACCTTAATCTTAATTTATGATTTCATTTCACCTAAAAGTGTTGAGAAATTACAAGAAAAGATTGTTAAAATATTATACTTTTAATTCTATTTATCCCATCTCCTCTCCATCTTACAGTTGTCAAGACGGTTATATTGGGAACACTTGTGAAACTCGTCCAACCACAGGTAAGTGTCTTGCCATTGGAATATCCATATAACAACTATTGAGGTCCGCTTACCCAGGGTCGCACACCTCAAGGTCCCGATACTTTCCTAATTTCCATTACATCTCTGAATTACAAAGTTACTATTGCTTCTGAGCTTTCGAGTCCTCACCCCCCCCCCCCCCCCCAAAAAAAACACATCTCTGCAAATTAAGTAAGGCCCCAGAGTAGAAAATACCGACTCGGAAGGAAAGCTTGTAAATGTTTCGTCTGTAGTGATGTAGACGGCACTGACAGGTCTATGCCGGGAGCCCCCTGGAAAATTGAAATTACTATTGCCTTTAAACATATTAGCAAATCTCGCCCCTTGGAAATTATCCCCCCTCCCCTCCTTCACAGGTAGCTGTCTCGTACGTTGCCTAGCTACGAACCTGACCGTTAAACGTTAGCGCACATAATACAAGAATTATAGACAACCTTTAAAGAAAATACAATACAAAGTATAAGGAGTTCCAGTTTTATTCCATTTGGGGGCCATGAATAAGCTGATCCCTTCTGAGACATTAAAATAAAACTTGCAACAAATTCTCAACGAATCATCTGCTTTCCACTTTTAGAAACACCAATCCACCAAAGACCAATCGTTGGCATCATCCTAGGCGTTCTTGGAGGAATTCTTCTCATCTTCCTCATCCTCGTCTGTTGTCTGGTAGTCCTCATCTCGTACAGCCAGAGGCAGCAACAGCTCCGGGCTAAGGAACCCTACCTCTTCGACAGCATGCCTACTCTTCCGTTCAAAGGAATTGCCAGTGACTTCTATTCTCAGGACGATACCCTCAGTGACACCAGCGATTCCATCATCAGTGAGGAGACCATCCGTAGTCTCAGCAGCTCACAGAGTCGTGGTACATCCTGGGAGCTGGCGAGAAGGATCTCTGATATTGATGAAGATACAAGGATGAGATACCTCATGGACGTCATCCGTAACTCTCCTTACATAAACGTAAGCTGCCAGTTGTTCAATTATTATTAGAAAATACTCAAATTCTTTTTCACTTTCGCTCAATCAAAGCAGCAAAGATTTTATCAAGCAAAATTTTCAATTTAGGTATTCATTCCTGTCTGCTTGCCTTGCCCGCCCAATTTTCATCAACATCCAATGAAATCGCGGTAATTGAGAATGTTGTTACATTAGACTGATAGACAAACACGGACCCATAAACAGGTATCCATCTGACGCCATCTGCAAACAGAAATGCTTGTCCATACCACTTATCTTACTTAAAGATATATATTGCACGAAGATGCAAATACTTCGCAACGTTTAGTCATGTTGAGCCTGATAAATCTGACAAGTTCAGAGGAATTTGCCTCAACTGCCTGCATGCATGACAACATCGAGTAAAAGACATTTTGGGTGTTTTTCTATTTCATACGTTGGGGTATGACCCTCTGACTCCACCCCCCCCCTCAAAAAAAAATAGCACTTGTATTTTACATTGTTCTGCTTTTTTCTATGACTATTATCATTTTTTGTCCAGGTAGTACCATTTAAGGTTTCCTTGCCTCATGAAAGACTCGGCTAAACGGGATAAACGGTAACTTTTTTCCTTCTTCTATTTTTCAAATACAGGAACGAATGAGAGCGCAAGTGCCCAATCTGTCTGAGTATCTCCCTTACTCAGATTTAGCTTCAACAGCGCCCTCTATAGGGGTAGACAGCTTGTCCTTGATCTCATCGGATTCTTCTTTTGTCAGGCCATACATAGCTACTGGCTTGGAGGCCTCTGAAACATCTTCTGAATCAACGGTAAGAATATAAATAAGTTTTTGGCCTTGGCAGATAATACCCTAGATTATTTTTATCGGAATAATTTTAAAGGGTAAATGAAATCACCCAACTGGAATTATTATTCCCAGTATCTTGTGGGCGCAGGGACATGGGAGCATTTCCCCCAGTCAAGCCCCCCATTATTTGCCCCCGTCCGTTCCTGTACACAGATACACGGGCAACATCAGCAATGCATACTCAGGACTTTTGTTCCCAATTTTTCTGCTTGCCTCCCCCCGTTTTCTCACCCCTTGTTAGGAAACCTGGCAGAGCCACTAGCAATATCCTAATTCATGTATGAATTTGTGACCCTTGCGACTTTATTTTGTTTCTGAATTGGCACAATACCATCTTGATAATCCTTTAACATGCAATAGTCATGTTCTGAAACATGCATGAAAGATTCATGTAAGAGTAATAAAAGAAGATTTGTACTATTTAGCTTTTATTTTAATACAGGGCTAGGGAGACTGTTTATTCAGTGTAGCTTTGCTTATTCTTTTTTCTTCTTTTTCCTACTGTTTTTAGTATTGTAAATGCAAGCATCGCTTTAGAAAAAAAAACGGCACAAAGAACAAGTTGCGTTAGCAAACATCCAAAGCGAGCTCATAAATTTTCTGTGAAAAAAGGTTTCCAGGGTTGTTGTCAAGTTGTCAACATCTCATTCAGTTTGACTTAAGAATCCCACAAACTGACAACTTAACTTTTCTGATGTTTCAGCCAAAATTTTCTATTTTTAATTTGGAATTACAACAGAGCCTCAACTGATGAAGCAATCGAAATGTAAAAATTGTTTAAACCAAAATAATTCAGTTTCTTGATCCTCTCACTTCATAACACTATGAATCAAATCAGACGAATAATGGATTAAATTGTTTTCCTGAAAGTGTAGTACATATTAAAATTCAAAAAGTCCTTACCAGACCTTATTATGTAAAGTCACAGGGGTGTCACAAGAAAATATCAAAGGGAATCCCCCACCCCTAGAAGTAATCAGCAGCAAAACTGAAATGTAACAAAAGCATGTTAGGGCAAATAATTATTGAACCAGAAAAAGGAGGGCGTTTACACTTGACATCTTCTCCCCCCCCCCACCCCAAACCCCCACCCTTCCCCTTGGAGACATTTATGACTTGTTCCTTCTTGTTTTTCCTCGTCAAAGTACGATATCATCTTTATGTTCATATTTCAATTTTTAAATTTGACATTTTTTTTTACTTTTCAGAGTTCTGGTACCTATGAAAGCATTGGACGGACCTTTAGATTCCCGAGGCCAAGGGTCACTCTGAGAAGGGTCAATTCTATTAATCTAGAACAAGTTCCGGAGGATGAAGAGAATGAGAATGAGAGAGAAGCAAGGGATTCAGGGACAGACGGAAATCAAAATGTTTTGCCTTTTGAATATTTTTAGAGAATAGCGTGACATCTTAGTGGCATTAACATGTACCTGAATTGTGTCATGTTTTGTGCTAAAAAATGTCTGTGTCTGCATTCACTTTGAGAGTGCTGACGTACACTGGATTTCTCATAATCCCCTTTCCTTTGCTTTCGCTCCCTTTATAAAAAGTAAATACCTCCCCCCCCCCAAAAAAAAAAAAACACCAATGAAGAAATAGTATGGAAGGATTATACTGAAATTTATATATAGAAGAAAATATATTGCGCACTGGAGTAGTGAATCACAGTTCAAAATAAATTAATCATAGAAAAAGTAACGTTAAGTATGTTTCTACTATTTCGTTACTATAGCATCTTTCTTTTCTCATGGCCCTTGTCGTTTTAGTCTTTCCAAAATATACTTTTCCATATTACATATGACGGTATGAACTTTTATTAATGAAAGTAATCAATTTTAAACAAAAACAGTGAATATTGTGTACTTATAGCATTGAAGTCTTTCAAAATCTGTGCTTTCATAATTTATTTTGATTATTACCGCTATGGCAGCTGTATACTATATGTCAGCTGAAACTTTTCTATACTATTCTACCCGGGTCCGTAGCCATAAGGGTTTTTTTTATCAGGTGAACCCCCGTCTACTTCATAATGCGAATCCCCTTCTGATAACGTAATGCATATAACGTAAATTGATTAAATGAATGTTTTCTTTAGTTCAAAACATTCGAAATTTTTAATTTTAAGTATTAGATATACATTTTATTAAGACCATCAAAACAGTTACAACCATTCCGGATTTGGGATCACCAACGATTTGCTTTAAGTTACCTCAATAGGGCCTTTACACGAGTCCCTGGATGATCCCTTTCCAGCCCTGGCTACGGGCCTACTATCATTAAGTAAGAATATTTGTGAGTCAAGTTACGTTTAAGTAGTACTTTTCACTAGAAGCTTGGGTGGACAACAGATATAGTTACTTTCAGATTTACTGCCATAATTTAAGGACATATTTACATTTACATAGCTGTAGCTGAGTAACTTCCTACAAAGAAAAAATACAGATTTCGCGCCCTTTCTAGTAGTAAATGCTTTAGAGCCTATATTGCAGTTTGACATTTGCAAAGTTTTAATATCATAGAAACTTTTTTGTTTGAAGATAAGATTAAAAAATTAAGTATAGCTCTTTAACAATAACACACAGCTTTGGTTCGATTACCTTTGTAGAATCTGATAACATTGTATTTAAGTGCTCAAATGAGACGGAATAAAGTGTAGAATATTAAATGAAATGTCATGTCGTATTTCTGGTCACTCTCTGTAGGACCGGAGTCCCGAGTCCGAAAAGTTGTATTTTCCACGACTTGAACTCGACAGTAGCAGGAAGTTGCCACTGCAACTCCCTGGTCACCACAACTGATAACTCTGACTCAGTTCTTAGACTTTGTCTCGGACGCGAGTATGAAGTTTCAAAAGTTGAGCCAAATACTGAGCTTCATTGTAATATTCAAGAGTAACCGTTTTCCCTTTGGTTAAGGAAACTTAGCTGGTAAACTAGAGAAAAAGGAAACTAATGTATTCTGAAGGCATGATTTGGCCAAGCTGCTCAAACATCCATTTGTGCTCGTTTTTCTTTCGTTGCCTGGCCTCAAAGTCACGAGCAATTTTGATACTCAAAATTTTGACACGCAAAGTGGTCAACATTCTCCAAACTCCCTAAAAATAGTTGGTTTTATAAATTTGAGACAAGCCCTTGTGCTTCTTGTCTTTACAAATTAATAAAGGGAATCGTGACTTAGACTGTACCAATTTCATGACTTTCTTCTTGGATTAGGACTTGGACCACATGACTCGGACCATGGGCTGGAACTCGGAGAAAGTGACTTGGCTTCGAACTCGGAACTCGAAAAAGGGGGTCAGCAATCATCTTTGTCTTTCAAATTGTACCGTTGCTGTGATGGTCAGTTGGATGAAAGCATTGGTATTTGAAGCCATGAGCCTGAAACTTCGGAAGGTTCGATCCCTGATAGAATCACACTAGGCAGGAATTTCATCCAAGAGCCATTTGAAGGACCTTCTAATTGAAAAAAATACCACAGTAGCAGCTTGTGTTGAATAGTGAAACTATACCCAACGTGAAGTTGTAATTTATCGCCGCCCTTTTATCTTATATGGGTTTCTCCCACATTCATGGTCGTTTTTCGTCGTAAAGTAACCAGCGGCGCACCCAGGATTGTTCAATAGAGGAGCAACTGAATGGTCGTTGGTCGGCCAGGGTCAGGGGAATAATGGTACTGCCTCAGATGTTTTTGAGACTTTTTGCCCTCCGAAGGGGCTTAGATGGACCAAATGGTTTATCATTTCCAGTTCTCCATATTGTCGGTCGTGTTTTGGTGCCATTGGGGGCAAGCCTTTTGTCCCTCCTGTATTCCCCTTGTATCCGCCACTTATAGCTGACCTGACCCCCCCCCCCCATAAGTCAAATAGTCAAAACAACCATTATCGTACGAGCCTGGTGAGTCATGTTCGGATATAAATGTCAAGTTATTGCTAGAGTTAGAGGGAAACTGCAGTCAACCCAACTTGAATTAGTGCACCCCTGCAGTACCGTAATTCATGAATTACTCTGATTAAGTCATGTGACGATATTTTTGTCGCTGTGTTGTACAGAATAACTACATTGTTTGCCTTGAATATGAAATATTTTTGTTGGGATAATCTTCAAAGATATTTGTGAAGGAAATAAGAGGAAATGTGTGAGATTTAGCTGATGTTTCCAACATAGTTTGGGGGACTGCCCTTTCCCTTTAAGTTCTGAACAAAGAAGAGCTGCCGTAAATTTTACAGGTTTCTGAGAGAAAACAAATGAGTGCATGGGACTATTATTCACAAAAACCTGTCAGGAAATGTCAGCTTAGCTAAGGACAAGCGTGGACTGCTGTTCATGTCTGTTTTTGTGCCGTACAAAAAATATCCAAACAATTGGAAGAACTATTCGCGAAGTTCAGTGACCTTGTCCGAACCTGATATAAGAGAAGATAAAGAATGACACGTGTATTATGTAAGCGGGGTTAAAAACATGATTTGGAAGAACAAACATAAGCGTACGAGGCGTATATGCCCTCCCAATTCGGGCACAAATAATAGATCCATTCGGGCAAATTAGACAGCCAAGAAAATAAATTATGCCCTTTTGCAACCGACACAGTACCAAAATTCGGGCAACTTGGTCCAAAATTCTAAATTCGGGCAAAACTTTTCCTTGACCCCCAGAAATATTGGCCCCCGTACGCCTATTAGAACAGATACGCCTTTCTTCATTTCATGGTACAGTTAATTAATGTTGAGATGTGAGATTATTACCTCCCAAATGATATCCAGCAAAACTTTAACACAAAAGTGAAACAAAGCTTTAAGCAACCTATCGTACATCAGCTGAGCGTACTAAATGTTTGGTTAGCTCATCATCGCTATGAGCTAACGCAAAATTTAGAATGAAGAAACGGTATTCCTCGTGTTGTGAAAGCTATATGATTATCATTACACATGCTATATTCATGCACAAACACTGGAAGTTCTCAAAGGTGGGCTGAAAAGACTGCGTAACGCCCTCACTACCTTATCTGGACAGGGTGTAAAATGTCGTTATGTTCAAACCATAAAATGAAAAGGAGAATGACGTCTGGCGACCTGGTCTGAAGCCACTCACTTAAGCTTTTTGTACGGCAGCATAGCAATTGCGCGTAATGCAAAGATTACTTCGTTGCTTTTGCCCCAGTTATTGGCGAAGAAATTACAAGTTTTTAAGAAAGGAGTCTGAAAACAAAACACTTAAAGGGAGAAAGCAGTCGCCCCGAGTTTATTTTAAAAAATCTTTTAAATCTACAGATCTCCTCTTATATTTCGATCCAATTATATTTCATTGTCTCTGTATAAAACAATTAAATATTGAAGGTAAAGCAAGGAGTTATTCTGCACGAATTTACCAAATAAGTAAAAAAAAATATGATTAATAGGAGCCATCCCAGAATCAGGATGACCGAGTACCCGACACATAGCATGAAGGGGCTAAATAACACTTTATCTCACTTCATCACTTAAACAACTTTTGAAAATCATGGGGGTGAACAGGGAACGAGATAGGATTAACCGCTACCCCAACCCTATAAAGTTTGGGGGCTGCTAATGAAACTTTTTGAAAACTGTGAATGAGGTTTTCAAAGAGAAAAAGAAGTCCACCTAATCTTATTTTTTAAAATCAGCTAAATCTTAAAAATCTTCTCTTATTTTCATCACAAGTATCTCTCGTTATGTTTCTGAACATAAATTTATTTTCTTTGTTTTTAAATTTTATACTGATCAAAGTAGGGTTCAAATTGACTAAAATTATAACTTCATGCATGATAGTAAATTATTTAGAAATACGGAACTGCGCCAAAATCATGAAAATCATATTTTAGCTCCAAAATGGCGCATGAATTGATTTTCAAGAGTGCCAACCCCCTAACGTTAATTTTATCTGTATGTAGATTTGATAGCATAGCTGGTTGCTCGTACTAAATAATACCCACATAAGTTTTGTTGGAGGCTCTTCTGGCAATGGCTGGACCTCTAACGCCTCTTTTTCACTAGTGTAGCCGATATAGGTGCAAGAGTAATATACATCCGCCGGGAGGGACAATATTTCACCCGCCATATTTTCTGGCATAAAGGAAATAAGAATTGTTTCTATGATGCAGGTTCGCAGATACGGGTCTGTGGGGCCATGTCACCCCCCCCCCCCCAACTTAAGCGAAAATCGTAAGTCGTCCTTCAAGCAATTCGAGGTAGAGTTCCAAGGGTCAAAGAAAGGAGACGTGAGAAACTAGGAGGAAATTTAAATACCGGTAATGTACAATGAAGTAGGCTATATTAATAAAATGTCTCAAAAATGTCATTTCGTGGCTTGCTTCATTACTACTGTCTGAAGAAAAGCTTGAGGTGAATAAAATGTTCTAAGGCCTCATATAGTTACGCCTACCGTTGTCCATCCTTGTAAACTATAAGCTTCCTGCATCATGAAATTGAGGCGGTCGTTAGTCAGAGTTAGTATTTTGAGGCTCTGAAAAAGGGGGCCGGTTATGATTGTCAAATGTGCAATTTTAAGGTCTGTTTAGTGCGATTCGAATACAGTATGTATGATGCTTCTTTCTAATCCCCCGGATTTTGTAAACATTTCACCCTCCCCTCCACCTTCCGGCGGCTTTTCATATGGTATCCTGGCACCTTATCCCACGCCCTCGTGATGAACGCTTCGCGCTCCTTCCCCCGTTCATGCAGTAATTTATCACGTGCCCCACATCTCCATTGGGAATGACGCCAGCCCTGCAACCTATGCCTGTGAGTGTTACTAACAAAAAAAACGCGAGGCCCAACAAGAGAGGCAGTCGGTCTCAAAAACCTATAGTTTTTTCTAAGATTCGATCCTCCCTCCACCCTTCCCATTCCCCACCCCACCCCCTCAAGCCTTACTATTGGACATGGTTGCATGTATGCGGGGCTGTAACAGTCCACCTAATGCAAATCCGGGCCAACCGATTCCAGTGGCCACCATTCCAGGCCAATTCCGAGCCCAGTACCCTCCGATTCCGAAGAGCCAGTTCCGATTCCAGGTTTTCCAATTCCGGGCCGATTTGACAATGTAGCGCCTCGTTCAAATTCTGTTTGTACTATTTACAATTACACTTATGATGAAAACGGTCACTTTTCAGGAGTCAACTTCATACTCTGGCTGACCCTGTAATTTTTGTGGACTCGGCTGGAATCGTTTCCGAGTCCGAGCCCAGCTGAGCCCATTCCGGGTCATTTTCGAGTCCGGCAAAAAACAGACTCGACCCGGAATCGAGTCCGAGACCGGACTCGGATGTTACAGCCCAGCATGTATGTAAGCCCTCGCTTAGATGCAGACGTCGAAGAAATAAAATACCCTTCATGTTGTATAATCTATTCCCAACAGTAAACCTCTCTCAAAAATGTATCTTTCTTGAACTAAATTTTTATCAAAGGACTAGCCATTAAGAGCGCTGTTTTTACCTGTTGCCTATAGAGCCTCTTTAGATCAAAGAAAAATCAATGTCAGTCTATGTCACTGTTTCCTCCTTTGGGGTTTTTATAAATCATCATGCTGAATTCTTAAGAATCTGTATCTCCTATTTCAAGTTTGAAACTGCCTGAAATGAAAAATGTTACTGCATTATAAAGGCTGGCCAACTGTGGGGAATATGGCCGAGATAACCGGGAATTTGAGCCTAAGTCACTCAGGACCTATGGTAACTGGATTTGATCTATGCCAGAGGAAAATAATAACGTGTTAGTATTACAGTATTAACGGAATATGTATGATAAAGAACCACAATTGTTATGCATTTTATCCATTTCTTCAAATCGAACTAAGAACAGAGAAACTTTCATCTTATTTAGTGACTCATTCAATACCATTTTCGCTCCTGCTGAGACAGGGAGCTTTTAAAGCTTTTGCCAAGGACTAACGTGAAATTTCAGGCCGTCTATGGAGCCGAGGCTATTTAGAAGAAATAACTATGGTAGCAAAAAAAAACCTATTCTGAACCTAGCCACCCTACAAATGCCGATGGGGGAAGTACACTTACATTAGCGTCCCAGAAGCTTTTTTTTTTTTTTTATTGTTATTATTTTCTTTAAAGAGGGTTTAAGCAGCTTACAATCCCTGATCCCGACCCTAACTTGATCATTAATTTTCATTTTGTATGATTTCTTCAATTTTTGAAAATTGACTTCATTTGTCCAACAAGGTGATATTATGTTGACATTATAATACCACCTCCCTGATTCGTCTTGGTGAAAGAGATTCGCATGAATCGTGGCGAGCCTTTACAAACCACTGCGTGCAAATGGGTTGCTGACTTGGTTCAGAAAACTCTTCTTTCGCCTATGTATTTCCTCACGTTGCCCGCCTGGCGGAGGTGTATTGCTCCTGCACTGCAATCGCAATACCAGTATATGTACGTCAAAAAGAGGTACATATTCGGCGCTGGCCTGCTATGAAGCAGGGAGTTGTTAACAACTCCCTGTATGAAAGTTATTCCTCATGTTGCACCCTCCACCGTCCTCCCCCGTCAGAAGTTTTCATTAGTAGCGTAGCAATGCAGGAGACGCCGCGCAGGGGCATTTCCATGTCAGGGCTCTGCCCCCGTTTCCCCCATGCCCCACCCCCATGAGATGACAGAATGGATTCGTGAACCATACTTGTAAAAATATACCGCCTCCACTTTTCATCTCGACCTTTCACGCATTTTTTTTTCTTTTTTTGAGAAAAGTATACAGTTAAGCTTACTCATTTGTAACTGCGTCTCGGTGACCGTCCAGAAGTCGAGCACTGCTTAATTGCTTAATTATTAAGATCCAAGATTAGCATTCTTGAAAGACACCATTGTATAAATATGCTTATTGACTATCGACTTTGCCGGATCCAGGACTATGAGAAGGGGGCGTAACTAAGATTTCTTCTGATCATACCTTTTCCATGGACTTGGGAAATGTAAAATTTTGGTTACAAGAATCATCGCTTTGCCGAAAATAGGGACGTACGTCCCTTACGCCCCCCCCCCCCCGGATCCGGCCCTGTGATGGTCACTGTCCATGGAAGTACTAGGCCTACCTCCGATGCAGTACTTCCATACTCAGAGAGCTGTCACTTCCAAGTGGCGGCCTCCTGCTTTTACGGTATAGCCAAATCACAAATGGTGTAAACGTGGGCGCTAGAGTAAGATGACCATGATATTTGGGGGTTGAAATCAGAGACGCGTCTAGACCAGGTACCGTGTTAGGAAAATATACAGCGTCAGTGTGCAAATGGCTACAGTAAATGTGTGCGTGTGAGTGTGATCACAACAATAATAGAAAATCAAAGATACTCTTGACTTTCGATCTTTGTGTTTGCAGATACCTGTTGTTTGTTAGCCTAGGTAAGTTTTACTTGGGCGCTACCATATATACCTCAACGATGGTGATGTAATTCTAGGCCTATAAATTATACAGGCCTACTAGCTAGCCGGTCGATTATCTCCCGTCCGAAATGTTCACAGTAGGCTACACACAATTGACGAAACATTATTTTTTACATTATAATTAATATCTTGGGAAATTTTAATTTCAAGGGCATTTGTTCAAATCGGGGAAAATTTCGGGGACACTAATCTTGTTTATCGGGGACTGAACACTGGGTTCGGGGACTGTCCCCGATCATCGGGGACGTCTGGTTGCCTTACGCAGAATGGTACAGCCAGTCTCCAGCAGTACACAGGATGGTACAGCAAATGCAGGGAGCTGCGGCCAGGCGCGGTTCTAGATCGAGACTTTTGGGGGGGGGGCTTAGGAGGGGCTTGAAACGGAAGAATCATAAAATTTTCACTCAAATATGTAAATCGGCCACGCGCACGCTGAAACCAATGATAATAAAAACAGTACCATAACCAGGAACGGCGCAAGGTTATTTTGATAGGGGACATGGGTTGAGTGATCGCCGTCGTGGGGGCGGGGTCTAAGGGGAGGGGTGTCCCCTTCCTCTGAGAAATTTTTGCTAATTCAAGGTTGCTAAGATGCAAAATGGTGCATTCTTTGGGTAATTTTTTGACTATATTACTGGAAAATGTTCATAACTTTGTGAATTCTAAGTTTTGGTTGGGGGGAAGAGGGCCTTCTTAGGAAAGCGGTCTAAGGGGAAGGGTGTTCCCCTCCCTTTGAGAAATTTTTGCTAATTTAAGGTTGCTAAGATGCAAAATGGTGCGGTCTTTGGGTTATTTTTTGACTGACATATATGGCTGGAAAATGTTCATAATTTTGTGAATTCTAATTTTTTGGTTGGCGGAAAGAGGTCGGTCCTAGGGGAGAGGTCTAAAGGGAGGGGTGTTCCCCTCTCCTATGAGAAATTTTGGTTACTTTAAGGTTGCTAAGATGCAAAATGGTGCGGTCTTCGGGACAGTTTTGACTGATATATGGCTGGAAAATGTTCATAACTTCGTGAATTCTAATTTTTGGTTGGGTAAAAGAGGGCTGTTCTAGAGGATAGGTCTAAGGGGAGGGGTACCCCTCCCCTTTTGAGAAATTTTGGTTACTTGAAGGTTGCTAAGATGCAAAAATGATGTTGTCTTTGGGATATTTTTGGACCCGATCATATGGCTTCAAAACATTCTTAATATTTTTAATTAGGTGAAAGAGGAGCCTTTTGTGTTTAAGGGTATGTATCAACAAACCTCCTGAAGTCCTCTTTTGGACACATTACTGCCTTCTAGTCGGGGAAAGTTTTTACGCAAAAATACGTGCGTGGAGTCCACAGAAATATTCTCGAACTATTAAGAAAATTTGCCTTGCTTCATTTGTGCATTATAAAATCGTATCTAAAGGCTGGTAGAAACCGGAATATGGCCTCTTGGAAGCTCTGGATTAACTATATGGATCAGATATAGGCCTACCCCGCCCTCCTCTTTTCTTCTCCTTTCCGTCTTCTTTTCCTACTCTTTTTCTCTTTTCCTGCAAATTACTAGGGGCATAGGCCTCCCTTCCCCCTGAGTGGCACCGCCCCTGACTATGACATAGATGTAACGTATATACAAGCATATATTTTTGTTTATTTGGAAGAACGTTACTGAGAGATACGAGCAACTGGACCTGTTCACATTAATGGGAATGACGATTCGGCCTGTAGATTTGACTTAAAAGGACTGCTAGTATAGCTTGACGAGATCAGCGACGAAATGACTCGTTTTGAACTTCCAACAGATGATTAATCCGTTAACTTGATTTACATGTACGTACATACTATCATAGATGTTACTTATGTTACTTATCTGTCCCAACTTCCATTGCATGAAATCGTGAACCTAATATGTGATTTCGAGACACAGACGACAGTTTCCCTTGACAAACTAAATCCACTGGACCAAGATGTGTACAAGTGTATTGGGCAATTTTGTTTTTCTCAGTACACGCAAATATAGCATAACACAACCTCTGAAATTTTTTTTTTGGGGGGGGGGGGCTTGAACGAATTTTTTTGGGGGAGGGCTTGACCCCCAAAGCCCCCCCCCCCGTAAAACCGCGCCTGGAGCTTCTACGGACTTTCTAAGGTGCCCCATTTATTCGCAGTGAGCTCGCCAAATACCTCGATCCCCGCCGACCCTGGTTTTGGAAATACACAGGTAGGCTACGTACAGGTAGGCTACGTACAGGTAGGCTATGTAGGCTACGTACGTTTGGGATCGCTACACCGTTTCCCTATCCAATAAGGTTGAGCAAATTCAACGTAGGGCTGCTAGGTTTGTCTGTAATAACTATTCCCCCCATAGTAGCGTGACTGAAATGTTAAAAGATCTAGGGTGGGATAGCCTTAAAGTCAGGCGTACTGTCAACAGGCTAGCAATTTTTCACAAAGCCAGATTGGGTCTCCTAGCCTTGCCAATGAACAGCCTTCAACCGGTCCGGCGGCCTTCTAGGCATCATCATTCAAATAGCTTTTTACATATACCAACCAATAAGGACTGCTACAAATACAGTTTCTTTCCTCGGACCGTCAGGGACTGGAACCTTCTCCCCCAGAACATAACAGATCTCGAGGAGTTCAAGAGCGCAGCCTTGAGGATTCTCAGACGGGACGACTATTTTCATGCGCACACCCAACCCTGCACGTTTGACTCCACCAGGAGTGTTGTGCAGTATTTATCCATTTCCTGATCCAGGTCGGAAGAAGCATGGAGTTACCAGGTAACTCCCCCACGCTATACCACCTCGGAGGTGGTAACTTCATGGAAGAAGAGAGAACACCTGGGACTTTTCCTAACATGTCAATATTATGAAAGCGCGTGCCTGAATTCGGTGAGCCAATCAGAGAGTTTGAAGTTTCATCAGCGACTCAAGCGTTGAACCAATCACAATCGACCGCTCTCAATGTAAACACGACTGTCTCTGCTTTTCCATGTGATGACCTCACGTCGCATGTGTAGTGTTGTTGTGTTGGAAAATTTATTACAAACATGTGCAAAATTGTCAAGTGCTATTAATGCTAGTACATAGTGTACGGCGTATCGTGTAGGACAGATACTTTACTTGCAGTACCAGGCGCTGTGTGCAATATAAACTGAATGACCGTCCGATTGAACTTTGTAGAATTGCAGCTTATCTTTTCGAATTGAATACAGATTTGCCGAGTTTTTGGTGAAAATGGAGGCTAAAAGAGCTAAACGCGTGATAAATTTTTCACCAGGCCCAGCGAAATTACCTGACTGGGTAAGATTGGCGTAGCCTAGGCTAATTCAACTGTTAAGGCTCACATCACTATGATTGTGTTATGTATGGTTGTAACTTGAAACACTTGTAGTTGTAAGTTATGCTATCAAGAAGTTACCGACTTTCAACTTTTAAAACCTTTGCCAGTGTCTGTAATATATGAATACCTTCTTTGCTTAATGTTAGGCTTAACGTTAGGCCTTTAGACTAGCGTAACTTGGTAGTAATAATTCATCAATTCCTGAGGTGAGACACCTACCTTATCATGTTAGACTAAGTTAAATCTTGGGCTTACCACCCTGGAGTTGAAGGATTAGGCTAGGGGGGACATGCTTCAGGTGTACAAATTTCTCTCTGAAAGGAATCCTTTGTCATCTTGCAATTATTTAAAGGTTCAATATGATTCTCAGGTTTGAGGCCATTGTAAGAAGCTAGTTAAGTGTTTTGCAAGGGTCCACAGTAGGAAGTTCAGCTTTTCTCATTAGAGTTGTTAACGAGTGGAATAGTCTGCCTGAGTAGGTAGTTAACTCCACATCTGTGCACTGCTTTAAGGTAAACATTGACAAGTTCTTCCATGAGTGTGGTAGAATCTAATTGTGCTGGGCTCGTTTGGTGTTGGTTGGTTCTTTGTTTTCAGTTAAGGTTGTGTGAACAGTGGACGTCAGGGAATCTTATGGGGCCTTAGCCCTCCTTTGCCCTTTAACCTGTTATGTTATGTTAGGTTAATTCAAAGTGTAAAATTAAATAAGCATAACTTAGGCTAATTTAATCAGGCCTGCTAAAGTTACATTTGTCAGCCTAGACAAGCCATCTGCCCAGGCCAGACTCAGACGACTAAAGTGGGCTGTATGACCAAACCCTTACGGACAAGCCTAAGAAACCATTGAAAACATGAGGCATACAGTTACAGACATAGGGAGAGCATATAGAGAGAGCATATTTTGTTCTACTTCAAATATCTTTTACTGTAGTTTAAGCCACATGTTTTCCCTGGACAGGGGAGGAAGCATGTAATTTAAGATGAGGAGGGGAGCTGAGTATAGGTCTTCCTTCAGTTCAGAAGTCTTATCCCTGTTAGCTATAGCTTTTGCTACTGCAGTGTTATCTATAGGCCTTAAATATCATCTTGAGTGTAACCCTGAACTTTGCGCCCTGTGTCTTGTAGTCTAACGAGGAGTGACAAAATTACTGAACTGCCATTTCTATTATTCTCTTCTCATTCGAACTCCTTGTAACTGTGATATTGAAATATTATTTTACAGCTACTCATTTTGTAGAGTCAAAAGTCAAGGGTGAGTTGTAGTTTTGTAAAGTAAGGGTCGTGTTGTTACAGCATCTGCTTGATGTTTTCTGGCTTCTTAGAAGTGGCTGCATGGATATAAAGTGGATGTCACAGTGAGAGTCATATCATGGTACATTCATAACTACACATGTACAAGTAAGCCAGTACTCTGTTATTAAGCTGAAGCTTTGCCCCCAGATTCCCAACAATCCTTTTTAGTACTGGAAGGTTTATTTTGTTAATCAGTAATTTCTTTACTTTGTAATGTACCCATACCAGTGTAATCTAGGCTATGTAGAGCTCTTAGACAGGTCCACTAGATAAAGAAAGAAATATTGGAATTTTGATGCAGCAGTTCTGAATTTGGTTAGTTAGTTAGATGAGGTTTAACGGCCCAGTTTCCAACCAATTGGTTCAAGTCAAGCCGGCCACGGCCTTTTTTCCAGTTGTGGCTCACTGGCTTGTTTTCCCTTACTCCATTGCTTATGCGGAGCATCACACACAACGGCAGTAGGCAGTTCTGAAAATATATAATATTAATTTTTGATTGCCTGATGGCAAAGGGGACAGTTACACAGTGAAAATGAGGAGCAACGACTGTACAGGGGTACGTGTTTTGGATTATTTTGGTTGGAAAACTCACTTCATACTTTTTAATTAAAACTCAAGTTAAAGTGCAGGTGTGTGTCCAAGGGGGGTCCAGGGTCTGAGTAAGTCTGCTACACACTCGTGCAAAATCTACGCCATGCGTGCGAATGTGCTTCATTGTTTCCTCCAGACTGATGTTGCATAACATCAGTGCATAAGGTCTATACAAGCTGTGGTCATGTGCCACCAGCATAGTTGAAAGAACTAAAGTCACATGAAATGGGCCCATACTTTGGCAAACCCATAAATATTTGATGAAAAGGCAAATTACGTCATCCCAGACAGTTTCAGTTCTTCCTACTAAGGTACTCCTAGCTCCTCCCAAAACAGTCTCAAGATCCTCCTTGTGTAGACAAAAAACTAGTTTATTGCTTAAATTAAGGCCATATCCTCGTGACGTTAAAAGGTCTCACTGTGTAATCAGAACGCTCTCTTCCTTTTGTGAAGCATGAGAGCTCTATCTGCATCCTTTGAATTTTCGAACTTTGGTTTCAATCAAACGGCAGTCACCAGTTAAGATATTTGATAGCCCCAACCAGACATGTACTTGGGACGATGAGTTTCTACATGTCTTTAGATTAAGTCATTGATGAAAAAACCGGTCCTGCACTGTTTCAGTGGAAATAGTTACATACTGGAGTGGAGAACCACTTTCAACAGATCTAACACTGAACACAGCAGCTCTGTGTACTGTACTGTAGCTGCTGGTATGATTACCTTCTACAGTGGCTGTACCATTCATGTCAATTGTACAATGGCTGTACCATTCATGTCAATCAGAATTGCTAAAATTAACGCAAGAACAAGCATTTGCAGCTCAATAGAACTACATAACTTTACAGTTACTAAGTACATCTGAAAAGGAACGTCTTAAATACATGGTGTGGGCTGTTATTAGTGTTGCAGTAAACAAAAAGGGGGGTTAAGGCAATGTGACTGCACTACAGGTCAGTATGTGAGCTCGAAGTTGTTGTTTCCAGGAGGCAATGTGACTGCATTATAATAAAGGTCAAAGTATGAGCTCAAAATTGTTTTTCCAGGGGGTGGTGTGACTATACTATAGGTCAAAGTGTGAGCTGAAAGCTTGTTGTTGTTTCCAGGTTTAAATCCTAGGAGCTTTTTTCATAGATTTTGTCTTAAGCACTTTTTGTGGCAAATAGTCAGTACACATCACTGCTCAGCTTTCTTCTACAAAGTATATTGTATTTTCTTAGTGCTTTCGTCAAGAAGATGGAGAGGAGAGGAAAAGAGATGAAAATTATTTGCTCCCATTCATACGTATCTAGATGGAAAATGAGAATTATTAAGTAGCCTTTTTTGAAGTAAAGTCTTAAAGAGCATTTACTGCACGTAACAAATTTCAGATAACCGAGTTTTTTTTGAGAGAGAGATTTAGTCCTACAGTACCATGTACACTTCTAGCCCATGATGGTCTTTTTTATAATTTCACCAGCTACTGCAGGCTGCAACTTGCAACTACATCATCATGGACTCAGTTTAAATATGACGAAACAAAAAATATTTACAGCCTGCAAGAGTACAGTAGGTTAACAGGTAACCAGATCCTAGAAAGCTAGTCTGCCAGTACTCTATGATAGAAATTTGGCATACAGTTATAAGCTATGGTTTAGTTCATGGTTCCCCAATGAATTCCAATTTATCCCCAGTGGGGTACTAGAAGGGTGTGGGCTGTAGCCTCCCTTTCTTCCTCTTGAGAATCCTGTTGTCCTCTTGTGCAGCCTCTGCTGTATATCAGTTCTCCAAAAGACTTGGTGGGAAACACTGTTAAAGTTTACATAGGAACACTGCTATCTAGTCACTTATTATGCGTCATTTAGCAGCTTACCTCAAAAGGCCAGGGGCTAGACTATCCAAGACCAAGCTTGTATACAAGCCAGAGGCATCACCTCATGAGGCAGAGGCCTAGGCCTCAAAAATTGGCCTCTAGACATGGCATGTCATGGAGACTTCCAACCCTGAGTACAGGAGTGGTATGGTCTTTGTGAAGCATTTACTGAATACAGGGTTTCCCCTGGCATTCTTTTTGTGAGGCGGCCACCTCACAGTTTTTGGCCACCACCTCACAGAAATTGGCTACACTTGCCACCTGTACTGTACTAGCTATGGAAGTATTAATAATAGTTCTCACTCACTGATGGTGCCAAAGCTGGCATCATATTACCCCATGGACTCATACCACCGCACACTCTCTCAAACCCAGGGGAAACCCTGGAATATATGTACTAAAGTCCAGGATCTTTCCAATTTCCACAGGTTTTGGAGAAAGCACAGAGAGAACTGATGAACTACAATGATCTTGGTATAAGTGTGATGGGTAGGTTATTTTACTTCACATATTTTTTCCCAGATATTGTGTAAATTTGATCATCTGGCCAGCACATGAATATTAATTGTGTGTCTCCAATCAATATCCATACTGAAAGCAGCATGTTTGAAGTGCTGAGTAAATTGATCTCAACATTCTAGCCAAAATATACAGAAAATATTGCAATTTCATCCATAAATTCTATCTGAACATTCACCTACAGGATTAGAGCATAGATAAGGAACTTGCAGCTAAGGTCGAAAGGTCAGTAATATCTGTGACGCTTTTGTTGAGGGCAAACAAATGGCAGGCAATAAGGCCTGTACATGTATACTGTATACTGTACAGCACATTGCACATCTCAAATTGCATTTCTTGCAGTAAGTATCTGTGAAAACTGAAATGCAACACATTCTTGCACATGTGGGTCAGGCATACAATGTTACAGTACATGGTTGGGTTTGTTTGCTATTTTGAACTTGGATGCCTAGCAACAATTAACTAACCCATGTGACCGTACAAGTATCCTATAGGCCAAACGCGGTATACACATAGTGATATTCAAACTGTTGTGCAGGTATAATGGGCAGAGATTCAAGTTCATGTTTCCCAGAAATTTCAAGGGGTTGCCTTGCAAAACAGGAAAAGCAATTTCTGCCTATGTTATGAACAGAAATGTATTGCATTTATTCGTTTCCATATGTACCGGTGTAGAGATGAGTTGGTTTGGAATGTTTAGTAAAAGTTTTAGCCTACTAGCAGTTGATTTTTCAAGGGCATGGGAAGCCGGGGGGGGGGGGGGGCTGCATGGTGTGGTGGGTTGGAAGAATGCTTCATGCAGCCCTCTCAAATCAAGGACATAAACTCCTTATTTGTTACCTCTGTGAAAAAAGTAAAAACTTGCTCAAATGTATATTTCACCAAATTGCATCTAAGGACCCCAACTCTTCAAAAATTTTCCAAAGGGATTGGGGCACCCTCCCCTTAGACACCTTCCACTGGACAGCAATCTGAAACAATGTTCAGCCCCCAGTTGGCTTTTTATGCCATAAAGGTGTATGCTACAAAAGAGCAATCAGTATAAAAATATACTACATTGCAAGAACAATCAAGGAAAGTAGTTAGCAGTGTTAAATCCTTTTTTGTCCCATCCTGAATTTTGAACTCTTTAATTGTTTTTCATTGACTAACAATAACATACCCTCAAAGGTAGGCCTATATTGCCATATATCCATTGGTTGTTAGCATTGTGAAAATTATTTTGCAGTCTCATGTAGTATACTTGCCAGCCTTTTTGTGGGACTTGCAGAGTCAATTGCCTTTAGGGTTTCTTTGCACAGACATGTTATGGCCCAGATACTGGTAGGTACCTAAGTTAGGGAGGTAAACACACTTTTATGAGCAGATATACAGCAGTTGTTACTGATACAACAATAGCTTAAAACTGTAGGGAGGCTTCACACGTGCAAAAGTCAACTGCAGTAACGCAACCACATTATGGTGGACAAATATGCAAATGGTAAGTCATGTACCAAAGCAGTGTGGTGCGTGGCACAGTGTCCTCCAGAACAACTAGTCCATCCTCTGAATGTGACCTTTTGACCTTTTGTGCAAACTCCCTAAAGTGGTCTGTGTGTTACCTGGGGATCTGTTTTAGGATACAGTAGTCTGCATGGAAAGTGCAGATGATTATATGCCTTGTGTTTAACTATGTTTACACATACATAGTATCTACAGCATACTCAGTATGAATATACCATAAACACTTGACAGTATATGAAGGTATCTACAGTATGTTTACACATATACTATACAGTATACATAGTTTGTACCGTAAATTCTTCACAGTAAACAAAGGCATCCATAGTCTTATACTCTAAGTTCCCAGCAGCCCTTATTGTTCCAACTTCACCTTCAGTTATGGAGAAAAGGAAAAACTAGAACGTGTTACTGAGTATGCCATACATCAGTGTGACATTTGATGAAACACAAAGTATATTATTGTGACAGTGGGGATAAAGTTATTCCTGCCTTGTAGTTGTGATACTATCTTCCTTAAACTGCATTTATTGATTTATGTGGTTGCTTTAATATGTATTTACATGTAAGGGATACTAGTAATGATTGTTCTCTTCTTGTTTTAACAGAGATGAGTCACAGATCTGAAGACTTCAAAAACATTCTAGAATCAGCAAAGAGAAGACTTAAAACAATCTTGTGAGTAGCTAGTCACTTGTTTTAGCACATATGGTATTGCCCCATACTGCAATGCTGTGTGGGCTTGAATAAATGTAGTCACCCCAATTAGAACTTAAGATTTCTGTTTCCTAAAGCACAGTTGAAAGGATAGTCCAGACCTAAAGTTATTTTTGATATGTTAAAAAGGAGTGATTAGTCTGTTAGCTTTCTAGCAAAAGTCGTTTTCAGTTACTACTTCATGTTCTTGAAATGCGAACAATTGAAGCCATATTTTGTACCAAAAGTGCACAGAATCATATTGATGACCAGTGTTGTAACATTGGCAAAGTATCACACTCTCCCACTCACAACACAGTTCAACTTTATCATAATAACCTAATAACAATGCACCACCTTGATGAAGGGACGTGATAGTATGGGGAATTCATGTTATTAATATTGTCTGTATAGCCCAGACTGGTATGATGTCATCTATTGAACAAATATCACACTTCTTTGCTCATGACACATTACAACTTTATCGTTATACTGTAACCCACTCACAATGCACCACCTTAAAATAAGTTGACGTGATAGTATGGATAATTAATTGCTCCTATTAGTATTGTTCTCAGGTACATAATTCAGATTATGATATCATACATTATAAAACAAACATCCATTATCAAAGTCAAGCAGGTCTATTCAAAGTTGTATTTTATCTCTCCTCTTTGACAGTCTTCTACAAATAATCTGGTTTCACATCGTATTTTCCTATACAATTTTTTAGACTGGTCACATGTTGTTACACAAAAGCTAAAACTGTAGCAGACTTTTTGTATGTGATGCAACCCTACAGTAGGATTTTTAATTTCTTTTTGACATATATTTCAAAACCATAATTTCAAACCTGGTTTTCGAAATTTGACATCTTTGCATTTTCATAGACCTGCATTTGTCAGTAAACAGTAACGTTCTACAATCTTGGACAAAACTCGTTGGAACACCTGCAACCCCTGCTTCCCCGTACAATGTTGGAGATAATAATGTCAATTGGAGATGCACCGCTTTTGTTCGTACATAACATTGTATGGGGGACGGGGTTTTCGTAAATCGTGCCCAACATTGTACTGGGGGACGAGGGTTTCGTAAATTGTGCACGACATCATATTGTACATGATAGAACGGTGGTAGGTGTTCCAACAGTTTTGTCCAAGATTGTAGGTTAAACGGTTATATTGTTTCAGATAATGGCAGTGATTAATAACTTGCTAGATGTGTTACCTTAGAGATAAAAAAATTTTTCAAGCAAACTAATTATTTGCTTGGCAATGTAAACAAAGGAATAGAGCCTTTTAGCAAGTCTTATCCTCACATGGTATATGCATGTCTTCTTACTAATAACGAGAAACGTCAACGACCTCCATGGGGGGGGAATGGGGGTATCTTTATCAAGATCACAGTGGCATGGAACAGAAAAAGTTATCAAGGTACAGTAATGTGTGTGTTATCAAACTGTTTGCAAACTTCCACAGGGTTTTGTTTACAAAAGAAAGCCATGGCAGGAATTGTATGGGTTGTCTCCCAGTAAACAAATCAGCCTCACAGCATAAATATGTTATAATGATGTGATGTGTAGTTTAAGGATTAGCTCAATTGTCTTGATGATTAGCCAACTGGTAGTCTTGATTCAGGGAACCCATCTCAGTGAGTGTATTACATATAATTTTATGGTCTGACAAAGAGCTGGTAGTCGGATGATCTGCACCTTGTCCAATATGAATGCAGTGGTGGAAACACTTAGCAATTCATTTCACTTTAATACCTGTTGGCTGTTTCTCACCCCTTGTTAGTAGTGATAGAGAAGAGGGTATGAATTGGCAATAGGGAGCACACTGCTTGAAATTTCATCTTGTGCTTTGATATCAAAGTTGGTCATATTCCACACACTATTTAAATCTGGTAAAACCTATTAGCAGCTCTCTGGCACTATGTGAGATCAAATGTTGAAGTGGAGGATATAGAAGCCTCTTATAATGGATTGTTGTTATCCATAAGCCTATTGCATGGTCATCCCACTTGATGTGTACTTTGCATGAATACAGTAACAGCTGCCCTTCAAAACCTGAAAACATTGGCAACACTAGTGTACCACAGCTAAATCAAGTATGAAAACTTTGCTAGCTGATGAAATCATCCATCATCATTTTATGTCCTTTCAGAAAAGTTCCAGACAATTATCAGATTCTCTTTCTGCAAGGAGGTGGTACCGGACAGTTCAGTGCTATACCATTAAATTTAATGGTCAACGGCAAAGCAGACTATGTAGTAACAGGAGGTTGGTCAGCCAAGGCTGCAAAGGAAGCAGAGAAGTATGGAAAAGTTAATTTAGTGTTACCCAAGCTGGACCAGTACAACAGTAAGTATCATAAGGATGAAAAGTACATTTTGCAGTATGTAATGGTATTGCAGTTTTCGTGTTTTTTGCTGCCCCAGCCATAGAAGTCTGGCTTTCCATAGAAATGTAGATGTCGGTCAATGTGTCTCGTGTCATGGTTAGGGTGAGGCTGCTTGTGACAAGCATAGCTTTTCATTGAAGGCATTCTGCAGGTCACACCACTTTGTCCAGTGGTTGAAACCACATATATTTGTATGTGTATTTATGGTTGCCATTTATTTAATAAACAGTTCACCTTGAAGCTGATCAGGATAAAGCTGTCTATGATCATAAAATGATAGCACAATTCTTTCATTCTCATATTTCAGACCTGACATGTATGTCAGCTTCAATATGTATATAGAGTATAGGAGTGGCTCTTGCTTATGACCAAGGTCCTGTGTTATGCTATGTCAGGTATAACGATTAATGAACATGTACATTCATTGATTCACATGTGAAATGTGTGAATAGAGGTGAACAGGTGACATGTCAAGGCCTATAGAAAGGGCCATACAGATAAACAGATCTGTTCATTTCCCTATTTACATGTGACATTTGCCTGCCCTGCTCGACATGGATTAATCCTGCACCTAAATCGGCTGCACTTCTCATATTAACATCCAAGAACTTTTGCAAGAATTCTTCATCAATCTGTGTAAAGACAGTACTGCATATTCATTTATACTATCATAACAAGAACAAATCATAAATATTCAATGAAAATCAACTGAAGCAATTCTATTTAACATGCATTTCACATGACCAAAGACAAGTGGGTTTTAGTGTGTGAATTTTCTAATTTTAAAACTCACCCAGTGAAGACGTCCCATTGACTTATTGTGTAAAAGTGAGTAGCTTTTAGAACAATGTTAAAACTTATAGCTCCCACCAAATCCTTACGTTTTGTTTTGTAAGGTGTCACATTTGCATAATGCATATTATGCCTGATATCATGTCTCCAGTTTAGGTTAGGGTTAGAGACATGAAATAAGGTTAGGGTTAGAAGTCAAGAGACTTATTATCATGCATGATATCATATATGAGGATTGGGTGATGCTCCCCCTGGCAACATGAATATTTACATCAAAACCAATCAACAGTTGAGATATACAGTAATTTCAAATTAGTTTCATGAATATAGTAAAATTGGGCAATCTCTGTCATTATTTGTAGTCCTGTGTTAAGAGTATGTACGTGAAAGAGGCGTACATATTCTACACCGGCGGCTACAAAGGTAAATGTGATGTGAACTGCAGCGTATCAACTTCTGTGGAAAATAAGCCCAACATGCATACAGTTCTGACCTGGTAATGTAGCAAAGCAATTAATTTGTTCGTAGTTAGATGAGGTTTAACATCCCAGTTTTCAACCAATTGGTTCAAGTCGAGATGACCACGGCCTTTTTTCCAGTTGTGGCTCACTGGCTTGTTTGCCCTACTCCATTGCTATATGCTGAGCACCAAGCACAAAGACAGTAGGTACCATTTTTAAAGTCTTTGGTATGACCCGGCCAGGATTTCAACCCTAGACCTTCCGGCTGCAAAACAATTAATGGCAACTGTTGTACAGTGTAGTATGACACTATGAAGCACTACATTAGGCACTTCAAAGCATGGTCTGGTGACCAAATTTGATGCTTTCCAAAAAGCAGAAAAATTTTCTGTGTTAGGCAGTGAAAACCCCATCTCAATAGCATCTTGCGTTCGGAAGATACAAATTTTTGAAGAAATACTACATTTTCAGTTTCCCTAGTGCATGATGGGAAATCTGTGATGTCATCTGGGCAAATGGATTTGATGTAGCTTTTGTATTTCTTTATAATGTTGATATCACTATATTGAATATTCCATAACTTTATTTGCTGTACCATAAGTATGGAACAGTTTTTCACTATATCTACACGGAAAAACATCTAAACATTCCAACGGTATCAAATTTCAAGGACAAACAAGGTAGCCAATTATAAAGAGTAACAAAAGGAATCTGAGGCAATTTGCCCACTTTGGATCACGTTTTGTGACCTTGAGGAAACTTGGAGGTATTTCTTATTAAAAGTAACCAATCTTTAGGAAGAGATATCTTGAGTTAGGAATGGAGTTTCGATATGGGGTTTGGATGACATGTAATGAAAAATTTTTATCTTTCATATAAGTCCCCTACAAAATGCCACCAGACAATGCCTTTCATTCAATCGTTTGCATGCCATTTTTTTCCTTTGTCACTGTGCCATCTGCAATCAAGCCCAGAAAGTTATTTTCAGCTTATTTTTTTACTTGTGAAGATAACTTCAGGACTTTTGCTGGTTTAACTGTGGAACACCATGTTCAACGTTAAGTTTTCACACATCACAGAGTATGTTTATTGATGCATTCACTCTAACGTGGCAAGCTCAACCCTTATTTGTAACTGTAGTGGGACGATAAATTCAGACGGTAAAATTGTGTATTAGAAGTCAAGGCAAACAGTATGTGTAGATTTACAATCACATTTGATGGTAGTGCAGCTCTGTGGTTTATGTGAGCAGTATCTTTCAGCCTTTGGTATCTTTCACAAAGAATCCTGCGTTGTCATGGAGATTCCAAGACATAAAGGTTAGGCTATGCAAAGTGCACAAATCCATACTATGGAAATGTTCATAGCACTATTGTATGTATAAATCATTCCAGTCTGCTCATTCCAAATCCACATCACCTTGTGCCTCAGGGGGTCACACAACCAGTCAGTTCAACTCAACACAACTCAAATTTATTTCTCATATGAGCAACAGAACACAGTAAAAATGTTACCTAAACAAGTATAAAGGACATGGGAAGGACACTAGAAAAACAGAAAACTGTCAACAAAGCTAGCGATTATTGAATAGCACGAACCAAACTATAAACACAAAAAGGGAGAAACATGATCCCCAAAGAACTTTACAAAAGAGAAGGCAGGCAAAGGACCCCCCCCCCTCGCACTCCAGGGCAAACAAAACTCACTTGGGCAAGTGAAGTGCTCAAAACATAATTAGCCTGAAGTGTAAGAAGCCTTTGCCTTCAAAAAAAAAATTGTTTGCAGAGCCAACAGTTGCAATCACAAACTTTACCATTACTTGCTTTTCATTGAACCCTGCAGCAACATGGCCATTAGGGTCTTTCATAATTACCATGTAGGCCTGGGTTGGACAAGTTGATATTCATGCTGGTAAGTGGGGTTAGGAGAACATCTAGCCCTGCGGGCAAGTACCAAAAAAAAAAAAAACCGTGGAAGCCTGCAGCCATTTCAGCACTAGTGGTTAACCACTGTATCATTTCAATCTTTTAAGCTGAGTATTAACCAAGAAGGCAATAGATTTCACTTTTAAAGTCTTTGGTAAGACTCAGGTTGGAATCGATGTCCCCTGAAGTTACACTCTTGGCCAAATAACACTATTGTATGTGACTGCTGAATTGAAAATATTTGTCATGGTGTTTTTAAATTATGCTTTCACCATCAAAATATGTTGTTACTGCAAACATAATTTCAGTGGCAACCTTGATTGCCCTTTCTCTTAAAGCAGCACATTGAGTTGGTTCATGAAATTCACCAAATTTTGCCAAACCTGTTTTCTTCATATACTAATGACAAATGGTCAAACTTAAACAGTCCCCACATCTTGCATACAAATACATGTTTCATAAGTGAGTAAGCAATTCAATTCGGTTTTCAAAAATTCGTGACCAGACACTTTTTCAAATTATGCACAAAACCGTATAAGCCAGGATACCAAAAAATTCAAAATTTTAACTTTTAGCGTAACTATTGGATGTAAAACTTCACTAATTATGCTAATAACAATCATTGTCATGTGGTAGTACCCTTCAACACCCCCTTTAGTTATCGATATCATCTCAATATGATCCTTTAAATGTCCATGTATATAATTTACATGCTGATATTGTAGTGTGGTAATGTATGCATTCATTCTGTTCCAGGAATACCAGAAAAAGTGGAATGGAATCTGTCAGAAGATGCTGATTATGTGTACTACTGTGCAAATGAAACAGTTTTTGGTAAGTCAGGGTGGGAGATTTCAGATTGGGGCAAGGGGTGGTAGGTAGGTGTTGTGTAGCATTCACCTAGCAAATTGATTATCATGCATAGTATGACAAAAGAGTATGCCTCAGTATAAAAAGTGTGTTTTTTAAGCAATATTATTTTATAAATCTTTATTTGTGCTTGGTAAATGGTCAACAAACTAGGCTACTTAGGCATAGGCTTACCTAACATGTTAATTTACTGACATAGTTTGTGCATTAACTGATGTACCAATGTAATACCAGTTCCATTACTCATGTGACTGGGTATGAGTTCAGAGTTAGATGATGTTTTTCAGCTCAGTTTCTAACCAATTGGTTTAAGCCAGGCCAGCAGTGGCCTTTTTTCCATTTGTGGGTCACTGGCTTGTTTTCCCTACTCCATTGCTTATACTGAGCACCAAGCTCAATGGCAGTAGGTTCCATTTTTGATTCCTTGCCGAAGGCAGGCAAGGAATCTATGCGATGGTGATGTTGTGTGTGTGTGTGTGTGCGTATGTGACGGCTTTGCTTGTTTACACGATATCTCAAGAAGGGAAAGTTGGATAGTTCTGAAACTTGGTACATAGATGGCCCATATTGAGAGGAAGAACCCTATTGTTTTTGGTGGAGGTCAAAGGTCATCTGGGGTCACCAGGGGTCAAAATCTGAAAACCTTGTTTACACGATATCTCAAGTTAGAAAGCTTGGATAGATTTCATGCTTGGTATGTAGATGCGTTGTGGTGAGAGGAAGAACCCTATCGTTTTTGGTGGAGGTCAAAGGTCATCTGGGATCACCGAGGGTCAAAATCTGAAAACCTTGTTTACACGATATCTCAAGTTAGAAAGCTTGGATAGATTTCATGCTTGGTATGTAGATGCATTCTGGTGAGAGGAAAAACCCTATTGTTTTTGGTGGAGGTCAAAGGTCATCTGGGGTCACCAGGTGTCAACATCTGAAAACCTTGTTTACACGATATCTCAAGGTAGAAAGCTTGGATAGATTTCATGCTTGGTATGTAGATGCGTTTTGGTGAGAGGAAGAACCCTATCATTTTTGGTGGAGGTCAAAGGTCATGTGGGGTCACCAGGGGTCAAAATCTGAAAACCTTGTTTACACGATATCTCAAGTTAGAAAGCTTGGATAGATTTCATGCTTGGTATGTAGATGCGTTTTGGTGAGAGGAAGAACCCTATCATTTTTGGTGGAGGTCAAAGGTCATGTGGGGTCACCAGGGGTCAAAATCTGAAAACCTTGTTTACACGATATCTCAAGTTAGAAAGCTTGGATAGATTTCATGCTTGGTATGTAGATGCGTTGTGGTGAGAGGAAGAACCCTATCGTTTTTGGTGGAGGTCAAAGGTCATCTGGGATCACCAGGGGTCAAAACCTGAAAACCTTGTTTACACGATATCTCAAGTTAAAAAGCTTGGATAGATTTCATGCTTGGTATGTAGATGCGTTGTGGTGAGAGGAAGAACCCTATCGTTTTTGGTGGAGGTCAAAGGTCATGTGGGGTCACCGGGGGTCAAAATCTGAAAACCTTGTTTACACGATATCTCAAGTTAGAAAGCTTGGATAGATTTCATGCTTGGTATGTAGATGCATTGTGGTGAGAGGAAAAACCCTATTTTTTTTTGGTGGAGGTCAAAGGTCATGTGGGGTCACCAGGGGTCAAAATCTGAAAACCTTGTTTAAATGATATCCCAAGGTAGGAAGCTTGGATAGATTTCATACTAAGTATGTGGATGTGTTATAGTAAGAGGAAGAAGCCTATTGTTTTTGGTGGAGGTCAAAGGTCATCTGGGGTCACCGGGGGTCAAAGTCTGAAAACCTTGTTTACATGATATTTCAAGGTAGGAAGCTTGGATACATTTCATACGTAGTATATGGATGTGTTGTGGTTAGAGGAAGAACCCTATCATTTTTGGTGGAGGTCAAAGGTTATCTGGGGTCACCAGGGGTCAAACCCTGAAAACCTTATACGATATCTCAAGGTAGGAATCTTGGATAGATTTCATACTGAGTATGTTCATGTGTTATGGTGCGAGGAAAAGCCCTATTGTTTTTCATGGAGTTCACAAGCCATTTGAGGTCATCAGAGGTCAAAACTGAAACTTTGTAAACATTTCATTACAAGGGAGGAAGCACAGACAAATCCCTTCTATTTTTTTTTTCATTTTTTTGTTTATACAAGTTTTAGTTCAAAGGTCATGTGACATGAGCTGACATGAGAAGAGGTCAAATTGTGACCACATCATAAAAAATGGTGTAGTAGAGAAGTATAAATTTGATGGATGAACCTCAGTGTAGCAAAGCACCCTCCTTTCGGCAAGGAATCACTAAGCCTTTTGGCTTTCTGGTTAAAGTCTTTGGTATGACCCGGCCAAGAGTCGAAAACCAGACCTTCCGGCTGCAAATCGGATGCTCTAACCACTTGACCATGCAGTCAGCCGTGACTGGGTATGTGCTATCATAGCACAGGGTGCTCTATTTCCACTGGCAACCCCCATTTGACTTCAGTGTGACATTATATTTTCAGGGAATGGAACAATTTAAGTGTGAAGTTTACCTATAGATATAAGTGATTTAGCCAGGCCAGTTCTCCAATGGGACAATCTGAATGGATAGCCTGATGATAGGTCTAAGGGGAGGGATGACCCCTTCCTACTGGAAAAATTGTTAATTTGAGAAGTGTCTAGATGGCAGATGGTCAATGTTTATCCCAAATTTACCTTACAAAGAAGATGAGACGTACAATTTTTAATGACTGATTCTTTGCAAAAGTGAATCTAGGTGATTTCTCTGAAGTAAACACCTGTTCATAAATATCTCTTCAGATATTTTTTTTGTGTGTGTGTGTGTGTCATGGGTTACGGTTAGGTTAGGTTAGATGAGGTTTAACGTCCCAGTTTCCAACCAGTTGGTTCTAGTCGAGACGACCACGGCCTTTTTTCCAGTTGTGGCTCACTGGCGTGTTTTCCCTACTCCATTGTTTATGCTGAGCACCAAGCACAAAGGCAGTAGGTACCATTTTTAAAGTCTTTGGTATGACCCAGCCAGGATTTGAACCCTAGACCTTCCGGCTGCAAGTCGGATGCTCTGGAGACATTCAATTGGGTTTGTGCAACAAGTGTCGCACGAATAGAGGCTGGCTAAATCACTGACCTATAGTTGCACTTTTCTACAGAATAAACAAGAAAATCATAGAAAATAATACAAAATGTCATACACATTTCTTGACAGCACAGGTAGGACTTAGGTAGACCATTCCTTAGTAAGCCTTTGAAGTTAGAAATCAGTCCTATATTCTCCAGTAAACGGGATACTATCTGCTGATCTGGTCACCATGGCAGGATCAGAATGGAAATGATAAGGAAGAAATAAACATAATAAAGTTAAAATCCATTCTGGAATCTTCTTTGCTCTAGAAAGGATCTTTATCAAGAGTAAACAACAACACTACCAGCACTGCTCATTGGTTTTTCCTCTCAGTAAACAAAGATGAAAATTACAAGAATGTAAACCAGGTGTAACAGCCCTCAAGCAGGGGCATAGCTAGGATGAAATTTTTAGGGGGCTAGGTATCAAATGGGGTCAAGGTATTGATCACTGTCCTTAATTCTTACACATTTTATTCGGACACAAACAATTTTTGGGGGACCTAGCAAAGATCTGGGGGCCAACCCCCCATAGCTCTGTGCCTGCCCTCTACAAGTGCACCCAATATTCCTTCAGTGACTTATAGACACTAATTTGCATATGTTGAGCGGCATTCATAGCACTTTCAATTTACCCTACCATGATTGTGAATATGTTAAGCTAGAAGAGCTCAAGACTTTTCCTACCTTCACTCAGATCTCTTCATTTCCTGAAAGTTGAAGTTTTACACCAGCTTCTTAGCCCATAATTCCTCCAAAATTACTTTAATGGACCCCATTTTTGCACCCACTGGTACTTCAGTTTTCATATCAAAGTTACAAAAGACCCCATGGCATTTGGTAACATATTGAAAAACTTGTCTCAATGTTCTTTGTGGTACTACATCTGAGGGAGAACAAATTGAGTGCATTGAGATGCATCCTATATGGGGAATGTTGCCCTCTGCATCAACTTACACAACCATGGGGTGATGACAGTGCACATTTTGAAGCCTGTGCTTATCAGAATCACAAGTGATTAAAGGATGGGATTCTTTGGTTTGGCAGCTATTTGGAATTATCTGGATTTTTCCACCTAATTCACATTCTGATGAACAATGAGTAACATTTTCAGGTCAGAGGTCAGTTTTAAAAGCTCACCCTTTATCAGGAGGCAGTGTTAGCTTGTCTGCTAAATTCTGTCCTAGGCGTTACTATCTTGCTAATAATTGGAGAGACGCAGGTCATGAACAACTTAGGTGACCAGTGGCCCTGCTTTTAGTTATGCAGGCATGAGAACTTTACTACTTTCATGTGACTTGGTGTTTCATAGCTTCCTGCTGATTTCCTTAGCAATGGTTCATACTTATAACTGTAATGTTTTTCCTTCTATTAAAGGTTTTTCACTAGTGTCTCAGAATTATGAGCCTCTTTGCTTGTTAGTCATTTAAGGCTACCAATCCCAAGCATCTATTCATTATACATGATTTAATCAATTATCCAGCTGTGTGCACGTGCTGTAAAGATACCATCTGTGTATGAGCTGTGAGTAGCAGTAATACAGTCAGACATGTCAAAAGCTCTACAGCAGCCTTCTGATGGTGTGTGAAAAAAGAAGTAGTCTGTTGTTTTTTTCAGATTTGGCAGTCTGCCAACAGGAACTATAACTTCGTTCGTTTTTGTTTCCAAAACAAAATGAAGCCACCTTCAAAACATAGGTTTCGATGAACACATGGGCATTAGCCTAGGCTTAACACCTGCTGTTGTTTTTGGGGGTGGAATGAAATACCTGAACATAAGGCTAAGATACAGTAGCAGTGAGAGTTCTATGCTGGCCTGAAATTGAACCAACTAGAGGGTTGGACAAATGCATAAGTTTGAAGACTAAAAAACACACCACAACACAAAAAATGCCAAAAGAGCAAAATTGTTATGGCAAAAAGCACAGTCAGGTAATGTGGCTGCTAAACCCATCATTCGTTTGATGAAGAGTACTGTTTATTTTCAGTTTTAGTCCTGTTCAAAAATCAAAAGGAACATTCAGATGTTGTTTCTAGAATGTTTTCACGTGCAGTTTTCTTCCTCTCATCTCGTCTGTCAATAGGTGAAAATATCCGCAGTGTATTGCTTGCAAAGCTATGTATCTGTATAGTGCTGCAACAATTGCTCTTAAGTAGTAATTTTGTGGGCATTAATTTGTGAAAGGAATTCACAGATGGTAGTTTGCTTAAATTTGGTGTAAGTTGGGCATGAAAAATTACATTTTTTTAAATTTGAAAATGAAATGCATTAATGCAATAAACATCAAAAAACACAAACTGCGCCACAAAAAATGGAATTGGGCTTTTTTCCAGTTCCTATGAACCAATGTGGCAATGAGCCATGACTACTTTGTACTGGAAAAATTGCCACAGAACTGGATAATTGCATAATTATTTGATTCTCCCATTTTTGTATTGTCCTCAACAGTATTTTGGGGCTATAGTCAGCGATAAAATAATTTTAAGAAAAGTTGATACATTATACTTTGCTCTCAGAATGTGAGCTTTCATAATGTGCCATTTTCAGTCTTATTTTCTTTTTCTTTGATTTACAGGTGTTGAGTTTCCTTATATTCCTGATGTAAAAGGTGTTACCCTTGTTTGTGATATGTCTTCAAATTTCCTGACAAGGAATGTAGATGTTGCTAAGGTTTGATGTTTTGAATATTTTAGTACTGCTTTATGTGTCATCTAAAGAAACACTTTCTAATTTCAAAATGGATTTCTAAATTCCATTATTTTTTTTTTTTTTTGCATTATTTCATGAAATACCATCCCTATCTGTTTCCTTTGGGATAAAAGCTGAATCTACCAACCTTCTCAATTATGTCTGACCATTTGCAAATGCAGTATACAGCATGTACACAAAAATGCTGTGGAAAATTAAATATGTGATATTACAAATGAAGAGCTGTTCAGACAAAGCTTGAAATTCCATTTTGAAAAGAGAACTTGTAGAGTAAATTGTTATGTTAAAGACATTTTCTTGTTGCAAACTTCTCTTGCAGTAACATCCAGAAATTTGCGATTGTCTTAGTAGTTTATTTTACATTATGGCAACTTCAAACTGTACCTGTAAGTGTATGTCAGGCATTCTGTTGGTCAATAAAATGCCTTTGATCTCTTAGATATATTGAACATTGTTCAGCAAAGTACCTCAAAAAAGAGGTACTGAACATATTCTGATTCTCAAGTTACAACAGGTTACAAAGTAAATTGTCAGGCTAGGGTTGGTATGTTGTTATAGTTTTTTAAACAGTAAAGAATTGGCCTTAGAGAATAGAACTGTATTGTGGGAGGTGCCAAAGATGGTCAATTAGGTTGTATGAGTGACTTAAGTAGTCTTTGTTGGGAGAACGAAGGGAAGTGTTGGTTTTTATTGGCTAAGGGCAGATGTTTGGTGCCACTTTGAGGGATCATTGCTCTTTCCTGGGGTTTATCAAAGGGGTGGAGGAAGGGGGCACCCATAACCTTGTCAACTTTAACCTCCTTATCCAAAGTTGAGTCCAATGTGGGGCCTTTCCAGATCACATGACGTGCCTGTATCATAATTGCTTCAGTAAAAAGTATTCTATTCAGTACTGCTGTCAGGGAATAATCTTATTGAACTATGTATGTGCATATTTACATGTTTGCTCTTGTCTATCATAGAACACTACTTCTGTTTCAGTAAAGGTTTAGCAGTTTTATCCATTTTAAGAGAGAGAAAATTTAGTGTAGAGAAAATAAGTATAGAGTAATATTCATTATGTGTTTGAGTGTGTATCTTCTCTTTTATACTTGGTACTTGGTTTCTTGGTAATTTATTAAGTTGAAATCATACTATAGGTACTAAAATTCTGTAATCTGTTTCTTTCTTTGCAGTATGGTGTTATTTTTGCTGGCGCTCAGAAAAATGTTGGGTGTGCAGGAGTGACTGTGGTCATAGTCCGAGATGATCTTTTGGGGAAGGCACTCAAAACTTGTCCTTCTATCATCGATTTTACAGTACAAGCAAAGAACAACTCACTTTACAACACACCACCTTGTTATAGGTAATAAATTTAAAAACCATTTAATATGGAATGGCACCAGCAAAGCTGCCGGAAATAAAATATATCAAGGATGAATTGGCTGACCGTCTGTGTATGCTAAGTCTAGTTCAGTCCTACTTATCTCACTTATTATACAAGTGGACTCAGTCCCGTCTAGTGGGGAATAATACTGGCAATGTTTATGCATTTGGATAGCACCCTCTCAAAAAGAATGCTTACTACAAGTCACCCTTGGTTGATAGCAAAGTGGGGTTCCTAGATCCACAAACCACAGTTTTGATGATTTTGCAAGAATCTATCCTCGTTAAAATGCCTATAGTGATTTTTTTTTTTTAAATAATATTTAATAAGCAAACCGCAACTTCAAATGAGATGGAAATGATAAAACCATGAATTAATTAAAATCTAAAACAAAAATCATCATCATATCTTTTTCTGTTTTTGAGATTAAAGAAACTTGATTGTAGCAACAGGGAACCACTATTTGAAAGAAATGCTGACTTGCAGGATTCAGTTAAAAACCCATTCGTGTGAAAATCATACCAGCAAAGCTGAAAAATGTTGAAACATCAGGATAAATGTTCGACTGTCTGTCTGTGCATTCTAAATTTTGCAAGAAGCTTTCTTTCTTGCAATGTCTAATGATCTTAAAAGAATAAGCAGACCGGACTTCAAAGAAGATGCAAATGATAGAAAAAGAAACCATGAAGAAGTTAAAAACAAGCAAAAACATCAAATCTTGTTTTGTTTTCAAGATATGGCTTTTTGATAGCAGCAGCAGATGGCCACCATTAGTAAAAATGATTGTATAGTATAAAGACCACTTTGTATGAAACTTGTACCAGCAAAGTTGTAGGAGGCTATAACATCAAGGATGAATGTCTGACCATCTGTCTGCTTGCATGTTGAATGATCTTTAATTAAAGAATAAGAAAACCCCAGCCTCAAAGGAGATATAAATGATAAAACAGTGAATTGTTTTAGTTACAACAAACATCAAATCTTGTTCTGTTTTCGAGAAATGGTTTTCATTGCAGCAGCAGGGGGTACACCATTTGAATAAAGATTACACACAGTCTGTTAAAGACCATAGTATACCATAACTTGTACCAGCAAAGTTGTTAGAGGTTAAGTAGCAAAGATAAGTGTCTGACCATCTTTATTCAGAAATTTATAGACTTCCTTTGCAAGGTTTGATGGAGTAAGAGGAAGTAAAGAGATCTGTAGGTAATAATGTGCCATATGGCAGTCATGGAGTCTATTAGAATTAAAGCATGAAACTCATACCAGCAAAATTGTATGAGGGTAAAATCTCAAGGATTAGTCTCTGACCGTTTGTTTATTTACAAGTACAATGTGTGTGTGTCCTTGTTTTTACTGTATGGTTAATGAATCATGAAAAAATACCATATGGGGATCTTGAAATGGGCTTTTAAAGGGTCATTAGGGGGTCTAAATGGTCATTAGATGAGAATGCAGGAGGTGGTATGGTACTCCTGACCACTTACAGGGCATAGACAGTCACTCTGAACTTATTTTGATACGATACATTAGCTAAATCCCACAAGTATTTTTGTACTTCCCTTCAAGTATCATTATATTTCAGAAAATAAACATTGCATATTCAAGGTAAACCAAGGAGTTACACTCTGTGTAAATTTCACAATTCAGTGAGAAAAATATTGTCTCGTGATTCTCAAGAATCATTCAGGTAGTAGGATACCGGGGTACACTAATCCAAATTGGGGTGACTGCATTTTCCCTTTAAAAATCATCTCCCTACATGTAATATATAGTGAGATGAGATATTGTACTTCACCTAACATCAGAAATGTGGAGCTGTGTGTGAGTCTCCATGTGTGTGAACAAAAGAAAGTATGTCATTGACTCTTCCTAAAGCACAAGTCTGGTAAAGTTCAAACTTGGTGGGTAGGACCTCACCTGACTGAAAACTTGTGCTTGGGTAATTGATGATGTCATAGGTCATATGTCAAAATTCATATAAACTATGAGTGGTTTTTTGCCATTATTAGTTTGTTGGAAAATTCCATTAGCAGCAAAATGTATAGAGAATGTTAAGGAGATGAGATGTGCAACTCCATGCATTCCCTGGCATTTTAAGATTTTTTTTTTTCATTTTATCTTTCAGTATTTACATCCTTGGTTTGTATATGGAATGGTTGGAAAATGAAGGAGGTGTGAGCGCTTTGGACAAAAGAAACAGAGAAAAGTCTTCCTTAATTTATAAAATAATTGACGAATCAGACGGATTCTACTGGTATGAAGTTCTACAAATTATTTCTGATATTCTGTAGTTAATATTCATGCTGAATTTTAGAAACCGATGTTGGAAGAGAGAGAGAATGTACAAAATAACTGCCCCATGGTGCATCCTGAATACTAGATCCATTGTAGATATCTCTTACTCTCTTTTGCTCAATGAAGTGCGCATTGTTTAAGGGGTGGAGGCCAAGTTCCCCTTTTCTAAATACTTCCCTAACCTGAGCATGAGAGGTGTGCACCATATAGCTCCCTGCCACCGTCTTCCTTGTGTGTGCACCACTGATGCTGTTTATAAATGTTAATTTATAAATAATTGTCAAGAAATGAATGTGTTAACTTGGGGTTAAGAGATAGCTTGGTGAGTAGAGCCTGCAATTTCTTCATTGGTCCCCAATCAAATTCAAGCAGAGCCACTTGGAAATTTTCTGCGTATTTAATTACTTGTTCAGCAAAGCTGTTCTGAGAGGGTTCCAAAATTGATAAATTTTAAACTCTCATGCCAGGTATCATGTGCTTCAAGCTGTTGTTTGGTACAGCTGTTGGGCAGTGGCCTAGAGCAAGGGCCCACCACCCTACCCATCCTTTGGTAAAATACTGGGAAAGCACTTTTGCCAGTTTGGGTGGGGATGTGAGAAGACTGTCCCAGGAGCAGGCCTGGGAGTGATGAGTACCTGCCTGTCTCCTCTGAACCATGACCAGGCAACTCCCCTGGTCAATTTCCACACAGGTTCCCCTCTGCCCCTCCTTGATAACTGTGACATTTTATTTTACCTCTCTAACAACTTCCATTGCCAGAAAGTTTGGAATTGTCATGAGTGGGAATTGTCAGGGTGGGGGTTGTCTAGGAAAATTGTCCAGGGGGAGTTGTAACCCCTCTGAACATTGGAAGGCAAATCTCACAGGTATTCATCTGTGATATACCACAGAGGATCTATCACGAAGTTTGTTTCATGATGTAGAGTTAAAACTAAACAAACCTAAGCGTAACATTGTGATAGAAAACAAGTCTGTTACATGTTCAGCATGTTTTATTTAGTCAAGATACCGTTTATAACATGAAGATTGGCAGACATTTCACTACCTGTTTCTGTTTTGTATTTGTTTGGGTGTGTGGGAGAAAGGGGGGTGAAACTGTTGGTAAGGGGTAAGAGGTTGTTTTTTAGTACAAATTATGTTTATTTACTCATTAAAAAATTTTGCTGTTTTCTCTATTTGCAGCTGTCCTGTTGAAAATTCTGTGCGAAGTCGAATTAATATTCCGTTTAGAATTGGCGATGCAAGTGGTGACGAAACTCTGGAAAAGAAATTTCTGTCAGAAAGCAAGGAAAAAGGCATGGTCTCCCTAAAGGGTCACCGGTAAGTTGACAAACAAGCAAATTTGATTGCCTTTGTCTGTCCTCTGTGGGTCAGACTTTTCATGAAAAGGGGATGTGCCCAGTGCCATACCTGTTTGCGTTATGTGCCCCCAGCTCAGCATTAAAAATAAACAGCTAGGACTATATTTCCTGCTGACACAGGCAAACCTGTAATAGTCTTCACATAGGATGGAAACCAGTGTGCCAGAAAGTCCTAAGCACACTCATGATGAATAAAAACATTAGTAAAAAAGTGGTTCCAAACCTTGTTTAGCCCATGCCTTCTTTGCTTATGTACACTGTTAGGATTGGATTCCCCTATTCACCCTTCAAAACAAGGATGGCAACGTGTGAACATTGGGGGACATACTTTTTAGGAATTTACAGTAATGTCAGCCTGTATGTACACACGTGTAAAGTATGTGTAAACATAAGTGTATGTGTTTACATAGATGTGTATGTATTTGGGGTTACCAACACAGGGCTGGTCATATGACCCAGGCGATCGCCCCTGCACGCCTTGGAAGCAAAAACACGTGCCAAGGTGTGCAACAAAATGCCCTCCTTAAATTGTGTGCTGGGCAACAAACAGCCCACCTTGAGAAAATATGATCGCCCGTGTGAAAATACAATGCTAAAACGATCAGAATACATGCAGATTAGTACATTTAAAAGACCCAAAAAAGACTTTCCACGCCAAAATATTCGGCAACTTCCGTAGCGAAAACAGCCAGCCGTATAATCTGACAATGCTGCACGCGCGCACAGCTTGATTTCACATGGTTCGATTGCACAAGTACAGTAAGCTAGCTACAGCTTGCTGCATGATCTTGTACTGCAGAGAGTGCTATTTCAAAATACATCGTTTTTGAGTGTCAATTCACTGTCAAACATTACCAAATTTGTCAAAAATGGCAAAACCATTGTCCTGACATGTTCAAAAGCCTCTCAAACATGTATCTACATAATACTGACAATTTTTGATTGGAAGGTTTTTCATCACGAGGCACATTTCTCTAGAGGGGCTTTGCAATTTTGCCGTTGCCTAACGTGTAAAATACATGGATAGGCCCACTAAGATGCTGCAATATGCAGAAGTTGTCTGCTTACTCGTAGAGCTACAGGGTCTAAAATTTACCGATCATTTTTGTTTGAAAGTGCTATCAAATGTTGTCTGAGATGTTGGTATGAGAATTCAGACATATTTATGGCCAGAATAGGTCTTTGCTTGTCAAACTAACTTGAATATTTTCTAAGCCTTTGCCATACATATTACTGTTACAAGAAGCAAATAGTTTTAGTCTCTTGAAGTCCTTAAAGTGACATGAACATAACACCACTCTAAATCCTCATTCTGTTGCTACGTGGGGGTGGAGGATTCATCAGTTACCACCAGATGAAAACACTGTGGCCCATGGCCCCAACCTAGCTCCCCCACTCCTGTCAGAAGATGATGATCAAAGTATGTACCCATTATATTAAAGGGGAATAAGTATGATTTTTGTGCATACTTCACTTAATTACTCACAAGGACACAAAGCTTTGAGATTAGATCTAACTTGTCACTGCCATTTTCTGGACTGTAGGTCTGGGCCCGACTACAGCAGGTGTGGATCCAAGGGGGGGGGGGGGCGGCTTTCCCGGCCTCAGCCCCCCTTCTTCGCCACATCAAAAATAACAAATATGCAAAAATTAGCATAATTTTAATCTAGGACAATACTGAAGGGGGCTTTTAACCCCCCCCCCCCCCCCTTTTCAAAATTTCTGGATCCGCGCCTGGACTACAGTATGTACCATCGAAGAACTCGGAAGAAGGAATATTGGTATAGGCCCTACTGTATGGATATCAGTTAATACTTGGACCCTTACTAGCATCATTCATGGAGTGGCTCCGCCATATGTTATCCCGGACTTGGTCCGCCCAGTATCCACAGTGGTGCATATGGTAGAAGGGAATACTGTAGCTAGGGCACCAACTCTACCCTGAAGGGTGCCATGATGTTGCTAATGGGGGTATTTGTGGCAAGTTGAGATACAATCATTTTCATTTTTTGACTGATTTATAACATGATTTTAGAAAACATGGCACCACTGTTTTTGATATATGAGTGTTGCATCTAAGTTTGGATCTGGCTGGGGTGAGGGGTGCTTCCCCCTAACATTTATTTCCAGAGAGGGTTATTGTCCCATGACCCCCACTATTTGTGCTCCAGGTGATTTTTGGTACATACTGTCCATTGCTCATGTCAAAACCTCCCCATTGGTTACATGGGGCGGTTGAGCCAAGCCTGAGTTTTTGCACAGTTATTGCAGTTAAACATGAAAGTGTTCATCCTTTTATTATGCAACAAGGTTTCTTTGCAGTTCAGTTTGTGCAATACTGTTATGCTCTTAGCTAAGATAAATTTAAATGTAAATTTTACATTTACACAACTGCCCTCCTAAAATCTTGGGCGGGCAACTAATTGCCCGCCTTGAGTGTAACAGCTAAAGCAAGGCGGGCAGTTGCTTGCCCTCCTGAAAAATTCTCATGACCAGCCCTGTACCAACATAGATTCCTCCGCCATGTCCTGTCTTGTTGTCTCTTAGTTCATTCTGTGCCCCTCCCCCCCCCCCCACCCCTTTCCAGAGGGCTAATCAAATTCAGGTGTTGGAACCTCTAGTGTAAAACACATTGTCCATGATATTGCAGTAATATGGTGCATCACGGTAACACTGAGAATTGGCTGAAATTACTTTGGTGGCATGGAGATAGAATTTTCCAGTACCTTGATTACAGTCTTTCACAGTGTGTGAAAAGGCAGTTGGTATAATCAGAGATCCAGCAATGAAAGTTAACTTTCAACTGTCCTTTTCAACATTCTTCCAATCAAGAAAAGTTAGTTCAGTGACTTTTAATGTGTTGGCATTCATGTACAACTCAAAAAACCAAAGCCAATAAAGTTTGTGTGATCAAGATAGTGTTAACATATATGTATCTATTTGCTCATTTAAATACTTTCTGCAGCAACCCCCCCCCCCATTGTTTTTATTTTATTTTTTTTTAAGATTATTCAATTTTATTTTGATACTTCTGATTTCTATTTCCTGGAAAAATTGTCTATGGAATCCATTCCAGTAATAACTGATGTCTATATCTGGTGCACCATGAAGCTTATTTGATTATAGTACATTTCTGTTGTACCCTAGTCAATCCCTATTAATAGCATATTTTATTTTTCTTTACCATCTAAAGGTCTGTCGGTGGGATCAGGGCCTCCTTGTACAATGCCATGTCACTGGACGAAACACAGGTTTTGGCTGGTTTTATGAGGAACTTCAGAGAGAAATATGATAAACAGTAAATGTCATCATGCATCTCTTTTCCCAGCAGATGAACTTTTTATCCCTTTTACATTTTTTAGTGTTATTAAACTGTGATGAGTTCACATATTTTCACAAAGAGCAGCTTGATGATGAGGGCAGAAATAATGAAAGTGCTAGCAAAGATATTATGTCAGTATAATGTATATTTGTAAAATAAAAGTATTAAACAGTATTTAAAGGAGTAATAAACCCTCATGTTTGAGTAGATGCATCTGATAAACCTAATTAGAAAAAAAGTTGGAACTAAAGGCATCTCAGTGCTCCCTCAACTCAACAAAATTTCCTGAAGTAGGGTCCCAGATTTTCTGAAATTTGATGGTCATCTCCTGAAGTCTTCGTGAATGCTTCTTGCATGCTATTTGTGATCCATTTCTCATGAGGTAACATACAAGTGAGGTAAACAGAGATTGATTATACATCTAAAAAAAAAACAGTAAAAAGAAGGCCTTGTCTGTTTGATATGAATGAAACATATGCTGTATTCAAATTTCTGATATTTCTCGAAATTGTTCTCTTTTCCTGAAAATGAACTAAACAACATCAAAACTGGAATCACTGAAACACCTTCATAAGTTCTCTTCTTGAGATATGGCTATTTGTTTTGTCAAGAGGTCACCATTTGCAGAGATGATTTGGTGTACCCCTCTAGCAAAGGAACTTGGTAAATGTGCAGTTTGTGTTGTGTTACATCAATAGGTAAAAGCTGCCTTATTTACTAATCTGCAAGGTACCTGATTGGAAGAAAATTATTGTTGTGAAAAGGACTTTCTAAACTAGTAATTGGACAAGTTGAGGTATTGTCATAGACTACTTTAAGTATGGACAGAGCATTCTAAACCACCATTCCATACATTAAGTGTCACCAGCATACATACACATTAGGACTGCCGAGTGGCTTCAGTGCAATGACTCCTTTGTAAAGTTTTGGCCCGTGTTACGGTAGACACTGATACATAACATTTTGGAAATTGTTGGAAAATATAAAAATGCAGAGTACTAATCAGTGGCCAATATGAACAATTTTCACATTTTATTGTTTTTTGTGTGAAATGTTACAGATTTTGCATAAATATGCACAGTAGAAAGTAGCTTGGCAGCCATTCTGGTAGGTTTAAATGTGTTCAAATTTTGGCATTTAAATTCATTGGAAATGGTAGTTGATCACATGGCTCTCAGTCCGTATCTGTGAGAAGTCTGTGGGTGATGCCAGTGTTCCTTTAAATGCCTATACCTCTATAGCCAAAGATTTTTTTTTACATTACCTGTTTACTTGATTATGTTTTTTCTTGTTATCTTCATCATGAAAAGACAACTTTAATCTAGGATCTACTTATCCTTTCTTAATTTATCCTACAACTATTTAAGGTTGTTAAGGGTTAGTCTGTGTTTGAGGCTGTTAATGCACAAATGCTTTTGTTGAAAGTGGTGAACAGAAATTGATTGGAGTTTAATCGTACAACCCTGACCGACTGCAGACTTAGACTGTGAGCTCAAGGACTGTGACCATGAAATGATGATGAGGTGCTCCTAATTCATCTTATCTCTACAATTTGGTGGGAAATTTCATTCCAATGGCTTGAATTCTCTTCAGCATCTTTTAGCACATTTTTCTGTGGTAGTTTGTCCTGCTGGCTTTAAAGGGATATGCCAGGGAGGTATTTCTTCACAAAAGTAACCAAATCTTTGAATTGAAATATCTTGAGTTAGGAATATAGTATCATTGCTACAGGGTTTAGGAGGACATGAATTGGAATAGTTTTCTTTTTCACATGAGACCCTTGTGGGATGCCACTGAAATATGCATTTAAAGGACCCTGGATGTGACATTTTCACAAATGTAAATTTATGGTCTTTAAAAAATATATGTATTTTCTCTTTCTTTAGCATTTAGCATGTAGTTGATTGTTATGGCCTTGGGGCATGGACACCCTGTACACTCAGGTCCCCACACTGGAGTGATAGGTAGGTTAGACTGAGCAATGACAATGCAATTCACAGTGATGGCCCATTTCAATATTTGTATAAAGCCTATAAATCACATTTTATTTATCAGCCCGCCTCAGTAAACTTATTCCTGCCATAAGATATTGGCAGGTATTTAACATTTCACACATTCCCAAGGACCCTCAAGTTACAGTTGTGTGAAGTTACTATATTTCACCATATTTAAATGTCCCTTTCATTTTGGGTATTAAGCTGACTTCTATTTTGATAGTTTCAGCTGGTTGGTGTTTTTGAATCGATGATTCTTCATATTAAAGAGCACATTCAGTGTGTCCATTCCAGGGTATGGTTCATCATTATAAAGGGGTGTTGTTATGTGTACATCTAAAATATTTTGTCAATTAGTTGATAAGTTTCATTACCTACTGTAATAGCTGTGATGAGTGTACACAAAAATATGATGTGAAACAGTATATTTTTCAGAGAAACAATATGAGATTTAAAATTTTAAGAAGTTAGCGAAATTGGAATTGATCGTGCATGTATTAGTAGATCACTGCCATGTGATATCAACAATAATGGTACACCTGATAGGCGTGATGTGTGGCAGACCATGCCGGTTACTAAAGCCAGGATGGTGAGCCTCCAGTAGTCCAAATAGGTGATGCTAATCAAATGGTTGCACTAAAGTTTAATCAGAATATGAGGCAATTCCTGATTTAAGCAGTCTAGCTTTATAAACCCTGCGACCACAAACTTAATTAGTCCAAGGCATTTATTTAAGTTGTGTTTTGTATCTGTAGAAACTGCCTGGGTCAGTCTCATGCAGATCAGGCAACTAAAGTATCATGAGCAATCAGTAAAATAGGTTTATGTACATTTCTCTCAGAATATGGCCCCAGTGCTATATACCCAACACTTGTTTCAAATATATGCAAAACAGTTCAATGGACACTTTCGGAGGTCAAGTATTGTAGACGTGTAGAAGTTATGTAACTAGGCCAGGAAATTGTGTATTCATTTAAAATAAAAACCAACGACTGTAATACAGTAATTTATGTTCTGCTTTAGTTTAGAAAGAGTAACCCAACTTGCCTTGCAAGTTAATAGTGCAGCAGCAATATTTTATAAGCATTCCTCATCTTATTCTTTATAGTTGCCAAATTGTGCATCATGTCATTCCTTGATTACTCCTACTTTTACAAAATATTTCAAGAGATATATTTCAAGAGATATATTTCAGAGATTGCATTGAATATCAGTCCCTTCCTTGAAGAGGCCATTACAGTAAAGTTTTGATTTGGCTCTGGCTCATAATGAACCTCTTCCTCATTTGAGCATTTGTCTTTTAGAAATGGTGAGAAGGGTGGGTTGGGGTGTGAAACATACAAGGCTAGAAGGCAGTGAACAAAATGAAGCATTTAGTGTTCTTGCTAACAAAGTGTGACCTAAATGTACCAGGTAGCACAAAATCTTTTATTTTGCCATGGTGCCTTGTGAGATAAAGAAATTATGCTTTTAAAGCTATGAGGGAAATCATATATATTGCCCTATGATGACTTATTTCTAGCCCTGAACCATGGGTGGTTAAAAACTTGGGGACTTGGAAAGCTTCCTACAGGGGACTTTTGGTATTTGGAGGGCAGTATATCCTTTTATGTTCAAGAAAGCATATTATTATGGGAGATTTGCTTTAAAATTGTTTTCCAGCCCAAAGGATGGACAAGCAAACTTGTTTTGTCTTTTCTCCTCTCCTGAAATCATTCTTCAAGTTAGAATGATTTAAGGTGGGGAAAACCTCCAAAACAGTTTCTGCCACCTTGCTGTATGGTGTGACTGAAAATGCATAAGAGCTCAGGGTTGAAGAAAGATGGCCATTTATTTCATGTAAGATTCAATACTTTTAAAAATCCCGCAGTTTTATTGGCATTTTACACTGTTCTTTATGACTTTTTTCACTTATTCCTTCTAAATTTGTGAAATGCATGTAAAGAATGGCATATATTTTGTCCTTTAATGAAAGCATATGATATTTTTTTTTTCATGTGTAATATAGAAATAAAAGGTGCATGAAGCATACAGTTTGGTAGTAATTTCTGTTTTTTGTCATTTACCATTACCAAAGGCTTGGACAACATACATTTTATATCAAAATAAAATTGGTTCATTCAAGTGCAGTATACTTCTGTGCTTATTCAAGGGCAGATACACGTAGATAGGTGCAAATTTACAGAATATGATTGCATGTACAGCCATGTCCAACCATGGCACCAATAGAGCATGCCACACCTTATAAAATTTTGGCAGCTTCTGAAATATTTCCTTTTGCCATTTGGTCCTGTACAAACTTCCTGAAAAATCACCAAAACAACCTGCTAGAGAGCATAGTGCTAAAATTCATTCCTTTCCATGGATGGCATCAAAGAAAGATATGCCCCTCCCTCCCCCCCCCCCCAAAAAAAAAACAAAAAAAATGCACTGGGAGACTGAAATTCTGGACATGTATGCTGTGTGATATTATTGTGGGTTTTCTGTTGCTATAGAAGCCAGGTTCCTAAGGTTAAACAGAGTCAAAATATGAATATGGCAACAAACCATTTGTTTCATTCAAGTTAACTCCACTAAAGGTGCTACTCTGAAGAATATGCATAGATGTACGGAGGCAGTTCTTGCAACTCTGCTCCTCCTTCTACCTTCCCACAATGCCACTGTATATTAAAAGCAGGTATGATAGAAAGCTGTAGGGTTGTAGGATTTTAGATTACATTGGTCTGATTAATTAGGCAGAGTTGTTAAGTGTAGTCATTTGTTTTTGTAATTCGACCATAGAATTGAAGAAAGGGAGAATGATATCCTGACGTGATCTGGACTGACTCGAAGCCACTCATGTAGTTGTCTGTACAGCAATAAAGCAACTGAGCATAATACAAACAACATCTTCACTTTTGCCCAAGTTATTGGCAGAGGAACGATGAGTTTGCAAAGTCAGTAGTATGTAGTGAAAATCATGACTTATTTCTGTTGGGAAAATTACTTCTATCGAAAAACGGATGATGACAAATTCCCAGGTTGGATACACACTGTACATATAGAGACGTACAAATCATCTGGCCTTTTGCCATACAGCGGAAGTCCCGTCACAATTTTTGTGGCTCAAGTTTATAATATCTCAGTGCCTCCCTTGCTTCAATTTCAATGGATTCAACTAAACCCTGTGAGTCGTTTGTTGACCCAAATCTGTTTCATTTTATTGCATGCACAAAGTTCCCTACAATTATTACAATACGATAATTCAGTAAGGTAGTGACTCAACCATTGACTTGTCATAACACTACCTTTAAAGGAATGTCCTCGTAAGAAGAGCAGAGCTATGAATGATTTTATTCAGAATGTAAGTCAAAAAGTTCATCAGATTCAGTCTGAAGGTGTGTGGCAGTTCCACATTTTGCCTGGCAGTAACATAGGTAGCATGAATTTGTAAATGTCTTAAAATGGAGTACTGGTTTAACAGGTTTAGAGTTGATGCCATAGCATTTACACAGCCTTGCATAATAATTATACTGTTGAAGGATGGAGAGACAACGTACCTGACTTAAGACATCATGAATTATCATGATGGTGAAAATCTGGTATAAATATGTGTATTGTTGATAGATATAAGTCATGAAGTCAGACTGTAAGCAGAGTAAGGAATTTCCTGTCTTTTTATCAAGAGCTTGTGTTTTACAAGGTAATGACATGATTGCTCTTCATATATAACTTATTTTCAAAATACGTATCGACCAAATATTAGTCAAGATAGGACTTAATTGCATGTAATGAAATTCAATAGGAATAAGAAAATGCACTGAAGAACGAGAGTGAAGAAAAATGGAAATCTGAAGTTTTCTGTAATAATTTCAATCAATTACACCTTATAAAGTTAAAGTAGATAGTCTAGCCTTCCACAACCCCCATCCCTTCAGTGAATCACCATAGGAGGGATTTGACCACAGTATTTGATGGAACAAACTCACATATGTTTAAAATGGCTCATAGTGTCAGAGATGTTTTATGACCCCCAACTGCTCTCAGCATGGCATCAATCAGCCCACCTTAGGCTGTGTGGGTAAGAAGAATCCCAGAAATCTCATGTGACTTATGCTACTTGGACACCAGAATTCAACTTAATACATCTCCTAAAATTAATTTGTACCACTGATTAAACAATATCTAGAGCATAAGAGAAAACCCACTTGTTTGAAAAAAAAAAATAGGTTTTGTATTAGAAGTCACTGTATCATGTCACGCTGCATCTTTCTGTTGGAAATCATTAAACAACCGACATTCATTGCATCATAATTACATCTATTTTCATGAGGTACACAGGTACCCATTTACACACCTGCTCATGAGCTGTGACAGGCAGCATAGCTATATCTGACATAAGCTGATGTAACCTAAAAAAGATCTGCATAGTTGCATGTAAGGTGTAACAGGATTTATCGGGCGATTTGCATGTCAAGCCACACAATTCTGATTTCCAGTGACCTCCCCCCAAAACACAAATAATGAAGCAGTTTGCCAAAAATTATAGGCAGCACAGATCAATTTTTACTTCAAAATTGCATGACCTAAGGAGTGTTATTTAAGAATTCTCACACATTACCCTCTTTGTATTGTGGGGCACATTTGTCTATTACCCCAACCACCATAGTTCTCCTCCCTCTCTTCTTCAACACATGGTGGACAACATACCCCCTACATATTTTCTTCCCTCACAATGATTTTACACTAGGTAGGCCTCAAATGTCTTTTTATTATCCTATGCAGTGCACTCTGAAAAAACAAAACAACACTTAGCCTTAGATGCACTTTGCAGGCCAAGCCACAAACTTCTGATTTCCAGTGAACCTCCCAAAAAATTGGTTACTGCTCCCTACCCCCTATGTAGGCCTGGCTATGTCCTGACTAGACAGGCTTTATTCCTGTTCAAGTTGCACTTGCCCTGGATCACACATCAGCACTTTTTCCCCTGACTACTGGAATGAGGCCTCAACACAACAGAAATAAAAACATTCTTCAAATAATAATAGTTCTGATTTGCTGATTACAATATAATCTTGATTTAATAACAAAATGAACAAAAATTTTTGTGCCAATTTTGACTTACTTCAACATGAATCCTCTCCTATGATTTTTACAGAATTTCAGGTCTAATATTTTGCCAGAATCAACACCATTTTCCAACTTGTCATAACCTTGTCTGTCCCAAGGATCATCACAGCACTGGGATAGGCCCTGTATCCTTTTTCCTTAACCTTTTGCACTTTTTTCAAAATGTCTTTTTCTGAATACAAACCCTTAAAGCTAAGCCCTGAGTAATGTTGTCAACAGGAGGGAGATAAACTTAAAAAAAAGCAAGGTATGTAATTAAGTCTGTACTAAAGGCTGTGGGCGGCGATCATGGGGGGGGGGGGACATGTCCCCTCAATATTTTTAGTGGGGGACATAATATCAAATGTCCCCCAATATTTAGAGGTACGCAGAAAAATAAATGTCACACACATTTTCAACATGAATAAGTGTGATATTAGCCTTTTAATGGCAGCTAGGGAAAACTTTAGATAAAAAATATGTGATCAGTGTCCTCTAGAATGCACCAAATCACTTGGCTTCCAGGGGCTTCACCCCTAAACACCAACAGGGGACCTATGGAGGTTCCCCGTACTCCTGGCCGGAGGTGCAAAGTGTTTACTCAAGCAGATGTCCCCCCAGTAATTTTAACAGCTCAATGCCCCTGCTAAAGGCCAGTTCATACTTCAGTATAGCACTATAAAGCTATGAAAGTTGAACACTGTTCAACTCCGAGCTCTGTCCGTGATTGGCCCGGAAGAGTAAGGGACGACCATGTATGGCTCTTACAGTTTTATAGTGCATGAAAATTTGGAAGTTTGAACCAGCCTTAACAGTTGATATAGTTTACAAGCATCCATAAGCTAACCTTTGCACACTAGCTTTGTCCAGTCCCTCTACCAATATTTCACCACCATCGTGTCAATTTCCATACTACATGTAGTGTTGCCATTTTCTGTGTATTTAGTTAACAACATGCTACAAGAGTCATTTATCCAAACAATATACCCTTTATATGGTTCAGACATTCTCAAGCAGTGGGCTGTTTACAGACAGCCAGCTTGCCACAAAATCATCGTTATACTGTAGTCACAAACAAGTGCCACCATGTATATGTTATTACTTTTAGTTTTCATACATGCCTTCTGTAATATTAAAGCTAACAATTTTTTTCAGCAATGTTAGCATTTTTTGGCATTAACAGTTCAAACTTTGGTAAAGTACATAATTCCTGCGCGCAGCACTTAAGTAAATTTGAACATTACTTTGTGGATCTTGATGTAAATTTATGTCATTCTTTGGAAACACACATTCCACACAGTACATGCAACTCTGCCTGCAAAATGTTCCATTACATAACAGGGACATAGCCAGGAAACTGAAGGGCAGGAGGGGAGGAAGAGGGATCAGGTCAGAAAACTGCTCAGCTACTTTATTAGCTGAGTGTGTACTATTAAGGCTAGCTAGCCTGTAATTTTATAAACAATGACAAATATCATTCACCACAAGGGTGACCTGCACCATTAAAGACCAACTAAAACAGGGACGGTCACTTTATTCTACTGTTTTCATTTCAACAGAAGATTTTTCAACACAAATATGGGAAAAAGGGTGGGAGAGGGGTGAATGGGGATCATCCCACAGTTCCCCTTTGAACTTCATCAATATGTAAACTGTTATGTGTAGATGCACCCCTCTGAAAGACCTTCCATTATTTTGAAATTTGTAGGTGAGGAATGGGAAAAGGCATGACCAATGTAGCCCAATGAGGTATAAAAGTAGTGTTGCTATGCAGATTATTTATGGCCATACCTCCCCCAATCCAAAGTCAAGAATCTATGTTAACATCTTCCACATATGTAAGAGTTCACTCTAGAAACTTTAATCAGAGAAGACTATTCCCACTTCCAAAACATAGTGGGAGATTTTTCATATCCCTACAGTATATGTTAACTAAATAATCAGGTAACATAAACTGAGGTGCATATTGCATAATACTTTCACTGGAGGATTCTGACAGTTGTGCAAACCCTTAAAGAGAGATACTCATCATCCCAAGAACCATTTTTGGTTGGGGGAAACCAAACTTCTCCATTGCTGATTGACTGTTCTTTGACATCAGAGCCAGAAAATTCAAAAGATGCAGGGAGAGTGTTCTGATTACACATGGCAATAAACTAGGTTTCTGTCTGCAGAAGGAGAAGCCTGAGACAGTTTTGGGAGGGGCTAGAAGTAACTTAGATGGGAGAACTGGAACTGTTGTTGAATGAAATTTGCCCTATAATAGTAAATGCAATCATGAATACTTCTAAACTTCTTTCATATGCATAGGAAGTTGGGGAAGGGGGCTGGAGGGCTAAACACTTTAAATCACTATCCTGGGGATGCCGTGGTATCCCCTCTCCTTTCCTTGAATCACACAACCATGTAGAAAAAAATTTCACCTTTGATACTACATTTTGTGTTATTTTTGAAGCACATTTATTGAAAAATTGTTATATTTCAGTGATAAGTCTTCATAAATTTCAATTTGTGAAAAAAGGGGGCAGAATCATACTTTATCACTCCCACCTTTTAGACTGGAGGGCTTTAGCCACCCTTCCCCCTTAATTTACTTCCTACACCTATGACTTCTTTATTTACTGGCCCATATTGAATGTATAATATAAAATGAAGAAACAAACAACTTATGTCTCCTCTAGTACATTCCTCGCTTTAAATATTTTATCCAGTTCTTTCTCGATATTTTCATTGGTCCCTCTCAATCCTCTGACCACCTGACTGGCCCACTGAAAATATTCCTGGACCCTTGTCTCTGTCCATCCTTGAGGGGTTTCTTTCTCTAAGTCTCTGAGATTGTAGAGTTTATCAGCTAATTTTACCAATTTAGCTTTCCTGCTCTTGTAAGGAGCGTGCTTGATCTGAAGATGTTTCCGCTCCATCTTTGGTAACGATTTGTCATCAGTGACTTCTGCAACAATATCGCGGACTTCTTTACCAAATTCCTTTTCAATCTCTTCAAAAGATGTTTCTGTGTCTTCTACTGTGTCATGAAGTAAGGCAGCCTATCACAGAAGGAGAATCCAGAATATGTAAATTCCATTCTTTTCAAAAACTAAATCAGCAGAAATATGTCTAGATGGATTTAACTCTTCAACAGTAGCACAGCCAAGGGGGCCTGGGGGCATGAGCCCCCAAAAGTCCCCCCTCTCCTTCATACCCACTCAATTGGAAGGCTTGACTGAAAAATATATATGGTGATTCCACATTTGAAGCCCCCCATGAATGGTGGAGCCCCCCAAGCACCCCCACAATTTTTCTGGCTAAATGCTACTTCTCTTCCAGAAACATCCCATAACCTTAAAAGTAAAGTATGAATATGTAGTGCACCATTTTCTAATGAACATATTCTAACATTACTAGTTGTGGGAGTAAAGTACATTCACTAGGCAGACAAAGGTTCCTCACACAGGAGATGATGAAATTCAATACTTTTTCAAGGCTAAAATGGCCATTTTGAGTGAGAATTATGTCGGAAGACAAAATTTTGCATACCTGAGGATTTATTTCTCATCAATATACAACAACACCATACTGCAATCAACACTGAAACACTGTGGGTTGTTGTCCAAAATATGTACTGTGCCAGTAGTGTACATGACATGGGCTAAGTAAAGTCCCACATATATGCAGAAAATTACATATTTGTTTAAATATTCAATAAAGAATTTTACAAACAGTGAACACCAGTTGCAAGTTTACTGTTGTGCTTGCAAATTTATCAGATGTTTCCTGTATGGTTCTGCACACTTGTTAGCAAACAGGTGTAAGAAATCAATTTTGCACTGTTCAAGGACATAATAATTCTGTGTTTGCATAAAACTGTGCCTATCCCCAGTAATGCATCATGCATACAAATTATGTTTTTACATTTCTGTAAATCCCTTACGAAACCAGAAAGCCCAAAGGCTTAGTTGATTCCTTGCTGAAAGGGAATGATTTGCTACACTGACTCGGTTCATCCCTCAAGTTTACACTTCTTGACTTTTTTCATTTTTAAGGTGTTTTCACAACTTGGCCACTGCTGACCTCATATGACCTCTGAACCCCACCGAAACATGAATAACAAAAAATGAAACAAAAAGAACATGTCCTAGGGGGAAATTGTTCCCGAGACCTGCGTGAGAAACCAAGATCTTATCCACTACGCCATCCACGACTTCGTTCAGCGTAAGGTATTTCTAATCATGCCATAGTCACAGCAGCCTTTCACGTGTTCATAATTAGGTAATCTGAATTAGTATTATTACTGTAACAGTTATGCTTGTGAAAAAAATAGTTCTGTATAACTTTATTTTTGGAATAGTAGAAAAATTCAGGCCTAACTTTTCGATCAACAAAAAACACCAGACGCAATTTGGAGATACCGCCCGTTGTCTACTTAGTTTGGGAGGTTTTCATAGTTCACCTCTGATGACCCAATACTACTTTTGACTTTTAACATATCCAAAAGCTCTCTATTAAAGTAACACATCTTTATACCAAATATGAAAAGGATCCATCATTCCCAACTTGAAATATCGTGTTTTTTTTCAAGGTTTTCGGTTTTTGACCTCTGATGACCTCGAATGACCTCTGATCTCCACTAAAAACAATACGGTTCTTCCTTTCAATACGATAAAGTTATATACCAAGTATGGAGACTGTTGAGATATCATATTTATAAGCAGTTTTTAAAAGTTTCGTATTTTCACCTCTGGTGACCTCGAATAACCTTTGACATTCAACAATATCAATAGGGTTTATCTTTTCACTATAACGCATCCATGCCTAGTGTGAAAAGCATCCATGCTCCCTACCTAGAGATATCATATTTACAACGTTTTTGGTTTTTGACCTCTGGTGACCTCGCATGACCTTTGACCTTCACCAAAAACAATAGGTATAGACTTCCTCTTAATATGATACTTCTATGTATACCAAGTATGAAAGTTATCCATCATTGCTATCTTGAGATATTGTGTGTACAAGCCAAGCATCACAAACACACATACATACACACAATTGCCCATATATGATTGCATCTAGATTCCTTTTACCTTCAGCAAGGAATCACAAATCACTGCCTGCTGACACTTTTTTCGTGGCGACTAGCAACTGAAACTACCCTAAAACTACCTCATTCTCAAGTTCAGTTCAAAAACTACACATCCTCTGACACCCAGCAGTTCCATCCTTTAATATCCAGTGACAATGATAAATATTTGCACTTCCATTCACTGTAACAGTTTTTAGATATTATCAACCTTTTCCAAAGTTATTTATATATAAACTGTTTTAAGGGGGATGCCAAAAATAGTTTGGTACCCCTCTTCTTACTGTATGAGGCCTATCAAAATGTTAAAGAGCAGGTAGGCCTATGGATACTGGCAGAAAGGGCCCCAAAGTCTGGTCTTTGCAAAAAAAAAAAACTTTGAAAACGACATACTGATGTTATGCCGAATAGGCCTCTCCATGATAACAAAGCCCTGGGAAAGAGATCCCACTCCTCCATCCCCCCTCCTCAATGGCCATTGTGCTTATGGTACAGTACAGTGCCATGGTTTTCAATGATATATCCTACTACCATTGTGCTTGGTGCTTAGCATAAGCAATGGAGTAGGGAAAACAAGCCAGTGAGCCACAACTGGAAAAAAGGCCATAGCCAGCCCAACTTAAACCAACTGCTTAGAAACTGAGCCGTAAAACTTCATCTAACTCTGACTCAATGATATTTATGTGATACAGGCATGATGATCTAGGAAGCTGAGAAAAACAAACCTGGAGTACAACTGGATCAGTGATACCACCCTCCACAGCAAGGATTCTTGCAACTCCTATGTGAAGAAAAACCAAACCAAGAAATAACCATATCTATTGAAAGATGTTTGAACTACAGTATTAGGCCTACAGCTTTAAACAGCACAGCACAGAAAGATGCAGTTGTGCAGAAATCTCTCAGAGAAAAGCGCTGTAATAAATATTACACTACAAACTTGCTTGAGGGGTTGGAAAGGGAAAAAAAATAATGGTGTGTTTGTTCCATCTTCTTTTCACTCTCCTTTCTTACGAAAGCAAATCACAAACTTGCCAACCTAAACAAACAGAAAGACTCTTCAAAGCATTTTTACCAAACTTTCAGGCCAGTGATCACCTTGTGGGGGAGAGGGGGCACATGGTAGATCCATGCGAGTGGTGCATCCTTGAAGTAGTGGCATAGCTATGGTAATGTGGTAAACGAGCAGGAGAGGGCATATCCCCAGCTCCCAAAAGGTGTACCCCAGGGTTTTCCCAACCAAAATAATAGAATGCATGCTTTTTATCTACAGAGCAATCTAAAGCACAGTGGTAGGTCATAATTTTGAAACCAGCCTTCTGAATCCTGACAGATCATGCAAAAGATGTCATCATTTTGCTTCTCCCGGGGCATTATCAACTGTATGCATGCAAATTTGGGAGGGATGGCATAAGAAAAACTGTACAGTATCAACACCTCTTGTAAAGATTCATACCCTTCTAAACCTCCCCATCCCCCCTCCCCCACACCCAACTTCATCCTAGTGGCTGGGTAAAAGCCCTCTCATCTCCCTCATTTCATAATAAATAAATCTGTGAGAGGTAACAGCAAAAAGGTTTTACCCTTGTTAATGATTGCCACAGTACTAGTCTACCACTTTTAGCAATTTAAGCAACTCCTAAGAAAGATGTAAGGTGTTTTTTAGATATATTCTTTTAAGCTCTAAAATTGTAGGACATAATTCTCTAAGGCTTCATTTGCAACCTCAAGGTAAAGTTAATACTGTAACTTAAAAGTCAGTATGCCAAAAAGGAGAGGTACAGCACCCCATGGCAGTAGCTGGAAAAACATACATGAAGCAAGTCAGATTTTTATACAGAACTTCACTTCCTGGTTTCTTGCCAAAAGTAAATCATTTTTAATAAGTGCTGTGGTTTCAAATTGATATGCATTCATTATTAGTTACTTTAAACTTATTTTTACTGTTAAGAATGTAATGTAAAGGCCAACAGTTCTTTTTTGAACCATGACCACAAATCACAGATTGAGCCATCCAAATTTTATTCTGAAACAGCATGTTTAATAACTTAGCAATCTGTCATCTACTGTAGTGATCACCTCCAACTGACCTCCACCAAAAATGTAAATTATTTTTGTCCCAGTACTGTAGGCCATATGGAGCATTAACTCTGTGGCAACTCTCTGATGAAATCCATCAGTTTCTTGTCTGAAATGTCATGTTTGCAAGGTTCTATGTTTTATTGCCAGTGGCCTTGAATGATCTTTATCTCTGCCAAAAAAATATGCAATTCTTTTATATATACATACACAATTAGGCACCAACATGTCAAATATGAAACTTCACTGAATCTTCCCTTACTGATACCATGTTTACTAGTTTTGCAGAGTTTAACTTCTGACCCCCAAATGACCTTTCATCTGCAACAAAAACAACAGCATTCTTGTTCTTTTAACATAATTTACGTACAAACACAACAAAGTACATGATTCATCAGTTCCTGACTTAAAGCAAAATGAACTATTTCACAGCCAGTATACAAAGTCTGTCCTCCAGTGACCTTACATGGCTTTTAACCTCCACTCACAAACAGACTAATTGCATCAAGTATGAGTCATCTAAATGCCAAGTAGGTAATTCAGGGTAACTCTCATGATATCACATAAACAGGGCTTTCACATTTTGAACTCTGGGGAGCTCAAATGACCACTACCAACAGGTATCTGAAACTCAACACTAGGCTTGAGCACCTTCAGTAGTTTTGGAATAGGGGTACCCGTGGTCCTATAAGTAGCGACTAGGAATGGAGTCGCTACTCCTGCAGTGTCATAACTGACACAGAAACATATACTCCACCAATAACAATCTGCCGATAACAAGTCTAACAATGAGTATTAATACACAGTCACCAGTAGTCTTGTGTTAATATCCTTCATTAAAACCTTTGATATAAAACAAAAATTTATTCCAAACTGATTTTGGGGCAAAATTGACTGCACATTGAAAATTTTCCAAGAGATGCGATTTCCACGTAAGTAGAGTTGCTACTTGACTCCCAGCCATGTCGTCACTACGCTGAAGTAGAGTCAGGTATACATTAACCCACCCAAGCCTACTCAACATGAGGCATCATTATAGTTAGTACTGTACCTATGGAACGCCAAAAGGGCACAGATATTTTGTTGTTCATTTTGTATTTTGACTTTGTATTTTGATTTTGTATATTGATTTTGTACTTTCATTTTGTATTCTCACTTTGTATTTTCATATTGTATTTTCATTTTGTATTTTCATTTTGTATTCCCATTTTGTATTCCCATTTTGTATTCTCATTTTGTATTCTCATTTTGTATTCTCATTTTGTATTCTCATTTTGTATTCCCAGTTTGTATTCTCATTTTGTATTCTCATTTCGTATGCTCATTTCGTATTTTCATTTCGTATTTTGATTTCGTATTTTCATTTCGTATTTTCATTTCGTATTCTCATTTCGTATTTTCATTTCATATTTTTATTTCGTATTTTTATTTCGTATTCTCATTTTGTATTCTCATTTTGTATTCTCATTTTGTATTCTCATTTTGTATTCTCATTTTGTATTCTCATTTTGTATTCTCATTTTGTATTCTCATTTTGTATTCTCATTTTGTGGTAACACTGAGGCAGCCTCAAAAGTGCGCATCATATGCAAACACCGATATCTAGCACGCCAAAGTTACATAGGCCTGATGTAAACCGAACCGTCCCGTTCGGACTAATTTGAAAATGGAAAGAATTCTACTAAATCTTGGCTATGAACAACTTGTCATCGACAAGTTCGCCGTGGAAGGGGTGAGTGCTGTCATATCAGCTTTAAAATAGGACGTAGGCCTAGGCCTAACATAAGTAGGCCTAACGTTAGGCTAGGCCTAGGCCCAAACAAGTTAGGCCTAGGTCTAAATTTACACAAGTTTTCATAGGAGAGTGTATATATATTCTTCTGGATTCAAATGACAAGTTGTTTAATACAGTTTAAACAGCAAAGTCTTTGACACTATCAAAGAGGATTAACATTTCGTCGTGGCTATTGGCAGGGCATAGCCCTGCGGATAAGGAGACTGCCATCGCAATTCGCAGGGCAACTGAGCACGCGCAAAGAGGACTTGGTCGGACCGCCTAATTTGTGATCTCGTGTGTTAAGTCGCGCACACATCATGTTAGTAATGCCGACAACATGAAGTACGGCGATGCCTTCGATTCGTATAAAGAATTTTAGAAGGCATTAACAAAGTTTTCAGATGAAAGCAAGGCAGTGTTTGTTGTGTGAGATTCACGGTCAGTTGAATTTGCCAACAAAAGTTCTCACTAATCAGAAATAGCCTACAGATATATACTGTAGAATCCTGCGTATCCTTGTAGCCTCTTAAAAATACCTTTGGGACGATTTTAACTACGTATAGGCTAGTTACATAAGTATCCCCGTAGCCTCATAAAAATTCCCCATTTTGGCTGCGTATCCTCGTAGCCTCTTAAAAAAGGCCCGCACGATATGACTGCATATACAGTATCCATCATGGTTCAGGTAAGAGGATGAATATGTTTCACTTCGTCCTTTGGAAGGAGGTACTGTCGGCCCTGTGGTACGATATCACAAGGTGTAAACATTTCATGAGAGATGTTCCTCAAACGACATCGCGCACGTCAGGGCTGGTCATTGGGGCTGCCCTGCGAATAGTGATGCATTCGTCCTTATTCGCAGGGCATTGCCCTGTGAATGATGTTGGTGCTGTTTCTTATCCACAGGGCTGCTTTGCCCTGGGAATAGTGATGACATTCGTCCCTATTCCCAGGGCTCTGCCCTGTGAATAAGGATGGCGCTCTTCCTTATCCGCAGGGCTATGCCCTGCCAATAGCCACGACGAAATGTTAATCCTCTTTGATAGTGTCAAAGACTTTGCTGTTTAAACTGTATTAAACAACTTGTCATTTGAATCCAGAAGAATATATATACACTCTCCTATGAAAACTTGTGTAAATTTAGACCTAGGCCTAACTTGTTTGGGCCTAGGCCTAGCCTAACGTTAGGCCTACTTATGTTAGGCCTAGGCCTAGGCCTACGTCCTATTTTAAAGCTGATATGACAGCACTCACCCCTTCCACGGCGAACTTGTCGATGACAAGTTGTTCGTATATAGCCAAGATTTAGTAGAATTCTTTCCATTTTCAAATTAGTCCGAACGGGACGGTTCGGTTTACATCAGGCCTATGTAACTTTGGCGTGCTAGATATCGGTGTTTGCATATGATGCGCACTTTTGAGGCTGCCTCAGTGTTACCACAAAATGAGAATACAAAATGAGAATACAAAATGAGAATACAAAATGAGAATACAAAATAAAAATACAAAATAAAAATACGAAATGAAAATACGAAATGAGAATACAAAATGAAAATACAAAATGAAAATACAAAATAAAAATACGAAATGAAAATACGAAATGAGAATACAAAATGAAAACACAAAATGAGAATACAATGGGAATACAAAATGAGAATACAAAATGAGAATACCAAATGAGAATACAAAATGGGAATACAAAATGAAAATACAAAATGAAAATACAAAATGAAAATACAATATGAAAATACAAAGTGAGAATACAAAATAAAAGTACAAAATCAATATACAAAATCAAAATACAAAGTCAAAATACAAAATGAACAACAAAATATCCGTGCCCTTTTGGCGTTCCATATGTACCTTCCCTTCTGGAAATATTTTGTCTGACGTTTCACAGTTTGAATAGTTAATTGTGAATTCAGGATTAGGAAGCCATTTACTGAGCTCCAGGACTATATCTAACAGTATACTGATTCAAGTTGTGAATGAAGCCAAGCCAAGCATAACCACCTCTTCTCAACTATAGTGCTAGCAATTAAGCTGACAAGCAGACATTTACCTACAGCATCTGTCCTAACACAAATAATATGAAAATGCAGGCACCTTGTTACTCTCCATAAAGCTAGGTTGGGCCTCCTTGCCTTGCCAACTTTCAACCTCCCACAACCTGTCCGGCGCAGCCTTCTAGCCTAGGCATCAACATTTGAACTTTATTATCTAAACCAACAAGGGCTGCTACAAGTTAATACAGCTTCCTTCCTTGTACTGTTAGAGACTAGAACAAATGAACCTTCTCCCCCAGAATATAACAGATGCTAAGGTTTTGACGACCTCCAGCGATTCAGGGACTCCACCTTGAGGTTCCTCACTCCTAAGCCTAGGACTAACTCTTCTTGTGCATACCAAACCATGCATGCTTGACTCCACCTACTGTAGGAGGGTTGTGCAGTATTTTTCCAGATCAACTGAATTTTTCACATCATCTAATCTCACAAACTCCTCCACATGAGGCTGGAATTCAATAGGAGAATTAATTTAGCCATCAGGCGACTTAATACCTCTATATTTTTCACCCGGGAAAATGGCCTTTTCCTGGGGAACTTTGGCTAAACGAGCCTATTGAATTCTAGCGGCATGATAATTTCATCAGTCATTACTTCAACAATATGTTGAAGGAGATAAAAAAAATGTTGCTTACGTTGACAAGGTATTTTCCACAACAAGATTTTTTTGGGGGGCGGAAACTTCCAAGGGCAGAAAGTAAAATTTTCTGTGCAAACAAGGTCTCTTCTTCTTCTTCTTTCGGATCACGGTGTCACATCCAGAGGACATTACTACACCGCGCATGCGTCAGGTGGTGCCCTAAGCCCTAATAAAATTGGTTAAGTAATGAAGGGGTCTAAGAGACCGTCTAAACCATCAATCAAATCAGCAGGGAGATTATTCCAATCCTTCAAAGTCTTGGGAAAGAAACTAAATTTATAACAGTTAGATCTAGAATAGAGTTGGCAAAAATGGAGGTTGTGCATCCCACGAGTAGTCCGGGTAGGGTGTCTAAGTCTGTCCATGGGAATATTAGCCTTACCGAAAAAACCTTTCGAGAAGAGAATAAGTCTATTTTGCTTGCGACGCTCAGCAAGCGTGGGGAGATCAAGGTCCTTCAAAATGACAGTCATTGACCCTGGCTCACGAGAAAATTCTGAAGTAATAAAACGAGCCGATCTCCTCTGAATGCTCTCTAGCTTATCTTGTAAATAGGACTGATGTGGATCCCATACGCAACAAGCATACTCCAAGACAGGCCGGAGGAGACCCTTGTAGGCAGCTAACTTCACGTCGCGAGAGCAAAAAGATAGGTTTCTATAAAGTACTCCCAAAATCTTATTACCCTTATTGCAGATAGACTGAATGTGCTTATCCCAGTTTAGGTCAATAGAAATTGTAACCCCTAGGTACTTTATCGAGTCCACCTTAACTAACTTTACATCGTTCAGGACATAATCGAATTTGACCGGGTTTTTTTTTCCTGGCGAATGTAATGATGTTACACTTAGAGGGCTGGATTCTCACACAGGCCGTTCTAACGTTATATAGTACATACATATATATAAATAGACAAGGTAGCGCACTTCTTCCACACCAAGGCGTTCAGTAGCCAGATTTGGCTAAAATGCACTAATTTGGCCAAATCCCCAACTGCTTTGGCCAAACTGGCAAATCGTTTACTAACTTGGCCATGTATTCGTGCGTATATGGCCAAATCGGCCAAATCTGGCTACTGAACGCCTTGGTGTGGAAGAAGTGCGCTACCTTGTCTATTTATATATATGTATGTACTATATAACGTTAGAACTGCCTGTGGATTCTCATGCCCCAAGGTGAACTGATGGATGGGACTTGGCCTAATGCATTTGAAATTTATAAGAATACCTTTCACAAAAATAAATGGAATCCTGTCTACCTGTGGATGTGCCTTCCTCTATGTTTGTTTAATATTATACATGAATCGCAAATTACAAATGGATGAATGGGTCACTACTCACCTCCAAGGCAACCTAGGCCTACAAGTGATATTCTTTGACATTAGTATAGGCCTACTGTATTTAACATAACATAACATAACATAACATAACAGGTTAAAGGGCAAAGGAGGGCTAAGGCCCCATAAGATGCCCTGAAGTCCATACAACCTTAACTGAAAACAAAGAGCCAACCAACACCAAACGAGCCCAGCACAATTAGATTCTACCACACTTATGGAAGAACTTGTCAATGTTAACCTTAAAGCAGTGCACAGATGTGGAGTTAACTACCCACTCAGGCAGACTATTCCACTCGTTAACAACTCTATGAGAAAAGCTGAACTTCCTAATGTCGAGCCTTGCAAAATTCTTAACTAGCTTCTTACAATGGCCTCGAACCCGAGAATTACAATGAACCTTTAAATAATTGCAAGAGGACAAAGGATTCCTTTCAGAGAGAAATTTGTACACCTGAAGCATGTCCCCCCTAATCCTTCTCAACTCCAGGGTGGTAAGCCCAAGATGCTTAAGTCTAACATGATAAGGTAGGTGTCTCACCTCGGGTATAAGGCGAGTGGCTCTCCTCTGAACTTGCTCTAAATGAAGCTTGTCCTTTTCATAGAAGGGACTCCAAGCCTGGGCTGCATAGTCGAGGTGGGGTCTTACCAACTGCTTATACAGATTTAGTACAATTTCTTTACTAAAACTACTGAAATTCCTCTTGATCAATCCAAGCACCCTATTAGCCCTAGCAGCAGCAGCTGCACACTGTCTAGATGGCTTTAAATCACCTGTAATAACTACACCCAGATCCTTCTCAAAAGTCACATCACTCAGAATACTACCATTCATGTTATAATCATAGCTGAAATTTTTAGGACCAAAGTGAAGGACTTTGCACTTATCTGCATTAAAAGACATTTGCCAAGTCTGAGACCATGAAAATAACCTATCCAAGTCTTTTTGCAGTAATGAGGCATCATCCTTATCACTAACCTTCCTATAGAGCTTAGTATCATCAGCGAACTTACTAATACTAGATGTGAGAGAGCTATCAATATCATTGATGAAAATTAAGAAAAGAAGCGGGCCAAGAACAGAACCCTGTGGAACTCCATTTGTAACTTCTTTCCAAGAAGAGAAATTACCATTAACAACAACTCTCTGAGATCTACCATTGAGCCATGAATTTATCCAGTCAGCACAACTGCCCTTGATGCCTAACCTATGCAGTTTAACCATAAGTCTACCTAATGGAACTTTATCAAAGGCTTTTGAAAAATCAAGGTAAATGACATCAACACTGTGACCACAGTCAAGAGATAAGGAAACATCCTCAAGAAAGCTTAGTAAATTAGTAACACAAGATCTACTCGGTAAAAAACCATGCTGTGACAGATTGAGTAACCCATTATCTAAAAGATATTTAAGCAAACAATCCTTGATTACAGATTCCATAACTTTGCACACAACACTGGTTAAACTGACCGGCCTATAATTGCAAGGCAAGCTCCGATCCCCCTTTTTGAAAATTGGAGTAACATTAGCAATCCGCCAGTCAGCAGGTACAAAGTTTGAATCCAGAAACTTCTGAAAAATAATGCAAAGAGGAACTGACAAAATCTCGGAGCATTCATGGAGAATGGCAGGATGGATCCCATCAGGCCCAGGGGCCTTACTAGCTTTTAAACTCTTCAACTTATTACAAACCAACTCTTCGGAGAAGACAACGTCACTAACTAAAGAAGAAATATCAGAATCCCTACAAGTCCCCAAAACAGATGATTCCTTGTTAAAAACAGATACGAAATAATCATTTAACAAATTAGCCATATCCTGATGATCAGTAACTAGTGTGCCTTCATTACCTTGGAGAGGCCCAACACCCTCCTTAACCTTCTGCTTAGACCTGACATAGGCATGAAAAGATTTTGGATTTACCTTAACCTCCTTGGCCAATTGCTTTTCAAACTTAGCTTTAGTGTCAATAACCAAATTTTTAACTAAGAGTTCCTGCTTCTTGTAGACTGCAAAGTCATCAGAATTCTTACTAATATCTTACTAATATCTCTTTAATATTGTAAATGGGCTAGCATTACCACCTTACGTACCAACTGGATGGTTTATGTACGGCGTTTCATCCTTGTCCTTTCTTCTTTGATTTCTGTGCTTAATGGCAGCAAAGTCTGCACAGTTTATGAGCGATATAATGCTTTGAGAGCCATTAACTTCGCCGGAGTCTTCTACAACAGGTTTACCCGCCATGGCAAGCTGTTTGTGCTGCTCCAAAACGTCTTTACTTCTTGCCGGTACAGCTGTATTGAATGCACACACATGCATGTAAATAGACTTCGGTAGTACTGATTGCGACCACAACGCTGAGTTTGTTATGACAAGAATGCGATTTGCGAATTTTAATCGATGTCGACTCACTCCATAGAGGAAAGTTTTAAGGTTCACCATAGCCCTTACTGTATGTAATACTTGGTTTTGTTGTCTATCAGCTTAAATCATGTCTATTGCAATGAAGTCTGTCTTTTGTTGCAGCCAAAATGTATGGCAACGTACTGTAATAGAGGTTTTTCACTGACATCACCGCGTTCGCGCGTCTCTCTATTTTGACGGCCAGGCGTCCAGTGTATAACAATCGTAACTAAGATCCTGCAGTCTTTTGCGCATGAGCAGTGACGGCCAGTGAAACGCGCTGACGTCACGTGAAAAACCTCTATACATACCTGCCAAGCGCTAAGTCAACTACCGAGCCTTCCACACAACGTAGGCTACCGGCTATTCGGCGTTTCGCACCCAAAAATAAATCACAGCCGCATACAAGATCATATGCATGCTGTACACAAAGGTTGCGTAACAGTAGAACATAGTGTGAACTGTGACCGATACACCATGGCTGTACATGATAGGGAAATCCCCAAGCTAGATTTCGCGCGTTCCAGGCGGCAAGTTCATTATGGATAAGACGGTGGTGCTAGAACTGGAAACTAGGTATCTGAACCAGGGAGTTGCTATTTGACAATAGCAACTCCCTGTCTGAACAGAGCAGGGTCAAATAGCAACTCCCTGAACAGAGATATAGGACCAGTTCTTGGGTGATGATCGGGGCTGAGGGTGGAAAGCTCCCTGCATGAGGCCACTCATTGGCATCAAGCTGCTAAAAGGGTGGTAAAACATCCCTCTTTTTATAATTATTTTGGTTTTCATTGAAGAAAATTTGAAGTATTTGGGTTTCCACAGAGGAAACTTTGGAAATTTTCTTAAGTTTCATTGAAATTAACTGGGAGAAAATGTCAAAATTGTGGAATTTTTTTGTTGAAGAATTTGCCTGTTTTGAAAGCAAAACCAAGGAAAACGGCAGGGGCGACTGGTCTCAACAGCTTACACTGGGAATGTTATAATAACTGGTGTATTGGTTTCGATCGGCAAGCCAGTATCCCATAGTCCAAACCTATTGTTGAGATCATACATTTCACCACGTACTACACCAAGGTGGTGTCGGGGGTCATAAATCAAAGTCATGCGTAGGGCCGCCCAAAAGGTTTGGGCTGGCCAATATGCATAGGGTTATCTACATTTATTTTCTGGCAAGGAGGACATCATGAATTGCCGTCCTAGCTAGAAGGGTCCAAGGAGCGGAGTTCTCCCTCTCCTTTGGTTTTCAGTATAGGCATAGGAAGCGGGGGGGGGGGCTGGGGGGCTTAAGACCCTCAGTCAAAAATGTGGGGGACTGAAGTACGCTTCCGCCTCCCAAGATCCAAGGGCAAAAACCCCTTATTTGTCTCTTCTGTAAGACATGTAAAAAATTTGCAGTAATGTTCCTAAAAGTTTGTCCAAAATGTTGCAATAAATTGCATCTGAGGACCCTCAAATACCCAAAAATTTTCTGAAGGGGGGCCCCTCGATCCCCCAGGACGGCGATCCGAAACAAGGTTCAGTCCCCCCCCCCCCCCCAGTCTCGAAAAGCTTCCTACGCCTATGGTTTTCAAGGGTGTCTAGATGCAAAATGGTCCAGCATTTGTTGCTTTAATCAGTTTCTTTAACTTGAATAAAATATGTTTTTGTTTTGAAAGTCAAATCCTGCAAAAAGTCCTAAAGAATGAGTCAGTTTCTTTAAAGGGCAAATGGATTAACTCAGTGGTCAGAGTTTCGGACTTCGGGTCGTTAGGTTATGAGTATAACTTGGGGCGTGCCAATATATGCTAGCTACCGGCAACTTTGTGCACAGCTGGTTTGTCATACCTTGTGTGTGCGTGTCTGCCGTCTCGGAACATGCTGCTGTTAGACCGTGCTGTTCGGCAATGAAGGTAGCAGACGCCGTACTTATTGTACAACAGTAGGATGTAGCTAGGCCCGCCGCACGATGCATTTTGCGGTTGCTACAAGGGAAGTAGCAGAACTTGCAAATGTGGGACCTGACGTGGGTACGGGGAATCTATAGTCAGTGGCGCCGTCAGCGTAATTTTTTCCCAGGACGAAAGAGGGTAATGCGCCGCCAGGATTTGGTGATTGGGGGGCAACACAGATGACATCGTAATGCCACCTCAGTTCCCCCCAAGTCGGCGTAAATTGTAGCTTTTTTGTGCACCCACTGCGTTTGTCACATCAGTGTGGAATCCTTTGTCACTACATAAAGGTGCCGTCCTGGGGAGGGGTCTAAATTAACAAAAAATTCTCAAAGGGATTTCCCCTCCCCTTTGAGAAATTTTTGTTAATTTAAGGTTGCTTAGATGCAACATGGAGCTATCTTTGGGATATTTTAGGAACTGATCATATCATATAAAAATCCATAATTTAGTGAATTTTAATTTTTGGTTAGGGGAAACAGCTAGGAGCTGAGTATGTTCAGAAAAGGGTATGTTGTCAACAAATCTCCTGAAGCCCCCCTCCCCCCCCCACCCCGTTCTGGCTACTTTAATGCCTTCTATGCTGAAAAGTTTTTAGGTAAAAATACGTGCGTGGAGCCCACAGAAACATTCTTGGACTATTAAGAAAATTTTCCTTTGCTTCATTGTGCATAATATAGGGTATCTATAGGGCCTCCTGGAAGCTCTGCGTGAATTAATTATATAAAATGGGGCACTGACATGCTTATTACCTGACATCTAAATAATACTATAGAGTATGATGCCGAGAGCTTCACAACTGTCGTATTTTTACTAAGTTTGAAAGAAAATCCAGACAAACAGATTCCAGCAATGGAGAATGGGAGGGAGAGTATAGGTGCAGGGAGGCAGGGACCGTGCATGACGCCAATTTTGGAGTGGGGGGCTAACCATCGATGCGGCCCAATATGTTCAAGGGAGAAAAAGGCAGTTTAAGGCGGCACAAAATGGGCACGGCAGAAGTGTAAGACCTCCCAGTAGGTATATGGCCAGGGGCGGATTTAGGGGGGGGGCCGGGCCCCCCCCTTCCAAAAATTTTTGAAGTTTTTTCAACTTCATAAAACAAATGACTATACCCTATTCCAATTAAATAGGCCTTTGTGATGTGTCAGAGTGAAATTCAAATTTGTTCATTATTTAAATTTCTACCTCAGAAAATAAGTCTTATGTTAATAATTCTGTTACTGACCTCCGGCTGATAACATTTTGGCTTATATTGGTCACAGTAACTATTTCCGGGCATTGCAAGGGGTTACCATGAGCGCTGTATTGGATTGCTAACTTCAGTCTATTACCGGCCGGGCCCACAGCATTGGGAACACTGCTTCTACTTTCAAGGAAATTTCAGAATTCTTTATTATTTAGAGGAATATTTTCAACAACCTCAGGCTTTTAACTATAACTTGCTGCAACATTTGCGTCTTCTTTAAGCTTTGTAATTTACTTAAATGAAATGTACTTCGAATTTAGGGTAATATAAGGAAAAACAAGACTTCAATTCGGGAAACTGCCATCCTAATATGTGGACAAAAAGGCTACTCTCCTCTTTCCTCCAACCAAAATTTAAATTTCACTAAATTATGAGCATTTTCCAGCCATATATGATCAGTTTCAAAAATATACTAAAGACATCAGCATTTTGCATTTGAGAAATCTTAAATTAACAAAAATTTTCTTAAAGGGGATGGGACACCCCTCCCCTTAGACCCCTCCCCAGAAAAGCATCTTCCACCAAACCAAAAAATTAAAATTGACTGAATTATGAACACTTTCCAGCCATGTATGATCAGTTCAAAAATTATACCAAAGATATCGCCATTTTGCATCTGAGCAATCTTAAATTAACAAAAATTTTCTTAAAGGGGAGGGGACACCCCTCCCCTTAGACCCCTCCCCAGAAAAGCATCTTCCACCAAACCAAAAATTAAAATTGACTGAATTATGAACACTTTCCAGCCATGTATGATCAGTTCAAAAATTATACCAAAGACATCGCCATTTTGCATCTGAGCTATCTTAAATTAACTAAAATTTTCTTAAAGGGGAGGGGGACAACCCCCTCCCCCAGGACGGCGATCACTCATCACATACTTTACCCCCTATCAAAATACCCTGCCACCACCCCTGGTGCACCGCCTCCCCCTTAGATCCCTCCCCCAGATCGGACTTTTATACAAACCACCATGACCTGGGCCCCCCCCCCTTCTGCCAAATCCTGGATCCGCCACTGATGGCTGCGCCCGATGGGCTCGGTAAAAATTTTTGAAATGATTTATAAGGGCAAATATGTAATTTCATCCTTCCACATGATGCTACAAATTAGATCGAAAGATCCTAGGCCCCTGCAGAGGTTGGAGATAATTCTGTTTTTCGGAAATGTGTTGTGATCAGAAAAGTTGCATGTATTTTAACCTTCAAATGATGGTCATGAGATGGAGTGCAAACCGTGACGAATGCGTGCGAAACGCGCCAAAATTTTCATTAAATAAGATTACCATGACCAAACCCGCATTCATGCTCTGCATGGAGATACTTTCCATTCCCCCAACAAACCTATATGCCAATCACAAAGCCAGTTCTTTTCCTGAGAATTCGTAAACAGCTTACAACTTTTATTGCTGTGCTTAAATCAGTTGGAGCAGGGAGCTGTCTTCCAGCTCCCTGGTTGGAGTTACTACCAGATATTATTGATAACAGGGACAATATTAAGGTAAGGTCCGGAGCGAGCAAAAATTTGATAGTTTGCGAAGGATTTGCGATAATTGTGATAGTTTGTGAATCATTTGTGACAGAAAATGATTACAATTGATACATCACTTCACGGAAAACACACCTCACCGTACCCCTACAGAAACCAATTAGCCGCTCGCCATAGGGGCACGGGGGGCACTTGCCCCCACCCCCCAAAGTTTGCAAAGCATGGTCTTCAATTTTCCAAAAAAAATAATAAATAAATAAAACGAAACGTGTAATTCGAGATGGGTTTGGCCCTCCCTTTTCCTTGACTCGGTTTAATATTAACGAAGTGAATAACATTCCAATGCAATGTCGCGAAGGTTAAACATTAATAAAGTGCTTTCAAAACGACATTTTTTTCGGCGCGCTTCGCGCGCGTTTTCTTAGTTGCTTGTTTGCTACTATATACACTTCAGACATCACCAGTGGACCTACCGGTAGTGCGAGCGAAGGTTATCAAAACAAATGATCATGCTGTGATTTTTGTAATCTGATTAGCGTAGGTATCATAATGTCATTTACAGAGGGTAACGGTAATGCTGGAGTTAAATGCCCATTGTTTTGCAGACACTTCAGAGCTTTCGGGGTCATTTGATACACAGCCGTGTTGATTATCGTCCACGACTAAAAGCAGTTTTGCCCGGGTGTCACCTGGCCAGATTAGCATAACTATCTGTCTACAAAAAGTTTTAACGGGCATGTAGCCTAAACGTATTGTGTTTCCCATAGAAGAAGATATTTCCCTTCCCTTGTCCAAATTGACAGCGCCGTTGGCCCACGAGCGGTCTTATGACCAGATGACTGTCAAATGGCATGTTATAAGCAAAAGGTTCTCCACTTCTGTGTTAAAGTATACCGTTTCAGTTGATTTAAAATGAAGACACCAAACAGTCAATCTAAGTTCAGTGTAGTGAGACTTTTTGGCCTAGCTATTTGTGTATAGGATGAGACGTTCTAAGTTGGGGAATTCCCCTCCCCCCTTTAAAAAATTTCGTTTCGGAACGGTACAGAGATCCAAAATAGTGCCATCATTTCATCGTTTTCAAGTGTCTAATTCAGTGCTCGAAATTTTCGTTAGTTTAAGAAAGCAATCCAGAAAACCAACATTTTATGGCTTCTTGGCAAAGCTGAAACACATTGTGACACAATGAAAAAGAAAACAACATATTTAAAGGTGGGGCTCATTTTATCCAAATGGATCAAACCGCTTTGCCCATTTCACCTGCCTCTTTCTCCCCCCTATGGAGTAGTGATCGGCTGATATTGTTGTATTTATTTTCATAGGTGTAGGAAGCGGGGGGCTGGGGGCTAAAGCCCCCAGTCAAAAATGTGAGGGGACTGAAGTATGCTTTCCCCCAAGATCCAAGGGCAAAAACCCCTTGTCACTTCTGTAAGAAATGTCAAAAATTTGCAGTAATATTCTTCAAAGTTTGTCCAAAATGTTGCACCAAATTGCATCTGAGGGCCCTCAAATACCCAAAAATTTTCCACAGGGGAGGCTTACCCAGGACGGCGATCCGAAACAGGGTTAAGCCCCCCCCCCCCCCCCCCCGTCTCGAAAAGCTTCCTACGCCTGTTTATTTTTAAAGTAGTCAGCTCATGACTGACTGCCTGAAATGGTTTTTGAAGAGCTCTTGAAAACTACATGGGGCATCGCTGTAATACATTATAATAACCATACTCCTATTGTACTATCCGGAGCTGACGGTTAGTTCTAAAACCCCCACGACCCCCACACCCACACCCAAACCCACACCCGCACCCACACCCACAGCCATGACGTAACACAGCCTAGCAAAGTCGTGGGTCGTGGGGGTTTTAGAGATTTAGCGTATGATTTTTACTAAAACCCCCACACCCACGACCCTTACACATTGTAGCGGATGACACTTTTGCGAAAGTCGTGGGTCGTGGGGGTTTTAGAAATTTAGTATATGATTTTTACTAAAACCCCCACACCCACGACCTTCAACATTGTCGTGACTGTACCGTTTTACTAGTGGTGGACCGATCATATCGTTGTTATCGGTCGATATCGCCCATTTTCGTCCAGTAACTGTATCGGTAAAATTTACCATATTTGCCGATACGGCCTTAGCGATCATTCTAATCTTACAGTGTGTGAGCAGACACAGTTTTTGTTGTACAAAGTATTGTGTGCTGTTTGAGACACCGTACGAGCTCTAAATCTGGTGTATCGGGAGCTAGTTGTGTACATGTAGCATATAGCATGCATATCATGCTGTCATCAGTGTTGCCACGTAGGCGGTTTTCACGCCCAATTGGGCGGTTTTTTTACTGCTCAGGCGGGGTTTTTTGAGCTTAGGCGGGTTGCGGTTTTTGGGCGGTTTTTTGCATTTTGGGCGGATTTTTGGGCTTGTTTGGCGTTGTGGGTTATTTTGCGGTCAAAATGACGAGAAAGGCCTATTTTTACTTGAAGGTAGATCCAGTTTCATAATTTTGTGATCAAGGTGTTGAAGGGGCAGGGTTCATTTAAGCCATTTAAAGCGGCCTTAAACATTTCCTATAGCCTATATTACAGTAGACCTTAACTTGAAGTTCATGTTCCATGATAAACTGTTTTGCGTTAGTTCATGTTATTCGTTTTTAGAAATATTATCTTGGAAGGTTGAAAATATTATAAAGTTCATGAACCTATAATAGGGCATTTGTCATCACTGTATTTTATGTTCATTTGGGATATTCATGTAATGACTGTGGCACTACCGTTGCACTGCCGTTGATAACGCCGAAAGAAGAAGAACGCTATCTACAGATCCTGTCACGGAGTCGAATTATTTTCACATCGATTACGAGTCAAACACATTTCAGTGAATAGCAACTCCGTAGCCTACTTTGAACGCGAGCAATGATCGACCTATGTACCGTAAAATAACAGCTATACAGCATGTTGAGGAGGGTGTTTTACAACAAGTATCAGTTTGTGCGGTTTTGTGCGGGTATTGCAAAATGTGGGCGGTTTTGGGCGGGTTTTTAAGAAAAATTGGGCGGGAATTAGCCTGAGTGACGTGGCAACACTGGCTGTCATGCACAGTCATCTCACACTCGAACATACGTACGTGCAGACTTAACAACTGTGGGCTAGGTCAACACACAGAGAGAAATATTATTGACAAATTTCTGTCTGATGTCGTTAATTGGAGACATAATTGTCCATTCATTCTTGTTCTGGAGTGACAAGCCATCCTCAAGGTAATAACTAATTTCATTTCAGCTTAACGAAGACTGATTGTTGTGCACTTGTGCGTAACGTTCAACCTCACGGTAGGCCCTTGGTCTAACGTTAGGTTATGAAGCAGGCCAAAGAAATTTCTCCTGATGTAGCCTTATAGGCCTAAAAGTTAGGTTCAATCCAGGAAACGTTAAAATTGTAGTAGGGCGTAGGCTAACAGTTAATGCACGAGAGTGCCTAATCCTAGCCTACACTTTGGTTCCTACCTGAGAAAGTTTTTATGACATCTGTCCAAAAATTGTGTTAGGCCTAAGTAAAGGCCTAGGCTAGTCCTCAGTGTAGTAAAGCAAGGACTGCAGTCGTGCGCCTACAGCTTACTATACCGTGTTCTATCGGCGACCGGCTATAGGCTAGACGGCCTTTACTGAGGACTAAGCCTAGGCTAGCCTTAGGCCTAGTCCTTGAACAGGACCGTGTTATGGGATAGGAGTGATGTATAAATAACAACAGGTGGTTGAATACTGTGTAGGCTAGTGTTCGAAACCTATGTAGGCTAGGTCTAACAGTTAGGCCTAGCCTAAGTTACCTTAGGCCTAGACTATTTACTACTTATTAAAGGCCTCGGCCTTGCGTTACTCGTTGGGGCCTAGGCCTAGCCTAGCCGCTTACCAGTTAAAACGTCCCCGCTTATTTGTCAAAACGTCTGGGGATTGAATCGTTGTTGATGTTTGTTGTATGATAAATTTATCAACTAAATTTGTAGGCCTTAATGTTTTTATTATTGTAAGAAAGCTCTTTTCTGTTTCTTAAAGGAAAATGAAATAGGCCTACTAATGGCGATTTAATACTTTACAACTTACGGCCACAATTATTAAAAAACTTTACATGTTGTGCATAGCCTGTATGCAGGTATTGCAGCGAGAATGTGAGTGGTTAGCTACGGTTTATACTGGTTAGTGTGGCACTAACTAAACTTTTGCGTGTCGTGATATTACTGTTCCGAACCAAAAATGATTTCCCAAGTAGGCCTGGGCCTAGGCTACCTGCAATAAATTATTATACAAACTACAGACTAGCCTAGCGTAACAGTAACGTTAGTAGGCTTATAGTAGGAACCACCTTTTCTCTGTACAGTTGTGGTTGACTGGTCAAGGTAGCCTAGCCTAGCCTCATAAAAACTGTTGTGTAGGCTAGGCCTACTGGTACTAGGCCTAAGTTAATTAGCCAAACGTTAGGCCGACTGTAGGCAAAGCTGCCAATTTTAATTTCAAACAACAACAAAATATAAGTTGGGGTTAGGCTAGGCCTACTGTAGTCCTCAGTAAAGGCACGTGTATAGCTGGCCACCAATTGCTCTCTGCCACCTGTGGACTGGGGGTTGTAGAATATGCCCAGGGTATTTCCCACCTGTTGTAAGAGGCGACTAAAGGGAAGGACTTGCGCCGTATTTCAACTTTACTTGACACGATATAACACATTAGTGTTGGTGTGTCGTTAAATTTTCATCTATCTAACCAATCGCTCCCTATACACGGTCCATACACCGACGCATTGAAAACCCGGGGTCTTCAACCTGCACAGTGCTGATCGAAATTGATTTTCTTCTTATATCAAGCTAGGACCTAGAGTCTAAATTTACTACCATTCCCTTCCCATTCTAAATCTTACACTTACATTGCAGTTGTTTTTTGTCACTTTCCGAAAATTGGAAATAAGATCATCAACTTCGCGACATCGTAAAATTTACTGTAGCGTTCGAAATATGTGTTGACATCAGAATGCTGTGTGCATAACATTGTGACGTCACGCACATGATTTTGACAACTGTAGTTCCTATACACACACATGGCAACTGCCTCTGCAAACGTTCTGTACTGATGTGACGATATAGCTTATTAGCATACTGATGTAAACAAAGTTTCATAGTTGCACAGTAAATTTTACGGCGCGAAAAAGTTGCTGCTGCTTTCATTTCACATTTTTGGCACATTCCGGAAATTCACAGTGATCAAAAACAGCTGCAATACTCCTGTAAGATCTGGAGAAGAAAATTCATGATCTAGTAAATTAAGATTTTACTTTCAGAATTTGCTGTGGGAAGAAAGACAATTTCAACTATCACATAGACACAGCCTATCCCGCTATATGCATAGGTTGGTGTAAGGACTGTTTATAGTGAGCTGTAGGCGAACGACCACAGTCCTTTACTGAGGACTCGGGCTAGACCTGCAGTTGGCCTAACCTAGTCTGCAGTCTGCTGACCTAGTAGTACAGGTGTAGGCCTAGGCCTCAGGCCTGTTTGGGTTGCTTTGGAGCTTCCCTTCTACTGTAGTTCAGAGATGAAAGTGTACGTGAGAGCTTATTTCTCACTAAAGGACGGTGTCGTTCATCTAGAGCTCACTATACACAGTCCTTACACCGACCTATGGAAATAGCGAGGGGATTGGCCGGCTTTGTGATGGCTGTAAATGGCTGATCTCTTTTCAAACTTTTAGTGTTTAACCTCCACCATTGTGATTTGTTTGCAGGGTTGGTGATGTTTGTGATTATTAAAAAAAAATCATGAATCTAGTAAATTGATATAAATCATGGTTTTAATCATGATTTTAATCAGCTTGATTTAAATCAGACAACCCTGCTTGTATGCTCTGTACAGTGTATTAAATAGATTTTTTGATCTTTCCCACATTCCATTGTTTCAGCATTAGCCTAACTGTCCCAACAAAATCAGAAGGGGGAACTGCAGGACAGCATAGCAGCTCATCAGTTTTGACGGTTGTGCAATTTTACGCCTGAAAAGACACGGGAAAGTTTGAAGAATACCCTGATAGGTCTGCCAAAGAAGAGTGCAAATTATCATATTAAAGACTGGTGGACTTCATGAAGACTTCTTTTTCATTGAGCACAGTAGGTCACGAAAACTAGTTGATGTTTCTTATGTACCGTCTGAATACGGCAACTATCATTAGTGCTCATATTCATGCACCTCTTTGCAGAAATTCAAAGTCATTTCAGCAATTTGAAAGCTGTAGTACCCATGACTTCGAGGATGTTGCACGAAAATCATTGCCTTCTCATCTAGGATAAAAGTTTGCAAGGAGTGTGTGGTATTCTGTTGTCCTTCACTCTACCTTTATACATATTGTGCTGAAGCAAATGGAAAAATGAGAGAAGGCCTGCTTTCTCCATTTTTGGTTCCTTGTGTTAACAAAGGAACCTATGTTGTCAAGTTGGCATAAAGATGTATGTGTATGTGTGTATGTGATGCCATTGGAATGTGAGGTATGTGGTGCAATAACTCAATAACCGAGTGATCAATTTTTCTCAAACTTGGTGTATACGTGTATCATATTGAGTAGATGTGCCCTAATGTTTTTGGTGGAGGTCAAAGGTCACTGGGGATCACCAGAGGCAATAAGGTGAATTTCCTGTAGTAGCTATAACTCGGTGTCCGTTGTTCAAACTGTGACATACAGTAATTTTAGGATAAGATAGATTGGTACGAGGTGGAAATATTGTATTCACATTAACCAAAATAACTCAATAACCAAGTGACATAGGGGGATGGCATAATGGAAAGTTGTGTTCGTCTAAGTGAAGTGCATATGATGACCTGCTGTGACCTCATCTGACCTTTTGACCTTTGTGCCTTTTGTGACGCCTGGATTTGTCTTGTTGAGACGAACCAAAAAGGCAGTTTAACTACCCTCCTAGGATGCCCCAAACTCAAGTAAATGACATTTTTGTGAAAGGTCAGGAATGTGTGTATGTGATGCATGGGAACGGGAGGTATGTGGTGCGATAACTCGATAACCAAGTGATCAGTTTTTCTCAAACTTGCGAGTACATGTGTGATTTGAAATATGTGCCCTAATGTTTTTGGTGAAGGTCAAAAGTCATTGGGGTTGAAGGATCACATACCTTCCCTTGCTACTCCGTTTCTACAAAATCATCTTAAAGACAAGGAACCATGGTGCCCTTGGGCTCTTGTTCATGTAACTGATCATAGGAGACAAGTGTTAAAGAAATGCTATTCTGTGTTTATGGTCACAACATTTTGTGTTGTCACTTTGGCTATTCTGTTCCCAAGTTCAAAACATGCAGACAGCATTTAATTATAAGTGACTCACATATTGTGAGACTTTGTAAGAAACATGGTCCACATTGACGATTTATAGCAAATTCGAACTTACTTAGGATCATAGAATTTATAGAGGGTTCATTGAAAATGGCAATAGGATGTCACAATTTATTGCACATTGGATGTATACGTAGCCTAAATATTCTTGAAACAGACATTTTGTTTTGAAAATGATGAGTGCATGTATCATCCTGACAGAATAGGGGTTCCTACTCCCAGTGTTTCCTTGCAGCTTGCAAAAGTAAGTGCATAAATGCAACATGGTGCTTCACGTTTCTGTATTTCATTACCCCCTGGACCTTTCAAAACCAGTTTTCTGGTTTGTTTCTTTTGAAAATAATAATATTAAAACAAAGGTTGCAAAATGATTTGAGGACTTCATGTAATAAAAATTAGGAGAATTAAATAAAATACATAGAAACTTATTTAAAAGGTGAGAAGACATTCCCCCTCCCACCATCCCCCCATATCTACACCGTTGCACTAATATGCCCATGCAAATTGGTAGGTGTAAGTTTGAAGTTGCACTATTCAACCGTTGCAACATATATTTTTGGTCATTAAAAATCGTGGACCAACTTAAAGGGACCAAGCAAGCAGTCATCCGAATTAAATTTCAAAATTGAATTTCAGATACATCTCTTAAACTCTCTTATTTTCCTAATACATGTATTTGATGTTTTTCAGGTGCTAAGTTTGAATATTAATGGCAAACTAAGTAGTTTTCATGCATGACTGAAATAATTCCATTGCAAATATACTGACATATATTTCTAAAGCTTAATTCACGAATCAGGATATTTGTTACTATTTCATATTTCGGTGACTGCATTTTCACTTTAATAAAATTTAGGTGCAGTCACTAGAAACTAGAAGTATTCAGCACAGTATTTTTATGTGCAGTTGATAACATGCGATGTGGTTTTTTAGTGTCAAGGGAAGTTAATTTACAGTTTACTTTAACAGTGTTTTTTCTCTTCATATTACATATCCATCATATTTCTTTCATTCTAGATTCTTTACTTTAAGGGGGAGAGTGGGATAAGGGTTCAGGTGCATAGCTGTGGGGGTCTTGGGGGCCTAGGCCCCCAGATGTTTGTTAGGCCCCCAAAACTTTTGGTGTCCTAATAAAATGTGTAAGAATTAAGGACGGCGATCAGTGCCGTGACCTCCCATTTGATGCCTAGACCCCCCTAAAAATTTCATCCTACAGTAGCTATGCCCCTGCGAGGTTTAGGGGAGGGGGAAGATGAGATTTTTAGGGAAATGAGGAAATTATCCCAAGCTCCTTTACTTTTATGTAAACACATCTAAGTGTATGAATAACTGATAATTTTATTTTGTAAAACTTAGGAATTTTACTTTTCCTTTATGTCCCATTAAGACAATGTCCCGGATTCCTTTGCACCAAATTGTCATGTTTATTCCCATAGAAAACCAGCTTTTAAATTAAAAGAGCTTACCAGAGCACATGAATGTCCCATAGAAATAAATGGGTTCCAAAAGAGTCCCATACTTCCTTTCGGTCCCATTTATTCCAACACGGAATTTTAATAGGATGTTATGGTGATTCCATTGAAATGTTCTCTTGGGTAAAGTCCAGTTAAGATAGTCGGGATGAGTTGGAATTTCCAACTGAAGTCAACTGGAATACAACAAGCCAGAACTGTTTCATTTCCAGTTAAAATGCACTTGAAACAGTCGAGACCCATTAGAAATTCCAACTCTATTACAGCAAAGACAAGTTGAAAGTGGTCCATATCCAGGCGAAACAGTTGGGACCATGAACGAAACCAGTTGAGACCAGCTGAAAATTTCAACTGGTTTTAACCGGAATTTTCTCCTGGTTAGGAAAACTTGGGGCTAGCTTGGAGGGCGAATCTGAAAAGAAATGTAGTTTTTAATTTACGATGGCATAGCTGTTTTAGTTCTCATTTTCTTTATCATATCATTCTGTAAGATGTGTAGAATTGGGAAAGGTTTAAAAATACAAATCTTTGTGCAGTGCTTAACAATATATATCATGTTATTCTTGTTTTCACGTTGTTGCTCGGTAAATTGTAAATTGTACTCACGCGGAAACTCAAGTAAGGTATAAAACGCTTCCCAGCCTTTAGTCTTTCATCTAAAGTAAGACTGCAAGCCTTAGTGCCTTTTGGATAAAGTTCGAAAAAGCGAAATTAATACTTTAATTGACAGTGAGGTTAATATTTATAGCAATCTGTTGAGAGAAGCATCTTTTACAAGTAAAAGGAAGGGATGTTTTTTCAGATCGAAAATGAACATCTTATATATTAACAAATTTATCCTGCATGGAAAAGACAATAATGCTTTTTGAATAAAAAGCTTTCTGAAAGGTAAAGTTCCACCTTTTAACCAGGATCAACACCTGAGGTACGCGTATAATACCTCTGCCGCCGGCGGACCGCCGTTTATCCGGTCATATCCCTGCGGTTGGCAGACCCTCGGTCCGACGGTGGGAAAGCGGTGGCAACCGCCGACGGGCCGCTGTCTTACCAAATCAATGATCGCCGGTGGCCCAATGTCGGCCCGCCGGCGGCGACAACAGCCGGCGGGCCGCCGCCGGACCGCTGGACAAATCTACGTCGGCCCGCCGGCGTGGTTGCCACCGTCGGCTTGCTATCAGGATATGTCTAAGACCCTTCAGTTTTAGAGTACTCGCACGTAGTATCCAAAAAGAGACCAAAGGTTTTGATTTACAAGCAATCCTGTTTTGTTTTTTTATTCCTTGCCACAGGCAGGCAAGTAATCTATGCATTCATGATGGCATGGGTGTGTATGTGCGTGGTGTATTTGTGACACTTTGCTCGTTAACACGATATCTCAAGAAGGGAAACTGACAGTTCTCAAACTTGGTACCTAGATGCCCTATATTGAGAGGAAGAACCCTGTTGTTTTGGTGGGGGTCAAAGGTCATTTGGGGTCACCGGGGGGTCAAACACTGAAAATCTTATTAACACGATATCTCGATATAGGAAGCTTGGATTAATTTCATACTTACTATGTAGATGTGTTATGGTGAGAGAAAGAACCCTATCATTATTGGTGGAGGTGAAAGGTCATTTGGGGTCACTGGGGTGAAACTCTGCAAAGCTCGTTAACACGATGTATCAAGGTAGGCAGCTTGGATAAATTTCATACTTTGTATAGATGCATTATGGTGAGAGAAAGAACCCTATTGCATTTGGTGGAGGTCAATGGTCATCTGGGTCACTGGAGGCCAAACCCTGAGAACCTCTTTCACACGATATCTCGATGTAGGATGCTTGAATAAATTTCATATGTTATAGTTTCACGTATATTTTCACGGTGGTCAAACTCTTAAAACCCTGTTAACACGATATCTTGAGATAGAAAGCTTGGATAAATGACGCTTTTCATACTTTGTATAGAAATTTGTCATGTTTAGGAGAAAACCCTATTGTTTTTGGTGGAGATTACAAGTCATTTGAGGGTACCAGAGGTCAAAAACTGAAACTTCGTAAAATGACAGTGCAAGGGAGGAAGCACAGACAAATCCCTTGTAAGATATTTTGTTTTTGTTATTTGTTGTCATTTTTTTCTGTTACTCAAGTTTTGGTGAGGTTCAAAGGTCATGTGAGGTCGGCAGGGGTCAAATTGTGAACACGTCGTAAAAAGGATGTAGAAGAGAAATATAAATTTGAGGGATGAACCTCGTTGTAACAAAGCACCCCCCCCCCCCTTTCGGCAAGGCGTCACTAAGCCTTTAGGCTTTCTGGTTTAGACATTCTATCAAACTGCTAAATCTTGTTTCTAGGACGTTCACACTTCTGTTTCCTAACAGCATGCATTGCTGTTCAGTTGTGACATAGTCCATAGCTATGGTTACTTTCTTACAGGCACATACGCGTACGTAGCACCAATCACTGCAGCAACGCACACAGACAACTCTCACAGTAACAAGCGGTGAAACTTGAATGGCGATAGCCTAGGCCTAGTTCAGGGAACAAAGTGTACGGGAGAACTAGGCGTATGTACCCTAGGCTAAATCTAGGCTAGGTATAATGTGAGGGTAACTCATACTTAATGGCCACTCGCCATTATAATGTGAGGGTAACTCATACTTAATGGCCACTCGCCACGATTTAAATTTAACGTTACTCGTCTTTTTTCCTAAATAGGTCTGCTCTAATTATATCCGTAAGGATGTCATAAGCGACAGAAGCGGGGAATGGGACAGGGGAGACACGTTCCCTTTAAATTTTTCAGTGGGGGAGGGGGGACGGACCACCATAAAAAATATTGTAGGTGAAAAACGGACGATTTAAAACCAAAGTCAAATCAACACCAAACACGTATAACCATAATTAATGATGTACGAAAAATTTAGAACATGAATGACAGTCCTCCGTAGCAACTAAATATTGTCCGTTTAGAAAAGAAGAAAATACCCAGAACTTGTGTGAGTTCATCCGTTTCAGAGTGATACTTTGTCGGCAACCTTCTTAGTTTGGAATGCTAGATGTTTCTCTTATACCGCAAAACCGACGCTTGATAGTAAATACCAAAATGGTCCCACGCATGCTAGACGCAGAATTGAAGACGGGTGCAACAGATGGGGAGTGTTCAAGTGGACATGAGGCCATGAGCCCTATTGTCGGGGAAACTCCATTTGCGTCGGGAGCCTTGATTGGTACGATAAAGTATGTAATCCCCCAACGACGACCAGCCGCATCAACAAACGTCTTGAGTTTTCCCTGAGTAGGGCATACTGCCGATAAAGACTACCATTTCATATTTTCTTCAATAGCCACCTCAAAATTTTCGCGGCGCTTCAGGCGCCATATTTTCGCGTTTGCCATTCCTTCGGAACTCTGCTCTTCCGTCGGGGGGGGGGGGGGACTTGACCTCCTCCAGAAGCTACCCCTATTTGAAGAGGCAAATTTGTGGTGAAGAGTGCCATTTCATGCAGTCTAGAGTGCCTGCATGGAAAGCAAAATTTTCTGACCTCAGCCCCAACCATAGTGGGCTGAGGTCAGTGGTACTCCCGTTGGACACTGCAAAGTGCAAACTGCCCTCTCAACAGCTTAAAGGGCCGCTTATGAAACCTGTGAACCCCTGCCTCTATTTGCCGTAGATATAGCTAGCCTCAGGATCTTTTAAGTATGGATTTCGCTCTTTCCAAATGTCCTCTCTCTCAAAGCTTGAGATCCCCTTTGTGGCCCTTAATCTCTTTCCAGCCTCTCCATTTGGCGCACACCCTCAAAAAGTTTGAGAACCCCTAGTCTATACCATAAAAAAAAGTTTTGTTTGTCTTTCATTGATTCCATTTCTCATTAGAATTAATGAAAAATAATCCCACCATGGTAATAATCTTTTATGGCTACTCTTTCTATGACTCACTGGTGTAGAGGAGATGGGTGAGGCAAGAGGCGAACAAAGATAATATAATAAAAATTCTCGAAAACTATTTCACTTCCAAAGATCACAAATTCAGAATCAGATTGCATGTGTAAGGACACTAAATACACCCCTCCTTTACATCCCTCCTAGAACGATGACCACATAATTTCCCGCATTTTTTAAATACCTAATCAGATTTTGGTTCGCTCGTCCCCCCCCCCCCCCCCCCCCCGGAATATTACTGCTTCCGCGCCCGCTGTGTAAGGTAGCTTCGCTAAGAATATTATTCAGTATGCATTATAAGAGTCACAACGATCGATAAGGATGAGTGACTTTTCAAAGCCGTACGCCATGCACGGTGCGTCCATTTTTCGCGACGCTTTCTCATGTAAATCAATTCATATATACTGCATAGTAGTAGTTAGTAGTAGTGACATGCAGCGGTTTTTCTAACATTCCCAGGATCTGAATAAAAATTTCCCAAGAATTTCCTTTGTTATTTACACTCACATATGACTGCGTATTTTGGGACAATACGACACTCCTTGTCGAGCGAGTTCTAAAGATGGGCTCAAGGCGCCGGTCGGTAGTAGTCAGCCGATTGTAAAAATTCATTTATTTGTATTTTGTTCTGCAAATGCATGAGAATCGCTAAACGTCCCCAGACCATTCTGCCAGATCTCCAAGATATTCCTCAAATAACTGATATAGTTTTCCAGTGTTCCCAGGTTCTCTTGCGAAGTCGAAAATTCCCAATATCTTGACAAAATTCCCAAGCGTTAGTCCTACTGATAGTACAGTATGCAGTTATCCTTCCACCTGATGAAATCCAATTAAATAAAATACACAAATTCCTAATTTCTGTCAGTTGTCCTTTTTACTTTACATTTCTCACCCTTCATTCCTGTTTTGTACAAAGCATCTCATTCCTGATGAAAGTTTTACCTCTGTGCAAGGATATGTGGAAATTTCCTCAAGATTTTCTGGAGATTTCCTCTAAATCAGGAAATATATTTGTTAGCGAAGGTAGTTACTCGCCACAAAGATTGAGGAACAAGAAAGGTGTATCCACTGATACCAAGACGCACGAGAAGGGTTTTGATACTTACATTACTTCCATAAACAAGCTTTTATTTCCTTTGTAGTTCCTCATAAACACTTTGTTTGATAATCAAGTTCCTATTTCTGACTTTAAATGTTTAAGGGTCGTGGGTGTGGGGGTTTTAGTAAAAATCATTCATTAAATTTCTAAAACCTCCACAACCCACGACTTTGAAGAAAGTGTCATCCGCGACAATGTTTAAGCATGGGCGTCCGCAGAAAAAATTTCAAGGAGGGGGGCAAAATTTTTAATTGATCAAATCAGACTGAACTTTTCTCCCCGAAAAGAGCTTATATGCTAAATGATGCCACCTTTTACTGAGGGGGTAGCCAGGAATTTGTAAAGGGGTGGTACGCAGGCAAACTATATAAGCGTAGCGCCAACATATTTTGGCGCGAAGTGCCAAAAAAATTTGGAAAAACATGCCTCCCAGATCGCTGAAAATGGCACTTCCCAGGCCTTGTAAACTGCATCTAATCATTCATTTCTTATTTTGAAATCTCATGTTCTGGAAATTTTCAAGCGATATAAACTAAAAAAGTTGATTTTGGGCCATACTTTAACATTTTGGCAAAAAAATGCCTCCCAGATGGCTGGAAATAGCACTTCCTTCCCATGCAGGCCTTGTTAGCTACATCTTATCATTATTTATTTTGAAATCCCATGTTCTAGAAATTTTTCATGCGATGTCATCTGAAAAAGTTGATTCGGGGCTATATTTTGGCGCGAAGCGCCAAGAAATTTTGGAAAAAATTGCCTCCCAGATCGGTGGAAAAGGCACTTTCCAGGCCTTGTAAGTTGCATCTATATCATTTCTCTTTTGAGATCTCATGTTCTGGAAATTTTCAAGCGATAGCTTCTAAAAAAAAGGTTGAATTGATTCATTCTTCACGTATTTTTTTCACGTTTTTTATTTTCCAGGGGGGCAATTGCCCCCTTGCCCCTCCTTGCGGACGCCCATGTGTTTAAGGTCGTGGGTGTGGGGGTTTAAGTAAAAATCATACACTAAATTTCTAAAACCCCCACGACCCACGAGTTTGGTAAAAGTGTCATCCGCGACAATGTTTAAGGTCGTGGGTGTGGGGGTTTTAGTAAAAATTATACACTAAATTTCTAAAACCCCCACGACCCACGACTTTGAAGAAAGTGTCATCCGCGACAATGTTTAAGGTCGTGGGTGTGGGGGTTTTAGTAAAAATCATGTACTAAATTTCTAAAACCCCCACGACCCACGACTTTGCTTAGCTGTGTTACGTCATGGTTGTGGGTTTGGGTGTGGGTGTGGGTGCGGGTGTGGGTTTGGGTGTGGGGGTCGTGGGGGTTTTAGAACTAACCGGAGCTGACCATTAATATTGCCGGGCGGGGGGGGGGGGTCCGAACCTCCCTGATGATACGAACTTGTGTTGCCCCCCCCCCCCCCAAACAAAATTTCTTAGAGCCGCCCATGCAGAAACCTATAGCTAATTAAACACCTTTTGAGATCATTTTAAAATTTTCGAAAAAAATTTGTGATATCGATTGAGGGGGCATGCATCCCCCATGCCCCAGTGTCGGTGCCATTGTCTATGGTTCTTGTATTTGTAAAGAAATACGAGGTAGGATGGTAGGATACGGCTAGTTTTATCCGTACAACCAGCAAAACTTTCAAAATATTTGTCCCGCAAAGCAGAATTAGGGAAACCTGTCAGTTCATGTGAAAAATACATGAAATCCGGACATTGTGGGCAATTTTACAAATCCGCCCAGATGCCAGCGCGACCCAGTAAAAAGAGGACATGTCAGGGTAAAACCGGACGTCTGGTAATCCTTCATATGCAGCCCGATCCCAAACCTAGATCCATAAATGCGGCAGTCCCTCATTAAATTTTTGCTGTCATTATGTAAATGTGCGAAAGTTTGACGGCGAGATCTGACGATCTGATGAAGCATGGCCTGGATTATGAACAGTGGTGTTTCTTAGAGTAGGCTACCATAGTTTGCCTTCCCTTGTCCATCATAGTTTGCTTTCCCTTATATGCCATCTGAGAATTTCTTGCTAAATGTAAAATGTTGCCCCTGTTGGCAATAAGCTTTAAACTGCCACTGATTTAGTGAGGTCTGAATGCTGAGTTTTAGTTTTTATTTTGGATATAAAGTATTAGTAACTTAGATGACAAGTGTTCCTCTCACTACTTTGGCCAAAAAGAACTATTTCTCTAAAAATTATTTAGTGGATAACCCATGGGGGGCTTCATCAAAGTGGTGGCTTGTGTTTTTGTGGGCAAGCTAGCAGCTAGAGGGGGGCCAGGAAAAAGCCCCCTGAAAAATCCCCCCCTGGAAGTTATAAGAATATTGATGTTCTTTTTCATTTTTTTTTGATTAAGGGCATAGCAATACTCTCCTTGGCTCCTTCTCAGACCGATCCATTTCTTCACCCCTTGTTTGTGTATGCCATTAAAATGTGATATATGCACTATATATAGACTAGCTTTGGCCTTTTGAGGAAGTAAAGGAGTTAGTTTTAAATGTTGAAATTATGTGTAGTTTTGTTCTTGCACCAAGAATGGAGCCACATACCAATTGAGGTACACTGCAAGACTGTCAAAAACATGGTCTGTGAGCTCCCCAAAATAAAATCATTTAATCACATCCTCAAATGGTCAGAAGTTAATAGAAGATGCCACATCCACAAGTTAAAAGGTTAAAGCCAGTGAGCACAACTCCCCACAATCTTAGAAACATTTTGGTTCCTTTAATGGCCCTAGATGGATGTCAGCGAAAGACCCAAGAAGTTGGATGCACAGTCAATATGTTCTTCTCGGAGATCACGGCTCTTCCATTGAAATGGGAAACTGTAGCCTTTGTATGCACAATTGGAAAAATCAACTGGACATAAACCTATTGTACAGCCTCTTTGCTGTGTAAATAATTAGTGCCCCATGTCATGCTTGAAAGAGGAATGGAAACACAGTCACACCAGTTTACTACCATCATAGTTGTGTTATTAGCATAAGCATAGGATGTGGGGGTGGAACAGGGGGGGGGGGGCAGGGGGAGCTAGACACACTCCAGTAAAAATGTGGTGGGACAGAAGTATGCTTCTACCCCTTTTCCCCCCACCTTCAATTCAAGAAATACCCTATTTGTTCCCTCTGTGGAAAATGTAAAAAATTTGCAGTAGTTTTCCTTAAAATTTGCCCCATATCTTAATCGCATCTAAAGACCCTCAAACAGTCAAAAACACCCCCTCCCCTAAGACCCCCCCCCGGACAGCAATCTGAAACAATGTTCAGCCCCCCAGTCTCAAACAGCTTCCTACGTCTATGAATGGTATAAAAGAAATCATGCCTACAATCTTGTCAAAAAGTTTGAACAAATGTGCTGTTCTTTTTTTGTTTAGGAACTGATTGTCAAAATTTGTGAATTTGTGAATATAATGGAAACATTTTGACGTACATGCTACATTAGCAAGCAATATTGGTAGGAGTGTTTTGAGGGAATAAATTTCCCTCATTTGACAACACCTGCACCTTTCCAACCAGTCAAATGGCCATGAGGGGGGGGGGGAACAAGGGGGTGCATGTTCTCCCCATCTGTGTGCCATATCCAAATGAATTATGCACAAATGGACAGGTTATAAGTCAAGCTGGACACAAGGACCCACTGTCAATTTATCATTCAATCAGGGGGCTAAAATTGCACAAAGTGATCTCAAAACTACATTTCTGCAGCCCAACTTGTGTGAATCTTTTATGTTCGAAAACTGTTAAGGTTGCGATTTTTGTTGCCTTTCTTAATTCATATGAGGATAACTAGCTCCATATCTCATTGGCCAATATATGTCCATTTATTTTAAATACTATTGCCTAAAAATTTGCACAGGGAAGTTTGCTCTCCTAAATCCTCACTGAGGCAGAGCCAAGCACCACACCAGGGATGATAAAATGATGACCCCATCTGCACTTACACAAAATTTTCATAGATACTTAATACCATAATTTGGCTTCATGCTTTGTGCATCCATACCGCTGTTCTTGACGAACACTAGCTACCCTTTGTCTCATTTATTGCTGAAGAAAATGCAGGAAACATTTCTTTTATAATTTTAAAAGACCCTAAAACCAAATGAATCACATGCAATGATTGACTTCTTTTTCCAAATTTTCCCTTCAAGGCCCTGAACCTCGATGCAGATGCACCTTCGATGTTCTAATGTGAGGGCTCCCCTCAGTGGCATACTCCTGGTAGTTGTATCAATACTAATTCCTATTAGGTAGTACAAGTGCACTTATTGTTCTATTAAGCCCAATGCAAACCTTAACATGATCCAGCATCCTCACTCACAATTCTTCCCCCTCCCAAGTCATTCAATCATTAGTGTGAATTAATTAGGCAAAAAAGTGTTAAAATGTGATTTTTCTTTTAGTGGTCTGCTCATAGCACATCCAATGCCATTTGGAGACACAAGCTTCATTCTAATGGTCGAAATTTTGTAAATACCTTGGATCCTCCTTGGATTGCACCCAGTGACCCCCCTGGAGTGCTGTTCCTGGACCCTACCAGGGGCCCTATTGTGGGCCTCGGTGTTTACAGGGGGGAGCGTGCACGTACGTCACATCATCAAACACTGCCTTCAGAGCCAGCTGGTCTTCATGTTAGTGTGCATTTCCCTCCAGCGGAATGTGCACCCCCTTCAGTCCCCCACTTGAAAGTCTAAAGACACCAATGTTTCTGAATGTTGAATTTATGTATGCAGTTAACTGTTAACTGTTCTGATAATGAAAACATTAAAAGGTTAGTGACATTATACCAAAATGTACAGCCCTTATACAACATAAATGTAGATTTGAAAGCCACTTATACAAGTATACATGCCTCAATCACCATCATCAAACTTGTTTGGATATTTACAGATATGTAGTTTAGTTAGTTAGTTAGTTAGTCAGTTAGTCAGTTAGTCAGTCAGTTAGATGAGGTTTAACGTCCCACTTTCCAACCAATTGGTTCAAGTCGAGACGACCACAGCCTTTTTCCAGTTGTGGCTCAGTGGCTTGTTTTCCCTACTCCATTGCTTATGCTGAGCACCAAGCACAAAGGCAGTGAGTTAAAGATGATCATCATCAATTTGAACAAAAATGCAAGAACATAGTATCACTATTAAACAGAAACAACATCAAATCACTGTGTACTCTCTTCAACCTCTTTAATGGATCTTGGTTATCTTCTTTAAGGTGAATTGGTTTGATAAAATTAGCAATATATTGGCTTTCCTCATTGCTGTCAAGGAATGTTCCATAAAATATTTTCTGCCCAAGTTGACCCCACAGAACAAAAAGTTAGGTTACACTAGTGGTGCAATAATTTAATTTACACTTTGGTTCCTGCAAAGGAGTTTCTTGTACAATTGATCAGTGGAGGAATTTCAACTTTTATGAAAAGTTTTCAGTTTCATCTGCTAACTTTATATAAAATATTACTCTTCAAGTGCCCACGTACAGCTGCTCATGCAAAATGATCAGTAACACTCTGCCACTTTTAATGTAATTCCCCATCAATAATTGGCAGCAAGAGTGCACTTGCTCATCCAAAGACATAAATTTCTCTCTTACAATTGGAATAGCTTGAATAATATTAACTGAATTAATTACTTGGTAGTCAATTACCCTGTGTGCCATCACATATGTTGTACAAGAATATACCATTCATGTCTTCCAAAAGAAACAATTGCTTGTAAACAATAGACCAACATTACAATTACAACGGACAATGTGTATCAACTAATGAACGTTCATGGTGACAATTGGGCAGCGATCCCCGGGGAGGGGGCGCATATGTCCCCCAATATTTGAGAAATTGTCCATTGACTTTGATTTTTCACACAGTATATTTTTTTAAAATAGGTTCACAGTCCCCCTGATATTGAGTACAAATCGCCGCCCTTGCATGGTGAGATAATGTAATGAGTAGAATGATGGAAAATTAGTAAAAATTGTGCTAGCCTCAGATAAAATGAAATTTTCTGTAATAGAATCTTTAGAAAGCAAAACAATTACTTCAGGGGTAGGCAAAAGTGAATGTAATAAACTGGCTGCAAAATATGTCTAAGAATTGAAACACCCCAGAAGTACAAAAAATATGCCTTCCAGCATTATTGGCAAACTATCAAAGCTTGGTAATTGACTTATATGTCTTTAGTTGGCTTAATAGATTTCAAATATTGGCTCACTTTATTCTTCTGAGAAGCAAATGAAAAGATTTTACCTTTGTTCTCACCAGAAACCACAGAGATAATAATAACCTTTTAATTACACCCAAGCAGACCCCATGCATATAATCAATACTGAAACCATCAATATTCATAAAAGTACTTAAAGATATACAAAAACCAAAAAGCCCCTTACTGCCTTTTTCACAACAATTTCTTCTCCCATTTCATGCAGGTCAATTAATTATCATTTGGCAAAAATATGTCCACAGCAACCTCTACCTTTTTTGGTTCTTAAAGGTTCACACTTTCGTAGACAATTGTACCAGCAACCTAATTTAACATTAAATTGTACACTACTTGCAACAAAGCACTTTGCAGGCAAATCACAGGAATACGTCAAAACTTGTGGCTTTTGAGAAGAAAAAAACTGTTTCTCTCATGATCTTCAAATTTTACTCCTTGTTCAAAATAGTCTGATTTCCTCATACAATGGCTTTATTACATAGCTGCACATTACAGGTTCTTGCAGATATACAAACTCCATAGAAAAGGGTATTTTTTCTCATTGTATTTTCTGTCATTAAAATGGTAGTTCATTAAGTACAAAGGCCACAAAGACATTTTGGAACTCTTAAAATAGAGACCTTATCTGTATTAATTATAATATTGCAACAGGCAAATCACTTGGATCAATAAGAAAGTCATTTTTGATCAACTTTGATACAACAGGCCATATCACACACATCACTGATTATATACATACTGTACACCTTCACACTGCATTGAAACCTGTGACTTACTCAAGACTTCTGTTTAAATAAAAGTTGAGTTTCTTAATAAAATATTTTGTAAACCAAAGTAGGATACTGATCCAGACACTATCAATACCTTTCTGCAAAATACCTTTCAAAACATCTATTCATTCTTATGAACTTATGAAAGGAAAAAAGGAAATGAAAAAGAAAAAGGAAATGAAAAGGAAAAAGGAAACAGAGTGCAGGTATAAGTATAAAAATTTGATTTACGGAAGGTATAAGTATAAAAAACTGTTTTCCGGGTCGTAATAAAATGTCCAATACCGATAGTAAATACCTCATAACTTCATCTGAAAGTTTGAATCTAATCACAAATATAATAAGCAGTAGCACCATTTCACCCAATTAAATTCTTGTTGAACCAGGAAAAATAGGGGTGTGTATATTTTCTGCATCATGCTCTGAATTTTCGTGGGAGATTTCAGCAGTCCCATTTAAAAACACTTCTGCTCCTTTTTCTGTTAGAACTTCAGCAGATCCATCGTCTAAATCACTATACTCGTTGTGCCACCTGCTGGCATTACCTATAGCTGTTGCAGGTCACCGAACTGCTCATACATATGGTCACATGGCCGGCGGGTGTGGACTGAAGTCTGGTGGCAGTTCATCTATACTTCTGATTCTTCATGCGATTCCTGAATTAAAAAGAATAAAGACCAGCTGTTTCATACCACAAATCCATTTATTGGGAAGGAAAATCTGGAAAACCAGCTTAGCACTAAGGTACGTGTTACATCATGGCATATTGTCATTGTTTAAGTGAAATTTATTAGGGCCTGTGCAGTAAACCTACTACACAACAGCTTGCATCATTACAAAACAGAGGAAAGGAGTAAACTATTATAGTAGGGTTGTATCTTGTTAGTGACATATTCTCAGCCTTACTATAGTTATGAGGCAATCTGGGCTAGCTGTATGATAGAGAGTGCTATTTAACCGACTAGTGCTACAGTGCAGGCTACTGTGGCTCTGTCTTGGAGGTGTATAAGACAGGTGTTTTTGTTTAAATTGGAGGAGGGGCTAGTAGTAAACTTAGAGCACTGTCTATCACTGTTGAGTAAGTAAAACAGCTGCTTGTTACTTAATTTACATTTCTGCAAAGATGGACTATATCAAACCCAGTCAGGGTCGAAGCCTGCTCCATAGGCACTGGGCAGCAAGAGATATGAGTGACCGCCATCCTGGGGGAAGGGTCTAAGGGGAAGGGTCTAAGGGGAAGGGGTTCCCCTCCCCATTGGGAAATTTTTATTTAATTTAAGGTTACTTAGATGCAAAATGATGATGTCTTTGGTACATATTTTGAACTGATCATATATGGCTGGAAAGTTTATAATTTAGTAATTTTAATTGTTGTGTTCGGTGCTTTTCTGGGGAGGGGTGTCCCCTCCACTTTCAGAAATTTTTTAATAATTTAAGATTGCTTAGATGCAAAACGGTGATATCTTTGGTATATTTTTTGAACTGGTCATATATGGAAGAAAGTGTTCATAATTTAGTGAATTTTAATTTTTGCTTTTGGGAAAGATGCTTTTCTGGGGAGGGGTCTATAAGGAGAACTTTTTATCAATTTAAGATTGCTTAGATGCAAAATGGTGATGTCTTTAGTATATTTTGAGCTGATCATATATGGCTGAAAAGTACTTGTTAATAATTTAGTGAATTTTAAGTTCTGCTTTGGGGAAAGATGCTTTTCTGGGGAGGGGTCTAAGGGGAAGGGTGTCCCCTCCCCTTTGAGAAATTTTTATCAATTTAAGATTGCTTAGATGCAAAATGGCATCTTTGGTATTTTTTGAGCTGATCATATATGGCTGAAAAGTGTTAATAATTTATTGAATTTTAAGTTTTGGTTTAGTGAAAGAGGACAGTAGCCTTTGTTGTCTAAGAGAAGGGTATGTAGTCAACAAACCTCCTGAAGCCATTCCCCTTTTATGTATGGGTATGTTTTCACTCAAAAATATATGCGCTGAGTCGACAGAAACACGAACTATTACAAATATTTTTGTTGCTTTATATAAACATTATACAAGGTATCTAAAGGCTGGCAGACACTGGAAGAGGGCCTCCTGGAAGCTCTGGACTAATTATATGATCAAATATATGCCTACCCCACCCTCCTCCTTTCTTTGTTCTCCTTCCCTTCCCCTTCTTCTCTTTTGTTTTCTCCTTTTCTTTTTCCTGTTCTTTTCCTTCTCTGTTTCTCCTGTTCTTGCAAATGATATAGGAGGCAGTTGCCCCCTGCCCCATGTGGCATCACCCTGTTTTTCTTTGCTCTTTTTCTGATTGACTCAAGATTTCTTCATACAGTAAAGATTGTGTTGTGTACGGCTATGCACCTACTATTTAAAATTCGTTTTCTATGGATTATTCCGTCGAGACAACACCAAAATAAAGCAAAATAAGACATAGGCGTAGGTAGCTTTTGGAGACTGGTCAGGGCTGAACCTTGTTTTGGATTACCTTCCTGGGGAGGGGTCTAAGGGGACCCCCTCCCCTTTGGAAAATTTTTTGGTATTTCAGGGTCCTCAGATGCAATTTGGTGCAACATTTTAGGCAAATTTTAAGAAAAATTACTGCAAATTTTTTACATTTTTTACTGAAGAGACAAATAAGGGGTTTTTGGCCTTGGATGTTGGGGGTCAGATTCTAGCATATACTTCAGCCCCCAGATTTTTTATTGCAGGGGGCCGCTCTAGCCCCAGCTCCCCGCTTCCTACACTTATGCAATAAGGGAGGCATATAATATTACTTCAAAGTTTAATTCATTCTATTAAATGTTTTTTTATATTTTTATTGTCAAAATGTTTGTTCAGTAAATGACTAATGATACCCCCAATATATATGTTCATGTTCTAAACTTTAAATGGTCACATGCTGGGAATGGAGAGACGTACAGTAAATGTTTGAGATTGCCAAACATTACATAATCTGGACAGGGAGGAATATACCCATAGACGGAAGGTTCACTTGGTCAAAGGTTCACTTAAAAGACTGAAGATTCCCCTGGACGAAAATAAATTCTCACAGGTAGGGCTGGGGTTTTAGTTAGATTGAGATTCGTGGATCAGGCGTATCCCCTGATGCACAAATTAGCTGTCTGTTTTTTTTTGGTGTAACTTGCAATGATATGCACCTTTTCTCCAAGAGAGGGAGAACTTTTTGCTCTGTGACACCATATGTGTAAGGTCTTACAATAACTTGTCATTAGGGTATACTACATATTGTTTTAGCTTTACTCTTGATTCCTGTGCTCTTTTTGTTTGCGCGTTATGTATAATGGCCTTAGTGTTTATGTAACACTAAACCTGCATTCACGTAAACAATGGAGAAAAAAGAAAATGTTATGTGTGCGGGGTTAAGCTTCATGTATTTTGTAACGAACAATTTAACTAATATTGTGATAGATGGGTGACATACTGTACATGACGCCTCACCCCACACCCTACAAAAATTTGTGTCTTAAAACGTTTTTTAGACAATTTTCATTTTTTGGGTTGAAAACCATAGGGGGCAAATGCCTGCCCTGCCCCCCTGTGGTGCCACCCCTGCTGTTCAAGACCCTCATTTTATAACCCTAATCTTAACCCTAGTCCTGAGCCTAATCATAATCATCCTAAACTTCTTATCCCTAAATTAATTCTATACCTTAATTTTCTGAATCCTTAGAAATTCTACCCCTAACCCAAAGGAGATTTTTGGTCAAGTGGATCTTCAGTCTAATGAACCTTTAGTCTAGTGGGATCCCCTGCATTATAAGGGTACGTCACAACAACTTAATGTGAAAAAATTAGCAAATTAGTCTTTACAAATATTTATCACTACATAATATTTAAGCTCTTTTCCATGGTGTTTTCAGAACAAAACAGATTGCGAGTTCTGCAAGAATTTAACAATTCAAAATCGGAAAAGGTTGCACATTACAAAGAAGAGTTGTACATGTATTAAATGCAGACCCGCAGCCAGGCCTGTAGCCGGCCTCCGTGCGGACCACTAAGCCCCAATATGGAAAAATCGATCAAAAATAAAATTTTACTACCTGTAAAAGGTGGCCTGGTATGACTCTATGCAATTTGACCAAAAATTTGAGGCACTAATTAATAATGAAAGTATTTTATTTTCTGTAACATTTATTTCTAAAATAACAAAATATTTTGCATGCTATGTGTGCTTTCATCTATACATTTTGCTTTAACACCCGTTTCAGATATGGTGACTTTATAATTAAGGTAGCGATTCCATAGCTATTGTTCCTCCATGTAGGCATGATTCTGGGGAAACACAAAATCAATGAGCATTGTATCCTCTTTTTCTTACCATTTCAAAGATTCGTAATTCTCACTCAACTTATGGTAAATACTGTTTGCAAGAAACGTAAAGTGTCTCAATGCAGTGTGCAAGGGTTGTGGAATGGGCCTATACTTGAAAAAAATGCTGAAAATGCTTAAAATTCCACTATAGCCTACTGATTATTTTTCAAGGCCCTTTGGACCTGGGAAATCGCATATACAATGGTTCATTTTACAAAAATTTCCCCGGGTAGGTCCTTGGACCCCCACCTCAGACTGGGTCTTATGAGGCTAATTACACTGACAAAAAATCTTCCTCAATGCACATAAACACAACTGAATCCTACAAGTTACAGATCTTTGGGAATGTTTCTCAAGCATTGTCTCAGCTTGCTTATACATAGCCTGTATTATTACCTTAAATTACATGCTAAAATCACATTGCATATGAGAAGTACCTATAGTCTTGTTTTCTCTTACAAATTGATCTCACTAAGTTTTTCAAGTTTAACTTTTCTTCCCATACTCTTCATTTCTGAAGTGCTCATTGAAGTCTCAAAAGACGTTTGGATGCTACTTTGGAGGTCTACAGAGTGCCCTATCCATCAACTTGGGAAGGGTTTTGGACAAAAAATCGACGAGCTGCGCAACGCACCAATCGATGGTGGCTGCCCTCCAAGCAGTGCACTCAGTGGGGAAAGGTCAGCACTGGCTGTGGCATGATACCATGACATATCACAGACAAAACAACAATAAATAATGAGAAAATCTAAAATATAGAATCAATTCAAAGCTTTGTCAATGTAAGCAACGTTTAATTTGTAACCCGTGAAACAACCCAAAAAGGCAAAAATTTCTCATATTTAATTTGTAACCAAACAACCCAAAAAGGCAAAAATTTCTCAACAAGAAGGGCCTTTAACTCGAACCCTATCCCTTATACCCAGCCAAAAAGATAGAAAAAAGCCCCAAAAATAAAAATTTTCAAACATGTTACAAGTTAAAAGTTTTTGCAAAGATATAGTACCATTTTCACCTTAGCTGTATCTCATGCACACAAATCTTCTCAAAGTGTAGACGTATCTCAGACCCTGACCTTAGGCACCCCCCCCCCCCCTCCCAAAAAAAAATAGAAAAAAAGACATAAAATGATCGTAGAAGCTTTGCAAAAGACACCACTTTGCACCTAAGGGACCTTGCACAAATGTCACATCCTAACCTTTGACCTTTCCTCTTAGCCTCCCTCAGGGTTGCAGTGGTCGAGTGACAATTAAGAAAGGATCCGGTTTTGGGTGAAAACTTATCCTATAAGGTACGCCACTGGACGTTATCATGAACTGCCCCCTAGAGATTTTGCCTAGGCTTTAAGGCCCTACAAAGGCATCTCAAGCATAGCGCCATCTCAAATTTAGTCTTTCCAATCCATTTTGAAGCAGCTATGGTACCAAAATTTGGTACATGCCCACTCAAAGTGGTTTTTTTGTACAGTACCCCTCAAAATTAGTGCCCTTCCCTTATAAAGACAATTCTTTCTACTTTCTTGGGTTGGATATACGTATTGACTTTGCATATTAATGATGTGACTTAAAGGGGATATATGGCATCGATCCCCTAACTAGGCAGTCGCTATAGCAACTCCCTGCTCAAAAATATTTAGGAATAGCCCTAGAGTTCTAAATATTCTAAATACAGTTGATGGCTGCACTTTGAATGACAATCACTCAAACAATGCACGCTCCAGTATGGTTGGTCAACAATGACTTCAAGCCGTTGGGCAGTCAGTTAATTGTCAGTTAGGGAGATTCCCCCATTTGGGGAATCTACTTTTCTCCCGATCGGGAGAAAAATTGGTCATGGGCGCCGCCATTTTGTCTATTTTACCCACAATCCCACAAATTTTTGTGTACACTACCAATGGCGAATGCCAGTTTTAAAACCCCCTTGCAAAAATTGTCGGTCTAATGTAATGAAATTAAATGTATATTCGGAATTAGGTTTATATTGTCATAGCAACAGAATGCTAATCAGTGGTTCACCACACTGTTTTTGAGTTTTTGAGTGGTTTTCATTCTTGCTTAACCTTGTTTTTCTTAGGCTAGCAAGCCTATACAATGTCTTGCATAAGTAATTTTCCCTCGTTCGGGAGAATTTTTGTTTTCTCCCAGAATCTCCCAGACTGGTTGTGATCCCATTGAAGCTCACATGCAACCTTCTTTGACAGCTGATGTAATGCCTCAAGTATATTAAACTTTGTGCAGGCAACTATGGCTCTGTCTTAGAGGTGTACTAGACAGCTGGTCTGCTTTAAACTGAAGGAGGGGCTTGAAGTAAACTTAGAAGGGAGAATTGTTACTGTCTGGGGTGATGATCATTAAAGCCCTAAGTGAGACCAGGGAGTTGCAACAGAACTTCCTGGTGAGACTCCAGCCAGATTTTGATCATTTTGAAATTTCACAGCTAAAAAGAAAAAAGATGTTCTAGGGATGCAGGGTGCTTGAGCCTGCATGTCTTAATCACACATGGAAGCTAAGAGCTATTTTGAAGAAAATGTAAACAATTATGGTCCCAAAATCACAAGTGTCATGGAGGGACAACTTGTCACCTTTAAGACAGCTAGTTATTTCTGGCCAAAACTTCTGCTGGGCACAGTAGACTCTCAATGAAAGTGAATAGTATTGCAAGTCAATGGAAGAGTTGATGATGATCACCCTGGGAGTCAAAAAATAAATGAAGCTATACCACAAATTGACTTTTCACATTTTTGTAAGATGGTAGTGAAAATTACTCCACACTGCAGGGATTACTGACCATACTCAGGCCATGGAAGTACCCCTCTGACTTCCATGCTCAGGCTCTCAAATGAATCCAGTATAGAAAGAAGGATGACAGTGCATGGGATCAAAACTCATGTAGGAGAAAACTAGTAGGTTTGTTTTAAATAAAAGTAGGACTTCAAAAGGCTTTTAGGCAGAGTTTCATCAGTACCAATGTTTACAGCATACAGGATGTGTATCACGTTTTGTCAATCGATCTTGAACACACTCTTTCATGGCAGCAACTCAATACTTCCGCACATAAGCTTTTTGCATTTTGGTTGTATGATGCAATGACACAATTACAAATTAGAAGAGCCACCAAGATATGAGCTCAATTCACATTTGTTGAACACAAAAGCAGACAGTCCTCAGTCCTACTATAGTTGGGGCTGAGGTGAGGAAATTTTCAATTTGGGGTGTACCAAGATAGCAGGAAATGAGCTCTTAAGACAAAAAAATTCCCATGCACATTTCTCTGTACTTCCTCTAAGAAATGCAAGTTTCTGGGTATATTGGACAAAAGAATGCAAATCTCAGGAGAATGTTTGATACAGAAGTGACTTGTTACAATGTTTGTGCTAAATGTTTTAATGTTTTGTAGGATATTTGAGAGCCCGCGACTCCATCCATGTAACTTTAAATGGGCCAATTGTCATAGCAAAGGCTTAGGTAGGGGATCAGCTAGCATGGGGATGAGAGTACAGCCGTTGCAGCTCCAAACAGAGAATCGATCCTGAGGCAAAAATTAAGAAAAAGTGAGTTCAAGTTGATTTCCATGGTTTATTGGATGATTTCCATTTCCCCCAAAACGATGATTAAATTTGATCAAAAGCCGGCATTAAAAAATTAAAGAGAGTGTTTAAGCAAAAAATAAATTTTCATTTGTCATGAAAGAGGAACTATACATCTACACAATTTGGCGAAACGATCCATTCAAATCGGACATGTAGTACTCGAGATATCAACAAATGAAGTTACTACATTTGTGACCCAAAGTGAACTTGAGGCAAGCAGGGGCAGTATCACTTCCTCACATTAATGAGAAATACTTTGTTTCCTTTGTTTTTTTATATTGTGCTGACCTTGAAGTTGGGGTAGGATCATTTGGAATGTGAAGTTTGTGAAATTCTTGCGCCTCTCATGCAATCACATTATATTCTGATAAAATGTAATTGTGGGGGAGAAAATTGGTTGTAAAGTTTAAAGAAAAACAAAGGACTGTTCATTAATGTGAGGATGTGATGTCATATGTGCTTGCTTCAAGTTCACTTTGTGTTGAAAATGTGACAACTTTAACTGCTAATATCTTGGGAACCACACATCGAATTTCAATGCAAATTTAACCAGAATGCTTAGTACGTACCCTCTAACATATCAAAACTTGATTTGAGAGTAGACCCTTCTTTTAGTACGTACAAGGTTGACGACTACAGCATGCTTCTTCTTAGAGGTCTGTGCACGAGTGACCAAGCTTGCAGCCTGGGAATGCAAACCCTGTGGGACTCTTTAAACTAACCGAGACTTTAGTACATTCCCCTGATTTGTCAACAGGTGTGATGCACCCTTAAAATGAATATTAATTAATACGACAATATTATAGGACCAATGAGCCCCGAGGCCGTAGAAACCTAGGGAAATATGGGATGGGGCGAGATGTAGAAGTTGTGATATGGAAGTAGTCACGTACACCAAACGTGACAAGAAACTGGAAAGACTATGAGGTGCGCTAGAAGCCTAGGAATAATTCTGAGATGAACAAAACTGCACAGGGCACTCGATGTCCCATTACAATTCGGGGCATGCATGAGACTTGGTATGTCTGCATTTTTATCTGAGGGAGCTTAAGTGGTTGGAGACAAAGAGCTGTACAGAAGAGGGCAAGAAAAGCAACAAGAGCTGGGGATGATGATGACGATCATCTAATTTTCAACTTATCTCCCCGTGCAATGACATAGTGTCCACATGTCACACTGTCCCCTTTGATCAAACATACATGTGCTGTATGTGGTTCATAACTGCACACAGCACTGGGAGCACTGCTTCTACTTTCAAGGGAATTTCTGAATTCTTTTAATATTTAGAGGAATATTTTTGACAACATTAGACTTTTAACTATAACTTGCTGCAATATTACCCTGTAGTGTCTTATTTAAGCCTTTTAATTTATTTTAATGGAATGTACTGTGAATTTAGGGTAAAATTTAAAATTCAGTCACTAAATTATGAACATTTTCCAGCGATATATGATCAGTTCAAAAATATACTAAAGGCATCGCCATTTTGCATCTAAGTAATCTTAAATTAACAAGATTTCTCAAAGGGGAGGGGTGTAAGGGGTACACTCCTCCCCTTAGACCCCTCCCTAGAAAAGCATCTTTCACCCAACCAAAAATTAAAAGTCACTGAATTATGAACGCTTTCCAGCCATATGATCAGTTCAAAAAATATACCACATTTATCACCAATTTGCATCTGAGCAACCTTACATTAACAAAAATTTCTCAAAGGGGAGGGGGACACCCCTCCCCTTTGACCCCTCCCCTGGACGGTGGTTACTCATCACATCCCCCTATCAAAATACCCTGACACTGTCCCCGGGGGACACCCCTCTCCTTAGACCCCTCCCCCAGATCGGATTTTTATACAAACCACTATGACATGCCCCCCCCCTTTGCCAAATCCTGGATGATCGCCACTGCGTAGTATAGGTACAAAGGAAAAATAGGTGAGATTTTGGAACAAATTATACACATTCAAATATATGTACTCAAATTCTGTCTCTCTGTAAAATGTCATACATAAAACTTTACAAAATACAAGATTCAAAACACTTAAAACTCAGTACAGGCCATTGCAGATTTTTTCAGGAAGAAATTATGATAAACAGGTAGGTTTTTTTCTTTTTTTTTAAATGGTGAAATTAATTAAAGCTAGAAGTAAACTTAGTAGCTGGGTGAATTTCTACAGCATAATTCTTGCCTTAAAACTTATTTCTTCCACAGCCATTACAAGCACCTACTATGCCCCTGGGACTTATGCCCCTGCTCCAGCCCTCCCCCAGACCCATAGCCAGACAAGGTACTGAAGGGGGGGGGGAGATAGCTTTGGGGGGAGTGTGAAAAATATGGGGTGTGACAAATTTCAGGGGATGAGATATACTATAATTTACTAAGGCAATGGTAATTTTTGATTATCTAGGGGAGCAAGAATTTTCCAGGGGGCTTCACTTAGGGTTGTAACATCCAGATTTACCCAGACATATCCTCTCTTTGTTTGTCTTTAACGTAGGCATCTGGGTCAGGACTTTTAAAATTGCCTAGCCACCCATGTCTGAAATTTTTAACTTTGGTCACAAAACTGGTTAATGTGACTTAAACTTAATGCTGTTAAAATTGCTTCTTTCAAAAACATAAATGGCTGATCAAATTAGTGACTGAATGTGACATTTTAATCCTTTAGTCACTCCACCAATTAATGCAGTGAATACCGCAGGAACATAAAGCTAGGTTTAAGGGCTTGACCAAATAGGCTTCTATAACCATACTTGTGAAGTACAACTGCATTTGCTTGCAAATATGTAGAACTGTACTGCGTGTTAGGCAAGTCCTTGAAGTTTTGGAAGCAGGGAGTTGTTATTCGGAAGGAGATTTAATGGAGAGTTTAATTTATGCTAATACTCTAAGTCCCATTAAATTCAGAGGAGATTTATTGATAAGCTACTTATTCTGTCGATGGGGAATTCTTTCTTTTATTCATTGGCTTCAATTTGACATCGATATGTTAGCAACATCATTCAGGTTTATTAACCATATCAGAATTGGCTTACTTGGCTTTAAAACTTGAAATGACTGTTTTATTGAAATAAAGCAATAAGGTCTTCCCCTTCCTATAAAATGAACGTAATGCAAATGAGCTCAGGCAGATTGTAATTTTTTTCACAACAATTTGGAAAGTCTCTGGAAACTGTTTCCTGAAATGGCCAGGTATAGAATCATGCTCATATTTGTACATAAACCCTTAATGGTATACTCTCATCTGCGTCACGGAGTGTCCAAAGATGCAATATTTTTTAATTTTCCAGTGACTGGCAATGCTATGGCAGTAGCAACAACCCCCACCCCCCCCCAGTGTACTTCAGATGTAGCAAACGACAAATCCCTTTTGTATTAACTACCTAATCCAGTGAAAGTCTTATAGAAATGGCGAGAAAGATAAAAGGGGCAGATTACTGTGTGACCTTGGCGGTGTAAACTCACTTCAAAGAGATGTATTCCTCCTTCCATATAACAACTCCCTGTCTGAAGTGAGCCAGTTTTGATGTGGATGGTACGGCTTTTATTTAAAGGAAGGGTTTAAGTAGAGCATGGTTTTACAATTACGTTTATTACCTTTTAAAACTACAAAAAATTATAAAAATAAAGTCAGCCCACAGAATTAATACCATTTTAGATCTGAGAAACTTTAGAACAACAAAAAAATGTTAAAGAGTTTTAAAAGGTGTCTCCCCCCAATTAGGCAACATCCCCTTGAATAACAGTCGATCAAAACTAGAAAACATCACTATACATAATGAGTTTATACCTAAACATTTCAAATCAATGCTTTAACAACTTTAACAACACATGTTGAATGTCGATTAGATGTCAATCGACTTTGCAAATGGAAATGCAGCCTACATCCATCTGACAGAAATGCTGTCTCAAATCCGAAGTTGCAGATCCAACGGAAAAATATGTTTACTGGGTTGTTTTTAAAGACAGACTGTCATCACCCCAAAGTATATTTTTAGTGTATGTATATCAAAATTCTCAGTTGGTGACTGCTGTTTGATTGACATCAAAGTTTGAAAATTTGAAAGATGCAGAGTAGCTCACATTCCACACAAGGCAGAGAGAGTACTTTCATTACATTTTATAGCCTTGTGTGCTCACCAGGACATGGCCTTAAGCAATAAAACAGGTTTATTCTTGCACAAGGAAGAGCCTCATGCAGTTATGGGAGGAGCTAGAAGATGCATAGTTGGGAGAATTGGAACTGTCTGGGATCATGAAAATTCCCCTTTAAGTATAACACAATGCATAACTGAATGCCTGAGATTCTAAAGAACACAATATGGGCATCTCTGTAATACATAATAGGCTAATATCCTACTGTACTATGTGGACCATTGAGGTTGTCCAAAACCCAGATTTAACTGACTTGATTTTCCCCCTCCCCCAACAAGATTTCTTAGAGCTGCACATGCTTACTACACCCCTCCCCCAGGTAGGCAGTCTGAAACAATTAAAATTCTGCACTCAGTTGCAAACATTGTGACTGTCCTCGTTTGGACTGTGCCTTCCTGGTGTCCCGGTTCGCCTTCTAATTGTCCCGGTTTCAAAAAAAGTTGCTGTACAATGATAAGAGGGACCATGGAATACCTGTGACGGTACTGAGGCTCTTCCATACAGAATATGGGGTCTTTTGCCAAAGGGAGTTGATCCTAAATGTGAGCTTCAAGCTGATGGTACTATCAGAACGGGAAATATGCCAATTAGTAATCGTTTTGATTGTTCCAAGTTGATCTATTATTCCTAGGTGAGTGCCAAGCTAGAACTCCCAAACTGTCCCATACAGATACGATGTACAGGAGTTTGGCACTTGGTGAGTCAATTAACTATCAGGGGTAGTGCCATGTTGGGGCAAAGGAGGCCATCGCCTCCCTTACAGGGAAATTTTTCACTTTCCTCAGGGAGTATTGGGTTACTACAATCAAGCATAAATCCCAAACTTCACACAGTCACCCCAACGATTTACTCGAATTTGCTCTCAAGGAACAATTAGATATCTTTCAATAAAAACCCCCATTATCCATTTGTTTCAAGAAAAATCAACTTTTCCAAATTTTGCTTAACAGCAACTCAGCTGAAATTTCTGAATTTTCTGAGTAAAAACCCAACTTTTTCAATTGAAAACCAAAATTTCTGAGTGCTCAACTGGCTGAAAAATTTAGCTTTCGTCATCTAGCATTACCCACACCTTTGCATGCATACTTGCCAAATCTACCACTTTGCCACTTTCAAATGTTGGCAACTAGGCCTTATGCCTTTGTCGAGGTTTTGGGGTTGCTGTACCCCTTCCCGTGGGGGAGCTTAAACCGGTGTGACTCACCCACTCCTTTCTGGCAGGGCCCGGCGCCACCAGCTGCAATTTGTGAACGCGTGTAAGTATTGCATAGCCCATGTAATGCGCATTACATATAAAATGCTTGTTTGTTTGCAATGCTCGTCTACATAAAACATTTCCTCTCAATTAAGATGCACTGGTCGGATTGTGGGATACATGCATGTCCCAGAGTGAAGTCCAAGTTCTGGAATTGCCCCAGTTTGGAGGCTTCAAGGGTTGAAACGTCTGCTGTTGAGAACTGCCTCCTACATGCACTTATTTCAACATAAGGGGTAGACATACATATGGGCTAGTATTAAGCAGATACTGTACTATCGATCCTATATAACCTTTGCCCTCTAATGTTTGGCTGCATTAGGTATAGCCTTCAACACTAACCTTAAAGTGAGTCCTAATAATGTGTACGTAACTGTTTCCAAGGAAACTTTGCGATGATTTTCTTTTTTTTTTTCTTCACAAAACATGCTCTCGGGACAGGTCATCCACAAATAATCAAATAATCCAACCTCCTGCAATGCCGTTACTGGAACTAGAACTGCATTTGCTTGCAAATACGCAGAATTGTAGTGCATGTTAGAAAGTCCTTGCAGTTTGGAGTAGGCCAGATTTAATGTGTGTTTGATACAGCGTTTATTTAATCAAATATTTTTCACTACCTTCAGAAACGTTTGCAAAAATCTTTACATAACATAGTACATTCAAGACATAAGAAACGACTGGCACAAGGCTAACAAGGTGATTTTATTGCGCAATCATGTTTTTCTAACGAACATCCGAGCGGCTCTGACGTTGCAGAAAATCATCGTATTTTCAAGCTAGGTAGTGTTACTTTGTGTTTTTGTATAATCTTGCTAGTTTTGTGAAAAGGTAAAACACATTGTAGGCCTAAGGATTTCTGATTTGATTCCGATTTGAAGTAAATATCTTGAATTTTGGGGTTTTCGCCATATAGGTACCTGTAACACTACTATTGAGAGGAATTTCGGTTGTGCCCTATACTGTGCACATTGAAGGTGACGCATACAGTATACCATATACTGTGCACAGTATACATATACTGTGCAGATTGAAGGTGACGCCGCCCGTACATATCCAGCTCCCATCACATTAAATTTTACGATAAATTCATCCGCTGATTACTTCGTTTGCGAATTTCAAGTTATGTAGGCAAGTTGTGTTAATGAGAAAGCAAGAGCAAATTCAACTGAATTTTTTCTGAAATAAAAGACTGTCGGCATTTCATCAATCAGTAACATTTCACTCTACATTACAAGCTGTTTCTGTTTATGAACGAGTCCTTTGTCGGGACTAATTAAGAATGTGTGCAAGAAAGCGGTAAAAAATCATGGACAAGCTTAACATTACCTGCCTGCACATTGACAGTACCGATAGTAAAAACGGACCGAAACCGTGTGGAACTTCCAGTCTCAAGTTCTCAACGTTCAGTCATGTAGGTACGCCTAGCTTGTCGTGCAACGCCAAGATTGTAGCGCGCATGCGCACTACAATAATAAATGGATCGACAGGTGAGTTGTAAGGGATGATTAAAACTAACGAACGGCTGTATGATACATTCACGAGCATGCGTTCTTTGGACGTAGTGACGTAGGTTTCACGTTTGTTGGTCCAAAATTTCATAAAAACGGAAATGACAAGATTCATTGGCGGGAAATTTAAAATAAGACATTCAAATATATTTCAAAACTAAGTTCAATAGTGCTGGGCAGAAAAATTAACTTTTCTGCGGATTAACAGTGGTTGTAATTTGAGCTGAAAACCTTCACTATATGCACAAGATGGTTGGGAATGTCCTATTATATAAGGAATACTGAGAACTCCACTTGGCGAAATTCGGACGGTAGTGTTCACACATGGTCCTATCCTGATTGCACTGGGGGGCGGATAGGTTCCTCCCCAATGTATCGCCGACCTCCAGAGGTGTGAGGGGGGAATGTTGTCATCTACAAAGCATGCTGAGCATCACTGTAGGTAGAAGGGAGCTATATGGATGCCTGATTGACGGTGCCTGCAAGAGTGGGGTAACAACACCGGCCAGAATTCCTGAATACCTGGCTTCATTCTCTTGCTAATTTTTAGAATAATTGTGAGAAGAAATAGCGCCCTCTTTCAAAAACAACTATGTTGCTTAAAAACCACGAGCGCCACCAATTTTTGTTTGCTCAATTTTATGCTACCACTGCATGTTGGAAGTTTTGGTAGGGTACAATGGATGGCCTAGGGAAGCAAGAATGGTTGTCTTTAAAACGAGTTCTTTCTTCAGTTCCTAGATGGAAATTACTTACATATGCCTAACAACTGTTCGAATGAATTTCTTTTTAAGGTACGAAAATAAAAACTGTTTTGGTTCCACAGGATCATCAAGAAACCACTTGGGCTCATGTAGAACCCAGTGCCATATTCATTTTTGTTCACGCTTGAGCTTCTTTCTTTTCAGTCTAGAATAATTTTATGAGGAAATTGTCTTTGTTACAGGTCTTCCTTATACATTCAGTTCATAGTTTACAAATGGAGAGAACAGTCATCCCCAGTATATTTTCAAGTCTCCTTACTTTTAAAAACCTGTTATTTCACTCACAAATAGCTCTAATTATTATTTTTCTGTATAAAATCATTGAATACTGAAGGTAAGGGGTTATTTTGCTTGAATATAAATAAAAAATATTACCATATGACTATAAATACAATCGGTGACTGCAATTCATTGGCACAAATTGAAACGGTAGCTACTCTGCTTGGTTGGTCGGTATACAGGCTGAATGTCATGTAGGCATGGCTTTACACAGGATTTTTCTGGGTGGGGGAGGGGGGGGAGCAGGACTTCAATATTTTCAGATCTCCATCAAACATCATGTATAAGTTGCAAATGGATTGTTCCATACAAAGACATTATGTCCCACCTTGCATGGACCCTGAGCTACAAATATTAACCTGCCTCAATTGGACCAAAACTAGATGGCATCCTGAAGACTGGGGAATTTGGGGCTTAAAACATGGAAGTTCTTCAAGAAATTAAAAAATAACGAAGAAATCGGATCAAAGAACCTTTAAAGTCCTATGTCTATTCTTTCAAGTGAGAGGGTGAACAACACATTTCCCGTAAGCTTAAAATTGCATAAATAAAATTATCCCTTGGCCTAATTCTGTTTACTGATAGTTAGTTAGTTAGATGGAGTTTTACGGCCCAGTTTCCAACCAATATTGGTTCAAGTCGAGCCGGCCACGGCCTTTTTTCCAGTTGTGGCTCACTGGCTTGTTTTCCCTACTCCATTGCTTATGCAGAGCATCACGCACAACGGCAGTAGGTTCCATTTTTAGAGTCTTTGGTATGACACAACCTGGGAATCGAACCCGGGCCTTCCGCGTGAGAGGCGGATGCTCTACCGCTAGACCAAACATGCGGTCTCCTGTTTACTGATAACTGGATACCTCATCGTTGTGGTAACTTAAAAAAGCTCAAACAAGTGAACCAATGATATGCAAATAAAAAAATGTTTCAGCTTAAGTGCATTTTCAATAGGGTCATTCTTAAAAAATATTCTGAAGTCCAATAGCCAACTGCAGGTAGACTGTAGCAACTGTACAAAGGGTAAAAAAACCCATCAATGTTTTATACAATGCTGATGGGTGGCACTGATCCATGCAACAATTAACCTCATTTTATAACTAGTTGAAAGAGGATAAAATAAGTGGAACTTCACATGGTGGTTTCCAGTTCAAAATGCTGCGTACAACATTTGCATCCTGCAAATACTACACAAACCTACTTTACAGTCACACATGGTTAGCCAGCACAGCTAAGTCATTTCATTACCTTTGAATTGTAGTCCCCCCCCCCCCCATAATAGGCTTAGGTGGGTCACCTGACTCTACCACAGTCATAACTGATTAGGCCCAAGCCTAATCAGTATTCTGTATATGATGCTTCCTGGCCTCATGTTGCCATTTTGGCTTGAAAACTTAGGGTATTCCCGGCCATACCCTTGCTCCTAGCTAGGCAAGCTACCACTGCCATGTGGGCATGTTTAAAAGTCTAGCAATAAAATTTTCAACAGCCTATAAACTGCATGGAGTGAATTATTAATCATATTGCAAAGAAGACACTAAAATTAACCAAGCCCCCATGATGAGAGAACACTCTTGTTACTGGACAGGGTTTCTTTGGTTACTGGGGTAATTTGCAAACTTCACATACACTTGGCTCTAATGATATGCTGCATTGCACAATTTTAGTTTCTTGAAAATCTCAGTGCCTTTTATAGTCAGACTGCCTGAGGAAATTAAGAACTCTTGGAGAAGACTGCAGCAAGTCTGACATTGGAAGGCAAATTATTCATGCTGCTGTTGGAATACTTAGCAGTTACATAATAATAAAGTCACCTTCAAATATGATCCAAAAGCCACTACAAGCACTGATGTCACAATCTGACTAAAGGGCTGATCCTCAAATGTAATGATGTTTGATCCTTTGTGGGTGCTGCTCTCTAATTACATAACCAACCATTATAAACACTGCATGGGATCATCTATGGCTCCTAATTTTTAGTTGTGACAAAATTTCCATTACTGCATAGTTATAAACTCATGGGAAGTAACTTCCTTTTAAAGAAGAATGAGAACAGAATTTAAAGCAGTAAATGATATTAAGCTTTCATAAAAGTGAAACAATAACATATTGCAATATTAAACTCTGACTAAAAAACCAGACTAATGTAGTGTATGATGCCATGGTATGGAAAGAAACAGGTTATTGTCTCTTAAAGTGATATGAATAGGTCTGAGATCACAATTACAAGTACAAATGTTACATTAATAGCAGCAATACTGGACTTCCAAAATCTGTGAGAATAATGCAAATCCATTCTGACTAGTATCAATACAAGTCCATTTGCTAAAGTGTAAAGTATGAGTAGAAACAAGTATGAGGAGAAACATGACTTAAAACATTATCCTCGGTGCAAGCAGGCTTCCCATTACACGCAGAAATTTACGATGCCGACATATAGTAAACTACACATGTTTACAATATCACAGTACCACACGATTTCATCCACATGAAAATTTTTTGACGTCTGGTAAGTATACTAGATTTTCTTGGCCCGTTGGGTGCAGGCAATTTCAACACAAGAGCATCAATGACGCTGTAGCTCAACTACGATGCTCTCACACACATGCAGTTACTGTTACGCAGTTTCATTACCAATCCAAACCAAGGAATGGATATTCATGATCTAGCACTTCAGTGCTATAGATGTAAATGGTCCAAGCTATGGCATATGAGAGTTGCCCAGCTAGCAATGCAACAACATTTTATATTTGTGGGTACAATACTGTAGGTAATTCTGCTGACAAAATGAGTGCAATTTATATCCTAATTTCTCAGGCCCATCAAATTATGATTCCTGTGGTAATATATACAAAACAAAAAACAAAACTCCTGTGGAAAAGCATTGGCATTGATTTCACCATCTGACTCTTTGTGATCTCAATGTACACCCATGGTGACCCATCAATCCATAATCCACTTCCACTGAACACTGACCAACTGCTATAAGATTCTGACACAACCACTAGTATGTAAAGGCTTTGCTTAATTCTACTGTTTGACCCCAATGACCTTTGACCTTCTTCAAAAGTACAACTCTAAAGACCCTTCATATAGGCTGGATATGGAACTCTTACCAACTCTTATAATATTCAGACACATTATAACCCATACAAGTTGGAGGCTTACATAATTCCATTGTTCAACCAGTTTACGACCCCAAATGATCTTTGGCTAAAGCCAACCTTTTTCCGCCTTACAGAAAACAGACAGAATTCACGAAATCAGTAAAAGAACATGGAATTCACGATTTTGACTGGCAATGAAAAAAAAAACAATTGAAATGTGAGCGGAAGTTGTAAACTTTCAGTTTTAGAACACCCAAAGTGGAGAACAATGGATATTGTTACTGTTTATCAAGGTCTACTACTACTCTGCTACAGCTTAGCAGCATGAAAAACGTACACACATACGCAGGACTACCGAGAGCCTGTCCACAGAATGGAAAAAACATTGGGGGGACTGAATGCTAAGCAAGACTATCTAAGCGGAGCTCCACTATCAGCTGGCACAGAGTGGACAAGAAAATTTTTGGCTTTACAAACCCTCCATATGGCCGGAAACGGCACTTCCCGGCGAGTGTTCTATTAGCTGCCTGGTCCCAGCCATGAAACATGGATCTCATGTCTGCAATCTCCCTGCAGTCCCCACTTCTTGGAGCACTTGGCAAATATTGGAGGGCTTAGCCCGTCACTTTTTGCATTGCGGGGCTGAGCCCCAAGACCCCCCCGGTTCTGCCACCACAGTATATATGTTGGCTTCTGGAAATCCCCCTTAAATCAAGTTAAAGCATACTTGACACTTGAGAATCATGATACTTGACAATTTCATAAGGTTTGTCAAACATTTACAAACAGAGAAAATATTATCATCCAACCCAACAAGGAACAACTGAAAAACAATTTTCCTTATACAAATATTACAACAGCATATACCTACCCCTCCTTCATATTTTACACTCTGCTCTAGAAGCTACATAAGAGAAGAAAATATACAGATTTTGTAATTCTTCTGACACAAAACACAAAATAAAATGACTGTCATGTAAAAATCAAAGTTTTTTCCATTTTGATCCAACTTTGTTTCTTGATCCTTATAAAAAATTAAAATCTCTAGAATTGTAGAATTCCCTGAAACATGGGAGTTACTTGTCAAACAGAAACTCCCTGCTGATACATAGTGTACAAAAAACTTTGAAACCCTAGTACAAATATTTTCTCTAGAATGAATGTTGAAAAGGCACTTCATATGTGGGAAGCAGCTTTGATAGGTATTGTTAAAGCTTACGCCCCCCAAGATGTAAAAAAAGGTGAAGAGAAGGTATCAACCTGCTTGGATAACTGAAGAAATAAGATCTGCAGTCAAATGGAGGGACAGAGCCAACTTTAATGAACCCATGCTAAATGTTTCTGGAGAAATAAAACCACATCTTTCATTCGTCAAGCTAAACAGGATTACTTTAAGAATGTCATTGCTAAAAACAGTGGGAATACAAAAGAACTGTGGCAGCTCTTTAGATCTGTTCGATCATCACCCAATTTAATATCCCAACTCCAGTAAAACTACACTTCTTGAGATTAATGGAAAGAGTATAACTGACCCAAATGAAATTGCTGATGCTTTTTAATTTATTTTTTACCTCCGTATCAAACAATTATGTAAACACTGATGATGACTATGGTAAAAATGATGTTAAGCATTTTTATTCTTAAGAAGAGTGCACCCTACATAGTGTCAAGTCTTACTTATATACTAAATCTTCGTATTAAAGGAAACATCTTCTCTTAGACATGGAAGTCAGCTGAAGTTATTCCAATTTACAAAAGTGGGTCACCAGTTGACCCAGCAAAATACCTACTGTTTGCAGTGCTACCATTAGTGTCAAAAATCTTAGAGAAACATGTTCACCAAATCTATATGAACTTGTTAATAGTTTTAGCTTATTAAGAGCGACACAGTCAGGATTTAGAGCTAAACATTCACGTGAGATGACCTTGCTTAATTTCACAGATTGTTGGATAGAAAATCTCAATAATGGAAATTTAGTAGGTTCAATTATATTAGACCTTAGAAACCTTTCGACCTTGTAGACCATGGTATCCTGTTGGAAAAAATGAATATTTACCAATGCTCTGATTTCTTCATTGAAATGGTTTCACTCTTATCTATGTGGCAGGACTCAAAGTGTATTCTTGAATGGAGTTCTGTCAAGCCCTATGCATGTTAAAAGTGGTGTCCAACAAGGTTCAATTCTTGGGCCTTTTTAATATTTTTACTTTACATCAATGACTCGGATGTCTTAAACACTGTTCTGCAAAAATGTATGCAGAAGATACATTTCATACTTTGTTATAATAAATTATTTGTAACTTATAATTACAACAAACTAATAATTTGTAATAACAAACTAACAATTTGTAATAACAAACTAATAATTTGTAATAACAAAATAATTTGTAATACCAAAACAATAATTTGTAATAAGAAAACTAATAATTTGTAAAAACAAATTAATACCTTGTAATAACAAATCAAGAATTTATAATTGATGTTTTACAAATAAATAATATGTAATAACAAATGAATAATTTGTAACAACAAACTAATAATTTGTAATAACAATTTAATGATTTGCTATAAGAAAGTAATAATTTGAAATAAAAATTAATAATTTGTCATAACAAATTAGTAATATGTAATAACAGATTAATAATTTAGAATAACAAATTAATAATTTGTAATAAAAAATTAATTATTTGTAATTATAAATTTAAAATTTGTAATAACAAATTTAAATTTTTATTTCAATGGCACTAATGGGCTTTTGTATAATTTGCCCACATATGCCTATTCCAAATCACTAGTTTGCATAGGGGCTTTCTTGCTTTTGCTATGAAGGGTAGACGTCCCTGGTGGCCATTAGAGTAGCTAGGGTCACAAGAGTAAGGAAGCGCAGAAAAAAGAACAACTGTACCAACAAAATATTTGCAAATGTATTCGTGCAGTCCAGCAGTTTCATTGACACTTATTCACACAGAACATACAAGTTGTACAACAACATATTGAATAGGATATTTGAGTGCCAAGAGTATGAAGCACTGAAGCACACGCACATAGAGCTCAAATCTGGTAAAGTGCACGTATATCTCATTTCCCAACACATAGTGTGTACCTAAGCTAATCAGTACTGACAGCTATGAAATGTTGTTGAGAGATTATAGTCATGGCTACCCTCTCTACCATTCCATCAAATTGGTAACAATACTTTTAACTATCCGGTTGATGTATTTGATGCATTGATCATTCCTTGGTCTCACCTCGTGGTCAAGGGTACTCTGTAAAAGAAAAGAAACTAATTTAATACATATAGTTGTGGATTTTTTCATAGCCGATTAGATCAAAGGTTCACCAGACCAAATACCCCCTTGACCAAGTAACTACTTTGGATTAGAGGTAGGACTGGAGTTCAACCTATATACAGAAGTATAGGTTTAGGATCAGGATAAGGATTAGCCTTGGGTAGGATAAGGGTAGCCTAGGGGTTAGGATTATGGGTGGAGTAAGGAGCAAGTCTAGAGTTAGGATCTTCAGTCTGTAGTGAACCTTCGATCAGGCTATGATATATATTTGTACTAAGAATTAAGTGCTTTGCCCAAGGGAATCATTTTTCTTGCCCCAGACTGTCGGGCAGGGGATCTGTGAAGCCACAGCTGTCATGAAGTCATCTCAACTAATACAGTTGTTTGTAATAATAACTCTCATCTCAAAATACCTTCACATTTTCATACTTTGACTCCAGGCCCCCAACATGGCAAATTTAAACAAAATACTAACAATAAACAGACTAGGACTGGGAGCCAGTCCAATCTACAGTTTGGCACAGCCAGGTGCCATTTTACCTAGATCAGGAACCTTGTTTGAAAGTACGAAAGGCTGAATATGCAAATCATGGTATACAATACCTTGGTATCACAATTAATAAAATGCTCATACAAACCTTTCAAACAGGCTGATGAGCATATGATCATGTTTTGAGAACAAATCCTTGAAAATTCTCATCACCCACTATGATCTTCCTCTTTTGGATTAAATGAAGTTAGGAAAATTTTCCAGGTGCTACACACAAAATTAAGTGGTCTCCTGGTGTATTTTTGAAGCTAACCAGGAGTAAATGGGGGGAGCAGTGGTGCTGGACACCAGGGAGAGGTGGGGGTACATGGCTTTTTTCACATAACGTTGGACTTTTAAGACATAGAACCTTCAAACTGAAAATAAGTAATATAGCCTCCCCTAGCCCCATCAGTTCCAACAGCCCCCAGGTTGAAAAACTGCAGGTAGAGCAATGAGTTACGAACAGTGTCAACATTGTCAAATTATACATGAAAAATATCCACGAACTAGGAGGGAAGAGGAGGTGCATGGGGGCATTACAGATTCAAATTGGGAGTGACTAGTACATTTACCCTTTGTGTAAAATCTAAGCAACCAAACATATTTGAATTACAATAAGCAGAACTACAAATTTCAGGTTCAAAACAAAAGGAAGATAATTGTAATCCTATTTCAAACCTGCTGGGCCAATGACATAGTGTATGTCCCTTCTTTCAGCTATACGTTGACAACTGATGAAGCTAGTACTGAGGAAACAGGATGCAAGTACTGTAAAATACTGCTGCCTGGACATCATTAAAGGTAGGCAATCAGTTACTAATGTTCTAATAAGCCAGTTTAGAGTTATTTACTGTGCCTGCACAGTGGTTTCATGTCATAGGTCATATGGGTACATATAATGCATAAGCAGGCCTACTTATAAAGTTTGTAAATTGTGCACTGTGCCCAACAATAACTTTGAATTGTCTAATTGTTGAAAGTCTTTTGTGTAAATTTGAAAGCACAATTAGAATAATGTAACTTAATGTAGCTTACCATGACAGTTTTGCATTCTGTACGCTATAACATGAAGCCATTGTGCATGCGCAGTTATAACTCTGAACTGGCTTATTCATATGAGAAACTGAAGTATTGTTGGAGCTGTCCTGGGAGCTATGAAATAAATGCATGCATGGGCATATATTCAATGTGACTATATATGTATATGTTGCAAAGAAGAAATACTAGTAACATTTACAAGTTAAAGTGCATACCTTCTAATTCACTAAAAATGGCTGCTGTTTCAATGAATGCATATTCACTTGTAGTTGAACTACTTCGAATTAAAAAAAAAATAAAGTTATGATGGAGCTCAATCTCAGGTTGGGCAAGTATGTTTTATTTACAGTGATTGGTCTCGGTTCCAATATTGTCTCTATATTCCAAAAGTTTATACTTAGGTCTGTTATGGTTAGAGTTATGGTTCGACGAGAGTATTAGCCTACTGTTACTTGAATCAATTGTGTTTGAACATTGAGTTTCATAACAAAGAGGCAGGGGTGGGATTCGATACCTGAAAGTGGAGGGCAAACCCAGGTAGACTGTCAAACGGCACCCAAGGTGCCGCAGGAGCACGAAGCACTCGCCCTGATGGTGTGGGATCCAGGGCAGAGCCCTGTGGGGTCCAGGGGGCAAAGCCCCATGAAAGAAGCTCTGTGATATTTATGAAATTGTAGGCATTAAAATGATGCATTTTAGCTTTAACTTCAAATGAACAATAATTTTAAGAATGGGAGATTGAATATTTAAAGTGTGTGTGCTCAAAGCGGGCAGAAAAGAAAGCATTTTCAGACTTTACTACTTTAAGCCTATAGCCATATGAGTAACAGAAAAACTTAGGAGAGTATTCTCAAGGAGGGGGTTCTTTTCCTGCCCCTCCCACTTTACTAAGCATCTGTACCTACCTTATTACAGCACCAGACATGGCACTTTCCATGCCTTTAAACTTGCATCTAAACAATCTTTAAAGTGTCGGTAAATTTACACAGGTTGGTGCTGTAAAAAGTTTGCTTTGACAATTTCTGGAGGAGGGGGAAAATTCCCCCCCCCCCTTAGCTCCGCTGCATACAGCTATGGGTGCATTGGTGGTTTCAATGATAATAGAAGAGTTTGTATGAAGCTATGACAAGCAAGATGTTCTACAGGAAGTAACCCAGAATCCCGAAACAATATTAAAGCAGGTGGAGAAAACAGCGTTTGAGACATTTAGTTGAAGGATATTGTTTTCTTTAGTTTTAAATGCAGTACTTTTTATTGCATAAAAAATTTTCCTCTTTCCCCTGGTGTCTCTTCTGTAACCTGCTCTATGGTTCTTTCTTTCATGTTTCATTCGTGTCCATGGTCTAGAACAAGTCCCCTGCAACTTTTTTATGAATGTGAAAAATAAGAGTCTATTTTGAAGGTTGTAGACTATGTGATAAATAAAAAGCCCATGAAATGTTTTATGGGAAGTTTTTACATGAACCAGGCCAAGGGCATTGGTAGTTAAAGTGCTAGGGAAGTAATTTTCATGTAAGGCTGCATCTTGGGAAGTTGTGGCTGGAGAAGCCTTTAAATGCGAGCGCTGAATTTTTTCTTAAATTCGACAGCTTTTGCGGCTATTCTGGACCATTTCTTGAGAAAATCCTGCTTCCCCCAGGTGCATGACGCTAGAAACGAATAGCAAGTTTTAGCCATCTCTAGTTGACCACTCTTAATCCAGAGTCTATCAGAGAACTTCCTGTTCAGGTATCTTGAGGTCAATAAAGCTAAGGGGTTTGAAACCCTTTAAAGACTGTTTAGTCAATAGAATAAGTTTGTTTGTAAAAGGGATTAACTGTTGCAATTATAGAGATAAGCTTCACCCGGGGAAAAGGCATTTTTCTCGGTTAATATTGGCTAAAATGTCCTATTCAATTCTAGCAGCATGTGTAGTTTGAAATGCTAATGAAATAGTTTTCTTATGATGATCGCAAATTAAACATAGTAACTGTCAGTCAATTTGCTAAGGATGGTGGTAGTTGGGGTAAGGACAGTGAACAGCCAGAGGTGTTAAGCCAGGGTTTTGGACATAGTACTTTTCTCAATCTGGCCTACAGGGAGTATTAATGAGGCAATTCCACCAAAGTTTTCCTATGCACAGCAGTACAGCAGTACTAATGAGACATTTATGTAAGGTTCATGCGAAACATGCAGAAAACTTTTTGTAAAAAAGGTGATTCCCTATATGTGGGTATGGTTTGGGACTGCAAGGATCATGGTGCATCTAATTTTGTACATTAGTACTTTCAGTGACCCTTTTTCAGAGCTTCAAGTCACAATAGTGTGGGGCATAGGGAGAAAAGAAATTTTACAGGGCCAGACAAAATTTTATTAGTCAGTTTTCTCTAGGGGTGCACACGAAGCACGCTGAGAAAAATCTTCCTAGCATTTTTATGGTTTTTGATATTAATAAACTTTTCCTTTATATAACATTACAAAATTTTATCATAATAGGCTATTGAAGATTCTCTTATCATTTCTCTGATCTTGCTTCTTTTAGTTCGTTTTTTTTTTTCATTATTTTTATTTTTTGAGCTCTGGAAAAAGTGGAGGTAAGTGCCCCCCTTGCCCCCCATCCCTCCTAGATGCAAAGAGGTGAAACTGTTGTTTACATGGACTAGCTCGCTTAAGTGGTACTGAGAGATCACTGATGAGAAAATGCTTGAAAAGGCATAAAAGACTGAATTCATTGGAATTGAAACTGAAAACTCTGCAACATTGCCAATCAGGGCTCAGAGTGGCAACAGGATTTGCTCAATGGGAGGGCCAAGCTCCCTGAGAGGAAGATGATGGGCAACATAGCAAACCAAATCCTTGGCACACAGAGCACCCTGAAAATATTTGCTTAAACTTTGGAACTCTGGGGTTCTTAATCAAAGAAAATATGGGGGTTTTTATTGCAGAATTTTTCCCTTCTTAAGTGCAAAGACAAGTAAACTTTCAAGTTGACTGGCTTCGGGCCATCTGTGGTTACATACTTATCACACCCAGTAAGGTTTCCCAACGAAATTGGAAAATTTCCCCAATGCGGGAGGACCAGACTTCCCCAACTCTTAGTGTACCTGCATGTGGATTAGTCTTATACATATTTGCTAATTTTCTGTTGAATCGACTGCTGTATTCATGGCGAAAGAAATTAACTTTGCATGTTTAAAATAGAAAGGTTGCCAAACAAGAGCAAGCTGATACAAAGTACAGTAGGCTACCAATCATAACAGATTATAATGACCTTTCATGCCCAGCCCATTGGAACAGGGGGAGGGTTGGGCCATATGCTACAGCCCCCAATAAATTTCAAAGGCTTTTTTATCTTACAATGTGCAAAATTACCTCAGGAAATGTCAAAACCCTTACCTTAAAACTTTCCAACAGCATATCATGAATATATAGCAGTTGAGTGAATTCGCTCAATAGTGCAGTTTCCACGGTTACTTGGTGCAGGATTAGTATAAACAGGTACAGTGCAATTTTGAAGGTTGAGTAACACACCATTCAACAGCCAAATGTTGCATGCACTGGGAAATTTATTCTAAAATAGAAAATTGAAATATAAATTGAGGAAACTATAATTAATTGAAGATAGGTTCTTTAGATAAGATTACTTTTTGTCTCCATAATTTTCAACATCAAATATTTGAGTGATGGCACACTTTGGCAATGTCATTTCCAAAGCTAATTCATTTCACTACTCAAGCACAAACATGTAAGTAAACAGGTTGCAAAACTGATACGTCTTGACAACTTCATCTACCCAGGAAACTTGTGGATTTCGGACACCTATCTTCAGTTGCTCTCAAAAAATATTGCAGAAGAAAGTACTTGGTAATAAATTTCAACTTTCTTAAAGATATTAGTAGAAAACTGATCAATTTAGTGATGAAAAATGTCTCTCAGTTCGGCTTTGACAGTCAAATGGCTAGCTTTTGCATTTCCACTAAGATGTTCAGGGTTTCCTGGGTTGTAGAGAGTATGAGGTGGTATTAGCCCATTGCAGTAATATCATGCTAGCTTTGGCACCAACAGTGAGGAAGAACTATCAATACTTCTATACCTAGTACTTTACAGGTGGCAATTAGCAAATTTTTGTGAGGTGGTGGTCAAAAACTGTGAGGTGGCCGCCTCACAAAAATAATGCCAGGGAAACCCTGAAGTTGAGTGATTTCAAGTTGTGATTCCTGTTTCTGGGGTTGTGCAGGATAAGTGATATTGTGGATGTATGCATTTCAGTGTATGCTTTTACATCATTTTCCGTGGGCCACTGATTTATGATCAGAGTATAAAAAGGACAGGTACTGCACCACTGTAGGCTCCCTGTACAAACTGAAAATGTGAAATTGAAAAATATGTTTTTCTGAGGCATACCCAAAGTAAAATAGCAACTTGTATTGATGCACTCACCTTTAAAGAAACACCACTGTATCTACACAAAACTATAAATGGTAGATGGGTTAAATTTACTTACTCTACGTTTTTATACTAAATAATGTATGCATTACAGTTCCTTTTACCCTGACAAGTTTTTTTCTATTCAACGACATACCCCAAAATGAAAATGTGGTGGAGCAGAAAACGCAGTGATTTTTCCCAATTTTACATCCATTTCGTGGATTATATGTTACAGTAGTTTTCTAGAAAAAAAGCTATAACGAGATCCATCTTCACTAGTGAATGAGCACGAGATTGAAAGTTCACTTGACTGAAGGTTCACTAGACCAAAGACTCTAAGTGTAAACTTAACCCTAACCCTAATTACAATCCTAAAGAAAGCCCTATGAATCCTCCGGAAGGTTATTCCTTAGCCTAATTCTAAACCTTATCCTGCGTTCAATCCAAATCCAAACCATAACTCTAACCCGAGGTAAATTTTAAGTCAAGGGGATCTTTGGTCCAGAGAACCTTCGACCTAGTAAACCTGTCTGAGTGGGCGTATCCTCCCTAGCTAACCATACTTGCTGTTCTTGCTAGTGTATTTAGTCCAACAGTTCAGATTGAAGTAAGTGCTACCTAAAATGGTCTGATTAATGCCACCATGTTTTGATTCCCAGTATAACACATCTATTAAGAGTTAGAGTCAAGGTGTTGAAAAATAAAAAAATTTGAGGGTAGAGGAAAGTAAAATATCTATTTCTTAACATCCAGAAATCAGAGAACAGCAAAACAACCCCTAAAATTATTAATCAAGAAATTTTCTTTTGTTTGCTATACAGATTTTGTAAATCACACTGATGAGGTCAGCAGTGGTCAAAAGATCACTAAATTTGACCTTTGACCTAAATCTTGACTATGCCATTTTAGAACGTAAATATGATGCGGACAGTAAATTGGACCATTTGTCCTTTTTTGACCTGGAATGATTGTATTACATGTCTTTAGACAATTTTCGGCCACTTCTGTTCCAGGGTTTTCCCTTTTGAAGTATGAGTGCCATTAAATGAAAAATCAACTAATGAACAAATTGTAAGAACTTTGCCATTTCAAAGTCCAAAAATTAGAAATAATCATTGCACACAGTGCATCAACTGGAGTTCATTTCTTTTCCACAAAAACATTCTTTCCAATCACAAGTTAAATTCCAAATTTGCATGTGCAGATTAATGCTTTCCCTACTTTTTTTACCTGGCAAGGTGTACAGAACAATACTAATGAAATAGATCCGTATAGCTTCAGATTGATGTAAATGTCATCGCAGACTAGTCCAACATCAGAATGATGAAAGTGCACCTGGAATGGTCATTAATGATTGCTATGTTTTGGAATCCTTCACATTTGTTTGAAAAGAGAAATCAGGTTAACATAAATCTTTGGGTGGGTTAGAAAAGTATTAAAAACAGGGTAATTGTGTTGAAAAGTCACAGATTTTGGGGGTAGGGGATAGCTAAAATGGCTATAATTATACATTCAATAACCCTAGGGTAGTAAACAACACCTTCAATTATTGGTCTATAGGAGTACCCTTTTAGGTGATTGGAAGATTATTCTAATCATGTGATTAATAAAGTCAACAGGGCTCACAAAGTTGAGAAATTTGACGTTTGACCAAGATTTGAACTACAAATTATAGATTGAGGGATGGTTATTGTGTCCAGAAAAAAAGTTAATCTGTCCTCTGTTTACAGAGGTCGAAATAAGCCTTCAACTTTTGGGGGCCAGCCGGCCCCCCTAGCCCATGGAATCCATGGGCGTGGATCATGGGGGGACAGGGGGATGTGTCCCCCTCACTTTTCTAGAAGGGGGACATCTTCAATAAGTCCCCCACTTTTTCAGAAATATAACATAGATTACCAATTGACGCTACATTTTAAAAGCTAAACTGCACCCAAATATGGCACTACTGTATTTGCCATATTGACACCTTCCAATTTCCTTTTTTGTCAAAGGGGAGGGGTAACCCCTCCCCTCCCCCACCTTGTAACTATCACCCTGTAAAATGAAGGGCACTGTTCAACTCCCGCCAACCAGTCTGTCATTAACGCTAAATATTTGCCCGAGTGGCCCAGCCGTAGTACCCAGGCAGGTTTTGCAAATTCCCTCATTCACTCATGTTATTGTTTATTGTAATCTGCTTGGATAAACCTGACATCATTCATATGTGTAGTCAACAATCTACGCCTAGTGTGTATAGCTAAGAGTACAGTGACCTGAAACCACTAGAACTGTACGGTACGCTCCTGCATCACATGTGATAGATTTTTGACTGCATGGCTTTCGCTGTACAAATAGGTTACTATGTAGTTCGCCGAGTTTTGTAATAGCTAAAAGTCCCTAAAATAGTTTGTTCTCATTCTTCCACAAAAGTGAAAGGCTTTGAAATTTCGTTTGCCTAAAAAAGATTTGCGCAAGTGTACCAAGACTTTAATTCGACCCTTTCCTTTTTACATTGGCCATCAAAGAATGTACTTCCTACTACCATTGCACAGTCTCTTGTATGCATTGCACTCCATAGCAAGTGCACTATAGTGATGGTATACTCGTTCTATTTCCAGTGCAGGTCTATGCATTACAGTACAGTGTAAATTAAGTGGTGCAAATGCCACGTTGTAGGTACGGAGGTTGGAAAAGGAGATTTTCATCAGTTGATCTTGTGAGGCTCCACCCATATTACTATGACTGACATTGGTGTATGCTTGCATGAGTGATCTTCTGTGTTGTGACAAAGCAGACTGCTTGGCTTGGCTAGAACTAGTCCTAAACATGTTTAAGAGCGAATTGTGAACTGATTTCAGAAATAATTTGTGTGTTCACAGGTTTTTATTGACTGGTAGTATAGGAAATATACACAGGCCGTGCAAGATATAAGATCGTTGAATTGTCGATATGGTTCATGTGCTGACTGTACAATTAGACTTCCAAAAATTTAGGAGTCAAATGGACCCCTTTCCCTGTAGAAGCTACGGGCCCGAGCCAGTGGCGGATCCAGGATTTGGCAAAAGGGGGGGGCCCAGGTCATAGTGGTTTGTATAAAAGTCCAATCTGGGGGAGGGGTCTAAGGAGAGGGGTGTCCCTGGGGGAGGGCCAGGATATTTTGATAGAGGGCAGAGCATGTGATGAGTTATCGCCATCTTGGGGGAGGGGTCTAAGGGGAGGGGGACACCCCCTCCCCTTTGAGATATTTTTGTTAACTTAAGGTTGCTCAGATGCAAAATGGTGATGTCTGTGGTATATTTTTTGAACTGATCATATATGGCTGGAAAGCCTTCATAATTCAGTGAATTTTATTTTTTGGTTGGGTGAAAGATGCATTTCTGGGGAGGGGTCTAAGGCGAGGGGTTCCCATCCCCTTTGAGAAATTTTTGTTAATTTAAGATTGCTTAGATGCAAAATGGTGATGCCTTTTAAGTATATTTTTGAAATGATCATACGATGCTGGAAAATGTTCATAACTTAATGAATTTTAAATTTTACCCTAATTTAACAGTACATTCCATTAAATAAATTACAATGCTTAAATAAGACACTACAGGGTAATATTGCAGCAAGTTATAGTTAAAAGCCTGATGTTGTCGAAAATATTCCTCTAAATATTAAAGAATTCTGAAATTCTCTTGAAAGGAGAAGCAGTGGCTCCCAATATGTGGGCCTGGCCAGTAATAGACTGAAGTTAGCAATCCATTAATACAGCGCTCATGAGTAACTCCTTGCAATGCCCAGAGAAAGTTACTGAGGCCAATATAAGCCAAAATTTTATCAGCTGAAGAGTCAGTAGCAGAGTTATTAACAAAATACTTATTTTCTGAGGCAGAAAATAATGAACAAATTTGTGTTTCACTCTGACACATCTCATAGGCCTATTTCATTGGAATAGGGCCTTGTCCTTTATTTTATGAACTTGAAGAAAACTTCAAAATTTTTTGGAAGGGGGGCCCGGGCCCCCTGGGCCCCCCCCTAAATCCGCCCCTGCGAGCAAATTTCTAGGAGCATCGGGCCCACGGGCCCCCGTTTTTTCGAGCCTTGGTTTAACTGAAACAGATTTATAACATATCTATAGACAGTGTTATTCTACTAGTGTTTCACTATTGTGAAGTACTAGCATCAGTTGATGAATCACTTAAGGAAAAAGTTGCAAACAAACAACTTTTACAAACCCACATTTGCAATGAAAACCCTGAAATATTAGTGGCTAAAAGTTTTGGGAAATTTTTAAATATTTCAGGGTCCTTAAATGCAATTTAAAGCACCATGTTGTGGAAATTTTAAGGAAAATTGCTGCAAATTTTTGATACTTATTATAAAAAAATAAGAGGCTTTTGACCTTGAATCATGGGGGTTGGAAGTACACTTTATGGGGGGGGGGGGACTGTGAGAAGCATACTTCTGCCCAACCACATTTTTGACCCACTTCCTGCATAGTAGCTGCCAAATCCTGGTGATAGTCATGTATAACTTATAACATACTTGAACTACAGTTTTACTTTCTAATACCCCGTTTTTCTGTGCACGACGAATTCTTTGCAATTCTTGCAACTATGAGAATGCATGCATACACCATACCAGAGGCTTTGGACTGACAGTATAGCATATGATACCAGCCTGGTGTAAAGGACCACTGCAGTATTCAGCTTAGTTATGGATCCATCATACAATATGTTTGTACATATAGCTCATAAAAGTGAGTCACACTAAGTGCCAGTCATAAAGAGAGGTGTTTGTCCAAACTTAACAAAAGTTTGGTAATTCCATGATCTTTCTTGTCCTTTAAAGTCACCTTTGAAGAAGAAGCAATCGCTTACCTCTAAGACGATTTGTATTAGTTAACACATATAAGAAGCAGAGGGAGGGGGCTTTAATCCCTAGTTAAAAATGTTTCTCCCCTCATTCCAAGGACGAAAATCCCTTATTTGTTTCCTTTGTACAAAATGTCAAAAAATAAAGTAATTTTCCTTAAAATTTATCAATCTGTTGCACCAAATCACATCTAAGGACCCTCAAATACTCAAACAGTTTCCAGATCCCCTTCCCTTAGAAACAGAGCAGTCCAAAGCAAGAAATACTCCCCCTTCCTATCTCGAAAACCAATCTCGAACAGCTTCCTAAGGATGCCTATGAGTAAACAAATTGGGACTTGCACAATTTTCACCAGACAGCATCATCATATTTATTACAATACTGTTTATGGGGTATAGCTATTTATTTACAGCTAAAAAGATCCCAATATCTGAAGGAATTATGACTTGTAGTAAGTCTGGTATGATGTCACAGAGCTACAAAAGGTTGATTTTTTCTTTCAAATTCATTTAAAAGTTGTCTTAATAATTACCCTCGAAACAGGCAGCATTTGAAAGTTCCTTTGAAATTCAAAAGTATTAACTTTTAAAATTAGGTTACATGTAACAAAAGAGCTGTTTTTGCCTGGCATTTAAAGTACTACTGCACGTACCCCATGGAAAAGATCCATTAAAACTATCTAGTGTTGGGCGATATTGACATTTTTACCATTGCGATAACAAAACAAGATTTATCGCAACAATCCGATATTAGTGTTTGCACCGGGTCCGAAATTCGAAACCACCAGGTACCCGAAGTCGATGGTTGGTTGGGTACCTGGGTACCCGAAAATATAACTTCTGTTAGGCTACAAGTGTTGTAAAGTCATAACAAGGAATTTTGCTTTGCAAGTTGATATAATATAGCACCAAAGTATCTTACGTATGGGCATGACAAGTGTTCTTAGGAGTGTGCGTGATAAATTTTGCCAGGAAAAAGTAACATATTAGGTGTTCTGTTACACGTGCGATCTATGTTAGTGAAACTTTGGATCCTGGTAGCAATTTCAGAATTGGGTCCTGACATCGTCGGTCAGGTACCCGGTGCAAACACTATCCGATATGCACAATAATTTTCATAAAGACAATTCTCCTTGAAGTTCTCTGCTCATGCATATTAGAATATTCAAGGTCAAGTTTAATTACGTGTCATTTCCCCATATTGCCATTCTGCAAACCCCATGCGGGTTCTACTTGCGGAATGAAAAATAAGAAGGGTAAAATACTGCTGCCTCACCCTACCCTATTTTACTTCTTCCCAGTTTACACCGTAAATCGTAACTAAAGTCTCTCACAGAGTGAACTATAAAACGAAAATACTTCGAAGCCTGCAGTGCATCAGTGCAGCTACTTGGCCATTTCACACTATCCTATCATTTATAACCTACACATTAACACAGCCTGTAGGCTCACACTTGTTTGTCTTTCAGTGTTATATGACCGCGTGTTTGGTCTAGGGGTACAGCATCCCCCTCTCACACGGAAGGCCCGGGTTTGATTCCCAGGTCGAGTCATACCAAAGACTCTAAAAATGGAACCTACTGCCGTTGTGCGTGATGCTCTGCATAAGCAATGGAGTAGGGAAAACAAGCCAGTGAGCCACAACTGGAAAAAAGGCCGTGGCCGGCTCGACTTGAACCAATAGGTTGGAAACTGGGCCGTGAAACTCCATCTAACTAACTTTCAGTGTTATAGTATCATACAGCCGCAGTAATGCATGTACGCACTATATAACTCTATATAAATATCTGTTTGATACTGTGCCCAAATCAGTAGAGCTGTACCCTTCCTTCAACAGAGTCAGTTGAATATGAAATCGAGTGTGTCAAACTTTTGTGCACAGCTCATGGCCAGGCATGGATCCAGGGGAGGGGGGCTTTCCCAGCCTCAGCCCTCCTTTTTCACCACATCAACAATAACAAATTTGTGAAAATTAGCATAATGTTAATCTAGGAGAATATTCAAGGGAGCTTTCAGCCCCCTCCCCCTTTTTGAAATATCTGGATCCGCGCCTGATGGGGGCCACTTTTCAGTCACCATCATCGCTTAAATCATAAATAAATGTACAAGTAGTATATTTTCACACCATACAAATTTACATGCATGTTTTACGTTACGTAAAAAGCCCCCTCCATTACTACTGCAAAATATGAGGTAACAACTGGAAATTACAGCACAAGTAGCAATGGAAAAAATACTGAACTCCTCTTTAATACCATTTCGCATGTTCTTAGGATGTATGTAAACTTCTCTACAGAGCGGGCACATAGCCTAATATATGGGTGTTTGCAATACAATTAGAGACTTACACATGCACTTAACTGTGCTCTCATCGTGTACAGAACACATACATGCATGGCCTAAAGTATCGGTGCTTGCGTGCATTACAGATAGCTCACATTCGATTAATGAAATTGCGAATTCATTTTTGCTCTCTCCTCGACAGAAAACTGTGGAGAGAAATGATGAACTTTCATTAATTTTTCAATGTAAAAAAAGAATGTCTTCAATAAAAAATATTTTGGAAACAGCAAGAAGAAATAACACATTTAAAGGCAATTAAATTATTTCACATTTTTTTTTACAAGAAATTATCATCATTTTTGAATCCTTGTTATCGTACGGTATCGCGATGAAAGAAATTATCGTGATAACAATAGTTTTCCATATATATATCACCCAACACTAGAACTATTTCAATATCTTTTACCATTCTCAAGATATAACTGTTCAAAGTTTGATGGTTTCTGAAGCAACTCAGTCCCCATGCAAAAATTATTAGGTGGGGCATTAAGTATAAGCATTTCATAAATTATCTCTTAATTACTTGTCTGATAGTTTACAATTTGGTGAGTGATATTGATGTTTTTCAAGAAGACATGTTTAATTTTAAACTTCGAAAAAAAATCCCTCAGGGAATACCAGTGTAACAACTGTCCTTGAAATGAAGATTGAAAAAACAAACGATAACATCAGACAAAATTTGCAACTTCCTTCTTTTAATGTGACAAATATGGATGTATAGCTCATGTTTATTCATAATGTAAGTAAAAAATTGAAATTACCCTGCCAAATGTTCAATATTTGATGGATTTTGATGGGATATGGCTGTTTTCTTGGTTATTTAAACTTACACCAAATATCCAACTATGTCATTTTCATGTCACCAAACCATGTTTTCAAAAAGGATGAAACACTCTTCTTATTAAAGATGATACAAATATTTTCTTATCCGATAGAAATTGTAGCGGTTTAATCCAAAAAGGTGTTCATACCTTAGGTAAACTTCATGATTGGTTTGACTCTAATAAACTCACTTTGCATCTGGGTAAAACTACTTACTCCATATTTCATTCTAGTAGTAAAGCCCACTCATGTTGTAACAGTTTTGTTTTTAAGGATAGTACCATTAATAAGTCCTCTAGCACCAAGTATCTAGGTTTAATTATTGACGAAAAGCTCTCTTGGGAAGAACACACAAAAGATCTTTGTAATTCACTTGTTAAGTACACTGTTATTTTCTATCAGCTAAAGGATTTGCTTCCCAAGAAAACTGCTTTACATATATACAGTACTATGCCTTTGTTTTTTCCAAACTTCGTTATGCTGTTGAAATTTATAGCACCGCAAAAGCTTCAATCCTTAGGCCCATTCAAGTTCTTCAAAATAAGTTTCTCAAGTTATTAACTGGTAAACCTAGACACCACATCACCAAGCAGCTCTATCATGAGTATAATTTATTTATGTTAAGTGACATCCATTTTTACTGTATGTGTCAAATAATCTATAGATACTGCAATAATATGCTACCTAATTCAATTTCCTCTGCCATTTTTCCTCTATGTAACTCAGTTCACAATGGGCCAACATCTGTAAGCACCCGCAACAAAGATCTTTTTTACAGTGTCTCATCATAATACACCACATGGTAGATTGTTATTGAATAATTATTGTTACCGTTAGTATGGCAAGACATACCGCCCGATGTAAAATTATTTAAATCTTTAAACATTTTTCAAAATAGATTAAAACGTTATATACTTAATAAGTAATTTGTTTATTGTGCAGAAACTAATTTACATACCTTGTACAATGTATTCCTACCTATATGTTGTTTCTATTATTAATATTATTATTATTATTATTTTGTTATTGAGGTCACTAGCCTAGGTAACAGATTTCTGTTTTTCTAGTGTCCTTAAAATGATTTACTGCTACTTTGTTATTTCAATGTTGTTTATGTACTGTTTATGAAATCATCTGTGAAATAAATTTGAATTGAATTGAAATTAAATTTCCACAAAGTTAAAGATTGTGAAAAAAGGAGAAAACATGTTTATTTAAACTTGTTCCTCCCTCCCTCCACCCACCCATCCCCACCCCCACCCCCACCTATTGTAGTACCTCTCAGGGAATAATTTATCTGGTATTGTATTGCAATTTGCTACACAAGTTGGTCAAATTGCTACACAAGTGCAAAAATGTGTCACACTTTTTTGTGTGCATAACCATAGGGTTTTCAGTGATTTTATACTATAGAAGGAAAAAATTCTCAAAACTGCTATGCAAAATTTGAATACTAAATTATTCCCTGCCTCTTAAATAACTTCAAATGTTACTGCTAATCATGCAACACCAATAACTCAATAACCACAGAAAGTTTTCCCTTTTTTGGTAAACTTTGTTTTTCTTTTATATCTTTCACTTTAAAAGAACTTGAAGTGAGAGTTTGGTCACATTTAATGGGAGTCATTAAGTCAAATTCAAAGTTTACATAATTAAAGGATTGCCTTACCCTGTTTCAGGACACTGTGACAATCACACTGTCCCTATTCTATTAGTCCCTATCTGATTTTTGTGTCCATCTTGTATGCACGGGCACATGGGAGAAGTGTTGCCCCTGTTCAAGTAACAGAGTTTTGCAAAGTAATGAAAATAAAGAGCTTGTGGCCACCTGAAAATATTCAAATCACACTTCTCTCTCAACACTCTTCATGCTCTATCTGTTTGCCTTAGAATTACATGAGAAAGTGATTTAGTTTTATGGGGCAATGTAGACCTACTATTTTAGGATTTGCCAGAGACAAAATTCAATGAGTTCAAAAAATGCTGAAAATTTTTCTCTTTTAAGACGTAAAAACCACATCTCAATAGCTTGTAGTGTTTGGAAGATACTAATTTTCAAAGAAATGCAATTTTTTCTCAAGATAAATGGCATTATGGGAAATCTGTGATGTCATCGCGGCACATTAATTTGACATATAATTGAATTTCTTTATGATATTGACGTGGCTGTAGGGAATATTTAGCAACTTTGTTTGTTATGCCCTACATATGGTGCAGATTTGTGCTAAATCAACATGGAAACATATTCAAACATTCCAACAGTATCAAATTTCAAGGACAAACAGGACATTCAATTATAAAGAAAAACAAAAGGAATCTGATGCAATGTGCCTACTTTACATAACATTCTGTGACCTTGATGAGAACTGTAGGTATTTTTTGACAAAAATAAACTCTTCAATATGAGATATCTCGAGTTAGGAAAGGAGTATTGCTACGGGGTTTGGAGGGCATGAACTGGAAATTTTTTTCTCTTTTACTAGAGACCCTTGTGAAAAGTCACTGGAAAATGCCTTTAACCAGGCAACTTGGAAATGCCAGTCATAAATTATAAACTGGCAGTATTTAAAGGCTGATAGAGGTTCTCTACCAACACAAGTGACTTTGCTACAACCACGCTTTGTTTTTACCTATAGCCTAGCATTCCCAGTGTTATTATGAATGAATTTATGCGATCATTTATTAAAAATTTTGGACATGTGCAGACACAGAAAGGTAGACAGACAAACTGACAGCCTGATCTTTTCCACGTGGGCAATACCCCCAGCTTGGACAATTACCTGCCCTCACACAATTCTTAGGCCAGCTACCCTGGACAATTGTATCCGAGACATCCCACCCCGGGTAATTTCCAAATATTCTGGTAGGGGAAGTTGTCTGAGGGGTAATTGCTATGGGAAGGAGGGAAACGTTCATTGGGGAATTGTATGGGTACATGCATGGGTATTGTCAGGGGTCCGCCGATTTCTGTGCTGTACTTCACTTTAAAGTTAGGGGTTTTGGATCTGGTTAATAGTATTGTCTTCAGGAAAGAGGCCTACGTGGAGGAAGTGTTTAACATGGTAAACACGAATTAAACCTCATGAGAAAGGGCAATTAACAAGTTTACGCCAGGGTTTAATTCAAAACTGAAAAAAAAATCAAAACTAGGCCTAACATTAGAACTCGGCCTAATTCAGACTGTCTAAGACAAAAACGGCCACACCACACAAATGTATCAGAGCAAGGTCAGCTAGCTAGACTGAAGGCCCACTTGAACGATCAGGTCCACTAGTCCCAAGGCCCACTATAGACCCAAGATCCACTAGACCCAAGGTCTTAACCCTAACCCTATTCTACAAAGGCAACGTAGAATTTACATCTTTCTAACCATGGGCGTCAATCCTGGGGGGGGACGGGGGGACAAGTCCCTCCCACATTTCGACGGGTGGGGGACACAATATCAAATGTCCCCCCACATTTGCGTAAAAGAGTAGTGTCGTGGCTCTATTTGACTGGCTTTTTGAGTGGCATGTAGGTTTGTTGGGCAATTATTAAGCGTCTCGATGCAGATTTTGAATGTAGATTTCGTCAGGGAAATCTTATTTAATGACAAAATTTCCGTGCCCTTCGTGCACATGCGTCACGGTTTGCACTCCTTCTCATGACCATTAAAAAGGTAATTATACATGTAACTATTCTGATCACAACACTTTCCGAAAACAGACATACATCTCCAAACATCTGTAGGGGACTCGCATCAATATGGGATCATTCAATCAGTGGCAGAGGGGAGGGCCATTCGGCCATGCCCACCCTCACTGATTCCGATTTTTTTAAGATCCTAAAAACACATAAGTTTTTTAACACAAATTTACTCCAAAAGGTAACATATTTGGCACCAGATTGCATGTAAGGACACCATATTTTTCAAAATATTTCAAAGGGGAGGGGGACACCTCCATTGGGCCATGTCCCCCTCACTGATTCCAATTTTTTAGGTTCCTAAATATACCTAAATTTTTTAACTCAAATTTACTTCAAAAGGTGGCATATATGGCTCCAGGGTGCATGTAAGGACACCAAATTTTTCAAAATTTTTCAAAGGGGATGGGGACACCCCATTTGGCCATGCCCCCTTCACTGATACCTATTTCTTTTAGTTCCTAAAATATGCGTAAATTTTTTAATACAAATTTTACTTCAAAAGGTAGCAAATTTGGCACCAGATTGCATGTAAGGACACCGAATTTTCCAAAATTTTTCAAAGGGGAGGGGGACACCCCATTGAGCCATGCCCCCCTAGAAATACGTAAATTTTGTAACACAAATTTTACTTCAAAAGGTAACAGATTGGCACCAGATTGCACATAAAGGCCACCTAAGTTTTCAAAAAATTTCAAAGGGGAGGGGACACCCATCCCCTTAGACCCCTCCCCCAGGCCAGCGGTCACACAACATACTGCATGCCCCCCTTGAGAGAAATCCTGTGTACACCACTGCTTTCAGTCTAATTTGTAGCACGATGTGGAAGGTTGAAAGTACGTTGACCTTAAACACTTTTCAAAAATTTTTACCGAGCGCTTCGCCGAAGCCATTATCGGTATAGATGATCAGTGTTCTCCACAAGCTGTTTTGTCCAGGGGCTCTGCCCGTACAAAATCTTCCACACTACTTTAGCGCCAAGACAAAACTTTAGCGCCCGCACAGAAAATTGACCAGCACAATCAAGAAGTTGTCTGTACTCTCAATCACAAACACCACAACTTAGTCATTTAACTGCCTTTTGTATTTGATTTCAAATACTCATGACAAGCAATGTATAATAATTAAAACATCGGAGATGCAAACCCAGCTCACTTACACCTGAGCTCTTATATCATTCAACATGCACCCAAGCTACTGCATTTCTTTCATGTGTTTCCATCCACAGAAGGAATCTGTTACCATCAAACTCATATACTAAACGAAACCATTCGATTGAACTGTCACCTAGGTTTCCGATTTTCACCCGAAATTTCCATTAAAGTGAACTACTTCAATCTTGAATACTTCCAAGTGGAAACTGGAGCTTCAGATCTTCAAGTCAAAGATATTTAGAAAATGCAATTTGCAAAAAAATGACCTCAAAATGCCCCGATTTGATCTCATAGGGAAGGCTAAGAACAAGGTCGCAGATTACACCATTTGCGATCTAAGCCCTCCTGAATTGTCAAAATTTTCATATTAAAGAGGACGGGATGTCCCCCTCTCCTTAAACCCCTCCCCCAGGACGGCGATCACAAGAGCCCCCAGACAGAAAACAGACCAGTGGAGAACCCTGACTGATGGTGATTGTTAATCGACTACAAAGCATTCTGAAAACACCCTTGCTAATCCTTCACACCTTTGCTATGCTACGATCACCTCCAAAAATATCCAAAAGATAGCACCATTTTGCATCCAAGCAACTTTAAATTAACAAAAATTTCTCAAAGGGGAGGGCTACACCCCCTCCCCTTAGACCACTCCCCCAGGATGACACCTTTATATAGTGACAAAGGAAGGATCCCACTGCTGTATACAAACGCAGGGTGAATAAAAAAGTGCAATTTACGCGCTGCCACTGCAGTTAGTAAAAACATCCAGCCAGTCGGAAAAATAAGAATTCACTAAATTATGGACATTTTCCAGCCATGTACAATCAGCTCCAAAAATATCCCAAAGATAGCACCGTTTTGCACCTAAGCAGCCTTAAATAAACAAAACTTTCTCAAAGGGGAGGGGGCTACCTCTCCCCTTAGACCCCTCTCCCAGGACGACACATTTATGTAGTGACAAAGGAAGGATCCCCAATGCTGTATACAAAATGCAGAGCGCATAACAAAGTGCAATTTAAACACCTCCACTCAGTTGGAAAAAACATCCAGCCGGTCGGAATTTGGAACCTTCACACCCCCAAATATACCACGTACCCTAGCAAGGGGCCTGGTCGGGTCTCCGACAATGATCCACGCTGTGAAGCGTTGTTTCAGCTATTTTGGGACATGAAGAAAATAACATCTTCAAGTAGGCCTAATTCCGTGGACTCCCTGTATTTCACCTGGCAGATCATCTATGATGGTCATGTTAACTTTGAAATGATAATAAGAATAGGCCAACGTCAGTTATCATAAGGGGAGGGGGTGGAAAGGGCCTGGAGGAAGACGCCCCCTCTTCAAAACCAAAGGAATTGGTTTGTGCTAAGTCATGTATGTCCTCGTCCTCGTCCCCGTTCCCCCGTTCCCCCGTCCCCCCCCCCCACATTTGAATACGGATTGACGCCCCTGTTTCTATCCGTAATCCTAAGCTATAGAGGGATTTCAGTCATGTGACTTTAACCAACTAGACGCAATTTTGAAGGGCAAGATGGCGCGTCTTTTTTGTTTTGAAGGGCAAGATCGCGTGTCTCTTTGGTTTTGACGGGCACGCGTCCATTGTGTCACAGTAGTATCTATGGTTATGCCGTGCGCGTGAGCTGTAAGTTCGCTTACTGCGGGCGTGTTTTGCCCTTCAGTGCTTGGGAATCCATTGCGCGTGACGTCACATGAAATCCCTCTATAGGCCTAACTCTTAACGTTAACCCTGTGGAGAACCGTCGATATAGTGAACCAGGCTTATTAAGGCCTAGGCTTTTGGAGGATTTCCCACCGATGATCTTCGTACGTAGCTTCGCTTCGGTAGGCATCAATGTTTAACAATAAACTTACTGTCAGGTAATCCTTTTTTACCATGTCTCTCATAGTTCACTTTTGTAACCGTCAAAGTAATCCTTTTATCACTCCACTTTGGCTTTTCTTTTGTGCCACGTTCAATGTAGCCTTAATTACTATGCTTCAGCTAGTTGTTCCTTGACACTCCCTGTTTGCACCCTAGAAATAAAAGTAACATTGCACATAGGCCTATAGAGGGCTTCATGTGACGTCACGCGCAATGGATTCCCAGGCACCGAAGGGCAAAACAAGTGAACTATACAGCTCACGCGCACGCATAACCATAGATACTACTGTGACACAATGGACGCGTGCCCGTCAAAACCAAAGAGACGCGCGATCTTGCCCTTCAAAACAAAAAAAGACGCGCGATCTTGCCCTTCAAAATTGCGTCTAGTTGGTTTAAGTCACGTGACTGAAATCCCTCCGTTATTGAAATCTTGCTGTTACTCTGCCTCGTCGTTTTGCGTTGGTCTCGACAACTTTGCCACTGGATTTGCCCGAGTGGGGAAGCTCCTTTAAGGGAAAGGGGAAGCAACCGAAGCCCCGACAAGGGCGACGGGATGCAAAATTTAAACAACTGGAGTTCCTCTAGGTAGGGGCCTATGTACATGAATTTGCAGGGGGGTGAACTATTTTGGGACCGACTACATTTCTTGGAGACCGACTCCCATTGACATAGTTGTAAGAAGTGGTGTACCCAGGATTTCGCTCAAGGAGGGGCATGCAGTCTGTTGTGCGATCGCCGGCCTAGAGAGGGTCTAAGGGGATCCCCCTCCTCCTTTGAAAATTTTTGAAAAATTAGGTGTCCTTACATGCAAACTGGTGCCACATATGCTACCTTTTGAAGTAAAATTTGTGTTAAAAAATTCACGTTTTTTAGGAACTAAAAAAAAATCGGCATCTGCAGTGAATTAAGGGGGCCATGGCCCAATGCCCCCCCCCCAGCTACACCACTGGTTGTACGATCCAAATTTCCTAGATAATTACAATTAACAGGACGGTAGTAATAATCATAGGTGTACGGGACTCTTCCAATGGGGGCAGAATATTTTTTGCCGAATCTCAAAAAGTTGCCCGAAATTTGCTGCAGTTCAGGTGCGTAAAATAGAACACTAAACCACTACATGCGCGCAGAGCGCAAGAAAATTTTTGTACATTTTTCGGGCATTCGATCAAAAAATTCGGGAACTCGGTAGAAAATTCGGGCAATCTTTTCACTTCAAATGTTGTTCATGTCTGGTTTACTGTTACAAAGGCATACTGAACTGGATTTGAGACCGACATTTTGGCGCTCAGAGACCGACTTTTGATTTTCACAGGGGTGTCACACACCCCCACACCCCCCGCATTTACGCCCCTGCCTCTAGGAGAAAATTTATAATCGTTGATTTCTATTGGTGAAACTTTGAAAATTTGGGGTTTCATTGACGAAAACTTGGGGTATTATGAAACGAAGTCTGGAGAATATGGAGTTTTATAGAACATTTGAAAATTGGGTTTTTATCAGTCTTCTGCCCTCCTTAAGCGCAAAATGAAGGAGACTGATCGCCGGCCGTTGGGGATTTTTATATTTTTCATACCCATTGAGGCTCCCAGATGAAATTGGAAAATTTCCCCGACGGGGCTGGCAACCTTCCCCGACAGGGGAATGGCTGGCAACCTTTCCCGATAGGGGGAATGGGCCCTCCTCCCACACCTGGGGCCACTCCTGCTGGATAATTAGTGGTTATTGCGTTAGTATTTGTAATTACTTGAGATTTATCTGTGAAAGTGTTTTAAAAAGGCCAGTTTCAACTGACTTTGGTAGCCTATAGGTAAGGATGAAAATATTAACCAAATAAAAAAAAATATTACATATAGGGCGTATTAGGCCTATGGGGTTGGAAATAAATTGCTTCTGTGTGTTTAAAAGCTTGCTTGTCAGACGATCTTGCTTCATTCAGCACGTTGCTACTCAAAATAACACACTCCTACACAACGTGTAGAACGCAAAATGCCCCCCCCCCCCGGCAGCTATCTCGCCTCCTTCAGTACCTTGACTGGCTGCGCCGCCCCTGCAAAGATCTTAAGTGCTTTCAAGATCGCAGGTCACTTGTGCTTGAGTTTTTACCGTTTACGGTTATTGTTGTATCAAGAGCTCTATCGAATAGTTTTATTTCTAATTTTTGGCTGTTCAAACTTTCCGTAGGACCATTTACGAGCACTTCAAAGGGCCACAAATGAACCCGCACACTGCCACTTGAAAACCTAGGGTCTAGGCGACTTACCGTTGTGTGCAGCCTTGCTCAACTTGGGCTACCGTGGCAACAACCGCAGAGAGCACTATGCGGGCTGATCGTTCCCATCCTTCAATTGCAGGAGCACGAATCTCGGGGGCCCAAAACCAATACATGGAGGGCATCATCATCCCTCTCCCCACCAAAATGGCCCGATGGCCCTACCATTTCAGGGCTATCTACCAAGAGATTACACACAGATCATAGCTACGGCTATGAACCACTCAAAGGCAAATGCAGAGAGCGCTCTTAATCACCTAAGAGAAACTGTCACAGGGCCGGATCGAGGTATATGAGGGCGTACTCCCCCTATTTTCGGCAAAGCAATGAATTTTGTAACCAGAAGTTTACATCTCCAAGCCCATGAAAAAGGTAAGCTAAGCACTGCAGACGGTTACGCCCCCTTTTTCATATTCCTAGCTTGGGCCCTATGTTCATATTTGCCACCCCCACCCAGTGCAGTTCTCGGAATCCCCCACAACTCCCATCCGGACAACTCCCCAGGACAATTTACCGCGGATAATTCCCTCCGTACAATTCCCAAGCAGTTTAATTCCTAATTTTATGATGGGGGTTGGTTGAGGGGTAAATGTCATGGGTCAGGAATTGTCAGGGGGAAGCTGTCCGGTCAAGCCCCGATACTGTCCAAGAGCCCATCTTATAATGGTGGACTTAAACAACTAACTGTAAGATCAGTTGACGACTACCTAACTACACTCAATATGGATCTGTGCTATGGTAATGTCAACGGGAGTAACTAAAAGTCAGAACTTTGGCTCAGCTTGGAGTTCTTATCACTCCATTGATTATATATCACCTACATGTCGGCGTGAATTGGCAAGGTCCAAGCCTATTAATTGTCAGATTGTGAAGACGCAAATCGCTTGGAACAGAAAAGCTGTTGATCAAGTGCTCGAATGCCACGAAAGCACTGCTTGGCATGTATTTGACCATCCAGACATGCAGGTTTGGACAATTGCATGCTGTTAATGAGTACCTTAAATACTGTGTGGGGATTAACTACTAGAAATCGTTTCGAATCGGCCTACTAACACATAGCAACCCCTGGATCCCAAAGAAGTTTTATCTCTTGTACATGAGTAGAAGGCTGTGCTTTCTCAAGCGAGGATCAAGATCTTGTGAAACATCGTGAGATTTTAAGAAAGGAGGTGAAGAGAGATGTAAGAAAGAGTATGGAAAGAAATTAGAAGATGGCCTGGAGTGGGGTAATTCGAAGGCAGCCTGGCAAGCAGGGGTGGGATTTGATGTCTGGAAGTGGGGGAAATTCCGTCGGCGGGATACCAAACTGGGCCGAAGGCGTCACGGGAGCACTAAGCACTCCCTTGAAGGCGGCGTTGGGTTCAGGGGCACGCCATAGGGCCTTTGGTGGGGTCCAGGGACAACAAACCGGTGGGGTCCAGGGGGCAAGGCACCCGAAGCCTTGAAGTATTTACAAAATTGAAACGATGAGAATGAAGCAAATTTGGCTACCTTAAAACTTTAAACTCATCGGATGTGCACTGAGATCACAAGAATCACATTTGGACCATTTTCATCAGAATTTCAGTTCATTTTTGTAATGAAGGGGGCTTGGGGTTACAAGATAATGGAAGAGTTTGTACGAAGCTATGAAGCAAGCAAAATGTTCTACAGGAAGTAAAAACGACAGAATATTTCAAACAGGTGCGCGGAGGACGCTGAAGAAAACATAACTTATTTATTACATTTTATTTTAACCTATTGTTATTCTTTGCTTTTTATTGCAATATTATTTATCATATAAGAGATTCTTCTACTTTCCCCTGCCACCTATTCTTTCTTCTTTGCTTCATTTTTGTCGATGGTCAATGGGACAAGGGACCCCTCCAGTTTTTTATCACTGTGAAAAGTAAGATATAGTTTCGAAAATCAGGCCCGTAGCCAGACAAGGTGCTGAAGGGGGGCGAAAAAGCTTCTAGGGGGGCGAAAAATTTCTAGAGGGGCGAAACATACTAAAATGCATTACGACAATGCTAATTTTTGATCTTCTAGGGGGGGCGAAAAATTTTCCAAGGCCCCTGGTCCCCCCCCCCTTGGCTACGGGCCTGTCGAAAATACAGGTTGCAGTATAATTTTGTATGGACGATCAAAGTTTGAGGGTTATAGGTGTATAATACTTTTGTTACGGTAGTTCTTTAATAAGGAATATGTCCAAGGGCGTCCCCAGTAAAACTGCCAGGGAAACATTTTTCATAGGAGGTTGCATCTTCGTGAGCCTTGGCCGGATAAGCCTTTCAGTGGCGCCGGCCAAAGGTGCAAGGAGGGCTCGTGCCCCGGCCAATACCAGTCGATTTCAGAATTTTTTCTTTGAAAATTTTATGATCCCAAACTGCCAGAAGGCGTTTAAGCTATATATTTCTGTAGGGGGTAGGGTGAGGTGTGATTTCGACCGAGTGATGGATCTATTGCAATCATTTTCTATCATAGTTCTCAAACTATCAGAATTTACGTAAATCTTTAGCAAACTATCAAAATTTCTCACGCTCCGCGAGCTTCAAACCTTACCTCAATATTGTTCTTATATCAATATCTTCCGTTAGCAACTCCCAAAGCAGCACAGCAGAAAAAGATGAAAGGTGGTTACGAATTCTCAGGTAAAATACTGGCTTTGTGATTGGTATATAGGTTTGTTGGGGAATTGGAATAGAAAGTATCTCGATGCAGAGTCTGAATGCAGATTTTGTCATGGCAATCTTATTTGATGAAAATATCGGCTCGCTTCGGGCGCGTTCGCCACGGTTTGCACTCCATCTCATGACCACAATTAACAGATTAAGGTAATGATACATGCAACTATTCTGATCACAACATTTCCGAAAAACAGAGGTACATTTCCAACCTCTGTAGGGGCCTCGCGTCAATATGGGATCTTTCAGTCTAATTTGTAGCCTGATGTGGAAGGTTGAAAGTACGTATTTGCCTTTATACATTTTCCAAAAATGTTACAGAGCGCTTGGCGCACAGCCATAATCGGTATAGATGGTGATTGTTAATACACTTTCGACTTTTTTTTCATTTTCAGAAATTGCATTCTGGAATGCGCTTGTTAGCCCTTCACCCATTTTGCTATACCTATCAGGGAGGTCTAATATCACCTCCCTGCTGACGTATACTCTCCCTCCCATTCAGGGGCGTAGCCAGGTTTTTTGGGTGAGGACAAAGTTGACTAATCGTCCCCATTCTTGACCGCCGTCCTGGGGGTGGGGTATAAGGGGAATTCCCCCTCCTTCCTTTGAATTTTTTTTTCGCTGTCTCGAACGGCTTGGATGCAAAATGGTGCTATATTATGTTTTTTTTTTGTTTACTAGATCCCAGTGTTCTCCACAGAGGTTTCCAGTGTTGTAGATAGGTCATATACGTAAACGGCAGCTCTAGACCTACCGTCTGTTTCGCACATATTTATATATTGTAGGACGCCTTTGGCAGTAGCCTTAGGTAGCATTGACAACCAATACTTTTTCGGGATTTATTTATTTTGTTTCAAAATCAGGATTAAGGTTCAAAAAAGGTTAGGGTTCAGTCTCCAAGGCATGATCTGTTGAAAAAGGAGAAAAGATCTGGAACATTGTTTTTCCAGAAGCTATGACATCATTAATATCTAAGGTTTTGACTGACTTTTCGGAGGCCTAGGCTATTGCCAATGAGTCCTGCATAAAATGAATATGTCATCCGCAAAATTTTCGTGGGGGCACTCTGCCCCCTGCCCCTGCTGGCAACGCCACTGAATGTATCCAAAGCAATATTCCATCCTACAATAATTCACTTAATAAGTAAAACGTTGTTCATAAAATTTCCCAACATTTCTGTAGGCTGCAAATAAAAGATATTTTCTGATAAAATAAATTAAATGATTGCCAAAGAAAGAGTTTTTTTTTCCGACCGAATATTTTCCCGACAGACTGCACTTTGAAAATTTCTGGGGGTGTAGCACCATAGGCGTAGGAGCCCAAGTTGATTTTGGAGGGGGGGGGGGCTGGAACGACTTGCCCGAAAAATATAACCTCAATTTTCCGCACGCTCCACGCACGTTTCGACATGTTAATGTACATATCATACAGGCATGCATCGGTTATCACACCACATGCCAATAACATACAAGAATTTGCCGTGTTACTAACTTCTTTATTGGTTTAATTTTTGCGGAAGTAGTTGAAAAAAAAAATTTTTTTGAAAAAAAAAATTGAAAAATTAGGTCTCCTTACATGCAATCTGGTGCCACATATGCTATTTTTGAAGTAAAGTTTGTGTTAAAACATTTACTTATTTTAGGTACTAAAAAAATAAATGGCATTACCCCCTCCTCTTTGAAAATTTTTGAAAAATTAGGAGTCCTTACATGCAATCTAGTGCCACATATGCTACCTTTGAAGTAAAATTTGTGTTAAAAAATTTAAGAAGTTTAACCATTAAAAAAGATACTGATGAATTAATACGGAATATAAAGGGGCTCAGGTGCAATTCAAATCAGAACTTTATATTAATTACCAAGGAAGTTTTGGAAATTATTAATGCCCTTTAGCTACATCGTTGCATTATTTTTTTTCAGTAGGCGCCCGAAAAATTCTCATCATTTTGCCCGAATTTTCATAAAAATTTTTGGTTGGGGGGGCGGCAGCCCCCGCCTCCTACGCCTATGTGTAGCACCCCCACACCCCGGTTATGACGCCCCGCCCAGACCATCGACAAAAATGAAACATGAAAGAACATTGCTTGGGAAAGAACGAGAATCTATTATGTAATGGATAATCATCATCGCCGCCGCCGCCGTCGTCGTCTTCCCCGCGCTTCCTTGTTTATTTTTTGTGCAATTATTTCTTGTTTCGTCTAACTTAGAAAAAATAGGCTTTGGGGACTACCCCGAGTAATTCTGGACTACCCCGAGTAATTCTGTTATGTTCTTTTGCCTTGTATGTCTCCTTTTATTGTTTATATATGTTCCATATTTCCAACTAGGCTACCTTTGTTGTTGAATGTGGTATCTTATACTCAGTGTGATAATCGATCACCACCCTTATTTGTAAAGTACCGGTATTTCAAGATTTGGATTCTTGTTTTATTCGTCAAACCATATAAAAATATACTTGCTCTGAAACCCATTTCAGTTTCAGTTTCAGTTTATTTCTTTCTCTTTTAAAGGACAAGAGACCCCTTCCGGGGTATAAGAGAATAATAACAATCAGTTCACATGCATGCTCTGATAAAACAAAGTAAGAACTTTGGAAAACTGGAATACAAAACAAAAGAATAAGAAGACAAAATATATGAAACATTACCAAAACACTGGATGTCACATATGTGAAAGACTTAATCAAATCAAGAGAAAACTGTTAAATTGATGCTACCCTGTGAACCCTAAATATAAGGCCAGCAATAAGGTAAGAATGCATTAATGAAAATGATTCATGATAAGAGATACAAACTTTGCCAACTTTGCGAGCTGGGTGCCATTTGTAACATTGAACAACTGTTGGAATTTCCAAACACTTGGCCTTGCAAAATAATACCGCTTAACATACAATACTCTTTGGGCTGAAAAAAATGGACACTTCATAACCAAGTGATATTCATTGCTATATCTCCAGAATTACAAAGTGAACACAAAACAGGATTAAAAGTATCTGTGTTACTTTCAACAGCAGTAGGAATTTTAGTATCCCCACATCTAAAGCGACAGAGGTTAACTCTATCAGAATATTTCAATTTCACAAGATAACGCTCAAAATTCTTGTTTAGTTTGATATTATTATATGTTACACATTTTTTATTTCTAGCCAGTTCACTGTGCCATTTCTGTAAGTTGATATCTTGAATTCTCTGGTTAATAAGTGGTATGATAGCCTTTTTGCTGTCGGCATTGAACCAAGCACCTGAAAAACCATTATTATCCAGGATGCTTTTCACCTTCAAAATCCATTTAGAATGAAATTCATTTGCCAAATGTAATTTATACAGCAGCTTAAACATCAGACATGACAATTTGGAACTCTTCCCTTCAGAAACTCGTATCCAAAAATTTAAGATTCTTTTTTCAACTATACAAGACAGGGGAGAAGTCCCAGTTTCTCCATAAACCATGCAACTGGGTGTGGATTTTTTAACCCTCAAAGAATTTTTCAGGAATTTCCGATAGAAAACCTCAATGTGATCTAGGTTGGAAAAACCCCAAATTTCGCAACCATACAACAAGATTGGAACAATTGTCTTATCAAAAAGATCACACTGAATATCAATAGGTAATGACAACTTTCTTGACTTTGCTAACAAAGCAAACATAGCCTTTCTAGCCTGGTCTACCTGTTTTTTTTTTTATTGCTTTGTTAAATGAACCATTATAATTGAAGGTTGTGCCCAAATAAATATAGTCATCAACAACTTGAAGCTTGTTATTGCCAAAGGTAAAAACATTGCTTTTTCTCAATTTACCTCTTGAGAAAATAACAACCTTAGTTTTAGCAGTATTTACAGACAAATGCCATAAATTACAGTAATCATAAACTGCATTCAATGCTAATTGCAAATCATTTGGAGAATCAGCCATGACAACAGTGTCATCAGCGTATAACAAAACATACATTTTCACAAAGTATTCAATGTCATCATCACTCAAAACTCTAGTAAATTCAGAGTTGATATAATTAAGGCCACCATATTTCCTACTGATAGAAAATTCAAAGTCATTTAGGTAAATAGCAAATAATAGAGGGGATAAATTCTCTCCCTGCCTAACACCTATATTACACTTGAATAGATTAGACAACTTTGAACCTTGTTTAACTCAAGATTTGGCATTCTCATAAATGTTGTATATCACTCGAATGACTGATGATGTTCCCATTAATATTATTTCAGCCTGCTGCCCTCGACTTGGTGGCTTCGGTTGCCAGGAACGATACATAGCCTCAGGGTACCTGGGAAAATGTCAAGACCTGTACGCGCGTAGCCAAGACTGAGATCCAGGCTAGGAACCAAGTTTGTACCTAATCGTAGATATGATGCACATGGATATAGATTTCAGCTGATGTGACACATGCCCTTTTACCTAGCCTAAACCTAATACCGCTTCGTAGTGTCGAACATTCAACGGCAGGCTTGAAACCAACTTTACGCGATCAGCGGTTTAATCCAGTATCTGCGGTGGTGATTCTACAGCGACCGACAGGATTCAGAATCAGCTTCGAGCTAAGCCAGAATTCGTGAAATTTAATAGTAAGGGAGTTAGGCGTAACGTAGGCTTGGGCTAGCCTACTTAGCGTACTGTAGTACTTTCCGCCGAATCAAGGCCTACTTGGCCTAGGCTTAAGTGTCCATCATCAGATGCCATGGATTGGATAGTCTTGCTGACCTATACTGAGGGTGGTAGGCCTAAGACAAGTTAGGCCATAGGCTAGCCAAGGCCTATGGCCTATCCTACCCCTACAGTATGTGTATGAATAGCATGAAACCCATTTTGGGATTCTTCAGAACTTAACCAAATTGTACATTGAGTCTCTTATATTCATGATCAGTTCAAAGACCAAGTCTTTCATACAGCATTGAAATAATCTCACAAATGTTATTAAGATATCGGTGAACACACATTTATATGTTTCACACTAGCCTAGGCCTAGGCTATTCAGTGGTACACATAGGCTACTGTGGTCCTCAGTCAGGCCCAACACACTATAGGCCTATGTAGGGCCACCGATTTCCCGTGAAAAAAAGAGTCAAATTCCGTTACAGCAATTTCAAATTCCGTGAAAATCCGTGCAAGCAATTTGCCAAATCCGTGACTTTCTGTTTTGCATTGATTAGTGTGTTAGGCCAGTGCAGCCTAACCAGACTAAAATCCATCCACCAGCCTAACGTCTAGGCCCCTACACATATACGTAATGGAGGAAAAAAAAAACCCAAACAACTTGACTTACGATTGTTTGAGTGTGGGTCCCTTCTTCTTCTTACATAGTAAAAGATCCGTATAAAATTATATCCAAATGATATGCAGGTACTAAATCCGATAATTATTCCACAATTGAAAGTGTAACTTGTCAGTGAGAACGTTATGATCGTTCGATCATGAACGTAACAACAGAGCAAAGCATGAAACTTGAGTAATGTGCGCAACAGTTTATTATGACGCACTCATGCATAGTATACCATACATACAGTACATGATACAGTATAAACAAGAATCAGCTACAGGCAACGGGATCGCGGGAAAACTTTGCAAGACTGAGCAACATTAGACCTACCGAAGGCTAGTAAATGCGCAACTCGCACCTGGTCCCACATACAGTAGGCATCGGAGGGGTGAATTTCAACAGTTTTCTATCAGATTGTAGTCTGCTAGAGCCATCCAGTGTTACATACAGATTTTTAAACTTTTTTTTTTCATTTTGCCCTCTTGATTGCAGACTTCTTTAGCATTCTGAGAGATTTTTGAAGTTCCGTGATTTTCCGTGAAAAAAGTAAACTTCCGCGATTCCGTGACAATTTCCGTGATCGCGGAAAATCGGTGGCCCTACCTATGCTCCATTAGCCTGTAGACTGCACTTTGCTCTGAATGCAGTTATTCGAAGCATATGGAGAGTAGGCCTTCGGCCTAGGCAATATTAAGTTACGTAGACGACATCCTGTGCGTAACATGATTGGCCCTAAGGAGTAAGGTACAGATGGAAATTTATTTTGAAATATGATTTCGCTCACTGAGCTAGTTGATTTGGACATAGGGCCTAGGCCTACATTTTTTCGGTGCATACCCATTTTTGGACAAATACTAGGCAAGCAGGGATGTGCTCAGAAATATGTGGGTGCCGGGCGCATTGACCACTCTCCTGGGGGAGGGGTCTAAGGGGAAGGGGTGCCCTCCTATGAGAAATATTTCTTCCTGCATGAGTGCCCTACTAGACTATAGCCAACAGGAGGTCACCCATTACTGTATTACGCATGAAGATTTATTGCACATGCAGTACTAGTTCAAAAACGAGGACTGCAGAAGTTGTGTCAACCATTTATACAGTATATCAATGGACTTTCCCTAATAGAAAATAACATGTGGGTGAGAGTTGCTACTAAGCAGTCTTATCATAAAAAGTCTGTCGTTGCAACATAGGCCTACTGTGGGCATGGCATTGCAAGCACAGCTGAGTGACCATTCTAAACTACAGTACTGCTACAGTAGGATTACGTACAGTACTCGTGAGCATAGGTTGCCCGGCCTGACTTAATAAAATGTTACCATGATATACCTCGCCATGGAATAATTAAGGGAAGAATTTTGAACCTTTTTTGGGAATTTAGTAGAATATTTGTCCCTTCCAGACTAGTAAAAATAGTGCTGGACTGGATTCAAGATTTGGAGAAGTTAAGATAACCATCAGAACTCATGAAAAATGATCTATAATTAGTGCAGTGATTTATCACTTTTTAAAATACATGCACACAGTCTAGCCTTCATGATAGAATATTTTTATTGCCATGCAAAAAAGACATTCAGGAATTTGCATCATACAGATTTGCATCCGATTTGTACCTGTTAGAATATTGCTTAAGCTAGTTTCCATTGACATTAAAAGTTTTGTTCACAGTGTAACTTTATGCATGCATGTTGGATAATAGAGATTGTGTGTTTTACATGCTGTGACTTTGTATACAATCACTCCCGTCAAGTTTGTATGCCCACCAGCAGCACCTTTTCCTGATTGGTCACGTTTGTTGTGAGTCTGTACCTCTAAGCCTTACTAACTCCAACATCTCAGTTTTTTTGCATGAGTACTGTAAAAAGACGGCAATTTCATGAAATGGCCAGATGTAGCCTGCATAGCTGGCGGTGTTCTGAATCCTACTATAGACATATGAGGCCAGGGGGGTACGGTGGCACTGTGCCCCTTCCCCCTCCCCCCACATTTTTGGAAAACCACAAAATTGGGGGAGAATCGGGGCTTGTGATAACCTGAGACCTCAAGTGAAAAGTGATGCAGGAAGCACAGTTATCAAGAGCAGTGGGTTTTGGGGACACATGGTCTTTTTTGTTTATACAGAAAACCTCAAGAACAACAGGACTCAACATTAAACTAGAGTGCTGGTGCAAGTGTCAGAAACTGCTTTGACTGCATCAGAAAATGGCCTAATTTCTGTAATATCATTCACAAGCGCAAGCAATCAGTACGTTGACGGTATGTACGCACAGTTGAAGGACATGCTCTACTAACGATACAGCAATGCAGTAAGAAATTTGGGCAATATGATATTTCGAGAAATCCATATATCTGAATGATTTTAGACCTTTTTCCTGTACATTCTCCTATATTTTCTTTTTTGCTGAAGAACTTTTTCTGGGCTCCTCTGGAGTGACATTTTCAGACCAGTTCTTTCTCCAAGATGGTGTTTTGAAGTGGCTTTTTCAGATGAGTAGTAGCATAGATTAGCCAAGTATTGCAATCCCATGGAAACACGAAGTTTCAGGTGGCTCAATATTAATTTCATTGCCCATAAGTGTACCACACTTAAAACACAATTTGATTTTATCTCTTTTTTTATCTGACTTTGCAGAAATACATGTTTTCACAGGGATGGATGAGGTCCATGTACCCAGAAGTCCCTGTAGTCATGCATCCTTTTCTGTGCTTTGCATGCATAGATAGTTGTTTTAAACATGATTAATTCGTTTCTCAAAATTTGTCATAGACCAGTTCTCAAATATCACCATTTTGCATATCTCTTGAGATGTATAGGGAGATGAGATATTTTACTTTGCCTAACATCAGAAATGTGAAGCTGCTTCTGAGTATTCAAGTGTTTGTGTGAGCAAAAAGTGTGTCGCGAACTCCTCCTGTGGCCTTTCTACTTTTAGGGTCAAGGTCAAAGATCCAAAGTAGGTCAACAGTCAAATTGGCCAAAATTTTGTGGAAAATTGTGTCACAAGCTCCTCCTAATCTTGTAAGTAAGATCAAGTTCAAAAGTGGGGTTGGTACCTGACCATGCAAAATTGTGCATGTGTTATTGATGGCGTCATGAGTCAAAGGATAAATAACCCAGTTGGTTTTAGCCCATATGTGCTTGTCAATGTTGGAAAATTTCATCTCCAAAGTGTGTAGAGAAGTTGATTGAGATGAATTTGCAACTTTGTGGATTGCCTCGTTTTTCTCACCATTTACCCTATTTTCGAACTCAAAACTGACCTGCTAGTAGTTCAGTAGTGTTCAAAAGGTTGTACAATTACAGTTTTACACCTAAAGACCACAAAATATATGCTCAGAAACATTAATAACCTCACTTTAATGTCTACAAGTATCTAGGCAGCTACAATTTTCATAATTTCTTAACTGTAACCCTGCCTTTGTAGGGGATGAGTTGACTTGTATCATCTGTTTATTGACTTAGTAAAAGTTCATTGTCTCCATTCAAAACTCTTCCATTCCAAAGATAATTGTCTTATACTGTACTCAAGTTCTATTATTCAGTTTTTAAAGTTGCAACTTCAACTGTTACTGCCCTTTTGATGACATTATGACATTTAGGGACACATCATTCTATGGTCACAAAATTGCACATTTGCCAAAGGTGGGGCTTTGCCCCTGGCCTTGCACCAGGATTGTAGGAGGGCCTGGGACCCACAATTTTAGGCTGGGACCCTCACATGAAAGTATGCATGGGTTTGCAGACACCTGAGGGAGAAAAAAAAAATGATTGCTCCCCCAATCTAAATGATGCAATATGGTCTAGATTCCATAATAGAACTTTTGCTGGTGGGGCTAGAAGCGGATGAGCAAACAGGTCTCTTCCCTGTGGAGCAGACAAAGTTTTTGTTCAACTCATTGCTACACAAAATCCTAACATTGGCAGGCATTCCAGAAATGTTTCATTTGCATCAGAAGACTGGGGGAAACTTTCTTTTATAGCCATAACATGCATGGCTTAATTGAAGCAATGATCTATTTATTGTGCAGGAAGCAAAGCCAAGAAGGTCAGTCTACACCCCTTTCTGGCATCGTTTGTGTTTCTTAAAAATAAATGGTCGTGAATTTGGTGGTAGGTTTTTATATTTTTCACCAGTCCACGATTTTTGATCGTAAGTTTTGAAATTCAAAGCTTACATTGCTATATGTTACTTAACTCAAAATTATTAATCAATGGTTGTAAATTCTAGGACCTGGTTGTTTTCTTTTATGATGGAAGAAGTGATTTGGACGTAAACTTCTGTTGGTAAGGTGTGAAAAGTGACCACTTCAACGTAAAATGCAAACTCTGCTTCCTGGTTCAGCACAACAATGTTTGTCTACATGTATATACAGTAGCTCACTACTGTAAAGCAGGGTTAGACTAGTGGGTGATAGTTTAAATAAAGCTTATGAATATTCTAGTACATCATTTTGAGGGCTAAATGACAAGAATCTTTGGCTATCACCAGTATGCTCCAAGGGGCAGTAGCCCCATGGGGAGGAAGCCAAAGAGAGCTTCACTTAGTCTACCATGAAGGCTAAAACATCTTTGCAAGCCTTCAGTCACTCTGCCTCAAAGGCTAGTCAACATGAAGATATACAGTCATGGTGTGTTTATTTTCAGGTTAAAATTTTTAAATTGTCTTTGTCTCTGTGACTGTATTTAAATACAAAGAGCTCAATCTTTGTCATACAGACCTTGTAAACTCTGAAGGGAAACATATCATTACATATACATAGTGCACTTGTCGGTTCCAGGCAAATATTTGTGAAGAATAATTCTTAATTGCCCCTGCATTCCATTACTTTACTGAGAATGGTAAAGTGGTTCATTGGTTGCTAGCACCACAACAGTAGAATCCCCCCCCCCCCCAAAGGAAATAATTTGATCATGTCCCTAGTAGGCCCAAGCCAAAGTTATTTTTTTTTATCTTGGCCTTCAATAAGGTCCTCATGACTGATGCATACCATACTTGTAAGTTAAATAAAAACCCCTCAAGACAAAATTATGTTGTTGGTAGCTACCCTGACCAGGTGGTATAAAATCTTGAAGCTCCCTTGCTTATTATAAAATTGTGCAGCTGGGGGGTGGGTAAGGAGATAAACTAGGGCAGGACCCCACTAGACCCAAGGTTCGCTGGACTGAAGATCACCTTGGACAGAAATCTACTTTGGGATAGAGGCAGGGTTAAGATTCTGGTTAGAAACAGAATAAGGATTGGGATTAGGCTCAGGATTATCCTTGGGTAGGATTAGGATTTGGGTAATGATAATGCTAAGGGTTAGGGTAAAGTTTGGAGCTACGATCATTGGTTTGGTGAACCTTCGATCTAGCAAACCTTAGGTCTAGTGAACCCTGCCCAACTGGGGTTCAGTGCAAGAAATAGTATAGACCAAGCCAGAAGAAGATGTGGTCAATTTCACAAAAGTGGATTTATTACATTCCTTCAAGTTTGTCTTCCTCTCAACTGTCATTTTAAAAGCTATTCTGTATAGGAAATTTGATATATTCCATGCAAGATGATGCATGTGAAATTATGTGCCAATATGTTTGGCTTCTGGCATGCCTTATGTTTCAAGAAAAATATAAGTATGGGGAGGGACAATACAACTCAAATATTTTGGTTTGAAAATATTGAAATTTTGTGTTCCAGTGTTAGCATAATTTCTTTTGAGTATGGCAAACTCAATTTCTGTGGGTTCACAGTAACTTCTTGAAAACAATAAAAGTATCTCAGTACATTCAAATTACACATAAAAATACTCTTTACAAAAATACAGTTAATACATACTGTACATAATTTTTTCAATTTTTTTTGCAACCATCCTCAAAACTGTGCTATTCCAGTACTCTACAGTTTGGCCTGCAGTTTTACTCATAAAATTCCTCATGCTAAACAAAATCCTGCATACGATATCTGCTAAATACTCAGTTCTTTGTTTCTTGAAAGGGAAAACTATGTTGTCAGTAACTTTCACAAACTAGACAAAAACTTGAGGGGGACTGCAGATTTTGAAGTCTTCAGTGACAGCGTCATGCATATTATGATGGGACTTACAATCAGAAGCGTGACTTCTTGGAAATTTACACGCAGTATACACGCCTCATGCATGAAGGGCTCTGGACTATTTATCCCTGTGTTTGAGTTTTTGTTTTAAGTTTAAGCAAACCTTGACAAAACAAAGCATGTTCAAAGCATATTACTACCAAACATTATTTTTGTTGATTTTTTGTTGTTCTATGCACTGAAAAATTGGTGGATAATGCCCTAACATGCTGAATGCTATTCAGGTAAAACCGTGAGGCTAGTTGGGATTCACAGGATTCATATAAATGCGGTTTCATTGTACTGTCATCTACACACAGTCAGTCTTCTTTCCAACCAGCCACAAAAGTGGCCAGGGCCATTGTAAGAAGCCGGTGACATATTTCGTGATCAAGGCTTGACATCACAGAGTTCAGCTTTACTCTTTGAGTTGTCAGTGAGTGGAACAGTCTGCCAGAGTAGATTGTTTAACTCCACTTTAGTTCACCGCTTCAAGGTTAACACTGACAAGTTCTTCGTGACTGTGGTAGATCTGGTCACACTGGGCACCACTGTGTTTTGGTCTGGTATTATTATAAGGATTTGGACTTCACTACTTCAGGGCTTCTCATGGGGTGCAGGGGCATAGCCAGGTATTTGTCAAGGGGGTGAAGCTCATGGGCATACTCTCAGTGCTCCCCACTACCATAGGTTGGCTTGATGTGCAAGAAACTTTGGCCCAAAATGCCTCCCAGATCACTGGAAATGGCACTTCCCAGGCCTGTTTACCTCATATACATAAACATTGAAAAGTACCAAAAATATGCTCAAGGTGGCTGCCCCCTTTGCCCCCCCCCCCCCTTGGCTTTGGGCCTGATGAGGTGTTAGTCCTTTAGCCCTCCTTTGCCCTTTAATCTTACTTTGTTATGTTGTTTTATGTTCAGTACAGTAAACTATTACCAACTTTAATAATCAAATTGAAACATCAGCTTCTGCATTTGCAGTTGCCTGGGGAGTTTCCTCACAAATTTCTAGCAACTTTCAGTGGTACGACAATTTACACATACTATCTACAGCCCTGAAGTTGGTAACCTCCCTGCTACTACCACATATGGAGTACCTGAGTTTACAAGTGCAGCCAGTATAGGTGCAGGAATAAAGCATGTCAGCTAAGCAGGCAATGAGTTGCTAGAGCCAAAATCAAGTGCAGCACTTTCTTTGTCACCTGTGTCCAAGGTTCCTTTAAGAAAGGGAATCTTGGAGAACTCTCATGATATATGTACTCTCAAACATATAGTAACTTTCTACCCATACAAACAGTGGCCAGGTAGCCAGACCATTTGCATTGGGGAGGGAGGGGGAAGGGCTCTTGGGAGGACTCCACCATTTCAATAGAGGTTTTATACACAGAATCAGTATATTTTGCACTCTTGAATTTTGCAGTGGGGGATCCTGGAGCTCTAGACTTTCAGGAGGCATGTGTCCCTTACCCTTCCGCTACCCCCTTACCCTCCCTCTTTCCCCCAGGCGCTGCCATTGTTCACAAAGCAGTGGAAGTATGTGTCTTGGTTATCTGTTGCTGTCTGCTGTCCAGAAAGCATCTCGTACTTCAGATATGATTAGTCTTCCCTCTTACCATGCCACAGATCATGTGATCCACATCTCCCTCAAGGAAACTTGAAACCCTTGGCATGTAAACATGTGACAATGAAACTGTGATTTCTTGGTTGCCATGGGAAACCTTGAGGGCGGAACATTCATAAATGTCAGAATTATTGTGGAACAAGATCTGCTGACAATGTATTTACAGTGTATCTCCAGGGCATGAATTTTATTGCTAGAGAAGTGCACACATGGTTTAGAGCCTAAAAACATAGAGATGTGGTACTTCATCCAGGGAGCTGCCAGCAGACTCCCTGCTTCATCTATGGTTCACTCATAATGTGACCTACATTATCAACACTTTTGGGCAAACCATGGTACGCATTTCACAAGATAAGGAACAGGCTATTGCATATGCTGTTATTAGTGTAAAATCAATGTTTAGACATGGCTGTGTCAACCATAGGATACAAGGTGCAACCAGTGGCATAGCCAGAAAAATTTGTGTGAGGGGGCTCATTGGGTGGGCTTTACCATTTCTTGGGGGAGGCTTCAAATATGGAGTTATTGTACATGTACTTTTATGTATTTTTATAACTCTAACACTTCCCTACTCCCCATTCCGTAACCTGTACAAAGATTGCATTGCTTGTAGCATTCATTGTCATTGATCCATGATGACAACTAAAGATAATTTATCCCTCCAGTGGAAAACATACATAGATACATTTGAGAATAAACTCCCTGGTATAATCTTTGTAATCACACTTTTGCCTTTCTTCATCATAAATTCAGAAGAGTTGTATAACTCTTTTAAGAATTGCGTTGATAAATTTAAGAGTTGCCATAACTGGGTACACAATCAGGCAGTACATAGTTCATTATAAAAGGGGATTCTAGAATGCTGTTAAGGGCCAAACTGTGCATGAGAATTGGCAGTCATTAGTCAGAACTGGAACTAAAATATTTATTTCTGGAAGGGAGTCAAATTTTCTGCTATTCATTCTGTATTTTCATGTACCATAAATGAAGAGGTAAATTTCCCTCCAAATACCCAAAGTGCTTGTGACGGAGCCTACCAGCTTCTCGACTTTTTCCACTCAGGGCCAGTTTTAGTTACTAATCAATTTTTTGGTTCCTTGTGTTAGCAAAAGGAACCTATGTAGTCAGCTTGGTGTGTGTGTCAGTGTGTGTGTCTGTGACACTTGCTTGGGTACGCTGTAACTCAACAAGGGAAAGTTGGACTAAACTGAAACTTGGTATATGGATCTGCCATAGTGAGAAGGTGTGCCCTAGTGTTTTTGGTGGAGGTCAAATGTCATGTGGGGTCACAGTGGGCATATCAATTCCTTTTTTAGTAGATTGTGACCGTGTAAAGGTGTAGAAAATACTGACAGAGGCAGAGAAAGAATGACTCATCGCCTCTGAACGTAGGATTACGCGACTCTGTGGGTAAAGCCGGTAGGACTGTTCATTTGTTGCAAAGGGGGTTTAATACTGAACGCATTACCAACACTTCAGTGTGCTTTATGTGCCATTTATTGCAAGTTGCAACTCAAATTCGGTGGCAGAACTACGGATTCAATATTAACAACATTAAGCGTATATTTTAGAATTATCCAGCATGCTTTTATCTAGAATACATAACAAAATGAACCATGCAAAGCTACACAGTAAATGATTTAAGCCGAGTTTCGCAGCTCTGTGTGGGAAAACACTTTAGTTTCTCAAACAATTCTGGTCATTTTCTGCTACAATTTCATGTAAGTACACCTCTTAATTTGAAAAATGCAGTTCCAGAAAAGTAGGAAGTAATTGTGTGTTTTTTGTAGGAAAAATATAAGTGCAGAGAACTAAGGTGTTTATGCAAGAAGCAAAAACACCCCTATTTTACATTGGAATGGTCTCAAGCAAGTGGGCAGTAACGCACCAACACTCGCTAGCTTTGACAGTGTCAGAGTGTAAGTCACAATTTTCACACCCCAAAGTCCGGTTGAAGACATGGACCAATGAGAAACATTTTTAGATTGATTGTCTCCCCCTTTCCAATCACGTTTGAACTAAAAAGAAAGATAGAATTAAAGGAGATACATGTAAGATTGAAAAGTGGATAAGCTTGAGGTCCGGGCACAAGGTTTTACAGTGTGTAATGTTAATAGGAGTTGCAAAGACTTTTTAAAGCGGAGGGTAGCTCCTCTTTAACCCCCACAAGTCCAGTAGAACAGAAGGTTTATTCGTATTAAAAGCTTGTTTGGTAGAAAGATAACACCGTACCATTTCTAAGGACGTTTGAACTAAATTGATCGGACTATGTTTAGAGGTTGTAATCTTGAGAGGAAAAGTGAGTCCTGCAATGTAGCAATAGGCGTGAAATGTTTGAATTTCAGAGTGGCATTCGTGCGGCATAAGGAATTGCGCAAGGAATTGATATGTCAAAGACCGAAAACCTTGTTAGCACAATATTTCAAGGTAGGAAGCTTGGATGGATTTCATATGTGGTATGTGGATGCAGTATGGTGAGAAGATGAATGCTGTTGCTTTTGGTGGAGGTCAAAGGTCGTCTGGGTTCACTGTGAGTCAAACACTGAAAACTTGTTAACACAATATCTCAAGGTAGGAAGCTTGGATAGATTTCATACATAGTATGTAGATGGGTTATGGTTGGGAAGATAAATGCTATTGTTTTTGGTGGAGGTCAAAGGTCATCTGGGGTCACCGAGGGTCAAACAGTGAAAACCTTGGTAACATGATATCTCAAGATAGAAAGCTTTGAATAGATTTCATACTTAGTATATAGATCCACCATGGTAAAAAGGTGTGACCTGTTGTTTTTGGTAGAGGTCAAAGTTCATCTGGTCACCAGGGGTCAAACACTGAAAACCTTGTTAACACAATATCTCAAGGTAGGAAGCTTGGATAGATTGCATATGTGGTATGTGGATGCATTATGGTGAGAAGGTGGATGCGATCGCTTTTGGTGGAGGTCAAAGGTCATCTGAGGTCACCAGCAGTCAACCACAGAAAACTTGTTGTAAACACAATATCGCAAGATAGGAAGCTTGGATAAATTTTATACTTAGTATGTGGATGGGTTATGGTGGGAAGATGAAAGCTGTTGTTTTTGGTGGAGGTCAATGGTCATCTGGGGTCACCGAGGGTCAAACACTGAAAACTTTGTTAACATGTTATCTCAAGGTAGAAAGCTTGGATAGATTTCATACTTAGTATAGATCCACCATAGTGAGGTGTCCTGTTTTTTGGTAGAGGTCAAAGGTCATCTGGGGTCACTTGGAGTCAATCACTGAAAACCTTGTTAACACAATATGTCAAGGAAGGAAGTGTGGATAGATTTCATATTTGTTATGTGGATGCATTATGGTGAGATTGATCCTATTGTTTTTGATGGAGATCAAAGGTCATCTGGGGTCACTAGGGGCCATTTGGAGGTTATCAGAGGTTATTTTGAGGTCAAGTTGTAGACTTGTAGGAAACTTGGTAGATGAAGTCAACATTCACTGCCAATAACTTTAAAGGTCATGTAGCAGTCACCAGAGTCACAGGCAAACTTGATATTAGCTAATATTTTGTTTGTATGCTCATGGCTCAGTGTCATTACATTCAGCAAGGAACCATAGCACCCATTGGGCTCTTGCTAACTGATTAACAATTAGTCCAACTTCATATTAGGAGTTATTTAAATCAACCTTTGTGCAGCAAGTGAGCATTATGATCTTACTCTTACAGCTGCCTGTACATCATGGAAGAGGGGAGTGAGTAGCCATCTTTGACTGCAATTGTTTCATGGGGTCTTGTCCAAGGAAAGGTTAACATTTAGAAGTTTTTGTAGTAATCTAGGACACTCAGATGGTGGTTGGTGCATCGTTTTTCAAATTTTGATTGAAGTTAATGTCCAACATTTAGGCTGAGCTGAGAACTGTGTAGGGTAAGGGTGGGTGGGTGGGAATGGTGAGGAGAGGCTGTATCCTGGTTGAACCACTGGCCCCCTTCTGGTTACAGGGCCACATGTGTTAAGTTATTTGACAGGCTTGCAAAGCAAAATCATCAAGATGCAATATATACCACTATTCCCTGCATTTGTTTTCTTCATGGTACAGTGAATAAACAATTGTTAGCATGCAAATACTGTGCTGTATCATTGTCGTAACCGCATACATATGCGTGATGACTTTATGAGATTCAAGAACTATCGTAATATTGCAGTTCATTGTGGTAGTTCTCAACCCAATCACTAAATGTTCACATTAAAGCTTTGGAAGCTCTCTCATGGAATATCAGAGTATGGTTTTATATTTGAGCATACAAAGTTCGCAACATCATTAGTTGATCTTTATCTAATGGTACATAAAATTTGAACTGTTACAAAATGTTCTTGTATTTCCTTAAACCTTTGTCGTAACTTGCAATATTGGTCATGTATATTATTTAGAATGTGATGGGGAAACAATCCAGGATATTTGTTATCAGAAGTTTACGTTTCAGAGACAACAATCCTGTGCTTAAATTTCCAAGTACGGAGTCCAAGGGCTGTCTAGGATTGCGCTGTATAAATGAAGCAAAGTTCAATACCATTGTAAACTAAACAATTTTTACACTGTATTTACATTAATGGGGGGCATCAAACAGTTTTTTCTAGAAATAAATCCATTGCCGTTGATTTTTTTCTGAAGGTTTAATATATTAATATTACTAAACAAAGCAGTTTGTTCAGTATGGATTAAAGTTTCATACCAAGGAAGTACAGACTAGTCAGTTTTCATAGATTAGAATGTGACTTTAATCTCAGACTTCTCCATCATTTTAAGAAAAACATAAGAAACAATAATGCCTTAGATTTGTGAGACTGTGTCACAGAGTAACAAAGTGATGGAAACCTCTTAATATGTGTATCCAGGGAAATTTCGGTATTCAGAGGAAAATTTTGGCAATTGAGGAGAAATTTAGCTTTTTGGTATACTAAAATTTAGTAAGAGAATGTGCACAACTTACTTTCTTCCTGGGAAATAAACACATTTACAGCCCTGATACATAAACAATCAGTTTCATGGTGTATGAAGTTGTAATTTGTTAGATTTACTGTACTGGCTACTCCTACCTCAAGGATAAATGCATCATTTGTCCACATCAGAGTCATATTGCCTATCTTTGTGCCTTGAAACCAGTGGTGTAACTACGGGTGGTATAAGGGGGCACATGCCCCCCTCACGACAAAGTCGTGCCACCCCAGGTGCCCCCTGTGGAAAATTTTGGAATGTACAGTTATATATATTAGTCCTATAGAGAGGGAGAGAATTCAGTAATTGTGCCCCACCAAGAAAGGTTTGTTACCCCCCAGTGCCCCCATGCTCAAAAAATTATCCTGGCTACGCCACTGCTTGACACACCTATTGTCTCAATATGTGACCTATATAATTGAAATTGTGTGAAACTGACATGCATGAACAAAATATTTACAAGGTGATAAACCATTGCTTAAAAATGACAGTCCAAAGGATGCAATCGACAAAATAGCCCACTGATGCACGTAACAGACAAAGTGACTGATGTTTACCCACATATTTGTGTATGTTGCGTGAGACGACTACCATCAACAGTACTGTAGGTGGTACTGTAAATGATACACACATGGTATAACCGTCCTAGGGTTCATACAGTTTGTCTCACAAAGTAAAGCTGACTCATGCCCACTCTTTCAAAATCTGACATACCTACCACCCTCCCCCACTTCACATGGTATTCAGTTTCTAGCAAACTTTAACTTACCTCAACATGTATTTTTATATGAGATGAATGTAAGAATAAATTTAATATTTTGCTTTTTTCCTTAGGTATGGGAATGGCGATCTGGGTACAGTTTAATTCTACCATTTTATTTGTAGTATTTTGGTGAAGTTTTGTTGGAGATCTCAGAAAATGCCCTTTCACACTCGGTGCAATGGGATGCAATGTGATAGAGTGTGATAAAAGAAAAAATGGTTGAAAACAATGTTTTTACTTATAGTGAATCTTCACACTAGGTGTGATATGATGCAGTACAACCCGACAACGCGACAGAATGAAATAAAATTGAGTAGAAATAATTTCACCTTTCCCTACTTGTTGCTAAGAGATGTTACATTTTGTGTGACCAATCATGAGACAGAAGTGCCATTTTGATAGATCACTTGACTACTTCGCCATTGGAATATCGCTCAGAGATGAAGAAAAGGTTGCCTGCTGTAGTTTAAACGGCCTGGTGACATTTTATTGTCATTTTGCATCACCTCATATTGTATTGCATAAATTGTGGAATGTGCTTTAGAGGTGATGAGAATACCTACAAGGAATGGAGAGATGATGCCTTTTTGGTTGACTGGTGAAGGGGGTGAGGTGCCTGGGGGCTGGGGGTACACATTACACAGGTGGATAGGGTCAATGCAGCATGCATCCCTGTTGATCTGTTCTTCCTCTTGATGATCTTTTTTGCTATTTTGAAAGCATTCGATCATAGCTTATGGAAATAAACAGGCTAGAATTACATTAAACACTGTAATGTTCAAATGAAATGCTCCTTCACTTTGATATTAAAAGTTTGTCACAGGTGTGCAATATTTTTAATAATTTATTCTGTACTCCAAGTCTACTTTGCTGCTAATCTTACTACGAGCAGAAGCACTATTCAATTAGCAACACCGTAGACTGAAGAACTAGGTTACATAGTGACCTCTTTGTGAATTGTCTTCTTAATTATGTTGTCAACCGCATGTCATTGTTACCTATTAAGCAGTCTTTGTTCAAACAGCCAAGAATATATATTTACTTTATAAATTACCCCCATGTTAGAACAAATTCACCATGGCCACTGTCTTTGAACCAGAGGTTAGTCAAATAATGACATAACATAAGACATTCTGAATGCTGCATGCCAATCAGTGGATTAAATAAACAGACAAGTTCATTATTATTCCTTATGAGGGTACAAGAAATGAAGTGGTTTAATTCTGTGGTATGTAAGATGATGGCTATTATGCAGTATTTTCCTGGAGGAAGGGGTGGGGAATGGGGCTAAGGAGTGGGGGAGGAGATTCTTTTATGAGAGATGTTATAAAAGCTCATACTACTATGAACTGTACTGTAAATGTGTCAGTAAACTTACACAAGTATCTGACCAGTACACAACTCAGCTGTCTGCATTATGTTGGTGTAATTTGCAATGATAAATGCATATTTCCACAGGGGGCACACTTTCTGTTCTGTGACATGATATGCATGAGGTCTGTGGGGGCCTTAATTAATGTGGAATTTTCTGCAACTCTTTTAGGAACTAACAGGAAGTGGTCCCCTGAGCCAAATCCATTGAGTAACACTTGTTAAGATTATCATGGTGCAAGCTGTGTACTGGTTTATATAATAAGCCGCACAGTTAAAGTTAGGACTTTTTTGAACTGAATATGGTAAAGAACTAAGACAAGCTAAAATGTCAGTCTGTCAAAGAATAACTCTTTGCATGCTTCGGAAAACTTTTGTGGTCATTTCAAAAATACTAAATAATTTCTAGAGCAAAATTTTAAAAATGAGAAATATTGTAATTTGGAGCAGAATTTTTTAAAAATAATTTTAATTGTGAGATAGTTAAATTTTATTATTATAAACCAAATGTGGTTTTATGCAAAATGAATTTTGTATGAAGTCATAGGTTATGATATATGAGACTGTACAAATCCCCTCCTCCCCTCCGCCATGGAAAATTTCCACCCAGCACAATTTTCGCCTGGCCAGTTCTTAACCATAACAGTCACCCCTCAAACAACCTCCCCTACCAGAAAATTTGGAATTGTTCTGGGTGGGAACTTTCCAGGTCAACATTGCCCTGTGGCAGTTGTCTAGGGTAAATTGCCTTGGTTGGAACTGTCCAGGAACCTGTCCTTTCAGAGTAGCAATTCCCTGGGCCACAAGGCATCAGTATTCACTGCAACATTGTCATGTCATTGTTCAAGCCCACTACCAAATCAAGAATTAGGATAACTTGTGGTTTTCAGTAGGGTTGCCATACTGGCATTTTAAATGCCAAAAGCATTGAATTTGGCATTTTTTCGATGGTGTTGGCATGCAGAATTTGAAAAAATGCCAAACATTTTTGCATTTTTTTTTTTTTTTGCTTTTTTTACATTTGACTATCAAGTTTCCTAAACTGTGCATGTTTCTCTAGAATTTCTGTAGTAAACTGTGGCAAAATGCATAATTTGTTTCCCAAAATTCACACTAAGAGCATAACTGGATGTATTAACTTGGTTGGTGTTCGTAAAAAAGCAGGGCTACTTTACTACATATTGATGATTTTAACGCAGTTGGAGTGTTAATGGAAATTAATTTTTGTTTGGCATTTTTTTGACCATATTAAACACCAAATTTGGCCGGTTTCCTGACAGAAAACCTGGAAACCTTGGTTTTCAACAACTTTTCAAATGGATTCTTAATGCCATTTTATCTAAATGGGAGAATGACCAGCTCAGAATTTGAAAAATTCAACTAAGTTCAATAAACTTTGTGGTTGTCATTCCAGATTTGATAGTGTGTCATTTGATTTCACGCTGTGAAGGGAAATGCAAATGCTAGTTAAGGCCCAGTGAAAACTGTCCTAGATGTAAGAACAGCTGATTTTAAAGCATCTAAAAACAGCTAAAACCAACACGCTGCCATTGCCTGGCCTTCAATAGGTGCAAAATGTGTCAGGGTTGAGTTGTGATAATATTTTTATATTACTTTTATTTACTTGTTGATGCTGTTTTAAATACTGTGGGGGGAAAAGGCCAAACTTGAAACTGTCAACTTCCAGTTGAGGTTGTCAAAAGATTGCTCTACCAATTATTGCAGCACATGCAAGGGGGGGGGGGAGGGGACAGTGGAAGGAGATAAAAGTGGTATTGATGCTAAAGGTCACTCATTAAATGTTAAGATGTATTAGATGGCACTCATAGTTTCTTTTTAAAAAGTTGGGTGTCATATTCACATGCCTTTCAATCAAATGATGATAATGCCAGGTGCCGGGAAATGTTCAATAGGATTAATGTCATGAGGAGTTCCTGGTTGTCTGATTCACGACTTCTACCCACAGAAGGACACTTTTGTAGTGCAATTGTCGTGCTGTTGGGCAGTAGTTCTCTGGAAAAATGGTTTAATGTTAGGAATATATTGTGATCCAAGGGGTGGGAACAGTGGCCTATCCAGAAAATTTTGAAGGAGCCTCGGGGGTGAGTGGAGGAGATGCTTAACCAATACATGGGGGGCTTCAAATATGGAATCAGCTGATGTTTTTCAGTCCTGAATTTTGCAGTGATGGGATCCTGGGGGATGCCAGACTTTGGAGGAGGGGGAGTTTAGCCTGAAGGCCCCCTTCTTAGCTATGTCATTGGGTGGAGAACTGAGGATCATGTATAGGTGATCCAGGGATCTAGAATTGATTGATCAATACCCATTTGCCAAATGTGCTAAACACCATAAACCAAAAAGAGAAGGCTGGTGATCTTCCTGATAGTGTTCGAGTCCCATGATCCATTAATCTTGATAGGTTCTTGATACTAGCCTTGTACTTCTTATTCCTGACTAAACAAATACTGTTGTCCCCTACAACATTAGCTCCCTTAGCTTTCCCACTTAGTGAAGTTTTTTTTTTTTCCTTCTGAGGTATCCTCCGTATTATGAGGACAGGTGGGCATATGCTGAAATTCACCCTTCAGAATAATCAACATCACCCCTCTCTTACCTCCTCTCTATAACTGCAACCCTTACTTACCCGTAACAAGATCCTGGCAAGTCTTGATCACACAGTGGAGGAGGCCGGCCTCCGAAAGAGGGTGGCCTTCTCTCTCTTCTGCTTTCCAAGTCAGAAGCTTCGAATAATTTATTTAATGCCTGTACAATGCAAGTTCAACAGTATCATTGTTTAAGGACAGTACTGAAGCCAATGATGTGGAAAAGGGGTTTCACATATGACTCTAACCCCCTTCCACCCCCTAGCAGTGAGCACAGGCCTGAATAATCTACAGGAAGATGTAAAGGACCTTCCAACTCCATGCTAAAATTTTGTACTAGGTCTATAACTCACAGACCATTGAAATTAGGGCTCTTCCTATAAGTGCCACATGGCAGCCTCCAATGTTTGAAAATGCTATCTCTTTAACACCCTCGTAATTTTTAACCAGGGGTTTTATCAAGGTTGTGTTGAAGTAACCTCCCATAGCCTGATTAGAGTGGGAAAGAGGATACTGATCATGTCATAAAGCTCATTTGTATTTTAAACATCAACAATTGCTGCTACCAGCTTGCTTCACGTTAACAGACACCGACAGTAAAATATAGTCGAGTCATACTTGATTCATAGGATACAGCAACAGTGTGTCGAACCTGAAATATACATAGTGAAGTAGAGTTTCCAAACCGAAAGTGGTTTAGCTGTCAGTTTGGCAAAGATTGTAATTCAATTTCATGAGAGCAGTTGCAAAACCAGAATATCTAAATTTCTGTGGAACTTTGGTAAGGTGTTTTTTTTTTCTTTCTTTTGTTTTGTTATTTTTTTCAAATGAGGCTGTAGTATTTTACTTTCTGTAGGAAGGGAATATTTCTAGAACTTAAGCTGAGTCTTAGATTTGTTGGTGTTAATGTTAGGCAAGTAAAACCTGGCCAGGGGGTTTTCCCCTCTTCTTAGCTACAGTCTAATTGTTTTGAGACAATTTTATTTTCGTTTTTCTTACTTGTTGCAATAATATTCATAGTGTAGCAAGAAAAGTTTTGGACAGCTAAGTCAGACAGTGACAGTGCTTTCTTTGAATATTGAATGACTACATTCGTATAGTCTATTTCGCTCCTCCTTACCTCCTATTTACATAGGTGTACCGTTATTGTCTGCAGTAACTGTCTGGCAAAGACTAATAGCACGGTAGGATCCCCTACCAATTGACAGTGCCATAGCACGTAACTCTCCCTTCTTCATTTTTGCCTTTACTGTGTTAGCAAAATTGTGGAAGTGTTAGGTGCTATTATTTTTAAAAAGGTGCTAACACAGTTGAGGCAAAAATGGAGAAGGGAGAGTTACTTTTTAGGGCCCTATCTATTGGTAAGGGATCCTATTAGTTTTTGCCAGATGGATATTGCAGGCAATAATGGTATACATGTAAATTAGAGGTAAGCATCAGAGCTCATAGACTCACAAACCACGGAGTTTGGGGGAAACTACATAGGATGTTCAAATATGATACATAGTTTTTCTTATACTGTCGTTTCAGTTAATTTATACGAAGATATGTCAACATCATGTTTTTTCCACAATTCAGTATATCAGTTGCTTGCCTCATGAAAATAGCAAATTGTATCATAAACCTACATTAATTACAGTACACATTTTCCTCAACATGATCCATTTCCAGTTTTCCATGTGTTATGTAGCACGAGTGAATTTTGTATTTAACTTCCTTTGGATAAGTTCATCAGAAGATGTAGGGTACAGTATATGTTGAGAAGTATAAAGGTGGGATTCGATAGCATAGGGAGAAACACGTATCTAGGATGACCATTTCCAAATTCCCAAAAAGGGAGGACATGATCCTCTTTAGCCATCCATGTCAGTTCACTGCTAAACTTCAGCGTTGTGTACATACATATTGAGATCTATATGCCAACCAGGCTACACATGGTGCGCTTTGATTATGCTAATCCAACTGACGGCGCATGCAGGATTATAACATGGTTGTTTGAGAATGGGACTGATGAGTAACGCTTATATTTTGAGATATACTGTATCCAGCTTTTTTTTCCCGGCTTTTTTTTTTTTGTTTCACGTGACATTTGTGAGAGTTTTATTGTGACCTGGCAGAACTTCTAAAAGGAGGACAAATCAATGTCTTGCTTCAAGTAATGCTGGACAGAGGATAGGCTGCCCAAAAGCCAGACATTTGGCCACCTTACATATATCTGTGTAGTTACGGTACCATTTTCTGAATGGTTATACCAATATATGGTTTGCTCGCATAAAGAAAAAAAATTGAAAGCAATTATAAATGAACTTTGTGTGTGTAGAAGTGGAAAAATGTGCCATAGGCTCTCTGTCAATGCTAGTCATGAGTAAGGTGGTTCAGTTGCATGTCTACAAGGGCACTGACTTCAGCATTCAGTTCAGGGCACAATCCCTCCTCAGTAAATTTCAAATCTTCTGGTACTTCAGGGAATACACTGATATTCTAGTAGCCTTTGGCTCTATTTTATGAAAGGCCATAAATTTGGTACTATCATGGGAGAATACTTATTACATATGAATGGGCGTTGGTATACAGGCAGACCCCAGGTTACAAACATTTTTTTCTTGTAGTGGCTGCAGGAATTGATGTGGAGGCCAGCAGTATACATGTTTTGAACCCAACAGAGCTGAAAACATAACTGTATGGCAGTGAGTCCTGCTATAGGGCTCATTTGGTGACCAAGTTAGAACTCGATCCTATCCAATTCTTTAATACTTATTGGGAATGTTTTAAATGTTGATTAGGCGTTAAATTTAGTTGGTATTATGCAGGGGAAGGGAGAAGGTACTAGGAATGTGCTCTACCATCAGGGCCGTAGCTAGGGTCATATGTTTGGGGGGGGGTGTGAAGGTCCCAAATTCCGACTGGATAGATATATTTTCCAACTGAATGGTGGCGCGTAAATTGCACCATTTTTTTATGCGCCCTGCGTTTACATACGGCAGTGAGGATCCTTCCTTTGTCACTACATAAAGGTGCCGTCGTGGGGGAGGGGTTGACCCCTCCCCTTTGAGAAATTTTTGTTAATTTAAGGTTGCTTAGATGCAAAATGGAGCTATCTTTGGGATACTTTTGGAGCTGATCATATATGGCTAGAAAATGTCCATAATTAAATGAATTCTAATTTTTCCGACTGGTTTGATTCTTTTTCCAAATGAGTGGCGGCCCGTAAATTGCATTTTCGTTTTTATGGGCGTTACTTTTGTATGATACAGCAGTGGTGATCCTTCCTTTGTCACTTCATAAAGGTGCCGTCGTGGGGGTTAGGCCTAAGGGGAGGGGGTCCCTCCCCTTTGAGGAATTTTTGTTAAGGTAAGTTTGATTAGATGCAAAATGGTGCTATCTTGGGATACTTTTGGAACTGATCATAAACGGCTGGAAAATGTCCATAAGTTAGTGAATACTAAGATTTGGTGAAAGTAGAAAGTATGTTGTCTAAGAGAAGAATACGTTATCAACAAACCTCCTGAATCCCCCCCCCCCCACACCTTTTGACTACTTTAATGCCTTCTATTCTTGAACCAATTGGTTGGAAACTGGGACGTTAAACCTCATCTAACTAACTAACTCTATTCTGGCATCTATTGCTGGCATATACCTGTGTATGGCCTCCTGGAAGCTCTGGATCAATAATATAAAATGGGGCAATTACTGGCATCTAAATAATAATATAGAGTATGACGCCAAGCACTTTACATCTATCGTATTTTTACCAATTTTGAACGAAAATCGAGACGAACAATGGGGAGTGGGCGGGAGGTAGAGTATAGGTGCAGAAAAATGATACTAGACCTCCCAGACAGGTATAGCAAAAAGGGTTTAGGACTAACAAGCGCGTTTTCAGAATGTACACATAGTTTATGCTATAAAAGTTCACTGGTACGTTGTGCTTATCATGTTCATAAGTGATACAACGTGGATTGTGAGGATTGCGCGCGAAACGCGCCGAAATTTGGGGGTATACTTCAATGCCAAAATGAAAAACCTGCACGCAGGCTCAGCCAGGGGTGGTGCTTTGATTTGCCGACATGTGGGGGAAGCGCCCTGTCTGGGGGCCATCTACTCTAAGTCCCGACAGATGCAATGGGTTGCCGAACTCAAACTATAAGGCGCGCGAAGCGCGCCGAAAAATTTGGGGTTAGGCCTATATTGAATTTTTATTAAGGAAAGTTGAAAAAGTTTGGGCTTTTATTGAAGAATCTGGACAAAACCAAGAAATTTGTTCGGGTGACTGCATGGTCGTCGTCGGGGATAACATTCTTTATCTTACCCATTAAGGATCTCCTACGAAACTGAAAGATCTTTTTCTAACAAAATAGGCCTATGTTTGCCACGATGGCGAGGCTGAAGAAAGAATCTTCTAAAAGTTAGGAAAAAGAGAAAAGAACTTCGAGATGATGCATGCATTTTCGTGTTTCTCTAGAATCACGCCTACACGGAAGACCAACATTTGTGGAAACGTTGAAATCCAATATGTTTGAAACGGGGACATTACCACTAGATAGAACTAGAGATGAAAGCGCGCGTAGCGCGTCAAAATTTTTTGAAGTTATAGAAAAAAATCGTTACAGAACTTACTGGCTACGGGTCTGATAAATAGACGTTTGGAATATTTTCTGAGTATATCTATGTCTTCACCAATATTAGTCTATAAAAAAATTGGGGAGGGGGGGGGCTAAAGCGCCCTAGCTCCCATAGAACCGTGTCTGGTATAATTACCTTAATAATGTTCATGAGATTGATTGTAAATCGTGACGCATGCGCGCGAAGCGCGCCCAAATTTTCATTAAATAAGATTTTCATAATAAAACCTGCATTCAGAATCTCCATCAAAATACGTTCAATTGCCCAACAAACCAACATGCCACTCAAAAAGCCAGTCTTTTACCTGGTAATTTGTAAACAGCTTTCAACTTCTGCTGTTGTGCTTCTCCGAAAGTTGCTATCGGAAGATATTGATAATAAGAAAAACACTGAGGTCAGGTTTAAAGAGCGCGGAGCGCGCGAAAATTTTGAGAGTTTGAGAAGAATTTGCGAAAAAGGACAGCTTTGATTTGATTTTACGTGAGGAAAATAACGTTTGGTATTATTCTCACTCGGTCTAGTTGGAAAATATATACAAAGTTGACATAGGCTCAGTCGGAAAAATGTGCTAGACTGAGATATCAGAAATTCCAACTGGCATTTCAGATTTTCCGACTATCGTCGCTCTGACGAACTTTGGGGGGTGAGACACCCCCCACACCCCCCCGGTCGCGACGGCCCTGTCTACCATGTGTGTGCCACTTGAACGGTCACACCAAAGGGGTGGGCATTACAACCAGTGACACAGTGTGTGATTATATACCAGTGGTCCTTCATAGATAATAAGTTGATTGACAGGACTGCAGTTTTGCAGTGTTGTAGTGAAGGTCACAGTTCCAGAGGTGTAGGCTAAGCCATCTGATGCCAAGACCACATCTTCCATGGCCAAGATTGAGGCTAGCTAATCCTGCATATGTACTAAAATGGTTAACAATTTAATTGATCTAAGCCTATCCATTTCAGCATGTGTTATAGGCAGAATATATAAACAATTAGATTCAACATTATAGGGAGTTTGTTCTAAGGAATCCATCCTGCATGTCAAATACTCCCCAACTGGAAAAATGCTGCCCATAGACTGCCATGATTCAGTGCTGGTAGCTTTTAGATCACCAATCGAAAGTCACTCGTTAAGAACTTAAGCCTGTGTGTTACATTGTAACTGCTACCCAAACAGTAGCAAAAGAAAGTAGTCGAAAAATTCACTTCACATGGTCAGATTTCCTATGATCTACTCCAAGAGCTTGTCAAATTTCCTTAGGCAGTAAAAGTTTAGACAGTAGTCTGACAAAAGGGTAGCTTCACAAATGTCAACCAATTTTATTTTGACAAATCTAGGCTCAAAGCGTACTTATTTGTGCTTTTTCTTTAAATATGGGCTGTTGAACATGACACATGATGGTGGCATTATATTGATAGCATTATTAGTATTATTACGGTATTTTACGCAAGAACCATGAAAAACATTGGCAATCCATTGTTCACATTTATATTCCTGCGTCTTTTCCTGTAGTGGTGTTAAATCAACTGGTATGGATGGTCAGCATGGCGAGGGTGAAGAGGTATAGTATAAACTCAACACTACCATGCATTTATCCTGTATTAACCAATGTACAAATTTCTCATTCCTGGGTGTATGTTAAAAGTACTTTGTGGTTTCCATGGCAATATTATTTATACACATCATTTTCATTATTCTGGTTGTCATGTAATACATTTTCATGGAAGAACGTGCCTCCTCTGGCCGGGCAAACTCACTATCAGCTCTGACCTCAGCTCAGTGCCTCAGTGGCATAGCTGCAAGTGGGACTTGGATTACTGGTGCCCTTCACCCACTTGAACAAGTCAAATTGCCCCCCCCCCCCCCCATCCCTCAAGCACTTTTACTAGAAAACTTATGACTGACAAAGTATATACATTGCTTTTATATTTGTAGCATCCTTGTAGAATGGTAGAGCCTTCCCCCATATAAAGATTTTCTGGCTATGCCATTGTCACAGCTTATCCTTCAAATAAACTTCTGAAAAGTATAACATGAAACTTGGATAAAACAGCATATACTGTACTTAACTGTCTTGACAATGCAACATTAACTTCTTTTGTGCATAAAATTATGTTTTTTCTCCTAAGAGAAAGTGAAGTATACAAAAGGATACATTACAAGTTAGTGAAGTTATTTTAATCTTAAAGGCCAAATTTTAACTACTGTCATCGGATTTGAAACCTTTATGTAACTTATGAATGACAAAGTATATATAAATATATTGCTTTCACATTTGCAGCTCACTCTTGTAGAATGGTGGAGCCCTCTCCCCATATAAAAAATTTCTGGCTATGACACTGCCTCAGCTTATCCTTCACATAAACTTCTGAAATGCATAATGCAAAGCTTGGGTAAAACAGTGTATACTGTACTTAACTGTATGACATGCTACATTAACCTCTCTTATGCATAAAAAAATTGTTTTTCTCATAACCAACAACACAGTATACAAAAGTATACATTACAAGACAGCTAGGTGCTGAAGGCCAAATTTTGACTTCTGTCATGGGGATGGAAACCTTGATATTATCCACATAAAAGCTAAAGCATATTATTAACCTGTCTTCAATATGGCTTCCGAGATGGCTAACTGTTGGTTGAATTAAAGGAGAAGTCCATACCTGCTATTTAAATGTGTAACCTTCATTCACCTGTTATTTTGCTAATGGAAGTTTTGAGGGCTAAGAAGGATGCCCTCCGCCAGAGGGTGCCCTCTTCTGCTGTGCTGTCATCATGCCAGCTATAGCCTTATAATGGGTCATGATTAGCATTTCATATAAAGAAAGGTATTTGAATCAGGGCTTCTAGATGCCCAACTCTTTTCCTCTCTATTATTTCCTATTTACATTATGTAAACCTTAACTTGCTTGCAATGACCATTTGGCATAATTGGTTACTACAGGGATGGCGCCCTCCCACTACTAGAGGGCGACGTGGTAGAACCAGTCGCTTTCTCCATCTTGCCACTTAAAGCAAGACATGTTTGCTACTGTCTGGAAATTTAGAGACGTGGCTTGTAAATTCCCAAACGAAGTACTTCTGGGGAATATATTCTTGTCTCCTTAATGGGTTCACTCTGAATTAACTTATTGACGATGTAGATGGGATTGCAATGCCATAGGTGGTATCTAGGGCACAAACTTTGTTGCACCTAGTAGGTACAGTACATAAGCAGAAGACAACTTTGTAATAGAGCTCTCAATTATTCTTGGTGGAAACTTCTGGTTGCACCAGGTCCATTAATTTTGGGTTACTTTCTCTACAGCCATCCTTTCCTACAAGGCTTGTTGCCAACCAAGGTGCTAAGGGGAGGGGGGAGGTCGGGGGGTGAATATTTTCTTAGGGATGTGAGATGCACTAAAATGCATCAAGGCAATGGCAGTTTTTTTATTTTCCGGGGGGACTTGTCTTGAGGGCTCCCCCAAGGCCCCCTGGGCTATGGACTTATTTCCTATAGCTCTTTTGAAATATAATTTGGGGAAGGGAAATCAAAAGCGGGTGTTGTCCCATTGTTTATTAAAGCAGTTACAGACATGAACTGGCAATTGTCCCCCTCCCTGTCCCCCACCAACTTCTTAAATTTTAGGAAGATACTGACAAGCCCAGCCCCTTCACCCCCACTAGTTACCTGATTATTGTAATTATTGAACCAAAGAACTTGCATCGGTATTACAATTTATAACCTAAACAGTCACATTTCACCTCTTTTGTCATTTTGTAAATTTCACAAACAACACGTCTTCAAATTTACAGTGTGTACTGTAAAACTGACATGGTCACATTCCCTCATCAGTTTACAAACAGTGTATGTTGAGGTGTGTGTTTTTACAAACAAGCCAGTTAGAGACAGCACCAGAAGAACCTTATATCAAGAACAGAGTTGCTGCCATGTAAATGTATGTGATGCACACAGGTAAGTAGTCAAGGTGGCCTGGGTGGGTGCTGTTCTGCCCCTCAGATATTACCCCCATCCCCCAGAAAATTTTTGAGAACCAAAGTTACTATTGCCTTTACATACGTAGCTCAAATCCTGAAAAATGTCACCCCATGCAGATCTTCCTCCACTCCCTGAAGCTGTCTTACTCCCCTCCCCTTCTCCCCCTTCTCTCCTCCCCCCCCCCCTCCTTTCAGCACCTTATTTGGTTATGGGTCAGGTTACACAAATGAAAAGTACCGTGTGGTATGAACAAATTGACATACTAAAGTTTGGAAAGCTACCACAATAAGTGAGTTGTATTGCTCAAAGCAAAGTAGCTTTATGCACTGATTGCAGTTTGGTAAATGTGAAACCAAAATTAAAGCATGATAATCATATGTGGCATGGACTGTCATTGTACCACATTGCTGTATTGTACACTAGTCACCATAACTGAGTGAGACAGGGGGCTAGGGATGCAGCCTCTTCCCCTCCCCTCCCATCCCCTTCCCCCTAGTCAAAGAACATGTGGATTGCAGAGCACTAGCACTGTATTTTCAAACCAGAATTCCTGTCATGGTTGTTACTAATTGGGAAGAACATTCAGGGCAAACTTGTATTGGGATTGCTTTCAAGTGGCTGGTGACAATTGTGTAATTGTTTAATTTGGCTGTATGGTGAAATTATAGAATATTGTAGAATATTGTAGAATAGACTATCATTCCATTTCATGTAGCCTAGTTTAAAATCATCACCAGGATTATTGCCAATATAAACCACTAGACATGTAAATTATTTTCATTTGATTATCACAACATTTTCAAAACTCATCATTTCCAATTTGGTCTTTCCCTTTCCCCAATCGTTGTGGTTAGGTTGTGATTATTAGTGCACTTCTTTTATCCATCATATGAAACTGTATTTAATCTTTGCACATTTGCCTATATGGCCTGGTTCCTTCATAAGGTGTTGTTTTTACAGTGGAGGTGTAAATGATTCTATTGTCCTGAAGAATCCAACAACTCTTTCCTGTCTCATCGGCCTGTCGACTTGTCTAGCGTGGACACGTCATAATGCATTGTAGCTAGGGAAAACACTTGAACTATCTGTAATATTGCTGGTGTAGGCCAACTACTGAAGTATAGGTCAAAGTTAGCTGAGGCTGAGGTCCAAATAATTGCCCCCTGTGTTATTAGTGTAAATACTTTGTTTGAAGATAATCTAGCGTAAATTGATCTACAAGATTTGAAAGTCAACTCATATGTGTTTGGACCAATAACACGTTTGCTATACTCTACAACGACGGGAGGTGTTTGGAATGCTATTTCAAATGCCTAGTTGTGTATGAAGACTTAAGTTCAGGTGTTCGATTTATATTTGTGAGAGTAATTGACAGTATTTGGTGAGTTCATTTAATGCTTTGCCATTTTTCTTTTCATTTTACTTTTTGGTCTGTTTGATGGATGTCAATCTATGTGGAACGCATTTTATAATTGATATGTATGAATTACTTTAAGGTGATAGGAAATGAAAGTCCATCGATCAATCATCTATGTTTGGCAAGTTTCCATTCTTTGTGAAAGAGTTAAGCATACAAACTTTTAAAACTGGCCGACAATCCTTAATGTCTGTGGTTGCTAACTGGATATCGTGAGTGTAATGTAATGCCATTGGTGGAATGGAACAAAAGGTTGTTACTGGCCTTTAAAGGTAGATATTGATATACAGGGGATCATTTAATCCATTTAATATGCCATATTGCAGGCTTTGATGGCCTTTTGTAATTTGAGAGGCCCAAACTTTGAATGAGAAAACTGCTGGTGAATAAAGTTCTGGCTTCTACAACATGTTTAAAGCAGAGGCCCAAGTGAAAGTGGCCCATAGCCTGAAACGCTTGAGAATCTCTGATTTAGGAGATCATACGTGCTCTAATCCACACTTCACTGGAAATAGCCATTCAGAGATCTAGAGGCAGAGTCATTTTTGAAATCTCCCCTTTTAAGAATACTTTTGTGTGCCCCTGAGAGCATGTGTGCTATGAGAGCATTATGATGTCAGTGACTGTACAGTAACTTTGGCAGACACATGTTGTTAAACTTGTGCTATCTGTATTGCTGTTTAATCACCAAACATTAATGATAAAAACAGGTGGCTTTTGAAATGTGGGGAGTTCTTGGAAGATGGTGGGTGTGACACTGAGTCATTCAGTCAACAATTTCCCCTTCAGTCTTAGTTCACATGAAACCATAGTTACCAGAGTTTATATATAATGTAAAGGGCCAGTAGCCTGCTCATCAACTTTTTAGGGTTGGAGACTATTTGGAAGGGGTTAAACATTTTGTGTTGTGGGAGGGGAGGGGGGGGGGGAACAGGGAGATGAACATTTGCTTTAATCCAAAGGGATTCATTTTTGGAACTGTAAATTTGAAGAAAAAGAATGTGGGACATGGAAGATATTAAGAGTGTTGTCCACAAATGCTCCCTGCCCTTCCTGCTGTAAGTATTGGCCCATATTGTAGGTTTGTTGTACTTAGTCCATTAAAGGCAGTAGGCAGTCACCCCAAACAGAGTGAGTGTGCCCTGTTACTCTAGTTCATGATTGGCCTATTTTGATCATGTGACAATATTTTTGTTAGTAAATTGTGAAATTCAAGGAGAATTTCTCCTTGCTTTCCATATTGTTTGCAATAGTTATGTTTAAAACATCTTTAGATGTGCTTGTAATGCAATAAGAGGAGATTTGCAAGAGTTTGCTCATTTTTCAAAGAAAATTTTGGGGCGACTGCCTACTGCCTTTAAGGACCAAGAGGTGGCTTGGCTTTTAATGTAGATATTGTGTTGTAAATAAGGTGCTCATAACATAATGAAACTTGTTGGAACAAGTGTTTCCTTTTGTCTGTGTAGTGATGTTGAGTGAAGATATTATTTCCTTGTGCCTTCGTATTCAATTTTTTAAGTATTGGAGTTAAGTTATAGACTGAGCTGGCATTTCCTTTTCTACACCCCCCCCACACACACACATCTTACCTGGGATCTCCCCGTCCCACCCCACCCCGAACATTTAGTACTCATTGTAGTATTATATTATTCAGTGAAGAGTAATGTTTGGATATTTGGGTGTCTTTTTTTTTTGACAATGGGTTTCAGAGATCCATTACTTTGTGACCACATTTACTAATTTCATGCAAATGAAGAGATTACACAATATTAAACGAGGTGTAGTCCACCCACTTCTTGTTGTCATTTCCTGAAAGTACAGTGCCTGGAACTTGGGAAAATATTATTGAAAGGGTAAATAATTGAATGTAACAGCTCATGGATTCTGTTTTGTTATGGTGGGTATGGTGGGCAGGTGGGAGGGGGCGGGGTGTGGGTGGATAGGGATGTTAGGGGTATATGTGGGCCATTCCAGATATCCGATGCACAGTAGAGGAATAGGTTGCGGGACATTGCACCCAGTAGCCTCTCTTCCAATTTAAGCAAAATAAAAATAATAATTGTTAAGTGCACCTCCTGTACAAAGGCACAAAGGCCTGTACTGAGTTCAGTTGCTCATGGTAATTTCCCCACACCTCTGTGTGTGCGAGCTGTCTGCTGTGCATTGGGTACACTACTGAGTGATGTGCACAAGTCATCATCGACAATTAAAGTGATACATATCGTTTGAATTTATCCCAATCAAATTGTAGTCACCAATTGTTAACAGATATATGGGGATATTCTTAAATATGTTTGGGGTGATGCAGCACTTGCAAGATCATGGTGTACCCAGTAATTGCATCTGATAGCTGCTATTCTTCATTACCTTAAAGGGTGCTATTTACTTGACAGGAAATCAACAATGTGCTTGTATTACAACTGCGGACTGGATTATCCCCTCATTGAAATTTGTGGTTTTATGGAAGTGTCAGTTGTTACCTTGGGGTCCCACGTTCTTTGTTTTGAGTATAAATTAAAGGCATTGTCTGGTGGCATTTTCTAGGGGTCTTATATGAAAGATAAAAATTTTTCGTTACTTGTCATCCAAACCCCATATCAAAACTCTATTCCTAACTCAAGATATCTCTTCCTAAAGATTGGTTACTTTTAATAAGAAATACCTCCAAGTTTCCTCAAGGTCACAAAACGTGATCCAATGTGGGCAAATTGCCTCAGATTCCTTTTGTTATTCTTTATAATTGACTACCTTGTTTGTCCTTGAAATTTGATACCGTTGGAATGTTTAGATGCTTTTCCGTGTAGATATAGTGAAAAACTGTTCCATACTTATGGTACAGCAAATAAAATTATGGAACATTCACTATAGTGATATCAACATTATACAGAAATACAAAAGCTACACCTAATCAATTTGCCCAGATGACATCACAGATTTCCCATCATGCACTAGGGAAACTGAAAATGTAGTATTTCTTCAAAAATTTGTATCTTCCGAATGCAAGATGCTATTGAGATGGGGTTTTCACTGTCTAACACAGAAAATTTTTCTGCTTTTTTTGAAAGCACCAAATTTGGTCACCAGACCATGCTTTTAAGCAGCTGTCTGTCACTGTTACTGGCAGAATCTATTGTCCTTGATTGTTGTCAGTATTTACCTGGGATTTTTATTGTCTGTTTGTAAACATTTGCTTATTGTATGTTCTAAAAGAAGGACTGCTACTTAATTCAATAGCTCACTCACAACACCCAACCAAAAATTAACACTTGTCAAGTTAAGTTGTGTGATCATATATTTAACCAAATTAGGACTGAAAAATGAGTTTCCCCATGTGGAAGAAGGAGAACTGTTTACTATGTGGGATTTACCTGCTGTGAACTAACACAGTTACAAAGGAACTAGCCAAGCGTGAAGTCAGTAACTGAAGTACTGTCTGATTTGCTGCTGAAGTGTATTTGAGCATCTATATGTGTTAATTGGCTATTAAACTACGAGGTGTTTGCTAGGCTGCATGTATACCACCTGCACGTGCTATGTTACAGAATTTTGTGTCCTAAGCTATTTTGGTGCGAAATTAAGGCTCTTGATCTGGACACAAATATGGTAAGTACATTGAAATAGCCACCTGTAAAGTTTGTTTCCCAATAATCAACCATTAAAAGAATCTTCAGTTTGGAAATTTGAAAATTGTGAGTTGTGTTTTGCATCAAAATACTGTAGTTTATGAATTTACATCCTCTCGTTTGAAATTCAAAGGCACAGAGATGCATTTACCCCAACTTGAATTTGCATACCTAGGTATGCCAGGCACACAGCTACTGGGTGCCTGTGCCCCCCAGATGTTTGCTAGCCCCCCAAAATTGTGTGTGTCCTTATAAAATGTGTAAGAATTAAGGACGGCGATCAGTGCTGTGACTCACCATTTGATACCTAGGCCCCCCTAAAAATTTCATCCTAGCTATACCCCAAGGTATGCTAACTTAGGAAGGGTATGTTTACTATAATCATGCAGTGGAACTTTGTTTTTGAATTAAATTTTCACAAGAAAAAAATTTGTGGGCAGTATATATGTGTTGTGAAAATTCCTAAAAATATGCTGAGAGACATGAGAAGATATTTGAGGCACCATAATAGAGTAGGCAGGTACTGTGTCCACTGTCAGCCATATTGTGTTTCAAGAAACAATGAAAAAGCATGTTCAAAGCTTATTTGAAACCAAAATCATAGGTACAGGTATATGATTTGCAAATTTTCATCCTGCAGGGATCCATTGTTGAAGCCATAGATTTAAAACATGGAGGGGGGGGGGGGCACTCATAAAATTGGGATGGAGATTTGTTCCAGTATTCCCCCAACCCCTTGGTCTATGGGTCTGACTCATTATAAGCTATGCAAATTAAATTGGTCCCTTTTGATCTTCCAAGGAAGGTTTATGGGTCATTACCCTTTTCTAACCCTTGGTCACAGTCCTGGAAGGAAAATGTGTTCAAACATGGCAGACATAATTGTCAACCTTATTTTGTACCACCTCGTAACAGGAATTTGTTGTAATGATGTACAGTTTGGGATGAAAATTTCACAGATGTTGAAGTGTTATTGGAAATGAAACACAGCAATCCAGACAGGGGTCATAGTTTGTTATGGCATCATGATACCATGGTGACCAGTCTTATATTTTCTCAGTTTTAGCAAAAGTATCTTTCGTCTTTCTTCAACTGCTGTAAGACGGAGTGTTTGGCCTCTGGGGAGGGACATAGACTAAATATTATAAGAATTTGACAAAATAAGCTAGAAAGGGTTTTCTTCCAAGTATTGCTCTACTCAAATTCTTTTGTCAGTTTCCCACATGTGCTCCTTTTTGACTGCTGGTTCTAATGATCATCTGTACTTGCATGAAGGGGTAAGCCCTAGCAGTAAAAGTCAGTCTAAACTCACTTTTGGCTTCGTTGCTGAGTCAGAGCTAAAAGAAGATTTTGCAGATTTATTTTATGTAGGCCTATATACAACAATTTGTATTTGTCCCACAACAGTCCATCTGGTTTTTAAGTTGTCAAATATATTAGTACCCATAAAAAATTATTCCTTGTATGAGAAAGCTGAATGTTTTGTTTTCAGTTGGGGACTCATCATACAATCTTGCCCTCACAAGTACTTAAACATTTGAAAAGAGAAGGTAGTATCTCCTATCAGCACTCACGCTACCCAGCTGTATACCTCCCACTAGACTGCAGATCGTGTGATAATACACTGCATTTTCCATAACACAAGATGAGAGTAACAATTATTTTTAAAAGGGCAAGTGGCAGTCACCCCCGTATGAACAAGTGTAGGCCTACCCTGAAAACCTACTGCACATATGGCCCTTTTAAATCATTTGACAATATTTTTGGTGATAAATTGTTTAAGTTTAAGTCTCCTTGGGTTACCTTTAATATAAGACATTTATGTAATGAAGCATTGTGAAAGATATCTGTACAGGTACTTTAGGAAAAAACAAGAGCATCAACAACTGCTCAGAAGTGGGGAGACATAACATAACGTTGACGAAAATAATTCAAGCATAAAACACAAAGCCAGTAACAAAGGATCCGGGACCTGCTTAAGGGCCCTGAAAAAAAGGTCTGAGGTGTAATCTGAGGCATTTTCCCACCATTTGAATCAATTAAATGGCAGTTTCCACCACTTTCAAGCTTGATTTGATTGAATTAGCTATTTTGTAAAGTATGGAATCTAATATGTACCTGCTATTTTTGTTTGGGTTCTGGGAAAAGTGGGGGAGGGGGATAAATGATATATCCCCCCACTTTCAAAAGTAGGGAGACATGCCCCAGCCCCCCCCCCCCCACCCACCTGTTGATGTCCATGGGAAAAAAGAAATCTGTAAGATGTACTTATGCCTCAAAATAGATTTGGGGTGATACTTGTTTAGACATCCAGTAGCAACCAGCAGTGTATCTTTCATACTCGATGAGCCCCAGATGTCATATAATCATATCTCTTTGGCATTTTGTAATCTTATATAATTAAATGTTACCAGCAATTTCAGGAAACCCAGAAGCTCTATATGGCCCGTCAAACCTCTCAGCAAGAGTATACTGTACGTGATATATCTGTAAATTGTCAGAACATAACTATACTGGTACATTCGTTATGTGTAGTATGGTTGTCCTCAAGGTTATGCGTAGCATTTTGTATAAAGTCTTTCTATTTATAGTGTAGGGATATTACCAAAAGGTGATATTACTGAAATTATTTTCCGTTCTTAATATTTAATGATACTGATCCAGTACCCATGATTCAGAAATTTTAATGTGAATGTGCTGTACAGGGCTAGTATGGACTATCACAAAGTGCCATTATGTTTATATGAGGTAAAATAAGATGGCTTATAGTTAGGTATTTAAAGAGAATGGTCTACCTTTTCACTATCACAAAGGGTTACATCTCTATGTTCCAATGTCGCTATGTTCCGAATCCAGTACCCTTAATACTCTCAATGTAACCTAACCTTTGTCCTAACACTGACCCTCATGTTGACTTTGGGAATATAGAGACCTCAAAACAGAGCAGTTTCCATCACAATGTGCCATTCCATTTGCATGACATAAAACATTGGGACTTGTCAGACATTTGATAGAATGTCCTACCTTTGCATTAATCATAGACCTAGTATATCTAGATCAATTTCACAGACATTGATACCGGACGAATGTAAATTAAATATAGGCTGCTATTGATATTGAATACCAATAGCTGATCCAACACTGCTTCCTGTACATAAGTAGGGGGGAAGGTGGTGATAGTTTAGTGTCATGGAATACTCAACTTTACAGGTCACTTGTACTTTCTTCCAATAGTGTATGAATGTGAAGTATATGTGTTTGTTACACTCATTCTGGGTTTGTATCAATTATGAATCATAGTAAGGAACAGGATGTGTTGCCATGGTTAGTCAGTATTTTCATCTCATTTCAGTACAATTTTGGATCAGTTAGTATAGACATTAAAAGCTGCAAAATTTAAAAAAAAATGTTACAATCGTTTGTTAAGGTCTCCTGGGTAAATTTTAATCTATATGATATTAGTGTGTGCCAGGATGCAGAATATTAAATTTATGTGGATGGATGAGTATATGATATGAGTTCGAGCTACATCAGTGTTGCAGAGAACGTAAAAGTCAGAATATTTCAATAGTGGATGGGAATTGACACAGTGATGGCACCAGGATGTGCTTGAGGGGGACCAAGTGTCCTGACAGAAAGGGGGAACCAGCAGCTTGAAACCTTGTCAATAAGTTAATTAAGTGTATGGGGTGACTGATCTCCTTCAGGGTTTACGTGTACTTAGTCATACCCCTTGTACTTTATTGTACCCATTTCACCTGATGAAAATGGCTATGGCTACCGGAAGGGGGAAGAGAAATGGCCCATACCTGGCATCATCACTGAATTGACATGAGGCTTACAGCCATTCAGGTTACAGCCCATTGTCCTGTGCAGTGCATTAGCCCAGTTGCAGGGTTCGTACGGGGCCTGGAAAAGCTGGAAAAGCATGGAATTAGGGTATTTCATTTTCCAGGCCTTAAAATCCTGGAATTTTGACCTCATAGCCTTGAAATTGGTAAAAATGGCCTGGAAAATTTGAATTATGCTTTGTTACAAATATGGACGATAATTTTTTAATGTTGGACAGAAATATTTTAAATAATAACATAAAATTCCTCACAACTCCAAGCTGTCTAAGCCACACGGCATAATTCACCGACAAAATGTAACACACTTTTCACATAGCACCTCTATGCCTGATACTTAATAGGATTCAGATCGAATACATGCACAGGGCTTGTCCAGGCTTAGATTCCCGTTTCACCCTTAATACCACAAAGTACAGCGTACGGACATGCATCTTCACCTGTGTCTAAGAAACTAACTCTATGACAGCTTGATGAACATAGATGGGCACAAATCCGTGCTGTACTTACATTGCCTATTATGTACGTATTAAAATTGCCAGACTGCATGCAGGTTTGTGTAACTGGGCAGGGTGAAATTAGCCTGGCGCCAGGCGATGTTTGGCACTCGTTTCCTCCCAAACAGCACCCCTTAGTCCCCAAAAGAATGTTACCAGGCACCACTTTTTCTTTGCCAAAAGTAGCACCCATCATTCTTGAAGGTACTACGCATGGACATGGGTCAGTTTTAAAACCCTCTGTTTAAGCCGACTTCAAATGGACATAGTAATTGTACAATTCACAAAAACACTTACAAAAATATGGCAAAACAAAAATTTGTGACTTAGCCTTAGGAAAAAATGGAATAGACATCGGTAAAATGTAGTAAATATCACTAAGAGATGCTTTAGCTTCCTAGTGAATGAATCACGTTTGGATTTCCCAGTCGATGCAATCATTTATTAACACTAACTGTGATTGGCTTAAAACGACTTTCTGCAGTACTGTGTATGCGATGTGGCTGTGGTTAGGCCCTCAGAATCTTGAAAAAATGTTCGCCGTATGAATTGAAGATGGGTGGAAAAGATAAAGTGCACTGATAATGTTCTACAGTGACAATTTTGGCATTAGGAAAAATCAAAAACACAAAGTTTCTAGCTCCTCAACAGAAGAAATTTTGGCCGAAAATGCATGGTTTGATTAAACAAGGGATCTACTGCTCTCTGCATGCACGTCTGTCAGTTTGTGCTAGTAACAGTACATTCCTTCCACAAAGCAGGATCGAGTACTGAAACGTGCTGACAATACGCCATGTGGTCTAGAACATCAAAAATATTTGTAAGGCATGTGTAAAAGACCATCATACAACAATCTGCAATATGTTTGGGAGCTTTAGGTTTAAAGTTTTTCTTTACGATGTAATTTTCTTCAGCATGTCTTAGCACTTTTGCTATTGCCTAATGTGTAGCACATATGTACACTGCGAACCTAACTTACACAGGTGTATCTGCAATAATCACCTTACTGGAAGTTGTGCAGTGGTTAACATTTTCTTTTTTTTTCTTTTTTTTTTGTTCTAGGTGCCCTCCAATGTTTTATTTGCTCTCAAACGTGGTATTAAGCATGCGGCGGCTTATTTTATTGACATGGTGGCAACTGCAGCAGGTCAAAACTTGAAAAAAATATTTAAAAATTTTCTACAGCTATGTATCACTGTTACGAGAAGCTACTCAATAGTATCCGAGTTGATCGGAAATGCGATGGGGTTGATTGGAACCTTACGCTCCTCTCAATCAAACTTGAGTGCATGGCCAGAGGTAGGGGCTAGGGTTTGCAAACTCCCCCATTCAAGCTGTCAAGGAAGAAATTTAAAGGTATGCCACACAGATAACCAGCCCCTCTGTCCCGATTTAATAAAGTTTTCAGAGGTGGAATGATAACACCATGCTTACAGTTTTCCTATGTTTTCACATGTTATACTGTGTGGGATCTCTGGACCTCCAAGAAGGGACCCAGTCCTATTGCTGTGCACTTCAACTGTTTCTTGATTAAACAGCAGCATTACAGTATACATGCATTTTTTTCCAAGTTTAACATTTTATCACTTTGAATCTTTTCAGACTAGGAGAATATTTAGATCAATGAACATGTATGGAGAATACAAAAATTTGGGATGGACAACCAAATCTCTAAGGATCACCATGGTGATCGAGCTTGTAACCCATTATATTAAAAGTACTGCATATTGTATGACACAGTACACCATATGTCAGTGTAAACTTGAAACAAGACATAAGCCTATGCATCATAACATAATTGAAAATGGTCACTTTTTTTCTGGTAAACACAAAGTTTCTCCTGATTACAGTACATCAAAAACAAGGGAACCCAGCAGGAGCCACATTTGGCAAAATGTGGCTCCTAGTTCAAAATTTAAAGTTGCTCATAAAGTGTGTATCAAAAATTAATAGGCTTACTCCTTTTTGTCTTGTATAAACCAGGTTACAGTTCTGTGAGTGGTCAATTTCAGTAGCACATCAGGTTTTAGCATTATTTAATGACATCCCTTGAAGAAGTCTTTTGTAAAGAATAGCCTGGAAATCTCAACTACACAGACTTGAAAAGCCTGGAAATGGCATGGAATTTACTCAGTCAAGAAGTGTACGAACCCTGCCAGTTGTATTTTGTATGTAAATATGAACTGTATGAGTAATGAGCTGCATGATCAATGGGCTATTGTACTAATGAGATTAATGAGATCTAGATGAATGGGCTGTAGGACCAGGTTGCCATTTTCACTGTTATCTGTAAGACCAATGGAATGTAGGACCAGTTGACAATGGGCTGTAGGATCACAAGGCACTCCCTGCCATTGCAGTCAGCTGCCAGATTTGGAGGGATGTTGTACAGACATGCAAGTAGATCTCAAGGTAGCACTTCCATAGTTCACATGTTTGGAAGGGCACTTTAATAATCACATGGATCATAGTCATGAAAATATGGTAGGGGAGGGGGAAGGCATAATAAAACTGTCTGTAGTATAATTACAAATTGAAAAGGGATGGGTATTGCCCCCAATATGCTCCTGTGGCAAAACTGTTGCCAAAAACTGACAAATGTACCATAAATGTTCTTACCTGTCTCTTTTCATAAGCTATAAGTATATAGTGCATGACCCCATTTATTTTAGCAGTTTAGAGATAGCTTCAGGCAGTATTTTTTCTTAAATACTTGGTCCTCGCCATACGTAATCATTCCTAAGCCTACCATGTGGTTAGTTTGGTGTAATATGGTTTTCTTATTTGTTACTTCATACAGTCTGCTATATATCCTTCCAACAGGATACCTGACAGGCTGACAACAGTGTAATTCACTTCGGGACCTAAGAATTAGAACAAAATGTGCACCGTAGATTGCTAATCAAAATTACTGAAGTCCTTCCACCCTGAAATATCTGATCATGCACAGCAAGAACTGACAATACTCTGCTGCCCTCTATATTTGTGTGTATCCAGGGTATGACCCAGATATTTTACCAAGGATTGCAATTAATGAATAGTGTAATATATATTGAGTGTTAGGTAAGGTGTGAATGTGAGGGTACTGTGCGTGACAGGTGTTCTTAGAATTGGAACGGCATAATGGAATGTATAACAGCTGATGAGTATGTTTGCTATAAGGGCGAATGCAGTCACCACAGTTTGAAGTAATGTACTTTGGTATCCTTCTTCACGAAATACTCATTTTGATCATGTGACAATATTTTACAAGCAAATTACTATGCACATGTATGGGAAATAGCTTCTTGGCTCACCTATTAGACAATATAGGCCTATTTAGACCTACAGTCATAACCATGATGGAAGATCTGTGTAAGGGCAGGGAGGTGTTATTAGAAGTTCTGACTGAAACTTTAATTTATGCTAATCCTATTAAATCCAGTTAAGCACGTGGAGAAAATCCCTATAATGAATGATCATTTGATTTAAGAGCATTCAATTCTCTCAGTCAACCTTGCCTTACCTCAGTCACACTCATTCTACTACCCTAACAAAAGGATTCCATTGAAAAATGCTTTGATGCCCAACTAGTTGCCGACCCTCAAGTACGACTAACTGTTTTAAAACTCAAAACGACTGTTTATCACCACGAAGCGAAGAGATGCTGGTAATAATCTAACACTACCGCTGTATGCAAATGAGCAAAAGATGTTCAAGACTAAACTTTGCTGTTAGATTTTGATCAATTTGCGCACTCTTTCGCAAGTTGCAGAAGGTGTACCCATGTACAACATGTAAAAGGGAAACAAACTATTTGTTACTAGCGTCCAAACGAATCAAAATCCACAAATTAATTCATGACTTAAGCGACTGGCAGTGTTAAGGGAATAGCAAAACCCCTAATGCTATCTTCAAGATGTAGCAGACGACGTTAGCCTTTTGTGTTAAATTCCACACACCTTTTTAAGCTTATTGACTCAACAATGAAGTGAATATTGTCGGCAACTAGTCTGCTTCAAAGAAAACTTTCCAGTCGGAACTCCTTCTAATAACACCTCCCTGGTAAGGGCAATGTAAGAGGAGATTTTTTATTTAAGTAGATATTTCAAAATATGATTGGTAAGACTGTGTATTCCCTTCAGAACAGAAGAAAGAATTAATTTTGAGGTGCAAAGTGAAGTAATTAATGAACTCATTTAAAAATTTCTAAAATAATTTGGAAATTTGGGTTATTATACTTGTGATATTTTCCATGTTAAAGGATTTTTGAAGAATTTTGATTAATTGCGTAGCCTAGTTTCTTACACATTACTTGCAGTTTGTTTGTATGGTGGCTAGTGGTGTACCTGCAAGGGACAGGGGGGATCATGGAGCTGAGTAGCCCCCATCTTGAAGGGAGTTGTCAGTCAAAATTTTAAAATTGCTCAGAACTTTTTAGGCCATAGTTAAATTTCTAGCAGGGGTATGGGGAGGTGTGTTTCTTAGGGTATAATTATACAGGACTAGGAAATTGCATTTTGGGTTATACATAAGAGGTGTATTTAGGTAAAATTTGCCCCAAGCCTCAATGTAGGGCTGTGACCGTTTAGCGATTAATCGCTAAAAGATTGCATGTGTAATAAACATTTAGTACAAAGCTAACAGCGATTTATCGCAAAACCCATTTTTCCATATGAAATAAAAATCAGTCTGCAGTCATTGCAGAAAATTAGATGTTCACTTTAACTCTTTTTGAAAAAGTTAAATAAATAATTATACAAATGGCACACATGTAAACATACGATGTCAAAGTTGAGCTTCTATGAGGATCCGTGCTTGAGGTTCATGGAAGCTATGTCCCCCGGACATCACTAACGTATTTCACATATTCATCATGTTCAAGGGCACATTTAAAGTCTCTATGTTGATCATGAGTACTTACGTTTAATCGCTAAACGATCGCAAAATTTTGCAATTAAACGTTTAGTAATTTTGCTAAACGTTCACAGCCCTACCACAATGCAATGAAACCCCACTTAGATGGTACATGTCACAAAGTTTGAAATTCTAGTCCTTCCATCTCCCTTCCTCCACACAGTCCTTGGTTTGCCGCTGATGATAGCTACATTCCCAAAGTAGTATTACATGTGTAAAATACCATGAAAAATAATCTGATTTGGAATGAATACAATTGGCTGTTCATGGAGAAAAAAAATGTATTACATGGAAAAGACGAGTTGGGAAACTTCAGTACACAGTGCATGCTGGGAAGGACCGTTTACCATAACAGAGACTGCATGTGCAAGACAGCTATTTTGTGTAATCATGCACAATTTTCGAGTTTAAAATTATGGTCTTCTAGACATCAGTCATGGGTCAAAGAAAATTTCCTTCGGGAGGAAATAGTTCCTTTTGAAGTTTATTTTCCTTGGACCGAAAAGGTTAGGCAGTATGACGATAAATTGTGGAAGACAAAAAAACAGTCACTGGAAGACTTCGTATCCTTACGGAAATATCCGTGAACTTGATCTGTGATACTACATGGTACAGCAATTTTCCAACTTGTCTATTGACTGAAAGATTTTTCATGGCAGAAAAGAAGAAAATGACTACTAAAAAAAATGTTTTTTTTTTGACCTCCTTTCTTCATTCTTTATCACATACAGTCAATCTAAAGTGTTTGCTTATATATCCGTGTCATTAAGTGTGAATATTGCTGCACTCAAATTACAATTTCAGTGACATTTGTAATTTTGATTCTGTGGCAGAGGTATTTTCCAGTTTTAAATTCTTTAAAATGAAAGTGTTTCAGTCAATTTCACTTTGAAGTCAAGTCTTCATTAGCTGAATAAAATCTTGCATTTCCTGTTGAAATAGTAACTTGAGTGTTGAACTGTGTACAAAGAACTGGGATTCACAGGCTTGGGAAGCCATTCTCAGAGGGGGGGGGGGGGCTGAAGGTTGTTTCAGACTGAAAAATATTTGAGGTTCCTCAGATGCAATTTGGCACAACATATTTGGCAAATTTAAGGAAAATTACCACAAATTGCTAACATTATCTACAGAGGGTATAAATAAGGAGTTTTAGTTCTCAGATTGAGAGGGGCAGAAGAATTTTTGACGGGGCTTTAGCCTCCCCCCCAACCCACTTCCTATACCTATGGTGGTATTTCTAGTACCTGATATTACAATTCCCAACTGGTACCGATCCAAAGCCGATAATTGAGAAGTGAGCTTTACTGTAAAGAACACAATAACAATTAGGCTATTATGTTCTTTTAGTAGGTGTTGTTTCATTTGCATAAGGTAAAATATTGCGAATTATAATCAGACAACAAAATAACGTATGACAGTTGTGTGAAGTGTAGGCTGGGAAATATTGCTTGGGTAGTATGGCATTTCATGGTAAGATTTACCGATACTGATAGTATGGACAAAAATGATGAGTATCAGCAGATAAAGATACTGAAAAACGATAATAAATCCAACAACAATAGTAACTTTAAACATTTCATGAAGTTGACATGAATTCACAAATATACAGTAACTTGTGTGCCTCATGTTAATTGTTGAATAGGCTTATATTCATATCTCAGCTAATCAGAAATATATTTCCTTTTTTTGCCAAATTAAACCAAATTGGCAAGCATTTTCTGTCATGTATTAGTTAAGATACAGTGTAAAAATTTCAAAGAAAAGATTGCGTGTTTTTGTTGTTGGTTCCCTTTCATACTTCAAAACTATATAGCAATTGTTCTTAAGGGGGAATTTTCATCATCCCAGACGGTTCCAATTCTCCCAGCTATGCAACTTCTAGCTCCTCCCATAACTGTATGAAGATCTTCCTTGTGCAGGAATAAACCTGTTTTATTGCTTAAGGCCATGTCCTGGTGAGCATACAATGCTGTAAAATGTAATAAAAGCACTTTCTCTGCCTTGTGTGGAATGTGGGCTAATCTGCATCTTTCAAATTTTCAAACTTTGATGTCAATCAAAGAGCAGTCACCAACTGAGAATTTTGATACCCCTACACTAAAAATATACTTTGGGGGGATGACTGTCTGTCTTTAATTACAGTAGTTTGGTAATAAAGTGTTATGAAAAAGCAGAGTGTGTGTAGAAAATATGTAAAGTCTGAAAGAGCAAATTTTATAAATTGGCTTAGTTCCCATTTACCCAAAATAAGTTGGGAATAAAAAAGAGAGAACAAAACCTAAAGGTTACTCACATTTCAAATAAATGGTATAACTGGTAAAAAATCAGTGATGAGGCATTTTATGTAGATATGAATGTACTACGTAGCAGAGGATGCCATAGGAATCATCCCTATTTGTCAACATTTTAAAAAGCGTACAAAAGGTGGATTGGAAAGAAGGCAAAGAGCTGTGTATGCCTTTCAAAATAAGGTAGATGATGATACTTTTTCCCAACAGTCATATTTTTCACGTTTTTTGAGTACACTCTGGGAAACTAAGGTAAGGGTTAAAACAAACCAGTCTAAATTCCAAAGAGTGAAATTAGGGATGACTCCAAAATTAAGATCGAATATTCACTGTAAAAGAGTGAGAAATGACTCTTTTTCAATTGAAATTCTTCATTCCAAATTTAGAGTGATCCCAAATTTCACTCTAAAAGAGTGATTTTCACTCCAAAGATTTTAGAGAGAAGAGTACAGTTTTCAAACTCATAAAAGTGATGAAAAAAGGGGATATTACACTTAATAGCAGATAATTTCTTGGGTGTTTCTAGTCTTATTATAAATCATTCACAATATTCCAGTGTGATTGATCAAGATCATTCCACACTGAGAACCATAAAACCCACGATATTTTCCCATATGTTCAGAGAGTGTACAGGAATGTTGTTACTATTTCATGTCTAATCTTTCTTCCACACACTATTTACATACATGATTCCAATCATAAATTCCTGACCTATAAAGTTTAGTAGCACACCCAATATATACCTCGAGGCTACTTTCCCTAGCTGTATTCCTCCAATATCTTAAGTCCACTGTCTCTTTTGTTTCTATTTATAAAATCTTTTTCTATGATTGACAGAATGAAATGACCTCTAGGTGATATATGTGTAATATGTAGCTGTGTACACATCACTACAAAGCTTGTAGCTGACATGTGCAATTCACTTTAATTAACTCCTTTCGGACAGAGTTTTTTTACAACCATATGTGTCAAACATCACAGTTATTTACCATCAAATTCTGTTCCTTTTACCTGTGGAGTTGATACCAACTCTCAGTTCAAACAAGTTTCAGGGATGGAGTGAGTCATACTGTAGTTAAAAATATTTAAAGCAGTATGATGGCATGTTGGTTAATTGTCAGAATAATATGCATCAGCTGAATAATCCTTGTATTTGTCTGGTATCAGTACCAATAAAATTGACCTAAAATACCAACCAACATTACTCAGCTTACACTTTATGCAAAGGTGCTTATTTTCTTATTTTTGACGGTAAGTATTTTATTAATGTACATGAAATGAACCTTGTCAGTAGTGCACATTGGTTGTATGTACAGGATGCTCATTTCTATACTATCCATGTGGGTGCAGGTGGATAATTAGAATATTGGATATGGGAAATAGATAATATCAGTTTTAGTAATATCAGCACTAGGCTACTCAGGGGTAGGGCCAGGATTTGTCCAACAGAGGGGGTCAAGCTCACTGAAGGGGGCAATCTGAAGCCCTGACAAAGGTGACAGGTTACCGAAAGGGTGTCGAACATAAAATTTTTGGCGTGGAAAAGTTTTTGGCCTCTGTTACAAAAACATTTGAAAATTCAGGGTTTTTGTTGAAGAAAATTGAAAAATTTGGGCTTGTATTGAGGCAGATTAGAAAATTTGAGTTTTTGGTTAAGAGTATTTGCCCTCCCCTAGAGCAAATCAAGCAGATCGTCACGGTGACTGACTGTTGTCAGAATCACTAATTTTATCGTACACATTAATTGGATCTCAATGAATTTGAAGAAGTTGCCTGCGGGGGGGGGGGGGATGCCCCCTGCCCTCTTCCCCCTCCCCTCTGGTGCTACCCCTGAGGCTACAACTGGTAGTAGGGTATGGTACTGGAAGTATACTGATGTATTCCTTACTCAGAATTATCATCATGCCTGACACTGGGGTGCTTTTAAGAAAATCTAAAATACTACCTGAGATATTGGTTTTCTGCATTGAAAGTACTAATGTTATATTGGTACCATGAGACACCTTCTACTGCACATATTTTCTCCACCTCTAAACTACAACATTTTTGGTATTTATTTAAAAAGGGTTGGACTAACTTTTTATTTTGGACTTTTGCCCTAGAGCCATACCCTACTAGTAACCTAAAAGAAAAAAAATGGCAACCTAATTGATAGATTTTGCATACATGTTGAAGGTACCCATCCCCCAATACCAGATTTTTCACCACTGCTGTTTTCTGTGGTGTGGTATTGAAGTTACATTAATCTTGGTAAATTCTGAAACCTTAGAGCATTTTACAGGTGTGATCAGTCCATACATATTTACCAAAATAAAGAGTGGCTGGTCAGAAAATTATGGTAAGCAGGGAAGAACACTAATTGTTATGTCTAATTTGAGGGAAGGAGAGAAAGCATCTTGAATCACAATGACTTAACTGTATGTGGTAAAGCTATTGGTAGGAAACGGGATTAAGGCCTGTGTATGTAACCTTGTAAGGCACGGTTTTTTCCATGTGTATGCAGCCCTAATTGCACATGGGTGTACAGTCAACTCCGCACTCTTGGTAAAAGCTAAAATGATCCCACATTCAGACTTGAACTTTATGCATTATTGGGAAGCATTTTGTTCTCAGACCGTAAAAGCAAACAAAACTGACTGCAGATGGTATCCAGTTATATAGCAGCTTTGCACTGATGCACAGGAAGTCGGCTGTGACCTCCTCCCTTCTACTGTAGTTGTGCATATGATAATTGTGTCGTGGTATAGTGTTTCCCATCTAGGGGAGTAAAAGCAGGGAGTTGCTAATAATAGCAACTCCCTGGTAAAAGGCAGGAAGATTCTTGCACCATCCGTTTCTAATTCTTCATAATTATGTAGGGTGTGGTGATCCAACACTCACTGTCCAAAGTGCAATACAGTAAACCTTGATGTGATAGTTCAGTATTTGTTGTGCTTCAACTTTTCATATCTAGCGAAGGAGTTGTAACAACCAGAGCTGAAAAATGTCTATTTCCAGGGTAGCAAGTCAAATTTTGTGCAGATTAACTAACATGTTTTCATGTCCAAAACAGCCACCTTTTTTTTCCATATCTTGCTCAAAAATTTCCCAGTAACGATCTTTTCAGATTGCAAGTGTTTTCCACTGATGTGCAACAAACAGGCATGTATATGCCCTCCCCCCCCCCCTCCATCATTTCCCCTTCATACTGCCTCCTGAACTTCTGAAAGTAGTACAGATTTTAAAGCTTGTGGAGGGAGGGTGAGGGGGGAATGTCATGGTTAAAGTTCCCCTACAATAATGTGTTCAAGAGCGTAATTGTTTGCAGTATACAGAAAAGTTTTGTACTTTTAAAACCACAGTTGACATAATTAATGTGTGTAAAACAATGGGCGACATAAAATTTGAAGGTAACTTGATTATTTTATTTTCAAGGAATAAGGTTTTCACAGAATTTCCTGCTTTTTGTATGCTTATGAATGTTCTCAAAGACTGGCCAATATTCACATGATGTAAAATTCACGATAACTCTTGTGATCTGTTATGTTTTAGGGAAGAAATGCTTTTGTCAGAATTTGTTGGTGAGACAGCAGTTTAGTGATAAAAAGATTTTCTCTGTCAATACCATTCTTATTCAATGTAAACAGAGTATGTCCCTTTAAGGAAATTAGACGATCATATTAAACTTGATGTGTTATTATTCCATTCATCATGGAAATGTAAGCCATGCAAACTGATGTCAAATTCAAGGTTTTTTATTATTCCAATCAATTTCCTTGTAAATGCAAAATAATTAAAGCAATCGAGTGATATGACAGTCCACTGAGAACTAAGTCCTTCATATTCCATAGCGTATTACTTTAACAGGGAACCTTTTGATGGCACAGTCTGACTATAGTGCTAGGTCTCTCTTTAATCAATACAACCACAGCTGGCTGGCTGCTGGCCTTAAGTTATCATTGTTATGCATCGCTTGCGAACTAGCTCTCAGCTGATTAGAGGAAAAGGGGTGGAGTCTTTGTGTCCTTGCATTCATCCTAGCTAGGCATTGTATCAGTGTGTCGTACCAGTAATTGTTTGTAAATATCATTTTGACGTGCGAGTTGCAATATATGCTACCGTCCTGAATGGGATAGTGAATGAAATAATGCTTCTGTGCTGTCAATAGCTATTATTCAATCTCACAAGGACAGAACAAGTCAAAATATGCAGAGATTTGAATCTAACGGCAGTTTTTACTCTCGCTGATGCATATATTTCTGTAACCTGGTTTCGTGTCCGTTGAAAAGTGCATTGCTAGCTGGAGTGGTCAGGTTTGGAATTATTGGGAGTTTATTGAATTGTTCTTGAGATCAACTTTTGTGGTGAGTTAAATAGCTCATTTGAAAAAAGAACGTAAAACAGTGATATTAAGAGTAAAATTATCATGCACAAACTTTATATGAGATCGGTTTGGGTAATTCAAAATGGTTACAGTAGAGTGCGCTCTTAGTTTGGTATTGCAAATTTTTTCTTCAAAAGCCCACAGCAGTATTTCATGATGACGTTAGTTTAAAGTAGTATTACGTATTTAACAACTATTTTTAGGAATATGCATGTAGCAATGAAGATAAGTTTACAGTTTTAACATTCTTCCATGGTTTTTATGATGGGGCGGGGAGCATTTATGATCAGAGACCAGTAATGACAGTGAAATTTTTGGACTTGATACATTGTAGTTTTGATCTAAAATCATTTAACTCTTAATTTTGTTTACTAAATGAATGAACACTTGTTGGGTTTGAGATTTGAGAGCTATTTATTAAGGACTGTGTGCCGTTTGATGAAAATGAAATGTAATGCATAACTACAAGTCTGTATTAAAATATGTACAGTGCAGGGGTGTATCCAGGAATTTTCAATAGAGGGGGCACAAGGTTTGATTGATTGCTGTCGTGGGGTTGGGGTATAAGGATACCCCTCCCCATTGCAAAGTTTTTGCTTTTAGAAGAGGGCTGAGATGCAAAATGGTCAGTGCTATATTTGACACAGTTTTAAAGCATTTCCTTTTTTTGCCTTAACTTTTTTTTCACGCATGATGGGCCAATAGGGGAGGCACGCACCTTTTGCGCCACTGCAGTGTATGTCCTCCCCCTCCCTTCCATCTCATCTGTGGACAGGGGTTAAATTTTCGCGACCAAGTATCTAATCGCAGATGTAAGACCCACGAAAGTACTTTTGTTAGTTTGTACAAGACTATGTTGGTTGCCTGCAACAGTGAATTCCTCACTCCCCAAATATGTGAACAAGGTATAGATTTGCCAAAAATAAGCCTCGTGGAAATTTTCTGCTGTACAGTACTACAGAGGAAGAGGACCACCTTGAAAGGAAAATCCATTATTAGTATTATTACTACTACAAAACTAAAAGTGAGAAATAGATTTTTCTTTTTTTTAAATAAATTACAAATTGCAAGTTTTCCATGTTTTTTTTTTTTTTTTGTATTTTTGTTTTTCGATAGGTTTATTTTATAATTAACATTATTGTTGTGGGAGCTAAAAAGAGGTTTTCTTCAGTTTGACTGTATTCCATTTCATATCCAAATGCAAATCAGTTCTTTGTTATGATCCTGACATAATAGACGGCCTCCCCACAATGTGAAAAGCTTGCATGAAATTATTATGCCACTGTACATTTGCTGTAGTAGCAATCGTAATCTATAAGCCAGATGCAAATTTGATTCTCTAATAATGTCATCTTTGTATTTCAGTTGTGTTTGCAGTTGATTTAAACCCTATTGTTTTCAAAGAAATTTATGTAAATTATTTCTTTGAAATTCTACTGACAAAACTATATGGCCTTTAATACCATATGAAACTTTTGCATGTAGTTTCCATATGCCACAGTACTTTACACATACATGAAGGTATACTGTACTGTATTGTACTGTATACTGTATATAGTGCTACTTGTAGTAAACAATCGTAAAGCCTATAGCAAATTTGATTCTAGATTTAATCAAGTAGCTGGAAGACAAGTCAGTCCTTTCTGCCAATTGAGTTGACAGTTGATTTTAATCCCTTTCATTCGCTTCTACAGTGATGTATGTAAATTTGTTATAAGTCGCCTGTCAAAAATATCTGGCCTTCCCAGGCACAATACCCACAATATGAAAATCTTGCATGCAGTTGCCACTGTACACATACTGAGATTATGCACACTATAAAGTACTTGTAAACAATTATAATGTATAAAGCCCATAGCAAATTTGATTCTAGATTTAATAAAGGCAACCCTGCATTCAGATTGAGTTGACAGTTGTCGTAAGATGAAAGTTCATTGGAATCAAATAATAGAGGTCCTATTTTATGTGAGGCATATTACAGAAAGGATTGTGAAGTAGAAAGATAGAAAAAGAGATTATGTAGCCAGCTGGTGGATATTTGCTCGTACAGGATTATTCACTTTACTTGTGCAATTTGATTCCATGGAAGTGGAAAGTCACAAACAGTAAATACAAAGGTTTAAATATTAATAAATTTTCTGACCGAACTGTATATCCACTGAAGAGGGGAGGGGGAACCATAGCTTAAAAGCTATAGTACTCAGTGGTGTTTGGAAGATTGTCAAACAGTCCATATGTAGGAGAGGGCAAAGAAAAGGGGAAGGTAATGAGAGAAGTGGCAAAGAAATGTTACTGTGATAAAGATGTGAACCATGAGATAAAAAAAAATCATCTGTCATATTCATCCTATGAAATATTACAGGTATGTGGACTTGTACATGGAATATCATTATATTCCATGGAGGTTTCCCCCATGCCACTGTGTCACTCGTCTCAGAGTCTGTTGGATCAGGCAACCAGGCATTATCTAGTGTTATAATTGTCTTTATAGGCCGTAGTACAAGCTCAATTATTCTCGTTTCGTGAAAGTGAAAGAGGGAGTACTTGAAATATACTACAAAATTCAAAAATATTATATACATCGTAAAAATGCTTATCCCCATGCCAGTGTTGTGCACATTTTTTTGTAATTAATTAAAATAATTCCTATTTTTCAATCCCCGTATTGACCAATCACGATGGCTTATTCAGCTGGTTCAGGCAATATGGCGGCGCCCATGGTTGCTAAGATGCCAGATAAGCAATCGAAACTTCAATCAACATTTTGTGCTATGCAAATGGTTTCCTCTACCAAAGGCAGTTTCATATAAGCTTCAACTCAATTCCTTGGAAACGTTTCTGAATTTGCAAATGAATGGAAATAATACGAAGGCTACAGCTGCAAAGAAAGGGAAGTCACTATAACGTTAGAAGCAGAGCCCGTTAGGCCTGACGCTAACGCAGTAGACGTTGCGGTGATGTTCAGTGCCCGAAATTATGATCAGTGCTTAGCCGGCCTAGCGGTTTAATACCACCACGATTGCTACAAACAATTTTGCGATTAACATAAAATAGGCCTAGGAAGGAAGGACTCTGCTCTTACAAAGAAACGTACGAGTAATTCAAGGTAAGCTGTTTTCCGATGATACCCCTCACTGACAAACGTTTTGGGCTTTGAAACGTAATACAAAGTGACCTACGCTACGGTTGAGTACACAGACAACTCACGTCTTAAGGACCTAACCAAATAAAGCGTAGGCTGTGTATTAACGCCATGAGACGTTTGGCTAAGAGTTAAGATGCTATACTCGAGTATAGAGGGCCTACATACGACTGAGAAAATTTGTGCGGAAATCAATAATCCTAAATTGAAATGCTCCAAACTTTGGCATGAACAACAAAAAATGTTTAGCTATGTCATCCAGCCTAAACTTTGACCAAGTATAAGCTAGCCTTAGCCTAACGTTATTAGGCCTAGGCCTATTTATGCTGAGCCTAGTTGATAGCTTGCTGACATATCTAACGTTGTAGTACGAATGTCTTACTGTACTGTAGGGCTTAGCGTACTACTACTACTAAGTACTAGGTCACAGGCCTCTGAATTTCAAGTTTCATGGGAATCTTTTTTTGTGTTTTTCATTTTGTGTATTTTGGTGATGGGAACCCACTGGAACCTATTTATTTTGATCTTCATCGTAATTGGTTATCTGTAAAAGATGGCATGGTATTTTTTCTGTAATCTACTTGTGATAGCTTTCCAGTTTTAAATGACATTGACAGAATGTGGTGCATGGAAGGAAAGTGTCGTCAGATAAAACGAGGGTTAACTCCAACATTAACGTATTAACAACAAGTTTATTCTCACTACTGATTAGCATACTACTACTTCTGTAAATGATAAGGATTCAATGTGGAAGTGAAAATAGTACATTTAAAAAAATAACATAAAAACATTGAAGTTATCCTATCCCTACTTACATTGCCAGCCAAAAAGGCTACATTTCCTTTTGGGGAGGGGTTGGGGTGAGAACTGAGGAATCTGGAGAAGGGATTCCAACCAACGGTTGCGATTTGTTTTCATAATGGGGGGGGGGTTGCCATGACCCTATTTTCAAATAATTTACTGTGTGAAAAATCAAAGTCAGTGGGCGGTTTCTCAAATATTTGGGGACATGTCCCCCTCGCGGGATCGCCGCCAACCATTTTGAATGTAATCAAAAATCAGAAACAGTTAATTGATCTGTTTAGGATACAAATTTACAAACAGGAACTGGATACGTTTACCTCACCTCCACCTCAGCATTTCCTCGTTTATTGTACATGGCCTATTTTCCTCAGCCAATATATTAACCCAACCACTTAAAACGGCATCTTGACTTGCAGTCTTTGATTATGAATCAAAGCCCTGGCTGCAAGCAGTTTCGGAAGCTGCCGATCTGCAGTTCTAAGAGAGCTACAGCAATCATGTGCCTTCAGTTTAGGACAAAGATCCCCAAAAATGTTCCAAATCATTCACCCCATAAACCTGATACAACTAACAAAATAGAGCTATGTCAACAACGTTTCTTTTAGTATCTTTTAACATTGATGATAATAAGCAATTTCGAAGCTTAAACCTGAGAATATTGTCCAAAATCTGAGCATACAATGCCCCCGTGTCCTTAAAAAAATGCACTTCAATATACTGTACTACTGTATTAGTACACATCACCGTGTAGGTGTTTCAGCCTCAGGGTAAGGCTATCCAACTCAAACGGTAAATTTGGAAGGCATCCCCAAATGACATTCGTTTTATAAAACAGTTTCGATGCATGTGTAAAATACTCTAAATAAGCCCTGTCTAATATTTTCAAAACCTCTTTCAGTAACTTTCCTGTACGTATGATCAGGCCCATAGCCAGACTGACCATTATGGGTGGCACATCGATGTTGGAGTTTCGCCGGCCTGCGGGAAGGGTCTAAGGGGAGGGTTTGAAAATTTTTGCCCATTTCAGGGGCTCCAGATGCAAAATGGTGCAAGATTTTCCATAGTTTCTTCCTATATTTGTATTCCAAAAAGGCTGGTCTTGTAATAATTTTTCCTCCTTCAATGCAAGACCTTTTACTGGAAAATCTTGGGGGGGGGGGGAGGGGGGCGTGCCCATCTTGCCCTCATGTGGCTACGGCCTTGTGTACGATGGGCTACGTTTTCCTACCGTATCTAGTTACTTGCCTTAGCTGTTATGCTTTCCTGACAAGTTAATATACAAAGATATGGCCCAGCCTAGCCTCTCATGTTTCAAAGTATCACTGCGTGAGACTGGGGAATTTAATATCGTCCTGTGGCGTAATTTTGGTTCAGGGTGCCCGGGGGCAAGAATGGGGTGGGTGCCCCTTGACCAAATGACATACATGTGTGCATGCTGCAACAGAGCGAATTAAGATAGGCTATGCCCACCGGGTGCCCTCCTAGTCCGGGTGCCCGGGGTTTGCCCCCTCAGAGCACATAGGAGTTACGCCACTGATATCGTCGTGGTTAGTGTATACTGTATAGCTTGGTGCTAGATTGCTCTACGTGCAGTACATCCAGCGCGGGGTTGTGATTTTTGCGAGGCGAAATCTACATGGGGATTTTACGGAATATGCAGTCATTTTAAACTATAACTTTAAGCCTAACTAGTGTTCTCCACAGGTCCAAATTTTGTCCGGGCGCTTTTCCCTGATCTGGAAGATGACACTGATCGCTGTCCTGGGGATCAAAGGGAGGGAGACACCTTTCCCTTGCTCACGTAAGGTGGGCTTGATGCAAAATGGTGGTACATTTGGTGCTTAATTTGAATTAAATATATCACCAAGAATTTCTATTTTTTAGGAAGTTTTTTCATCTTGCTTGCTTTAGTGGACTTTTTACAGTCCTTGGGGTAATTCAGAACCACAGTGTGTTAAGTTAGTGAACAATAAATTGATAGACTGCATATGCTATTCCTAAGTTTACTCATATCTAGTAACATTTAGATATTATGTGATTAAGACTGTGCATGTCAGAGACACTTCAAAATTCTGATAGAGGTGGTACTGATAGTAATCTTCTCATTACACCACTCTGGTACACCTTTTTTTTCATTAATTGCTTCTTGCTACAATCAGTCCTAACTTTAACATGACCTGCCCTAGTATCGTACTTGACCTCTGACCCAGTCTAACAAATAATGAGGATCACATATTTCTCATGACACTTGCACAGAGACTTGAAATGACTGTCTAGGTTTTGGAGAAGTTATGGTAAAATCATTTTTATTCAAAGGTGTTTGAAATAGTTCAATGTAAGACAGGTGCGTAACAAGGAATTTGCCAAGGAGGGGGAGGGGGCGAAGGCTATAGGCAAACTATCTAAGTGCAGCGCCACAATAGGTTGTACAAGAAAATTTTGGCAGAAATGCCTCCCAGATTGCTGAAAATGGCAATATTTATGTTCATCTATAGTAATTGTATGTCTACCGCCTAAAAATAGAGGAATTACTAGCGATATCATAAAAATATCATTAAAAAGAATAGAAAAAATGTGCTCAAGGAGGGGGCGGTTGCCACCTTCGGCCCCTCCTTGGCTACGCGCCCGACGTAAGGAGTGTTTAATTCACTTTGCAAAGGTTTCCAAAAGAAGTAAAGCAATATTTCTTGTCCGAGCGGCCAAGGATTTTGTGCGGGTGGCAGATTTAAGACCGGGCGCTGACGCATGCTCTTCAGATTTTGCCCGGGCGGCGCAACTGGACAAAACAGCTAGTGGAGAACATGCACTGCCTAACATATTCTACACTTTCATGAAGCAATCTGATATGATTAGAAGAATTTGGTTTGAGTGTTGTACTTGTAGGCTTCAATGCTTATCAGTGAATTAAGCCCAGCCTAAGAAAAGTACATAAACCATGGGAAGTTGGGAACCAATTTTCGGGCTCTGTAATTTTAACTTTACGATAACGACACGTTACCGGAAATGATCGTTACCGTGAAATGCGGAGGCCAAAGGTCAGCAGTATATGCCACTGCAAAGTTGGGCTACCCAATTGCCAAAAATTTTGACATGGTCTTGTGCTGGGCGATATATCAAAAATTATCATTATCGCGATGATTTTTGGCGAGACGATACGATAACGAGAATCGCAAAAAATGACAATAGTTTCATGTGAAAAAAATGTGAAATAATACGCCTTTTTTGTTTAAATTATTTCTTTTCATTGTGGACTCCGACATATTCTTTAAAGAGAAGCCATTCTTTTATTGAACTGATATTAAATCGATTAAGGTTTGTCATTTCTCTCCACATTTTTCCATCTAGTAGAGAGCGAATGCACAGTCATTAATTATAGGTCTGTAATGTATGCAAACACTGACACTTTAGACCATCATGTCCGTGTTCTGCACAGAAGTTCAAGTGAAATACAATGAGAGCACAGTTAAGTCAAGTGCACGTGTAGGTCCGTAATTTTATGCAAACCTGCCAAACAGCCATGCATTAGGCTACACACCTGCACGTAGAGAAGTTGACGTACATCGCAAGAACACGGGACATTGAAGTTCAGGGTTTTTTCGATCGCTGCTTAATTTGCAGTTATTACTTCATATTTTGGAGTAGTAATAGTGGGGCTTTTTATGTAAAACGTTCACCTTACTTTGTGTGATGTGAAAGTGTACCTTAAGGATCGTTATTAAGAATGGTGTTTTGATTCCGAAACAAGACTAGGGTCGCTTTACGGAAGGCTTGTTATTCAGAATAGAATATAGGGATCGATATTCCATTCCGAAGGGTCGTTATCCCGAATTGAGAATAGGAACGATTATTCCGGATAAAACACAAGGGTCGTTCTTCCGAAGGGAGGAGGGGTGTGCAGGGAAAACTTGAAAATGAGACACTTTAAAGCATGTTCTGGTGACCAAATTTGATTTTGTTAAAAAAGCAGAAAAGTTTTCTATGTTAAACAGTGAAAACCCCATCTCAATAGTATTTTAGCAATTGCATTTGGAAGATAGGAATTTTTGAAGGAATTAATACTACATATACTACTTCTGCAGTGCATGAGGGGAAATCTGTGATGTCATATGGGCAAACTGTTTAGTTATAGATTTTGAATTTCTTTATAATGTTGATATCTTTACATTGAATATTTCATAACTTTATTTGCTGTACCATAAGTACTGAACAGTTGTGCACTATATCTACACGGAAAAACATCTAAAGATTCCAATAGTATCAAATTTCAAAGACAAACAAGGTATCAAATTATGAAGAATAACAAAAGGAATCTGAGGCAATTTGCCCACTTGGGATTACATTCTGTAACTGAGCTTGGGGAAACCTGGAGGTATTTCCTATTAAATGTAACCAATATTTAGGAATGAATATCTTGAGTTAGGAATGGAGTTTTGGTATGGGTTTAGATGACATGTAATGAAATTTTTTTGCTTTTCATGTAAGATCCCTGCAAAATGCCACCAGACAATTCCTTTAAATGGTATTACCTTGCATTTTGCGTTTAAAATAAGCATGCATATTGTATAGCAACTTTGAGGCCGTTATGGTGCAGAAAATGAGGAGAGCTGGAGTCGGCAAAGCTCCACTGGCATCGCACCCGCACACATTCTCATTTTGGATTAATGACCCTTATGTTTTATTCTGAATAACTACCCTTATTCACTGACATGATAGACACATTTTGAACATTTTCATCATATAGAGGGCGCTCTTTGTCATTGAGATACGTATGACTCAAGGTTAAACTGAGTCACTAGGTTTAAATATAAACTCGAAGCTTTTTAGGGCGATCTTATTAATCACTCAACAATGATTATCACATCAGTCTATCAAGAAGACTCAAGAAATAGTATATTTTGCAAATTTTGGCCATTTGGGGGCGCTCTTCAAATTTTTAAAACATACTGTGTGTCCTTGTAACATAATTTTGTCTCAAAAGACTCTTATAACTTTTTTATGAAATAATGGGGAAGTTACTATTTGGTTTTAGGATTAAAAGCGTCACTTCCAGCAATAAAAGCAGGCTATTGGCCATGTTACTTAATAGAGGGCGCCCTTCAGAATTGTGCAACTTTTTTTCGAGGGGACATGGTGATTTTTACTCAGATACATGTCCTTAAATCACCTGCCAGATTTCAAGTAATCCCTCAAAGACTTTCACGAAAGTCATTTTCTGAGCATATTTTGGGCTGTTGTACTATGGTCTATTAGGATATGTTATATGCGTACATGTGTACTGTTAACACACCAGTGCAACTTTGTGGGCAAGCGTAGCAAGCAGATACACACTGACATCACATGGAAAATACCTGTAGATGGATAATTATTGGGGTTTGAATGGCTGTCCTCAAAACTACTCATTTCAAGAGTCCTTTTATCCACACCAGATCTGTCCTTGTTCACCCCTCCTCTAACGTCATCCCCACCACCCAAAATATGACATCAAAGTGAATTACTGCCATTACCACAAATGGGGTGCAACTTAAACATCAGTCAATCTTATATTGTTGGACACTGTGGCAGACCTAAAGAGTACAGTATAAAAGTCACAGTGTCCCGGATTCTGTTTCTCCATGTAACACATGAAACTGCACATTTGTTAAGTACATTTTTGTTATGTCCCCAGATGTGACACTTCCTTCCAAGAATATGCTTATTGCAAAACTCAGCAATTTCAGTCACTTTTGCAGAATGCACTGTTATCATGATTTTTATATTTTTTCCCTGGCCTTCTTATTTTTCTTTTTTAAAGTCACATTTACAGAAACTAGAGTTCTGGTATGGACCATAGAGCAGTTGCCTGAATGCCTCACTTGAAAATAAATAGCAGAAATGTTAATTACAGTTGCATACCCCAAAATTTTAAAGAAATTTCATGTTTGATGTTTTTTTTTTATTTTTTTTTTATAAAAAGTTCATTCAATTGGCACTCTATGAATTGTTAAAAAAGTAATTCCTGTTTCTTGTATGTGTATTGTATAATGCTGTTGCTTCATACTCGCATAATCACATGAGAATATTTTAACCTTGCATAGCCAGCAAAATGAACACTTTAGGATACTTTCCACCTTGCCAATTGATGTTGACCTTGTCTTCATCAGCTCTACTGTATAAACCACATGATAGAAGTTATATTGACTTAGTTATAATACCCAGCAAAAACAATTCGGCTCTCATGCCAGCCTTTTGCTGGCATGTTGAAGGTTATTTATGCATATCGTCATAGAAACAGTGAATGAATGAATGCATATGGACTGATTCAGAGGAGCACAGACTCTTTACACAGTGTACATACTTCATTTTTATTTAAACTGGGGCAGTGTACCTTCCTATTATGCACTTTACATGTATGTGTGTATTGAAATAATAATATTGAGAGTTGTGGCCTTTGTTAAACAGACTTGCATTGATTGAAGGGATTTGGGGCATGATAATAATTTCATGTTTGAATGTACTAGGCAGAAAATTCCAAATTACGAGAAACTTTGCTTCAGACTGGAATGATGAAAGTAGCCTACTATCTCAGAGTTAAGTATGGCCTACTTCCACCCAACATTTAAAAACCTTCACGTGTGACTCCATGTTCAAGAGGTTTGTTTTCCAAGTTAAATTATCAAGCGTCTTTCCTGAAGGTGAACAAAGCTTTGGAAACCTACGTAAATATGTATTGCGTACAACAATTTAGACCTCCAAGTACCTACAATAAGCCTATCTTCCACTCTCGTTTTGTCATTTCCTTAAGATATGTCTTTCATGTTGTGGAGAGGTTTTAATAGCTAATTTTTAGAACTTCCATTTTTATAAGCAAATAAAGATTCTTAAAAAACCATGGATGAGTTCTGTATTTTATGGGAAAGTACCCAATGTTAATTCTTTCTTGCTTTAGCTCTAACTTCTGATCCTTGTTGATCAAAAGTTAAGCTACAGACAACTTAACAGTAAGATTTCATTACTTGAACTTGATCATTTTAAAACCAAACAGAGATGCAGGCTAGAAAACCTTAACTACTCCACCATTTAATATGAATGCTTTCTCTCTCTCTTCATCAATATTTCATCGTCATATCCTCATGTTCAGGGAGGATTTGAATGACTTGCTTCAATTTTTCATGTTTGAAAGGTTAAAAGCAAACAAAACTGTAAAAATGAGATCATTTCCATATGTACTTGAAGGAGAGGCCTGTCTTGTCTGTATTTGATGTTTCTTTCAGTTTCCATGGAGTTTAGGCACTTACGATGGAAGCTCCATGGTCTAGCTACTTTATGATGTGTGACCATAAAAATATTATTAGCATTGCAGCTGAAAGCCACTTGTGTATTGTGCCCAAACACATTGCCTTTAATTGCATGTTCTACTTTATCAAGGGAAGCGTCTAGTAAGGATTTCATTATTTTTGGAATAAATTATGAGTATCAGAGCTTGCAGACAGTCGTTCCATAGTATTTTAGAATGCATAGAAAAAAAGTGCATGTTATGTAGCATACTGTACATAGACTCCCAGTAAATGAATGCTGTACAGACCTCCATAGCAGAGCATGTGTTACATGCATTTGACCCTGGATGTATGCACGCTGTTATATTTTGGACTTGTTAAAATGGTTCTGAAACTTAATTCCTCCTTTCCTTCATAATCTGAGCAAAGTAAGTACTGTATACAGGACTATTTTCAGTTGTGTCACAATATAAAAGTTTGCCCAAAAAGTAACGGAGGGAGGGGGGGGGGGGAGACTGCAGTTCCATCCCCCTCACCTCCTGTGCCTATGAATCTATTATTGTGCACTGTTAGTACAAAAAGGAAACAAGGGGTTGGGGAGGGGGATGTATTATTTGTCAAAATTTTATCAAAGTATCCTGCTGACAACTATTCCCATGGTGTGTATTCTAGGTTCTCAAGTGGTGGCCTGTGATGTCCATTTATACAGCCCATTTGGCTGGGAAGATTTGTGGAGACATAACATTTTTAGTTTCAATTTCCTGAGTGCAATCTGAAGCATTTGGATGCCACGCTTTCCCTCATAGGCCAACTGGTGATTCACACATAGTAGGCAACAGTCTAGTTTCAAGTTTATGAATTGGATTTCCTCCAGTCTAGATCATTTGGGATGCCAATTTTTCTCCTGTAGGCCTACTGGTGACCCATGCATGGTAGACACAGAATTCTAAAGACAAATTTGGGCATTTGGATTCCAAATTTTCTTCCCATACTGGTGACATTAGCCCGGGAAGCCCAGGAACAGTGGTGCCAAATGTGCATTGTAGAGCTATCTAGCACATTTAGAATGTCAAATTTCCCCACCTCAGAGATAACTTCGGAGCTGTTGTGGTCAAATGTAATCTTGTACAGCACATTCGTTGAAAAACACCACCCAATTGAGAATCAGTTGAATCGCCACAGTGCGGGCACTTTTGTAGCACTTATGTGTGGGCTTCATCCTAGAGAATGAACTACTTTCTCCAAACCCTGGATTTGCCCTGTTGGCTACTTTAGTGAAAAAGCATAAAACTAAAGGAAATGTGACCTGCAGCTGAAAACAGTTGAGAACCCCTGGTGTATAATGTACTGTATGATTTAATTTTACTAAGCCTGCTATCATATGTGTGTGTTTTCTTCATATATTGTACATTTTATACTGCAATTCATCCCAAATGGTATCCTCATAACTCCAGTGCTACATTAAAGATTTTAAATATGGAATTGCCTGTAAAGTTTTCTCATGGGGAGTTGTTCTACTACGTAACAAAGGATAAAATAGACACAGAAACTCTCCTTCCACTTACCCCTACACCCACTTTCAGGAACCCTTTGAGTTTCACAAAAGGTCATCAATAACAACTTTGTAAGTAAACCATTTGTGTGTACCCTATAAAATCCTGCCCCCTTCCATACACCCCCAAAACTAATTTTGATTACACACCAGAATTTTGAAAACAGCTAGAATTTCATTGACAGGTGCCATATTTTAAATGTCAGACCCTTGCAAGATGTCATCCAAACATACTGTAAACTTTGCCCCTCTAAACATATTTAAGTTGTTGGCTATGGCCACACCCACTTAATCACATTTGAGTTGGATTATAATATCCTGGGTAATTGTTGGATTATTAAGGGAAATTGCCACACATTGTGAGCTGCCTGAACTGAATGGTTATGCATGTCAGAAATATAGGCTAGAGGATCTGTAAAATATCCTGCAAACCATTAAAACAAATCCTGCACAAAAATATTGCATTTAAGCAGGAGCTCCCACTTCTCATGTGCTGTTAATGCAAACACTGTTACCTCCCTTCCCTACTTAATGAAACACTATTGTTCCTTTTCATAGCTCATAGCCCCCTCTCATCTTTTCCCAAATATTTCTTGTTATAGCATTTTCCTCCAGCTGTCAGATAGTTTGATTAAAATCCTTGTAAGATAAATTACATGACATGTGACCTTATGACATTTCATCTCCATTCATAATACAGATTGGCAGTCATTTCTTTGAAATATAGGCAGTGTTTTGCATCACGAGAATAGCTCCAGTAATACAGAAGCTAATTAATATTTTACATGCATGGCGTATGTAGCTGGCATAGGGTTAGGTTTAGTAGATTGAAGTTTTAAAGTAATTTTATACCTTCATTAGAGCATGGTTGATATAAGGTTCATGGAAATTAATCATCTGTTGCAGTGACTGAAGATGTTTGATAAGAGCTTATTTCCTCTTGGAATGGGATACCTACACATCGGCTCTGATACTAAATGAATTCTCAGTGGCATGTAAATGTCAAAGCAATTTGATTTCTTGAGCTATAAAAGCAGTAATTACAAATTTTGGTTCTATGGGTATTTTATGTAGACAAAGGAGTCAAGAAAAGTATTACATGTGAGGTATTACTATGCGAGAAATAATTTGTAGGAGAGCGTTGAAGAGGAGGGGTGGGGGAGAGAAAATATTTTAATTAAATAAATGAGTCAGTAAAGGAAGAGGAGTACTTTGTGAAGTATCACTTTACCAGAAATCATAAATTAATAGGAAGAGGGTAGGAGGGCAGGTGTGCAGACAATGAGGGTAAAGGGCAGCACACAGTTCCGTAGAGTGACAAATGCTTTTCACTTAAGAATATCATTGCCAGATACAAACTGCTGTGCCAGATGTTACTGGAGAAGTGCTTCCCATGCATAGCCATTACATTGTTTCTATGGTCCTTCTTTGAGTAACTAGGTTATAAATTCTAATGTTTGGGACTACTTTGGGGTGCCAACAGATCTGGGTAAATGCTAATACCATAGTCTTGCACATTCACTTCCCAACCTAACTCACCCTTCCATAATCTTTCCATGCAGAAGTGCATTGACAGCCTGCTTACTATGTGGTGGAGGCTGGGGGTAGTCAAATTTTTGTCCATGTTTTTAAGGTTCAGGGATTTAATATTTCTTTGCACTTCTTATATTGAGATGATCCTCATATTATCCTTGCTGTTGGGACATTCCTTCCCCTTGCCCTACCCCACTCCCCCACCCCCACAGGCTATGTCAGTGTCTGCCCATATGTACAGATAGTGCCTTCATCATTGTACTACCCTTGCTTACTTACCAAATCCTGAAGTTTCCATAGTAAAACACTCCCTTTAACAATGCTTTTACAGTATTGCATTATGTATTTCTTCAAGGTGGTGAATTGGCATAATTTCAAGTTTTGTCAGTGGAATAAGAGGCTTTCTGAGAGCCTCTGTCAGACTGTCTTGAAAATTTTGGTTGTACAAAAATTCAGTTGTCTGCATGAACTGCTTGAAAAAAAGAATATTACTGCCTGGAATCATACATGTTCTGAGCTATTCTTGATTTGGCGATCCAGGGTGAGCATGTTGTCTATTTGATTTGTATGGTTATGCACAACAGAGCTCAGCTAATTTAGTGCCACTTAGGGAACATTTTTTGTAAATTACTTTTTCCTTTTTGATGTATTAATTACTATGACAGTATATCAAGACAGTGGTAATAATGCAAGCTGCTGGCATGCTACTTGTACCTGTAAGTACATTGCCATAAATTACTTGTAGTTTGGGTATAAATAGTTTGTCGTGGTGGTTGCATGTTCTTGTAAAGGAGCTGGGGGCGTGGAAGATAGAGCAGGGAGTTGAACTAATGAGTTGTGCATATCAGAAGTTTTGTAGTTACATACTAGGCTACCATAGCCTATTATGCTCCTCCTTACCTCCTAAAAAAACGCTCTGAAACACCACATAAGGAAGATACTCAACACTTCTGTAGATATGAAGTGTCTGAAAATTCAATGAAAAGTTACAAAATTCCAGTCCAGATAGGGTTCCAAACATGCAAAGGGTTACTACACTAAAAGTGTGGCAATAGAGGAATGAACTAGGAGGATGGCTGCTTTTGCTGCAAGTAAACTGCAGCTATTTTGGTGTTATTTCAACAGGGGAAAAATCCTCCAACATTTGTCAAATCATGCCTTTTGGAAGGATTTCACCAGAACCTCAACTTGGTTACAACTGTAGCAAAATACCATGAAGGGTCATGGCAGACATTGGATTACAAGTACATCGAATTTATTTCAATTCATAAAGTAATTTGTAGCTGTAGGCCTAAGACTTAATTTTTGCTCCTTCCCCCTCCCCCACCATCCAGATTCCTGGGGATGTTGGACTCATATTAACTTGAGAATTTTGTAATTTATTTTGTAAGTGCTTCTAAAGCTCTGCCCTTTATTAATTCAACCCCATTACTCAATAACCTATACATACTGAAACTATCGTATTTAACACTAAACCATTGGCCTATAGATATACTTCACACACAGAGACACTATAAAGTTACTCTATATACTGTATATTGATTTTTTTACTCTGTAGATCATGCTTTGGGCACAAAAGTACACACATTTCACTTTCTCAGCACAGGAGCCATTTTAGTTAAGAGCCGCATCATTGGCAGACATTTGCGTGAACCAAATATTGACAATTCCCTCCATGCTGGGTTTGTTTCATGCCAGGATGTTGATTCAGTGGGAAAACCTATTAGATTAATAAATGCAGTTTGCCAGCTGATAATTGCTGAGAACCAGAGACCACCGTACCACAAAGTACAGCTTGTCAGTGTAAACTACATCCAACTCCAATACACAGAAACATGATTTCATGTTAATGGAATCATACAGTCTGTTGCTTCCTCCGAAGATTAAATGAAGGCCTACTTTTGGGTTGGAAAGATAATGATCGCAGCTCTTTGGAATATCTGGAGCATGGCATGTATTTTAATACTAAAATAATATGCAAGAACTTTATGGAAGAGTAGTAGAGCTTTAAAGCTTCAGGGGACTTCCATTTGATGTGAAGATAGTCATGGGTAAAATACATTAGCTTTGTTGAAAGGACTTGAAAAGTTTCCTCCTAAATTATCTCCATAATCTTTTTGTTTTGTGAGCATGCTTGCAAGTCCCATGCATGCCTACATTGGTGTGAAAAACAAAAGCTGCTTTGTACTCTTCATGTTTGTTTTTTCTTTCTGATTTTCATTCCTTGGTTCATGCTTGTGCATATTTGTTTTGTTTAGTCATATCATTTGGTATTGTTGGTTCTTTTTTACATCGTTCATTCCTTCATGTATCCATTCGTTTTTCATGTTTGTTTCTTTTGGTTTCATTCCTTCAGTTGTTTGTTCATTCATTCATACATCAAGCCATCATTTCCACTCCCCTCATTTGTCGGAACATTCATCTGTCTGACTGTCTGTCTGTCTGTCTGTCTGTCTGTCTGTCTGTCTGTCTGTCTGTCTGTCTGTCTGTTCCTTCATTCATTTTGTTCCAAATAGTTTCATTGTTTTTTTCAACCATTCATTTGTTCATTTATTCATTATTCTTTTGTTCATTTATACATCGATCTATTCCAATAACTTGCCATGTCTAGTGTACGAAGCTTGGACAAACTAAAAGCCTGACAAGCACACCACATTTCACATAGCATTATAATCAACTCAAACTGACTAGAAATTTATCACCTCATAAACTGAAGCATCCCACATATGTCAAAACAAGTGTATATTTAATAGCTGTTGGTTTAACTTTTCATGTTCTCCCATATAAACACGGAGAAATCAGAAACATGATTTGCGACTGATCAACCCATAAATTTAATTCGATGCAACTTGTAGCAGCTATGCATGCCAAACATCATGGGTCCAAAATGTTTCCATCATGTATTTAATACCTGGTTATGTAAAAAGTAGGGATAAGGGTGGCACCAGGGTTTTGGTTGTGGTAGAGGGGGAATGAGGGAGTCAAAGAAATTGTCAGGGAGACAATTCTATGTCAGCTGCCTAACATCTTCGTGTGGGGACTTACAGGCCTGCAGATGTGGGCTAGGGGAAGAAACTTCACTATGGCAGGTGGAATGTCTGCTCCGCCCCCCCCCCCCCCCCTCTTTAGAACCACCTGTGATGAGGGAGCTGGTGACACATTTACTGTTTATGTATGGCATGTATGCTGTAAAAATGTGTAATTTGCATCAAATTTAAAGCTTCTTGTTAAATCATATCACATCAAAGGCAATATGTGTTTGATTCTTATAAATCATGATATCAAGAGCAAATACATAAGAGAAGGTGCACAGATAATGCAGAAAAAGTTGGATCAGAACTCATTGCTATACTGCAGTATAAACCACACAGTTTAAATATATACCGCAACATGCAACTGCTATAAATATGGTCACGTATGTATTTCTACTTGCAGGTAGCCATTTTTGCAAAATATGCTAGCTTCCCCAATAAACTGAATGCTTTGTTAACTTCTGCATGACTATACCAGCTCAAGTATTATCATATTCATTGGTGTTAGCTCCTACCCATATCTTTCTCACCAAGCATTGATCTGTCACGAAGAGTTTCGTTTCAGCTTTTGCATTTTACATCTGTCTTGGTTTTAAGTTGCTATGTATACCTGCTCAGGACAAGTTCTATGACCTATGAAACAATTCACCTCTTCTTGTAAAAAAAATATTCATATTTTTGTAAACAACTATTGTTGTGTTTTAGCTGGTAGGCATAGGTCTGAGTGTTAAAACTGCTATCATTTTCATAGTGGTGTGTTTTGTAGTGATTTGTAAAACATTTGTTTTGTGTGGATAAACCTTGCCTTTAGAAAGAATTTTGACTCCAAATGCTCTACATCAAATGAACTATATTCATAGATCATGAGGCCTGTAGTCAAGGATGAGGGGGGAGTGGTCAAGGGGTAGCCCCATAGAAAAGATTTTACCCCTTTGACATGCATTTTAACATATCTAGCCTCCCTGAAACCTTTCACCCTTTCCCACTGGATGCTATCTGCCCCCCCCCTTCTCTTCCTTGTCTGGCTACATGCCTGTAAAACATGTCACCATGTATTACCTCTCTTCCAGGTTGCTGCTCTGTGTTCTGACATTTTCTTTGTTCCAACTTATCTATATTCTGACAAGGCTACATAAAGGCCTGTGCTATGATAAAGGTTAGGTTTGGGTGGGAGTGCTAGTGATACTTGTATCGGAACATAGAGACGTCAGAACACAGAGGGGTAACATGTCTTCCGTGCTAGTCTGTGTACTTTTCTATGGCCATGCATTGTCATTAATGATATTTAATGGCTGCACCAGTCACCCCAATAGACCTTATGCATTGACGTCACGCGATGTCATTTTGGGAGGGAAACAATGAAGAACACTTGCACGAATGGTGTAGATTTCGCACTCTCGTAGTAGACAGGCACATATACGATTGGTTGACAAATCAGCTGTCTGCATTTGCTGGTGTCACTTGTAATGATACACGCTTTTCCTCCAAAGGAAGGAGCACTTTCTGTTCTGTGACATCGTGTGCATAAGGTCTATGTGAATTAGCATACCTGGATGTGCCAAATCAGAAATGGTTGGTTTTAATCATGTGACAATTTCTTTAAAATATTTTGTTTTGTAGCACAGTATTTGAAACTTCCATTGCATCTTGGTGCATTTATTATCACATTCATGTTTCATAACAGCTCACCTTATTATGGTCTTTCTTATTCTTTTTTAGGATATGCCCGGATTTAAAGGAGTCCGGTACTCCAAGTTCCGGCATGTCTATGGCCAACCATTTCGCAAGGAGTGGTGCTATGACTCCATCAGGATTAGCAAAAATACCTACGACTCCAATTTTTGTGCTGTAAATCCCAAATATTTGGCAGTCATCGCTGAATCTGGAGGAGGAGGCTGTTTCATCGTCATTCCAGTTGAAAATGTAATTTCCCTAATTTTTTTATAGCCAGAAGCATTCAGGCTACACAAGCAGTGACAATATCAAGGGAGGGGAGAGGTGGGGGAAGTGACATTCCCTAAACATAAACCAGTTATACTGCTGACATATACTGCCACCTCCCATTAAGTTTTTCCGTCACCTATGTGCTCCCTCCCCCATACTTTAAAATTCTTGGTGCTGCCAAATAGTGCCATGTATATAGTATCATCAGCTAATTACCACCTCAAGGAACAGTATACTGGACTATCATCACCATTAGTTACATTTTAAGAATCTATGACTAATGATTAGCACCATTACTGTACAGTAGTTCCACTTCAATTTGCTTCTATAACAGTGATAATCTACAGGGCCACTTCTTACTTCCTATTTGCATTTTTAACCATATCTAACCCTCAGTGAGAATGTGGATGATAGCAAAGTGAAAGGGAGCCTTCACTGGAAGCCCTTTCTCATGCCCCTCCAACCCCCGGTTTTTCTGTTGCTATTTTAGACAATGCGGTTTGGAGCCTGGTTTTTCAGAAAACATAAGTTTGGGAAGGTGCTTTTAGAAGAATTGTTGAAAGCTTTACGTACTGAATCAAAATTGCCACACGAGTACACTTGGGGACCTGTCACACCCAACCACTCAAACTTGAAACGGGTTGTGAGGGGGTGGGGGAGGAAGGACTGATTTCGTAAAATATCTCCTTCAGTCTCTTTTGTGTAAATAGATGGTAGGGAGAAGAACTAGAAGGGATGATGATTGGTTCTTTGTATTTCTCTTCTTTGTCATCAGTGTGGTCGTGTTGATATGAACACTCCAAAAGTGAATGGCCACACCGCCCAAGTCTTAGATGTTAAGTGGTATCCATTTGATGACAATATCATCGCCTCAAGCTCAGAAGATGGAACGGTAAGTCAGGGTTCCAGCAGTCATGGAAAACCTGGAAAAGTCATGAAAATTTGGAAAATCATTTCAAGGCCTGGAAAAGTTTTGAAATTTAGGGAAATTGTCTGAAGTCCTGGAAAAGTCATGGAAATTTTTACAAAATGACATAGTTCCATTCGTACTCGTTATATCGAAATGTTTTCTCACTCGTAACATCAAAATTTATTCTCTTCACCTCAAATTTAATACTGCCAGCTTGCTGAAAATTGCCAAAAAAAGGTCATGGAAATTCTTTATTTGGTCCTGGGAAAGTCACAGAAAAGTCATGAAAATTGATTCCCCAGAAAGTGCAGGAACCCTGGTAGTTTTGTGATAGTTGTAAAAGAGGATTCATGTCTGATGGTTTGTAAGGTTTACACCTATTTACACAAGGTGATCTCAATGTATTACTTGTGTACCAAAGTGTGACAATTTTGAAAGATTAGATGTGATGTGTTTAATGCTGCCACATCCTTATTTATCATTTGTATTTTTGTCACATTTTTACAAACTTGTGGTATATGCTTGAGCTCACACATAGGCCAAGGAAGAGGAATGGGAGAGGGACTTGGGACCTAAAGCAAATAATCAAAAGTGGTGGGGCAGAAGTATACTTCTGACCTCACCCCCCACAATTTAAGGACAAAAACTCCTTATTTGTTCCCTCTGTAGCAAATCTCAAAAATTTGCAGTAATTTTCCTTTAAATTTGCACAATATGTTGCACCTCATGGCATCTAAAGACCCCTAAATATTCAAAAATTTTCCAGACAGGAGGAGTACCCCCTTACCTCAGACACCTCTAGGACAGCAATCTGAAACAATGTTCACTCCCCTTCTGCTGATGATGCCTGTAATCATACTTTTGAGATTGGATTGCACTCACTTAGTTTGAATCTCTTGTTTAGTCCCAACATCTATGGCCAAAAGGGCAAATCCTAAACAAGACTGTAATCCCCATGGAATTTGCATCCCCAGTGGGACACAAATTGAACATAGCCAAACCTCTGGCAGCCTTCAGACCTTTACATTATTTGTCTGTTATGCATGGTCCCAGTGCACAGTAGCTAGAAAACAGATACCGAACATCATATTAGCCAAAAGGCTTAAAGAAGCAAGCAGATTTTCCACAGAAGTAAATATTTCTGCCAGTACCAAATTTTTTACTTGTTCTTGTGAATATGTGTCTGTTTCTTTCCTCACCTCCTATTAACATATGAATTTCCTTTAATGCCAGTACAGACAGGCAAGGGAGTTTGGAGAATACTCACACTTGAACTGACTGGTCAGAGACACTAGAGTCGTACTCATATTCCTAATATTGTTCTCACACTACAAGTCTGCATTTTTTGTACTCTAACACAGGTAATAGTTTGGAGAATACCTGAAAAAATGACAGAAAATTTAACAGAGTACATGGTACTGCTTCGAGGCCATGGACGCAAGTGTGGGTTTATTGAATGGCATCCTACTGCAGAATTTATCCTGGCTAGTGGAGGCTTTGATGGGCAGGTAACCACAACTTAAATATTAAGTTCTAGATATGCCACCAGACCTGTCTCAAGGTCATGTCTGGTGGAGAGAGATTGGGGGAGGGGAGGGGTCAGGTAATGTAGATACTGTCAGCTTCCCTACAGAAATATTTTTGGTGACTGTTGTGTTACATGTGCTACGATGTTGGTATTTTTTGCTTTACTTACCCTCCCCCCCCCTTCTTTGCTGATATTTATCTAAATTTATTGGTCCAGAAACATTTTGTGTAGTCTACCCACAAAAAGTAGTAATGTGGTTTAATGTAGTGGTTGATAACATACAGATGTGTAAATGCTATAATTTGAGTTGTGGAAGTTGTTCTAATCAAATCATAATCCCACTTCAACCTTCAACTCCCTCCCCCCCCCTCTTGTAATTAATGAAATATGCACAACATAATTCCATCCACCCCCCCCCCCTTCCTCCAAAGGAAGAAAGATTTGTTTTGCCAGCTACACAGTTTGTTTGGTGTAGCTTTTCATGTTCATTATAATAGGTATGTAAAGTGGTGAGGCTTAGGCGGAAGGACAGGTATGTACATTGAATGGGCATAGGGGCAAGGAGGAATGGGCATTGGGGCAAGGAGGGCATGGAGACATCTACTCCTCCAGCAAGATCTCTTGTTCCCTCCTTTCCCATTGTTCCTCATATATAAAACAATTATGTTGCTGGTATGTTATTTTATAATCACTTCTCATCCCCCACTCTCCCGACCCTTCCCCAAATTTTGAAGTCCTGTTTATGCCACATAACAAGTGCATGTGAAATGTCATTTGAGACAAATTAATCACCCTTATGTCAGTTATTTCCTCTTTAATTCCACAAACTTCCTAAATACCAATTAAATAGAAGTGCATGAACTGCTTCCACCCATGTTGCGGAGAACTTCACAGACAAAAAATGTGTAGTGGTTTCCGTTACCCTCGTTATGCTTTTCTCATGTTTAATGGTGGGTGCCAACAAAAGTACCTTGACAACTCTCAACAGTTTAAAGGTGGAAATTAATAATGTTATAACTGTCCGGTTGAATGCAGATCCGTGGCACCTGAGTTCTTGAAGGGAACACTGTAAACAGTCTCCCCAGTCAATAAAAGCTCCATAGCCATCCTTACTTTGAAACTTCAGCTGATTCTTACAAATCTCCTTTCCTGTCCTTACCAGTATTTCTTGATGTTTTACACACAAAATTTTGCATATATGTAAGGTAAACCAAGGAGTTCCACATTTCTGCATGAAACACTTTAGTAACAATACTATTGTCACATGATTAAAAAGAGCCATATATGAATTCAGATACTAGGGTATACCAATTCATAAGTATTGAAGTGACCACATTTACCCTTTTAGCCATCTGTGCATTCATTGATCCTAAACAGACCACCAGAAAACTGGAAGTTATAGAAATATGACATCCTGTCAGTTTTAACCACAAGAAATAGATCTGTCATTGTTAGGACAACCTTGGTCATACTAGTTGTGGTTTGGTTGGCAGACATAAAGAATATTTTCACTCGAACTTAGTGATAGGTTTTGGATTGGTCTGAGTATATCATTCTGTCAGATTTGGTTAGACAGGCTTAGTGACTTACTGGCTATTTTGTTGTTTTAAGGTCACTGGTTGAACGTACTCTTCAACACCACTTCCAAAAGTTTGCCTTACAAAGCCAAATATGGGTTCCCGCGCTTCAGCCGTGGGAAGTGGCCAGGAAATGTCAAATAAAAATTAGTAGAATTTTTAATTTACCATTTCTTTTTAGAGGTATAAATTTGCATTTGCTCTGCTAAATGTAAAATCTTTTCTTTCTGTATTCCTATTGAGCTGCCTTTCTGGTATAGACCTTATGCATTGATGTCACACGACATCATTTTAGAGGGTAAACAATGAAGCACACTGCACACACCACGTAGACTTCGCACACGTGTAGTCGACTTAACACACGTATCCAACCGGTACGCAAATCAGCTGCCTGCATTTGTTGGTGTCAGGTGCAATAATATGTGCTTGCCTCTATGGTCAGAGGCCACACTTTCTGTTCTGTGACGTCATATGCATTAGGTATATCAAACTTTCAGATGTTTAACCCTGAATGTTGCTTTTAAAAGATTAATTGAACTTTAATCAGCCATCACTGATTGTGATTACATATGTGGTCAAGTCAGTCACCCATTAAATAAAAGTAAAACAATGTGCTGTTGCTCAATCTATCGTCATCCATCAGGACCTTTATGGAAAATGGACTGAAAAAGTGAAAGTCGACGGGAGAATCTCTAAAAAGTGTGTGTGTGTGTGTGGGGGGGGGGGGGATATTTCCCTATTCCCTCCCACTCTTTCCCCCTGATTCAGATTTCCACTGTCTGTGCCTTTCGTCTTGTGAAATCTCTCCTTACAGCCATTTCTCTCAGTTCAGTCTTGACAAGGAAGTGATTCTGGTCTAACAAACAGCTGCCAGGTCATAAAATTTGTAGACTTTCAATTAGTTATTGCCCCATAAAAGCAAGACTCTCTCACTTTGGAGCCTATTTACAAGAGACATGTCTAAATTCTGCCTATGGATTCTGTCAAAACATGTTTAGGGAGAATCTGTCAAATGTGGTGGCTTATTTCTGCCTTATTGTCAGAGACGTGGTAGTTATGGGGTCGTACCACGTTATTAGTTAGTGGTATTGATGAAATAAAGTAGAGTGTAATATTAGGAATGAGGAACTGAGAAAGGTCTAAATTTTGAAGTTTGCGGCTCAAATTAGTTGTTATAATGCAGTACTATTGTTCAAAATACATGGGGGAGGGGGGTAATATAAAGTGATTCACCTTCACAAGGGCCAAGATTGTCCCAGAATATGTTGAGAAGGGTGAAAAAAGCAACTATTATGAAACATATCCTTCTCTCCTTTATCATGATCAAAACAATAAAAATATCCCTAGTGCACCCGGAAATTACCCCATACACTATTTTATGGGATGATCTTTCTTTAAAGGGAGCCCCCTGGAAAAAAAACAGAATGTTTGAACCCTGCTTTTATTGCATACAGATGGTGTATTACTGTGCTTACTTACAACTTGAAGACACTACGTAAAATGTTGCCACTTTCCTTCTGGTATTTTACAACTGTGTGCGTACATATGAATACACAGCTTGAAGATAAAACCCTTGTAAAATGTACCAAATTACTCAGAAATGAACAACACTACACTCTAAAAACAACTAACCAGAATCTATTCAAAAATTTGACTAGATTTAGTTCAAAATTGAACCAAGTTGGTTTAACTTTGAACCAAATCTGGTCAACTGTCTGAACAGATTTTGGTTAGTTGCCCCTCCGACCCTGGTCAGTTCAAATTTGAACAGACTGTTTTTAGAGTGTACTGCAGTGAATAGCTTCTTAAAGTAATTGAAGCATTACATTAGTAACAGTCTATAATTATGCCTGTTGTGTTTTTCCTTCACAGCTGAAGTTGGAACATTTAATGACTGATGGAAATTTTCAAAACTTCCAGAAAACGGAAGAGAGATATTTAAGGGGCAACCATAACTGACATTTTTACAAGTGTGCAAATTGCACGGCAGGGTGGGGGAGGGGCATGGGTAATAACCCATGCATGCTTTTTCAAAAGATAACACATGCTGATGATCAATCCCATTGAATTTCAGTGTTAATACTGGTAAATCAACATTTTTCAAAGTATGCTTGGGGGGGGGGGTGTGCCTGAAAAAGACTTAATCTGTGGTTGCTGTAGGAAGGTGAGGGATGTGTTTGTCATTGAGAGAAACACTTTGGGTAAGGGGAAATTAAGTGCTGAAAATTACAAAATAGAGCATGCAAAAAGTGTACCGAGGAGTTTTTGCAGTAGTTCATACGGAAGAGTAAATTGTTTGCCCTTCACCTAACAATTTTTTTAGTTTGGTGGAAATGTCACGGTTGTGCAAGGCTATAAGATTGATTGTAGTAGTCTGGAAAATGTTACCAACCACTCGGTGTGTTGGATTAGGAACCTTGAATGGTGGAAAAGTGATGTACGTTTCCCGGAAACTTTATTTACATCAAAAAATGACTGATGTTGACTTGTTTTTAATTTCCTGTTTCTCTAGGTCATCGTTTGGAACGTAGAGCAAGGAAAGGCTGTCTTTCAATTAAGCTGCGGAAGGAATGCCGTTTTGTCGGTGTCCTTCAATTGGGATGGAAGTCTCTTAGCAACAACAAGCAAGGATAAGAAATTACGAATCTTTGATCCAAGAACTCAGGAACTGCTACAGGTAATGTTTTATTTGTGTTTCCATAGTGATAACAGTTTCCACATTTTATGGGAAATGTCACAACTCTAGAGAAAGTCCATGGGATTTTTTTGAAGTAAAAATGTTTTCAATGTCTGGAAAAGTGAAAATCTTGTCATACGTATTGTATTTGAGATTGTGTTGCTACATGTGTTTACAGTTTGTTGCTACATGTGTTTACAGTTTGTTGCTACATGTGTTTACAGTTACAGTTTGTATCATAAGTGCAGAAAATGCAACATTCTATGTACATTTAGGATTTGACTGACCATATGTTCTCTCTGCAGGGTACACTAGATCAAAGGTTCACTAGACCAAAGATCGTAACTATAAATGCAATCCTAACCCAAACCCTAATCCCAACCCATACCCTAATCCTAACCGAGGCTAATCCATAGCCTAATCCTAAATCTAATTCTGTATCTAATCAAATCCTAACCCTACCTCTAACCTGAAGTAGATTTTCGTCAGGGTGATCTTCGGTCTGTTGAACCATTGGTCTTGTGAGCATCCACTATGTATGTACATATACTTACGGAGCTACAGTGAGTAGCATTACATTACCCTTACCAGAAACCCTTGTCAGCCATGCCTGTAACTGTGTAGGTTCATGCATGATAAATGAAAGAAATCACGTTTTTAAAGATGAAACTTGTGGCAAACCTGTGTATTTTCTGAACACTCTGGACACAGGTTTTGAGATGCTAGGTTGACACACATTTTCTTCTTATCATAATCATGCCACAGGGTTTGCTTGAGAATCGTTTGTTTTAATTGCCATACTTTTTTTGCATTTAAAGCATTTGAAAACCAATCTTGGCAAACCTGTGGGAACCTGTCAGACTTTGCCACTGTCTCACAAAGCCTGCACAGCAAAACATTACAAAAACTGGAGGTCCCTTTAACCACACTCTGTCAAGTTTAACCACACTCTGTCGGGTTAGACCCAAGGCCTAGATATGTTTTATTTTCATCATCACATCACATTGTCTATGTCATTTCTATTCTGTTTCTTCATCTCCTATGGCAGGAGGGAGAATGTCATACAGGAGCAAAGGGAGGCAAGTGCACCTTTCTCGGGGAGGCGGATCTTCTTGTCACGACAGGAAGTGAACGAAGCAGTGCAAGACAACTTAAAGTGTGGGATCAGGTCAGTTTGTCACTTAGTGTTTTGACACTTTAGATCGAAGTCGGGTCCAAATTAACCTGACAGAATTGTTTCCTGAAAATTGATTTCAATACTTAGTTAATGGCCTTATATTACTGTGGGTTATATATTATGTCTACACTGTTGTCTCCTTATTATTATCAGAATAAACTTTCCAATATTTTCAAACTTGCTTGAAATTAATAATTCTTAGGAGCAATTTCCTTGAAAGTGGAAACACTGGCGGTGTGTGCAATTTTGAGTTAGGACTTTATGGTTAGGCTTGAGCGACTCCAATATTTTTGGAGTTTGGTTCCCTGGGCCGTATTAGACATGTCTCCTACAGTGACACTATAATTGGCCCAGGAACAACCTTTCCCTTTCAGCCTTTTTTGCTTCTTTCAGAGTTGGAAATGCCAATGGCACATTGTTTTCTTTCCTTTTGTAACCCCAACCTTGTGATACATGCCTGCCTGATAGTTTGGTTGGACTCAAAGCCAGCTGCTCAAGGTTGGAAGGGCAGGATTTACATTTGGCAGAGAGGCATTTGTACAGTGCTCAAAAAATTAGGTAGCTGAATGCCCAAGGGCACCCTGTCTGACGATTGGGGCATGGGAAATCAGTTCAATTCCACAATATTATCACCGTACAATGTCCTGTTCCAAGAGGCATGAAGGTGTCAGAAAATTTTGTTAGGTTTGTCATTTGGATTTATCCAGAGGGTTGGTAGGTAAATGAAGCTTGAGTAGCTGTGAACAAAACTTTGGGTGTAAGATGCTTCGCAAAGCTCCCTCACTCCCCAGGTTTGTATTTTTGGCGAATTGAATGGTCTATTGAATGCAAGTGTGATATTGCTTTAGAATATAACCATTGCTGAAAATGTATGTACTATGCTGCATGTACTATTCAATGTATGTACAACCCTGGCTGGACCCTAAGATCCACTGATTTCAGTAATACTTTCGAAATGCATGTATTAATTCATAAGAAATTTGGTGAAGTCTTTGTATTGCTGCCCAAGCTTCCAGAATTATCTTTGAGATCCTGGGTTCTCAAGTAGAGGCCCAGGGTCATTTGTGGCCAGGAACATGCAATAAAATGTGGCCCTCAAAATATTCTGAGGACCCCTAAATTTTTAGTAGGGAAACAAGCTGCTTAATAACATTCTGGCTGCTGCATAAGAATTAAAGTAAAATTTCAGTTAAAGTGGCTCTTCAGCCAAAAGTACTTGAGAACCCCTGGCCTAGCTATTTCCACTGGGTTATCTGTTAACTTAGCGTTTTTCTTTTTCTTTTTTTTTCACTTAGTGTTATTTAAGCTGTGGTCGATATTGTTGTGCTATTAAAGAGCTAAGTATACATAAGCTATCATATGTTGACTACCAATGGCAAGGGAAGAGAAAATTATTTGCTTGGGGGGGGGGGAAGATAATTGTTGATATTCTGTATAGAAGGGTAACCTAACTAAAGTTTTGCTTCATATTTTTGGGGGGGGGGTTGAGTTGATGGGGGGAATGGGCTAGGGAAGGGAAAATTGTATCCTCCTTGCCCCTATGGCAAGTCACGGCATTGCATATATGTTTGCTGTTGAAGTCCTAAATCTATATTTCACGTAAGTGGAGTTTACTTTGTATTTCCATCACAGCATGACCTGTCAAAGCCGCTAGCTTCAGCTGATGTCAGCAATGGTACTGGTGTACTCTTTCCATTCCCAGACCATGACAACAATGTTTTATATGTGGCTGGCAAGGTAAGGCTTTAATATTTGTTAATTTTTAAAGATTTTGCAATTCCAGCATTCAGAAAATTGGTCAATCTCCTAGTTCAAGAGAGGCCTGGAGCCAGACAAGATACTGAAATGGGGGGTGGAGTGGGAAAGGGTGGGAACAAGACATCTATCAGGGGGCTAAAACGTATTTAGGGATGTCTAGATTTGTAAATATTGAGAAAGGCAAGATAAACTTCTGCTGACAAAATTTCATAGGAAAAAGATATTTCTAGGTGTGGTGCCCTCTCCCCCTTTACTACAACCTCTCAAGAGAATTATGGAATTCAATTCAAATGAAGTAATAGGGCTGATCTACAGCATTTGGAAAGATGCAGAATTTTGTAAACTAGCTGCCCTGGCCTGCACTCATGCAGAGCATGGGTAGGTCTATAGGGCATTATCTTGTCACATATGCCTTATATTTGGAATTGACCCGAGGGTAGGATCCTTGAACTGTTTCCAAAGAAGCTCCCGCTTTGAAGTAGCTGATTGCCTTCCTGACATTACCCCCTCCCCCAAAGGCTAGTGCAGATTAGTAGACATAATTGGATTGAGACACAATAAATTCATATGTTACATCATCTGATGTTTTAATCTAGAGAGGACACCAGACTCCCCCCCCCCCCCACCACCACCACCACCACCACCACCACTTCCTGGCATTTTAAGCCTCTCTGCATATATTGATGGATCTATTTCACTCATTACTCCCAAATATCCAGTGGAACATATTGTGACAGAGCTCTTGGCACGCTTTCAGATTTGACTGTTATGTCTGGTGGAAGAAATCACTTTTCACATTTTCTCTACTACCATGGTGACTGCTAGTATTCAACTCTGAATCAAATGTATTTCTCTGTAGTACCCTTATCTTTCCAAACTTCATTTCAAGAATACTTGCCATGTTTTGAGTGAGTTTGCCCAACATTACTGTCATTATGTTATGGAAGACATAACTGAGATTGCAAGTGGATATCTACCAGTGAAATTTACGTAATCATGCGTCTGTCTGTCAACTTACTTGGATCTTCCAAGTTGATTAAATTTTGTCAAGTTGATTGTTGGCACATGTAGACAACAGAAAAATGTGTTATGAAATGTAGACAACGGAAAATTATGTAATGAAATGTAGACAATAGAATATTATGTTATGAAATGTAGACAACAGAAAATAATGCTCTTCTGGCAAGTGGTTTTTTAAAAAAGCCATGTATTTCTCATTTTTGATTCCTTGAATTATAGGAATCTATGTGATGGTAATGCCGTGTGTGTGTGTGCGTGTGGGTATGCATGTATGTATGTATGTATGTGACACTCTGCTTGTAAACACTCTATCTCAAGAAGGGTAACCTCAAGGGATTTCATACTTGGCATGTAGATACCCCTTATTGAGTAGATGATCACTATTATTTTTGGTGAATGTCAAAGGTCATTTGGGGTCACCAGAGGTCAAATGGTAAAAACTTTGGAAATTGCGCGTAAACACTCTGTCTCAAGATGTGTAACTTCAAGGAATCTCATTCTTTGCATGTGCATGGCCCTTATTAGAATGATGAACTGTATTGTTTTTGGTAGCGGTCAATGGTCATCTGGGGTCACCAGAGGTCAAAAGAGTTAAAACCTTGTAAGCACTATATCTCAAGCAGGGTAACTTTGATGGATCTCATACTTAGCATGTGGATGGCCCATATTAGGTAAATGATTCTCATGATCTTTGGTGGAGGTCACAGGTCATTTGGGGTCATCGGAGGTCAAAAGTTCAAAACCTTGTAAACACTATCTCATGCATGGAAAGCCCCCTGTCGGCTGGGGGTTGTAGTAAAATATGCCCACGGTATTCCTGCCTGTCGTAAGAGGCGACTAAAAGGGAGGACTTGCACCGTATTTAAACTTTACTTGACACTATATAACACATTTGTGTTGGTGTGTCATTAAATTTCATCTAACTAACTCATGCCTGGAAACTTGAAGGGATCTCATGCTTGACATGTAGGTGGCCCACATTGAAAAGATGATCCTTCGTGTTTTTTGTGTGGGCCAAAGGTCATTTCTGGTCACCAGAGGTCAAAAGATCAAAATCTTGTTAACATATTTCAAGCAGGGGAACTTTGATGAATCTCATACGTAGCAAGCATGTGGATGGTGGATATCGAGTACATGACCCTCATCTTTTTTGGTGGAGGTCAAAGGTCATTTGGGGCAAAAGGTTAAAACCTTGTAATCACTATATCTCATGCTTGGAATCTTGAAGGGTTGTCATACTTGACATGTAGGTGGCCCACATTGAGTAGATGATCCTTGTTTTTTGTGGAGGTCTGAGGTCATTTGGGGTCACCAGAGTTCAGAAGGTTCAAACTTTGTAAATACTATAAACACAAAACACTATATCTTGAGCAAAGAAACATTGATGAATCACATACTTGACATGTGGATGGCCCATATTAAGTGAAGGTCAAAAGTCATTTGAGGTCATTGGAGGTCAAAAGGTTATTAATATGGTATTAGTGTGTTTGATCTATGCCCAGGGGTCCTAGACATTCTGTGCCAAAATGGAAAAGGCACTAATTTATGAAACACTGTCAATTTGAAAATATAGAGTTACACTTACATTTCATTTACAAGGAATCACTAAGCCTTTTGGCTTTCTGGTTTGCTGACAAAATATGTCTCAATAAAATAGTGAATCTATGACATGCCAATAATTAAAAACATAATAGTTATTTGAAGGAAATAAATTTGCATGATGGGAAATATGTGATGTTACACTGTCAAATGGATTGGACAAAGTTTTTGATTCCTTGCCAAAGGCAGAAGGAATCTATGCGATGGTGATGTCGTGTGTGTGTGTTAATGTGTGTGTGTATGTATGTATGTGTGTGTGTGTGTGACGCTTTGCTTGTAAACACGATATCTCAAGAAGGGTAACTATGACTGAGCTCATACTTGGTGTGTGGGTTGGTCATATTGAGTAGATGATCCCTATTGTTTTTGATGGAGGTCAAAGGTCATTTGGGGTCACCGGAGGTCAAAAGGTCAAAACCTTGTAAACGCGATATCTCAAGATGGGTAACTCCGAGGGATCTCATACTTGGCAGGTAAGTTGCCCATATTAAGTAGATGATTCCTATTCTTTTTGGTGGAGGTCAAAGGTCATTTGGGGTCACAAGAGGTCAAATAGTAAATACCCTGGAAATTGCTTGTAAACACGGTATCTCCAGAAGGATAAATGTGAGGGATCTCATACTTACCATGTTCATTGCCCATATTGAGTAGATGATCCCTATTGTTTTTGGTGGAGGTCAAAGGTCATCTGGGGTCATCAGAGGTCAAAAGGTCAAAACCTTGTAAACATGATATCTCAAGAAGGGTAACTGTGAGGGATCTCATACTTAGCATGTGGATTGTCCATATTGAGTAGATGATCCCTATTCTTTTTGGTGGAGGTCAAAGGTCATTTGGGGTCACCAGTGGTCAAAAGGTCAAAACATTGTAAACACTATTTCTCAAGGAGGATAACTGTGAGGGATCTCATACTTAGCATTTGGATTGCCCATATTTAGAAGATAATTCCTATTATTTTTGGTGGAGGTCAAAGGTCATTTGGGGTCATCAGAGGTCAAAACATCAAAACCTTGTAAACACGATATCTCCAGAAGGATAAGTATGAGGAATCTCATACTTACCATGTGGACTGTCTGTATTGAGTAGATGATCCCCATTGTTTTTGGTGGCGGTCAAAGGTCATTTGGGGTCACTAGTGGTCAAAAGGTCAAAACCTTGTAAATAGTATATGTCAAGAAGGGCAACTGTTAGGGATCTCATACTTAGCTTGTGTATTGCCCATATTGAGTAGATCATCTCTATAATTTTTGGTGCAGGTCAAAGGTCATTTCGGGTCACCAGAGGCCAAAAGGTCAAAACCTTGTAAACACGCTATCTCAAGAAGGATAACTGTGAGGGATCTCACACTTGACATGTGGATGATCCCTACTATTTTTCGTGTAGGTCGAAGGTTATTTAAGGTCACAAAAGTTCAAGAGCTAGTAAACATATTTCAAGGAGGATAACTGTGAGGGATCACATACTTGGCCTGTGGATTGTTAATATTTAGCATGTAGGTGATTTTGGGTCGCAAGATTTCAAAAGTGTTTGACCGTATTAACATGATATCTCAAGTAGGATAACTGTGAGGGATCTCATGCTTGTCATGTGGGTGATTCATATTTGTTACAGTATATCAATATGGCAAGGAATCACTAAGCCTTTTGGCTTTCTGGTTTGTATTTTTTCCTGGTCTTTACACTTACATGAATGAGGTATGTAAGTACTTTGGTTTGACAAAATTTTATGCAAAGTGTACTTGAAACACCAAAACAGTTCATACTGTATTGAACACTGAGGGTTGAATGAACACTTCAATTTGAACAATACAAAAGTATTTTTTGAGCAATCTGCCAGTGCTGCATATAAAATATTATAAAAACTAACACTGTTGTGTGCAGGACCTAGTTGTTGTTCTTTTTTATGAGTTTATTTTTTTGCTGAGTTGTTCAATTGTGTTAAGAACATTTGTGTCTCTAAATGAAGACACATATGAATCAGTGGTAACAGAATTCCATCCAACATGTCAAGACATTTAATCAGTTTTGTTTATCGTCATGAATTATTAGCAACTTGGATTCTAACTGGAGATCTGTTGAAATGACATGTAGTAAAAGTTTTTGACTTACACAGGCAGTTGCATTTTGTGTCAATATGACCTTGAGCAATTTGAACTCAGTACAGGCTACTGGGGCTCTGTCTTGGAGATGTATAGTCAATGTCCCTAATTCTGTGCACCCATGGAAATGGAAGCATGTTAATACAAATTACTCCAACACGACAATGCAAATGCCTAGCTGTTTGATTGTCAAAGCTGACTTGGGGGATATTTTTCATGGAAATGGATCCATTCAAAAATTATTCATTATTATACCAAAATTCAAGGTTGTTTTTCTGCTAAATATAATTCAGAAAGTAGAAATTAATTAGCTTATTGCCTTCAGCAATATTTTTGTAGGGAAGCTGTAAGACGCGTCAGGAATCCACAGTTTTCGTGGGCAGATGAAGTTGTCAAGACCTATCAGTTTGGCAGTCTGTTTACAAATATGTTTGTGCTTGCATAGCTGAATGAATTAGCCTCTAAAATAACATTACCAAAGTACTCCATCACTCAAATCTGGGGTGCAAAATTAGGGAAATAAATAAAGTGGAATCTTCCCTAAAGAGCCTATCTTCAATTGATTACAACTTCCTCAGATTCTATCCCACTAAAGTGTTTTTTATGTCAAATTGAAGAAGACGAACTAAAAATTTTCCTGGTTATAATTTTTTTGTGTAAGTAGTGAGTTGATGCTTTACTATCACACTCTGTGCTCTCCCCTCCCCTTACTTTACCCCTACAAAGTATACGGCCCCTTCCTCAACTGAATTTTTTCCATAGAAATATAGAAGAAACAAATAATTGTAACATGATTTTGTATTCTCTTACAGGGAGATGGAAACATCCGCTACTATGAGATCACAGAAACAAGTCCATTCATCCACTCTTTGAATGAATACATCTCGGGGAATCCTCAGCGGGGACTTGGCTCTATGCCAAAAAGGGGACTCAACACAGCCAACTGTGAAATTATGCGTTTCTACAAGCTTTATGCTAGCAAGGCATTTGTTGAACCAATTTCAATGATTGTCCCAAGAAGGGTAAGCCAACGATTCATACATGTGAACTTCCTATACAAAGGGTGTCACAGACACTGCCAGTATCAGAGAGTTTGAGAGGACCATACATCCAGGTTTGCAGGCAGTTAGTTTGCTGCAGTGCTGTGCCTAAATTTCAGAAACTGAATCCTTTGAGCTCACAGTTGTGATTATAGTAGGGATTTGTTTCTTGGTAAACTTTGGCATGTTTGCGCGGATTGAATTAGCTGCTGTTTAAAGGCATTAAATTAGAACCTGTTTTCAGGCATTGAATTAGAACGTGTTTGTAGGCATTGAATTAGAACCTGTTTGTAGGCATTGAATTAGAACCTGTTTTCAGGCATTGAATTAGAACGTGTTTGTAGGCATTGAATTAGAACCTGTTTGTAGGCATTGAATTAGAACCTGTTTGTAGGCATTGAGTTAGAACCTGCTTGTAGGCATTAAATTAGAGCCTGTTTGTAGGCATTGAATTAGAGCCTGTTTGCAGGCATTGAATTAGAGCCTGTTTGTAGGCATTGAAGTAGAACCTATTTGTGGGCATTGAATTAGTGCCTGTTTGTAGGCACTGAAGTAGAGCCTATTTGTGGGCATTGAATTAGAGCCTGTTTGTAGGCATTGGATCAGAGTGTGTTTCTGGTGAGAAAATGTATCACTACCTACCACTCATATATGCCTGAAGCAGACATTTGCAGTTTAATAGAATGGCAGCAGAATTGGTATGGATGTTTAATCAGAATAGAAAAGCTATAAAAGTACGCTTCCAATGATGATTGCTGATAGCTTTTTCTCAGTAGAAGCAGACAGACCCATAACCTGCAGTAAACTCGATTAGTTCAGGTCAGCTCATCCCTGTAAGCTCGTAATGGGTGAAAAGACAGTATTCAGAGCAACTGCCCTAGATCCATCTTTGGAACGAAAAATACACCAAAAATCACCACTTTTGTCATATTTGGAAGTGTGGTGAGTGCTAAATAGAAATTACATGTTAGAAATGCACCCTTTAGTTGTTCTCTAGCCGTGCTCCAAAACTCCAAACAATCAGCTCACCAGGGAGGGGGAGGAAGGTGAAAGAAGATGCGCTGCAGGCTTGTAGATGAGGTTTAATTGGGTCATGGGCTTTCCAACGACCTCCTGACATTTTGTCTCATGGAGTAAAATGATGTTTTGTTTCTCTTTACAGTATGATTCTATGCAGAAAGATCTGTACCCAGACACCTGTGGTACAGAGCCTGCTATGACTGCAGATGAATGGCTGTCTGGGATCAACCGTCCTCCCAAACTTTTATCTTTGGGTGGAGTGAGTCGGAAGAGGCGCACTGAGCCCCAGAAAAGACCAACCCCACAACCTACGCAAGAAAAAACAGCTCCCACCTCCACCCCAGCCCCAACTTCAGCCATGCAGACTGAGAGATCTGTTCAGAATCCTTCGTTCAAAGAAACAAGAGTTGCGGAGATTGAGAAAGAGGTAGAGAAGCCAGTGGAAGTTAAGAAACCACGGCAGGAACTGAAGCCATCGCCTCCTGTTCACACAGTGAACCCAATGCCACAACAAGAAATGGACAATCTTGATCAGTGGGAGATTATTTCAGAGGACATTGTGATTTCCAGCACCACAAAAGTGGAAGAATCTTCTATGCCTAGTTCAGAGGTTAGTCACATACAAGAATCGAAGCAAGAAACCACAGAAAAAGTCAATGGCACGTACCCAGAGAGTAAAGGACATGTTTTACCTGGGATGGAGGGAAGCATACCTCTGTCTGAGCGGCTTGCAAAGTTTCAAAATAATAATAATAATGAGGCCTCACCTAGGAGGACCATTAAAGTTATAGAAACATCAACAGTTCAGGAGATCTCAAAACGTGAAAAGAGAACTAACTCAGAGAGTGAGAGGCAGAATCCTCCAACTGTGAAGGAAACTAATTCCAAAGTAGAACGATCCTTCAGTTCTGAAGGAAAGGAAACATTTAGGATAGAGGTAGATGACACTGTGTCGATTCTCCCAAGTAAGAAAACGATATCTCAGTCAAAAGAGGAGAATTCTCTGGTGTTCTTACCAGGAACCACGTCACCATCAAAACTAAACAGACGGGAGAGTAGTTCGGACCCTCCGGCTCCAGCACCAAGAAAGCCATTAGGTAGCTCTGGAGATGCAAAGGAGCCATTGTCATCAAGAGAGATGGGTGCTGATCAGGTAAGAGGAGTGTTCTTGCATGAAGGAACTTTCTTGTTGGACCTGATGCGAATTGGCCCTTATTAGGTCGTCAGGCCCCTAATATGCCCAGCTTCTCAAAGCCTCTGCTCTGATGGGCAGAGCTTTCTGTGTCGGCATTTGCAGGGATCTTTTACTAGTGGCATTCTTAAAATCCACAAGTTAGGAAATGTTGGGGAGGTTATTAAATTTGCAAATTTTACAAATACACACAAGTTCCACTTGAATGGAAAAGTGAACTTCCCCATAAGACAAATTGGCTCAGGGTCCTGACACCCATGACACAGCGGGAAAAAAAAAACTACAAGAGCAATGAAAGTTGATTTTTTATGCAAGTTTGTAATTCACAGACCTCTCAGGACTAAATTTATGGTGAGTACTGTGGTTGTGGGTTTAAATTAGATGATGGGAAGGAGCTTTATATTAGGAGCCTGCTGGTAATGAAATGTTTTCTTTGATTTGTGACCATTTTTGTTTTTCTGTGTCACAGATACGCAAGGCTTATCTCCGTCAACTAGAGGAGATAAAACAACTGAAGACTCAACTCACTCTGAAAGACGCTCGCATTCGACAGCTGGAAAAAGAATTGGAGCAGTATACTGCATCAAACTGCTGACAGTTCAGTGGGTGTGGTTATGTTAAGTCACATTGTCAAAAAATCAAGCTGCATCTGCCTCAGCCAAGCTACAGTAGCTGCAGCTATGTTTTGCTCTTAGACACATTACAATAGCAGGATTACTCTTATCTTCCTTACTGTGTGTTTGTAGGACAAAAACATGGCCCTGCAGCTTGGCTGCAGAAGCTGCAACCTGAGGTTTTGACATGGTGCATAAAGGTTTAGAATCAGACACAAGGCTAGCTTTGATTTAGTCTGATAGAAGAGTCATGGCACAATTTCTCTGTCTGCCATAAACTTTTATTTGTATGCAGTAGCATGTTTTATTTTTGCCTTTGGAGTACTTTGTAAAGGTTAGTCTCATTTGTGCTGGTTGAAAAGGCAAAAGATCTCTCAGCTGGTAATACTCAAATAATTTGCTGCAGAAATCTGTTAAGCTGCCAACAGGAACACTTGTGTGAAAATAAGCACCAAAATTTAGCAGTTATGACATACAGGGTTTACAAGGGATGAAAGTCCAGCATTTGTTTGGCCTTTCAGCCCTAACCCTAATTGAACCTCAATCTGCAAAGAGTTCTTCAGCCTAGTGGACCTGTAGCCAATCTCCTGAACCATACAGTCTTCATACGGTGGACTATGTGTCAGCGACCCTTCAGTGTAATGGGCCTCCATCACTATTTTAGTACTGTGGGAGTAAGACTGGGAACAGTATGAGACAGTAGTGTCTTTCATAAAACATTCCTTCATCTCTGTGAAAAAAGCATATAAACATTGCTACTTCCTTTATTCCTCACTATCATCACAAATGATGCACTGTGATGTCCATATAATAAGATACAACTTGAACATGTCCAATAGTCAGTTCTATTATAATTACATGAAAGGGGTATTTCCTGATAATTTATTAGTTTTTAAATTTTTCCTTAGTCTGTTTAACACATTCCAGTGCAACATGCCTGAATTCTCACTCTTCATTCCTTTAAGTTTAATTAGCTTTCAGTTCCTACCGATTACAGCCTGTTGTTTATTCATAATACAGTGTCAGTAGTCTGGCCTATAAAATGCTGCTTTAGTTCTCAATTTACTACATACATCATTGATTTATCATAACACCTTCACCTAAATCCTTAACTTTGTCATTTCTACTTCTTGTTCGGGGAAAATCACACCTAAGTGCATCAGTGTACACATGTTAAAGATGCTTTGATGGTTTGTCCATGTGCAGACTGTAGCCAGAAATTCTCACATGGGTATTTAGGAGGGGTCATCAACAGGAATTATTCCTGCCACTTGGCAATCAATCTGCCAGATGAGGTGCACAAACGTCCAGCAACTTGCCCCCCCCCCCCCACCCTTGCCTGGCTGTGGGCTACTCTTGTGTTTAATAAGACAGTTACTCACTCCACTTGGTAGGTCCTTAAAACCTTGAGAAAGGTATCACATTCTAGAATCATTAAAACCAAACTGATAATTAAAGGGAAATTCACAGTGAACTCTGCTTTTAAATTCCAATTACTTTAACTTTGAAATATATTCATTACAGAGTCATGAGTTTCCCTCTCTGGATAATTTTGGCTGGAGAAACTTTACTTTGGGAAATTTTAGCTTTATAAATATTTTGGTCTGATAAAAAGACATTTTCTATGAAAAACATTTTCTGTGGTGTGTTAAGATTGACAACAGTCTTCATTGACTTGCTGCAAAATGCAATATTTTTAATATTATTTATATTAAATACATTCCTTGATAAATGAAATATTCAAAACTATGGTTATGAGACATCTCTGAAGGAAGAGTTTGGGCCCAGTTTCCTCCCCCAGATTGAATTAGGAGAGCCTTTGAAGTCGTGTTTGACCTTCCAGTCCTCCCTGAATAGATTTTCATGTCAGCTGGTAGAAGTTTAAAATAACAGCTCTACCCTTTATAGAAAGTATAATGGGTATTTGTATTTTTGATATGGTAATGAGGAACTTCATCAAAAAGTTATTCTTAAATTTTGATGGAATTCTGTTGTGCAAAGAGAAGCAGCTGAATTTGTGATATTGTCTATCAGAAGTGAACTCCCAGGAAGCAGGTGTCAAGCCATATGCTTTGATGAAGTTTTTCTTTAACATGCCAAATGTAAACTGGGTTTGGGCTTTTCAAGAGATTTGTATCGTAAGTTCTCGCAGCAGAACTTTCCCAGAAACTTTATGCCAAAAAACAGATGGATTCTTGCAGTCCAAGCCGCTTCTACCAATTTAACAGTCATCTTTACCTTGGTGGCATGTCTTAACCTTTTCTCAAGCTGTTACTTCAAACTAAACCTAGTCTACAATATGTTTGATGCAATTCATGAACAACCAATGGTGGCAAGTTTTACCAAAAAATGACAAAATTACTTTGCTTCCATGTAACATTTCCACAGACACACAAAATTAATTAAAACCTTTGCTACGCAAACAGTTTGAGTTTGAGACCTGGGTCCTCACCACAACTCTTGTTGTTGTGTTAGTAATTTCGTGGGACTCCGATTTGAACAACAAATTAGTTGCCATGGTAATGGAATTAGTAAAAGTAACCTTGCATAATGGTATTGTGGGTAGCTTGTATCCAGCTTGTTATTAACATACAGGTCATTTAATTAAGAAATGTAAAGTTGGTCATGACATATCTATCTCATGTGAGCCTACAATCCCTGCCAAAACAAATGAAACAAAACCTGACATCTATCACTGGTTGGTTGGTTTAAAGTGACCATTTCTGAGTGTGACAACATGGAACGGGGAAAGGGGGTTTGCTTGAATGTTGAATGTTGGTTGTTTTAAAGTGATCATTTCTAAGTGAAAGAACATTGAAACAGAGGAAAGGGATTTGTATTATATACTTATGGCAGGGATTGTTGTATATTGAGGTGTTAGTGTAGATGAATCATTGACAGTACATCTCATTACTGGATCCTGTGGACTTACATTTCAGTTTTATTTGGTTAATAGGCGTCTAATAATATTGACAGTTCTGAAAACAACATTGTTGGAACATTCTTATGGGATCTCAATAGTTAAACTTCATTGAAATAAGTTACATTGTATGAAATTTGTTTAAAATTCAAAAATAACAGCATATGTAGTCGTCTAAATTTGACACAGAGGAGCAGGTTGCACCAACGGTAATTTGTTTCTCATATCTGTACAGCCAGTTGAAAGGTTAATGATAGAAACTCCAAATATGTGAAAGAGAGAAAGGCATTTTTATACAATAAGTTGACAAGTATGGATAAAGAAGACACTGTCTTTCCTTGGAATTAAATACCTTGTGGGCTTACATTCCATTGTTAAATCATGGGGGATCTACCATGGAGTTTGTATCTCTGTGATTTGATAGACAATGCACTACAGCATTTACTCAATTTGTCGGATCAACTGAGAATTCATCTCATCCATTTGTGTGGAGACATTTATTCTGTAGTTGTGCTTGAGAAAAGAAAATTTCTATTTCCAATTTTTTGCCAAAGGTCTCTTATTAGCTTCAGATGGTTTTGTCAAATCAGTTAGACAAGATGGTATGATGTACTAGAAGTACTGGACTGATTCATGTATATTCATCAAATCCAAGGGCATAGGAAGTGCGGGGGGCTTAAGCCCCTCCCTCAGTCAAAAATAGAACCAAACCCCATATTATTGCCTTCATAACAAATGTCAAAAATTGGCAATAATTTTCCTTTAAATTTGCTCAAACATTGCACTGAAGTGCAAGGACCTTCAAATATTCAAAAAGTTCCATAGAAGTGGGGGATTCCCTCCCTCTTAAACCCCTCCCCAAGGTTGGCAGTCTGAAACAACATTCAGCTCCCCCAGTCAAGAACAGTTTCCGATGCCTTTGATCAAATCTACATTGTTCTCCTTTACTTCCTATTCACTTTTGTGACCTTCACTTACCAGCAGTAAGAACTACAAAAGATGATAGCATAAAAGAAGAAAGCCCCCATGGGAGGGCCCCCTCAATTCTTGTTTTGCCAAGTCAGGTATTAAGAAAGGCAGCTTAAAAGTTGGTCAGTTGAAGCCAAAGTTAACCCCCATGTTTTGGTATTACAGTTGTGTGTGCAACTTTTTACAACATATTAGAGATAATTTCTAGGTCATATACATCCAAATTATATTCAGAATATTTGTGCTTGCAAAGTCTACCTTGTGAATGTTGTCCTCAGCATTGATTTTCCTTAGTGGCAGATTAAAGTACGGGCAGTAGATGGTAGGGGGGAGCCTTTCCACTGTATTGGCACCTCTTGCATTGCAAATGCAGAAACATAACTATTGGGGCTTCTCAATAGGAGCAACATCCTTGTGATCCACCAATGATCTGACTATTTCCCATTCCTGATGGTATTGTATGTTCACAAAGGGAGAGGGGATGCTTTCGTGGAAAGGTGCATGTTCTCAGTGATAACCAGGGTAGCATGTTACCCATTGCCAGCATCGATAAGGCAGATGTAAAGTCTTATCTGCATACGATCTGCCAAATCTTTCTTTCATGTGATCAAATGGAATCTATGTCCCTTCACTTATGCAAGCAAAGCAATGTGCAAGAAGCAGGGTATTGTGTTCATTTTGAAGACAATGAAATATAAGCATGAATCAGTCCTGTTAGTTGAGACTTTGACAAGTCCACTTGCTTTGACCACTAGAGCAAACGTCCTCAAACCCTAAGTCATAGGTGTAGGAAGTATGCTTCCCTCACCCTCAATTCAAGGGAGAAAACTGCTTATTTGTTCCATCTGTAGAAAACAAGTCAAAAATTTCAGTAATTTCCTTTAAAATTTGCCTGATATGTTGCACCAAATTGTATTTAAGTACCCTAAAATATTCAAAAATTTTCCAAAAGAAGGGTACATGGCAGCACCTCCCCTTACACCTTGCCCCGGGATGGCGGTCTAAAAGTGTTCAGCCCCCCCCCCCCCCTTCCCTCAGCCAAGAACACCTTCCTATGCCTATACCCAAAGTAAAAGCAATTCAGCAAGGTTTTCAGTTCAGGTGACCTTCAGTCTACCAGACTTTTGCATGACCATATTTTAGACCCTTGTGAATCTGTTGATGGTGATGTAAGTTTTCAGTGGACAAATGTGAATACTTCGGAAAAGTGCAATGCGAACTGAATTACAGTTATGGTATTGTTAATATTCTGCATGATTTTTTCCATTCTATTAACTTTTTAAAGTATGAATTCTATGCTTAATATATGGTTGTACTATGTCTTGTATTTTGGCAATTTTTGTATGGTACTGTCATATTCATTATGTAACCAAACAGTGAAGACTCTGCAAAATTATAGAAAGTAGAATTTTGTTTCAAATTTTAACGTAAGCTGCTGTGACTGGATAATTGGTTTCTGGACAACTACCCGCCTGGACAATTTCCCCCAGAACAGTTCCCTCCCTTGACAATTTCAAATCTTATGGTGGGGTGAGTTGTCATGGACGGGTAAGGCCTATTGTCTGAAGCGAGGTCACCTGTGTGGAAATTGCCTGGGGGAATTCCCCGGTGCGGGATAATTATCTGTCTGTCATGTTTATGAAGATTTAAGATACATCTCATGTTCTGGTTGTAAATAGTATGCAGCTAGAGGCATGTACAGGACAGAGAAAATTCTGTGCACTTTGATGTGCCTGATGTTTTTAAATATAGCATGGGTGTTGTGCTGGGGGCATGATCCAGTGGCGCATATTTTCCGAAGTACTCCAGTGTATGCAGCTGATCCATTCACAGTGTCCTCGCCACCACTGTATGTGAGGCTTACAGGGCAGATGGAGTCACCACACCTTCGGAATTAGTATACCCATATACGCTAATACTCCGATAAAATATTGAATAAATGCATGATACTTTTAAATACAGTAGGTATGTTGTAAAATACTGTAAAAGGCAGTGTGGAAAGTAAGAGATTTAAAGTATTTGGATAGTATTTCAAAATAGAGTTTGCATTACTGCATATTCTCTTTAGAAGATGTAGATACATGGTTCCAACACCTCCATTGAATAGTGTCCTACACTTAATAAGTTGGCAGACTTTTGTATGCAACTGTTGCACATCTGCTCCTTATGCAGTAATGTGAAACTTTTTCCGTTACAATAAACAATTTTCATTTTTATACAAATCCCAGTAATACTGCTATGTTCTCAATCACAGGCATTGCAATGTGGTATCTACAGCTGTCATTGTTACCTCACAAGGATCTAGTTTTGGGGCAATATGGGCAGTAGAATGGTGTAAAGTTAGAGGTGCTTTGAGAAAATGTGTAGGCAGATGAGTGCAACTTACAGATCCTTTCCAGCATAGTAACGAGTCAATTAGCCTCGTCAGTACTTTCGGAACCACTCTTGGGCATTTCTTCAAGAGAATTCCTATCCATAAGCATACAGGGCCACTTTCATTGGGGGGGATGGGAAGGGGGCTGCACAATTAAGCATTTATGCATGACAGATGTAGGGCACACATTTTGCCCCAAATTGGCAAATCGACTCCCTGCTGTGCCTTGTATGCCTTTGTATCGCCTTTCATTGTAGAACATAATATTGCATATTAAAGTAAGCCAAGAGTCACTTGACATGTGTATTTAATAATTCAATGAAAAATATATTGTCGTATGAATTAAAAAAAACAAAAGAGTGTAGAATATGTGAATGACTGCATTGCCCTGTATGCATGAAGTTATGACTTTACTTGAATTTCCGAGGCCTGAGGAATAGGAGGGTTGAATTCCAGATTCTCCATTGAAGGGACTCAAATGCAGTCACACCAATATTAGTGTACCCTGGTATCCTAATTCATAAATGGTTGTTTAAGTCATGTGATGATATTTTTGTTACAGAATGGTTCAATTCATGCAGAATAAATACTTAGTTTATCTTTAAGCCATACATGAATTAGTATACCAGGGTATGCTAATTCAAATTGGAGCCACTTCTTTTCCCTTTTAAGCTTGCAATCAAGTATTAAGCACAGGACATAAGATGGGGGAAGAGTACAGATTACAGGTAAAGGTGCCTTATGCTATAAAAGGGTTTTATCATAGCTAAAAAAATTGGTTCAAAATTGCAACTCTTAATTCCAAAGTCAAAAGTTCTAGAAACTCTTGAGTTTATTATGTATATGGATAAAATTTCCACAATGCATGGATTAATGGTGGATATTGTGTTTAGAAAGAACAATGAAGTTGGGACATGGTGAAGCCTGAAGGCAAAATATGATGTATTGGTGGCATCAGTTTGGACTAGGGGTTCAGGAGCAATTAATACCCCCCTTTTTTGCATTTTTGGCGGAATCCCTGGTGGGGGAATATTGAAATTTTGTAATTTGGTATTTATCATGGTTTAACATCAATTTCTTTTAATTGCAGTTCAGGTTGAACAGCAAGCCACTTGGGCTCATCAAAAACCTTACACCAGGTTGACAATGAATGAACGGGGGTGTGCCCTCTATTTGTGAGCAGTGCCTGGAGGGTAGCAAGGCATTGGCTTAGGGGTCTGTGGACATATTAAAGTCATACCAGCCTATTTGATGTTAAAAGTATTAAAAGCTTTAAAAACAGCCACAGTATCCATAAAAATATTTACCGTTTTACAAAGCAGTTACCAGGTTGGCACCTATATCATGAATAAACATGATTGCATATGCAAATTTGTGAAGTAGGAAGAGAAACTCGTAAAATATCTTTGAGGGTAGCAGTTGACTACTTGGAAAATGCCCACATTACACACCACAGTGAAACTCAACAGAAAATTTATAAAGGATATACAAAAGAAATACAGACACTGTGCAACACCCCACATCATAATTTTTTACATAGCTAATGGCAATCTCAGAAATGGTCAAGCTTTGAAGAAGTATACCTTGAGAATGGTGAAAGATATTCGAATAATTCCAACAAATTTTTCATCAGGGTATCTTATACTAACACTGTAAAACAGCTGTTTGGTTTACATGCTCACATACCTGTAAGAAATGTATAAAACCAAATGGACCTTTTGCAATAGAGTGACACAAGAACTATCCTGGTATATCTGATGTATGTAAATTGAATAGCAAGTGTTTGTGTAATATTTCTCTACTGCAAATTTTAAGCCAGCTTTCAGTCATTTTACCAGCTTTACATAGAGGGGAAAATATTTTCTGCTATTTTGTAAGTTTAACGTATAATGAACTCTCTGAAATGTATACCATTGCCTGTACAATGTAAAATTTTGCACTTGGAGAGAAATACACAAAATGTACATTAACCATCTATTTTCCACTTTGCATCTGTGTTTTGAAGGACAAGAGCTTTTGACCCAGACAGTAATAATTACTTCTCGCCCCTCTTCCAGGTTAAAAGAAAACCTATCAGTGCAACTCCGTAACAAAGCTACCATGGCCTGTACGGAGTTTAGATTGCTCAAGGCCAGAGGGATATGGGGGTCAGTATTTCTTGGGGGTCAGGGATAATTTTTGCCCAAATTTAGAATTTCGGACCAAGTTGCCCGAATTTTGATACCACTGTGTCAGTTGCAAAAGGGCAAATTTATTTTCTTGGCTATCTCATTTGCCCGAATGGATCCACTACTTTTGCCCGAATTGGGAGGGCATATGCCCCCCTGCCTTGTACGCTTATGTTCAAGGCCATATCCACCCAAACTGTTGCATCAAAATGAGTGAAAATGTGTAATAACTTGATGTAAACCTGGTCTTTCCTTAGAGACAAAAGACGTAAGTTTGTGGCATCTGCTAAAAGGTGCTTACAATTACCCCAAATATTTGGAGGAACCTCCAGGAACCTATATTGATAACATGACTGCACATTCAATTCAAAAGGTTTCCTTTTGTCATGCACACTAAGAAAATAACAAAAGACCAAATAAGTTGTCATTTCTCAGTTTTAATTCATACTTTACAAGGATTAAACTGTACAAATACATTGAACATTTGAGAAGGCCACACACTGAGTATGACAATTATTCTTATTATAATACAAAAATTCTCAGCGTGATGCAACCTACAAGTTCCAGCGATGAAGTGATAAGGAAGCATATGTACCACAAAGAATTTAAGCTGTTCTCCTAAAAATTTTTGTTCAATTACTTTGCCCTAAAAAAAATTTAGGAATTTTACACCTACAGTTAGCTTCTAGGGAACAGTGCAGGTAATGTCATACCCACCAACCATGTGTTCCTGCAAAATTTGCCTGCTAACCCTTCTATTCTTTAAGAATGAAGCCAAGTATATAAACATAAAACACATCAAGGTATATAAAGAGGATTCTAGAGAAGCAGTCCAAAAACTGTCAATCATACTTCTCTGGTCACTTAATCACACAAGAAATTGTAATTTTTACAAATTATTTTTACTGCGATAAAAGTAAATAGGCAGATATATTTTCTACTCCACACAACCTTAAGTGATTGTGGCTTCCAAGAGAGAAATAGGAAAGATTACTTTCCCTCATAACAAAAGGTAAGTGCAACTGAACTTGACACTGCATATGAAAGGACACTTGGACAGCTTAACAACGAAGTCATTTCTGATGAGCGAAGAAACAATAATTTCTTTCCCTACTTTTAGATGTATAGTAAATAGAACTCACTTGGACCTTTGGCTATGGAAGTGTTACCAAAATGATTAAAAGTCATGCCCCTCTAGACACACAGACAAACAGACATGCATACACAGTTTTTTGCAAGCTAGCTAAGCGGCCAGTTTGATGTACCTTTGTCTGCATCAACCAACAAATTAATTTACAATTCCCCTCCCCTCATTTCACCACCCTAACCCTCTCATTCACCATCCTAACCGCCTTAGGAATTGTTGTTACACACAGCCCTCTCACATGTGAATCTCTGTAGGAAATAATTCAGTGCTGATTGTCCAGTACACAACTCAACTTCTACACACCCTTGACACCCTTGGTCTGAAACTTTCATTTCACTCCCCTTCAATCCCAAATAAACAATCAGGGCGAAAAAGGTATGTCACACAGGTGGTAATGGCTTTAACTGATATTTTGAAAAATGAATGTTCCACAAGTGAAATATTGGTTCATTACAGAGCGGCATGGCATTACCATGTTTCCACTTGCCATGCTGGCTATCCACATATGCTCAAGAGGTATATTTAACCTCTACACATAGCGGACCCTTTGAAACAATTGTGATTAAATGAACGCTTGACAGCTAAAATGTTCCAAAGAGAGACGCACCATGCACTGATACTGGGGAAGAGCCTATATAGTGAGACAAAGACATGAAAATATTTTCTCAGGACAAATACCAACTTAGGATTCATGCAGCTGTATCCTTCATACAAACCTTCACATTAACCTACAAAGAACAAAGTGGCTAATGAACAATGCATGTTTGTAAGGATGATAATTTAAAAACAAAACTTTTCCATCAGTCTACGATGTAAAATGTGACAAACTGGAAAGCATATGAATATTCACTGGAAAGATTAGATTGGGCTTTCATAGCTTTTATTCTAGTATAAGACTACAATTAAATTATCACCAAATCACAAAATCCAATCATTCTAAGTGATATGATAATTGCTCTGAACTTTGGTTAAAAGATCACAGATGATAGTAAACACAGGGAACAAAGTTTTCTTTCTGAAAAATATGATTAACTATGCAAACCATTTCTATGAATTCAACAAATGCTATTCATAAAACAAGACAATCATAAAAAGGTCCTAGCTAAAATAAGATCTGATAAAGAAATGGTAATCTCAGTGCAAAAAGCTACAAGGTTACAGACCTTCAAATAAAGCTCACAGGTGTATTGTCCACTGACACATGGGCTATTGTCAATTCAGCTAACCAAGTCAAAACTTAACTGAACGGAGCATTATTGCTGTCAACTGCTCAACTGCTTCTCTTTCGACTATTCTTAATCATGCTCACGAGAACTGCCTTCTATATAGAATTACCACATGGTAACGTAGCACGTTCATTCATATTTCGTACAAAACTTTATAAAAAACAAACCAAAATACACATGCAGCACCACCATGTCGACAACTCCATGTGACTGACAAGACAGGTGAGTAAGGATGGAAGAAACCTAAGATATAACCTCATTTTACTAACTTTCAAATAAATCTCTTCACACCCGCTCCCTCCTGTTACATCAAAAGTTCCAATTGACCAACCCTCTTTAAAGTAACTACCAATTCAATTTCTACATCCTGCATAAAAAGTACATACTTACATCATTCACTGACTTTGCCTTACCTAGCAACAACTGAAAATTTCCTAAATTATAACTTACAACTAACCTAACCATACATAACCATACATAACAAAGAGGATGAGACAGTGTTTGCATTGAGAAATGGGACTGCTTGATTCCCGCACGTTTCTCAACAATCCTGCAAGCTTTAAACTCACCTGCGGGAATATCCCACACCTGGTGGGAAGATCTGTTGGGGAAAAAGTTGACTTTATTTGTCGCAACTTATCAAGACCCCCCCCCCCCCCCCTTGAACCAAAAATCCTGCCGAAAATATTTTGGTGCCTAGTAGTGCCAACACTGGGATGACATCATGTGAAGCAAAGTGCTTTCACAGACAAGTACAAACACACTTAATATTCATGAAGTTATGAATGTGAATTTACAAAATGAATACCTACTTCAAATCCCTTTCCTACATTAAATATTCTTTGTATGGGGAATGTCACTTTCTATGCGACAGTGCCATAGAGATGTTCCTGTAACATACAAAAGATGGTGTTAATAATCAGATAACTACAAAAACTTGCTCCAATTATCAATAGAAAACACCTCAATGTGCAGAAAAGGAAAGCGGGTTTCCCCATGTGTAACTAATTATTTTCTAGCATAGAGAAACAACTCCGGGGCAAAACTTTGAATCAGCTTTTTATTCACACAAAAGTGGATAGGAAGAGTTGCTATAGCATCATGGGGGAATTTCTCCTGCACAGATTCTCCAGAATATCACAAGGGACTCCATCACAGAAACATAAATACCTCTTGAGCTATAAATTTATGCGCTAGAAAGCCAAATTCCATCCAGCAATTTGTGGTCGCCACTTTAAAGGAACGGGTACAACAAGCAAAATGGACAATGGAGAAGTTGTGTTCCTTGCCAGGACGGCACTATTCACCGTATATCATACAGATGTCCCTAGCAAATTGCAAAAACATGAATGTTCAATGATAAAAATGTTAAAATCAGCAAATATCCAACTTAAAAACTGGTTTCTCTCTTTCTTTGTGCAGGAATCCAAGCTCCAAAGACACACATTCCAACACATCCTATCCACCCACAGATGCCCAAAGCTGGTTGGCCGATGGCAGGATAGAACACCTTCTACCTTTATCAAGCAGAAGGAGTCAGTACTGTCCACAGTGTCTTCGGCCATTTCTTTGGATTTTGCTCACTGTCTTTAAAACTCAATTTTAGGAATACCAAGGGGAGATGGACTGCTAGTCAGCATTTTCTTCTCCGTCTACATCATCATCCTCTCGTTTCCTCTTCTGACCCCTAGACTCTGCTTCCTCCTCGCCTTCTTTTTCCTCTCCTCCATCAGCTGCTGGTTTTTCTAAAAACAAGTTCACAAAAAGTGAGAAATTTTTCAAGCCTCAAAGATTTCCACCACAACTAAAGCAAAACGTACTGAACATATGATGAGGAAATATACATGCTGGACTCTGATCATCAGGTCACGTCTGAAGTAACACACCATTTTGTTGCATCCAATTGTTCATCTGATATTACAATTCTAAATAAGATGTCATTCCCAAGTGATGGTTAGTTGTCTACAGCCTAAACATCAGTTGTATTTCAATATTATCAGTCACAAATATCTGCAATACTACAATACTATGCCTTCACTCACAACTGTGCTCCAAAAAGTCATGTTCTTGTACTGCTTAGGTTTAAAAGGCTTTCTTTATTGGTGTGGGGGGAGGGGGGAGGGGAGGGAAGAGCCCTACAGCTTTATCAAAACTTGAATGTTTAAGGTTCTCAACTTCCTTATGTATGACAGGTGAGTGGAATCACAATTCTAGACCTTACTAGATTCTTGAAAAAGAATCATGATTCCAAACTAAAGGTGCCAGCTTGTCTATATGGGACAGACCACCAAATTTAGTTTCCAGTGTGGGTTATACGGCAGGCTTTAGTTGTCAGCTAGTAAAAGACATGGCTAAAACACTTATCAAACTTTTGTATTCATTTTTATCACTCGTAATACAATTTCGTTCAAACCACAAAGCATCCAGTTCCAGTTACTCAAGCAGAACTGAAAAATGTCTATTTTCTGGAAAGGGAACTAATTTTACACAATTTCTTCTGTATTTTCACATACAAGCAATGAAAATTCCCTCCAATTATCCTTAATTTCCCTTCAAATACATTTCAGGTTGGGGTGGGGGGGGGGGGGCCTTCCACCTTCCCAAATTTTCCACCCACGTATTCAAAGTACAGAGGAATTTCATGTGACGTCACGCCAGTCAGATTCTCAGACACTGAAGGGCAAAACACCCACGCAGTAAGCATATTCATAGCACATGCGCACAGCATCACCATAGATACTACTGTGACACAATGGCCTCGGTGCCCTTCAAAACCACTAGGGACACGCGATCTTGCCCTTCAAAACCAAAGAGATGCGCGATCATGTGACGTGGTGAAACCCCTCTACAACTAAGTTTTCTCAGTATGTAACTGGTAAGAAAAGTTCTTTCTTAGTTAGGTCTAATGAATTTCACTTTAGTCATCAACTCTGCAGTTGGTTGCTTGACAATTTCATATCCTGCCACAGCCTAATTAGATGCTAAGATGTAAAGCTTCCTCTGACACAACATGCCAAACTACCATCCAAATATGGGTAAAAATATGCCAAACATACAAACATACACAAACATACTTTCAAATAGCATGAGTACAGAATAAAACATGAAACTATGAATAAGTTTCACAGAAAATGACTCCATAAATTGCAAGGTAAGCAAGTGCTTTGAAACATCCACATGCTGTTGATAGTTCACTGCACTTGTCACATTTCAAAAAAGGCCAAACTTTGGGCTTTTAGGCCTTGGCATTTAAATGGCCAAACTGGCACACCTGGACTCCCATACTGGGCAGCACTAATCAAATCAATAAGTTTCTCTGACTAACCTCCTTCTTCTTCTTCATCATCCAGATCATCCTCTTCATCCCCATCCTCCTCATCAGGATTAAAGTCTTCCTCATCTTCATCATCTTCCTCCTGTCAATGATTTTCAAAAAAACATTAACAATCATCCAAATGCAATTTATTTTCTCTGTAAATGTTAGTGATTAACTCATTGCACCACATCAGCGAGTGCATACCACAGAGATTGTTAACATGACAGATAATTGTGTAGAGACTAGAATACTTGCCACTAAAGAACAAATCTCAAATTATCACTTATCATGATTAAGTATCTTTGGGGGCTATTTGAAACACCTGATTTCCCACATCAAGAGACCAAACAGGTTAGTATCACAATTTGCAAGCCATGGAAGTCCAGTTGGTATTCAATTTAAGTCAGCCTTTCAGAAGTTGCTGATCAATATTTTTGATGTCTGCTTACAGGTATATAACTACTTAGTTGTTCATTTTTTAGCTCAACCCACGAAGTGTGGGTAGAGCTTATGTTATACTGTGGGCTGAAAATGTCTGTCTCATTTTTTGTGTCTGTCTCATTTTTTGAAAGTTTTCAGCTTCTTCAAATTGCCTCAGATTTGTTTGTATTTTTGGGTGAAGGATGCACACCATGGTGGCAACAGATTTTGTTCTTTTCCAGGGGCTCAGTGAAGTGTGTTCAAAAATATTGACAATTTTCTGTCATTTTACTGACTTGACATTCCTTTTAAAATTCTAACTCTTTTGGACAAAGAGGTTATTTGTGTAAGTGGCTGTGTGGAGAGGTGAACATCTGGAGGGAGTTTGTTCATTTAGTGTAACGGACATAAATCTTCCATGTATTCTGTCTGTTTTCATTTTCGGCACACATATGAAAGCATGCATTATCACATCTTGGTCCATCCGGTGTACTCCCTGTTTGTTGGAATATGCATGAATCACGACGTTTGGTGGCTGATTTGGGAAGGTGTGTACATATTGTTTCGGGCTGTTGGAAGACATGCATGCTAGGTTCGTCTGATTCGCCCAATCCTCGAGCACAGGCAGTTCTAACGTTATATAATGGATACATATATATAAAGTCTATTTATATATATGTATGTACTATATAACGTTAGAACTGCCTGTGATCCTCGAGTAGACAATACAGGGAAGAAAAAATTACTCACGTGAGATCTAAACAAGTGTAAATGTGGTAGGCTTAGGCCTAGTTTACCTGCAAGATGACGCAGTTTGATAGAAAAACGAAAATACAGGAACAAAAAAAAGGAAAAAAAAAAAACGCAGGTGAGACCAAAACAAAGTTCTCGGTACTAACGTTATAGACCTAATGTTAGGCCTGGCCTTACACAAGTACAAGTGACATCGAAACTCAAAAATGTGATCGTGGTAGGCTTAGGCCTAGTTTACCTGAAAGATGATGCAGTTTGATAGAAAAATGAAAATACAGGGACAAAACAAAAAAAAATCACGCAAGTGAGACCGAAACGAAGTGCATAGCCTATAGGCCTCTAGGCCTTACGTTAGGCCTACAGTAGCCTACGCTAGACGTAGCTTAGGCTAGAACTTATTGTAGGCCTAACTTGGAAGTAGCTTAACTGACTTGGTGTGTCGCGCACAATGACCACTGATTAGTGATGTACATGTACATTAACAGCCTACCCAGAATAAAAAGTGGCACATTACTGATTTTATTTATGCCTAACAGGACAAGGTCTACATGGCTTGAGTCTTTTTCTATTCATGTAGCCTATCATAGACTGCTTAAAACACCACAAAGTTTAGGTGAGATTGTGTTGGCATAGGCCTAGGCAATGAAATGGGGGATGCGAAGCCTGACGTTGGAGGAACTGTAAGCTACACAACGTAACGTCAGGTTTAATGCAACTGAAGTATGAAGTGTTCAATAGGCCCAGCCTACAGCATGTATACCAGTAGCGTAAAACACATCTATTGATTATATTTTTCAGAACTTATCAAATTGTACATCAAGTAGCCTATCACCCATATCCAGTACAAAGACAAGCTTTCATACAGCATGAAAATAATCTTGCAAATTTTATTCAGATATCGGTAAACACAGTTTTGTAGGTTTCACGCTATTGGTAGCCTACACATACCGTAGGCGGAGCTTGGCCAAGATCCTTATTTGGTCCTTTGTACATTTTTACTGGATGTGAAGGGTTAGGTACCACAACTAATGTCACATCTAACCTGGCCAGTCTCCTTGCATGGAATTATTGAGTAGGGAATTCAAATTTTGGATAGCGGTTTCAGGGATTTTTTACTTGTTTATTAGCTCAACCCACGAAGTGTGGGTAGAGCTTATGTTACACTGTAGGGAGAGAAAATGTCTGTCTCACTTTTCAAAAGGATTCTACTCCCAAATGCTTTCATGGATTCTCTTGAAACTTGAACACAGTGTTCCTTGGGTGGTGGGCAATTTGCGGTGTGCAGGAATTTGTGGTCCAAGGTCCCGTATGGGCCCAGCTATGGCCCATTTTATGAAATTCTTCAAAATGTTTCTTCTCCTACAGATATTCTTGTACAGTGATGATGGTTTGTCATAGTGATACTCTGTTAGTGGTGCCTTCAGGGTTTTCAGGAATTTTAGGTCCATGACACCAGATGGGCCGAAGGGTCCATTTTGTGAAATTTGCAAAATGTTTAACCCCTCCTCCGTATAATGTTAAACAGAGTTGAAGCCTGTCATAATGATGCTTGGTTAGTAATCTGTGTATGGTTTTCTGACAGTTTTGGTCCAAGGTCCCATGTGGGCCCTTTGTCGCACTTTGTTTTTTGCTTACCAGTTTCATGGCTGAGGGGAGAGAGGGGAAGAGGGGAGGGGAGGGGAGGGAAGACATTTGATAGCTTCCTCTCCACTGGTTATGCAACTGCCCTACACAAACTGGTTGCATTTATGCATTATGGCAGTCTAGTTTCTGATCCCTGCCCTTACATAAGGGGATGAACTACATGAAGCTATAAAGATTTATCCCTGACACAGTCCAAGTGCTAATTGAACAGTGTATACCATGGTTGTTCATACCGAAGATGGAAAGTTGATTACATTTTTGGGGGAGAGATATTTGTGTGAAATATTTTAATTGTGACAGTGCTGCATATCGTGACCTAAAAGAAGTGGTACAGTTATTTTTGTTTGGAACAAAAGAAAAGTACTGGTAGTTTTATCAGGAACCGGTTAAAATAACCACATAAATACCTTCGGAACTTTCATTACTGGTACTGCTACCGGTACTGGTATTTATGTGAAAACTGGTATACTCGCTAACACTAGGGTTGAGCGACAGCAGCATTGCTGCTCTAGTTTTAGTGTTGGACCAATTATCAATATTTGATATTGGTATCTCCTGCTAATTCTCATTTTTGTCCAGTATTATTAAAATTTACTTAAAATGCCCATACTAACTGCCTGATATTTCTGGCCTATACTTTACGAAATTATTCCACTATTTTCCTTTTTTTCTGATTATTATAAGTCTTAATATTTAACCTCATTTACATGAAACAACACCTAATGGTAGTACACAATGGCCTATGATGGTTTACTATACAATGCACTCATTTCTAAGAAAAGTCACTTCAAGTTCAAAGTGTCTCCAAAGAGGCTTACGTGATTGTATTTACTGCAGATGGTAATCATCCAGACACTACAAGAAATGTTAAGCCATTATTTCATACCTTTTTCAAAATTCCAGGAATTGACAGCAATCCTACAATGCCATGCAATAACCAATGCTGGAGATACCATTTAGTCTAAATCAATAAAATTCACATTGTGTGACTTTAAGTTTTTAGTCTTCCTTGGGAGAACTCAAGGAAATGCTTCAATTTTTCAAATTCAAGTTTTAGCTATATTAGCTGCATAGTTATCTTGAATATTCAAGGTAACAAAGTCTCTAATATGGAAGTTTTCCCAAAACAAAGATGAGTTTTAAGGTAGCAGTGGACAGCAGTGACAGGTTCAAAGTGGTCCATCACAGAATTATAGGTTTTATAAGGAAGGGTACTGATGAATATACAGGGTTTTATAGGATTTTTCAAGGAAAATATAGAGTAAATATAGGAATTTCATACACTAGCAGTTCTAATTATCTTCAAAATTCCTCAAAGTTATGGATGAGAAAAACACATCACCTTACCTTAGGAAACTAATAAACTGTACTGTTTAAATGATACAAATGTGATTAACAGTATCACAAGTGTGGACCATATGACAGAACAGTGTGGTTCTACCATCAACATGGAAAAAAAAAAACATCTAAATGTTTTGGTGGAAGGGAAAGGGTAAATCCCCTGAAAGTGGTGCATTTGCATATTTTGACCCTGGAATAAAGTATAAATATTATTTTTGCATACCAACAAGGCACCAAAATTTGCAATATATGAAGTTGAGAGCACGGAATATGATCATGATGGTGCTTTGAATGGATGGGTAGTTCATAAGGACAATGAACTGTTGCTTGCTGATGTCCTAAAGTACACAGACAGAATTCACCTCAGCTCCAATAATAATAATGGGGTTGAGGATGCAGAAATTTTTGAATTTTTGCTGCTTAAATAACGGAAAATGGTCCCTTAATACAACATTTTGCTATAAACTAAACACTGTATTGCTAGTCAATCTTGATAAGTGTGACATGTGGGTGATGACAGTAAGATCATAGGCCTATGACAACTGTATGGTTGCTATGAATACCTTCCAACTCACTTCCCAGTGGCAAAGCCAGAACTGTCTCATGGGGGCCATGTAGTTTATTCTGTGATTGCCAGCATGGAGGAGGGGTCTAAGGGGAGGGGGTGTACCCCTCCCCTTTGAAAATTTTTTGAATGACTGGGTGACTTCCATGCAATCTGGTGCTACATGTTATCTTTTTGAAGTAAAATTTATTTTCAATAACTTACATATTCTGGGTTACTAAATTAAAGAAAAAATCAGCACCAGCAATGGAGAGAGGACATGGCCCAACGGTCCCTCCCCGGAAAAATGCCACTGCTCACTTTGAATCTGTAAAACTTGGTAGAACAGTGTAGTCCACATATGTTATGATGCCTACAGTGTGCAAAACTGTCTGTGCATTATCATACTTAACCAACTGGTTGGAAACTGGGATGTTAAACCTCATCTAACCTAACCTAACATACTTAACATCTAAAATCTCACTTGAGGAAGTTACATCACAAAATTAGGGAAAGGGCAACTTGGCAAGTGTCCCCACTTGCCATCAATGATGGGCACTGCAGCACCAGATCCCATATGGATTAGATTTCCACTTTGGTTTGCTGGATAAACTGATGTGGCATCTAGAGACCTGCCATAGAGCTTCTTGTGGAGTTTAGGGAAAACCTCCTTAGAGATCTGCACATTGTAAACTTGTAACCATTACAGTAAGACTCTTAATTTTCTCAAAGCACTAAATTCTTTTTCTTTAGGGGAGAATTGTAACTGTACAACACTTTGAACTATCAACTGATCTAATGGCTAACTCAGTTTGAGGAAAGATGGTTGATGACAGGGAAAATATTGGTATTTGAACCACTGTAAATATTTTGAATTAAAGAATTAGTTATACTGTATCACAGACCAGCTACCTGTGCATGCAAAGCATAGGTAAGGGTTTTAAAATGTGGAGGACTGCATGACTACAGGGGATACCAGGCTAAGGACTTTAATCCACCCCCTTGACAATACCACTACAGGTACAATTCCCTCAAAGAGATGAAATCACAGGTGTGAGAGTGGAACATAATATGGGTGGTAAAATAAGTGTTTATTAGTGCCCTATGCAGTTTCATATGAGAATATTTCTGAATCCTGTAATTGGTCTTTGTGTACAGTACTTGCTCTAATTATGATGCTTGGCATCTATACACTGCCATACGCATAGAAAGCGGGAAGGGGGGGCTTTAGCCCCCCAGTCAAAAATGTGGGGGGCTGAATTATGCCTCTGCCCCCCCCCAAGATCCGAGGCAAAAACCCCTTATCTGTCTCGTCTGTAAGAAATGTCAAAAATTTGCAGTAATTTTCCTTAAAATTTGTCCAAAATGTTGCACCAAATTGCATCTAAGGACCCTAAAATACCCAAAAATTTTCCAAAGGGGAGGGGGCACCCCCTTCCCCAGGGTGTCCCCCTCCCCCAGGCCGGCAATTCGAAACAAGGTTCAGCCCCCCTCCCCCAGTCTCAAAAAGCTTCCTACGCCTATGTACACTGCTACCTGTCCGACTAAGCCACTCTTGAGTCTAAGACACTCAGAGTCTAAGACAGCTATCTTGGAAAAAAAAATGTATCTGGAAATTTCACCCCAAAACACCGTATAAATGAAAAGGTTTTTGACAAATCTATCAGAAAAATATAGGAGAATATATGAAAACAAGCCCAAAATCATACAAATATAGGAAATATAGGATTTGGGGGAATTTATAGGAAATTATAGGAAATACAGGATAATTTTGATGCCTGCACTGAATGTTCCGTTGCTATCCAGTACTAATGACTGATAGTACATCTTCCACTCCCCACTACGTAAGGTAAACTTTATTAATCCAGATAGAGGAAATTTATGTACTTGAAAAAACAGCAGTAAACAAAGTAACGAAATGGCCAACTACACCCCTAGGATCCCTCCCCAATGATAGGTCTCTGTGATTCTGTGATCTGTACAAGTAACCTGTGCACTAACGCTGCTCTACCCTACAACATTAATCAGTTCCATTAGGAAAACCATACATAGTTCTTGCATGAAAAACCAGTTTACTATGACCCAGTCAGGGATTAAACCATGAGTCTCAATTACCAAGCCCCATTCCTCCAAATGGCCACCCAACACCCTTACCCACTCCCCTATTGCTTCAGCCGCCTTAGCAGTGAAATGTCAAATAGTTTGAAAATCATTTTTAAAAATCAGCATGTTGTTTGTACAGCTTTGTTGTTTTCTTTAGATGTTACCTGAGTACTGCAATTAATGGTTTTAAATTAACATGCCATTTATTGACCACTTACCAGCACCACAAATATATTTTAAGTTTCTTTTACTTTACTTCTTTACCGGGGATGCAGTAGGGCAGTGACATTTTATTAGCAACCCAAAATGGCAGGACGTTGGAGAATCCACAATTGTACACACATATATGCAAACTGTCATTAAAAAGGCAGGCAATGATGTGTGTGCAACATAACTTGTATACCCACATGTCCATGTGCATAGCTAACTTAATACATAAAAGCTCTCCACGTATTTCCCAACACTGGCTGTGTAAACAAAACGTGATGTAACATATCCAATTGGTCTGCACAAACAATGTCTTTCTGCTAACACTAAACAAACATCATTTTATCCTTGTATTTCTTCCTTACCATTACATTATAGCTTTGTAGGAGATATAAAGCTTTTAGAAGTTTTCCCTAGGATGACATCTAGTGGTATCAAATAACTTTCAAGCCCCCCCCCCCCTGCCAGTATTGGTACCTTTTGTCAAAGGTGTGGGGGAGTCAGAAAATAGAGAATTCCAACAGTTTCTGTACTCAAATAAGTCACTCCAAGAGAAGTCAAACCAGAATAGAAAGGTACTGTTATACTGACCAGGGAACATAACATAAATTCATCAACACTTCTTTGATCAAGGCTGCAGATACTGTGACAAAAAAGGTCCATCTGCACACCACAAATTTTTCTCCTGTAACACCAAATTTGTCACAATGTTACTTCAAAACCTTTGCAAAATCTACATTTCAATCTGTTTCCTGTTTATTTACAAACACCTGTGACCTAGACGTTTATTTTTTGGTTCTGAAGATACCTGAAACCCTGGCAAGAGCCTCTAGAGCACTGCACCCAGTACCTCCACTGGGCCCTGCCCTTTCACAAAAGATTGCCATGTCAAACCATCCATCTCGTGCAGCCCCAAATCCTATTGCTATAATCCTGTCTGTAACTCACCGGTAAATCTGATTTCTGCAAATATTCTAAACCAACTTCATTGCTTTCATCTTCCTGGTCCAGCTCCACAACATCGTCTTCATCCTCTACTTCAAAGCCCTCTTCATCATCATCGTCATCATCATCCTCCCCCTCCACCTCTCCCTCACCTTCTTCTCCTTCCTCTTCTTCATCGTCATCATCGTCATCGTCATCATCGTCGTCGTCATCATCTGGACCATCTGAAATCAAAGTGAAAGAGAAGAATGTCCTGTGTTCTACTTAACAAGCTAACAGCAGAATATGATTTCACCTGGAATGACAATGTATGAACATTTCTCTAGGCAGAAATCCTGCACCTTAAATAAATTCCAATGCTTCTCCATGATGATGACGTCTTCAAAAACAATGTACAAAAAATTCATGTCTAGTAGATTTTCTTAGGTCTTAAAATTTGGGATAAGACAGTCATTCTGCAGGAATTTAAAAGAAGTTAGACAGTTTTTACAAAATCCACTGACTTTCAAGAGGACTGGGAAATGAAAAATAAATTCCATGACACTGTCAGGCTACTGGAAACTAGGATTGAAAAGGTTAACTGACTCTATTTCAGAGATGTGACTCCTTGCTGGGAGTCGAGCGGCAACTCCACTTTCCTTAGAATTGCAACTCTTGGTCAATTTTCAATAATAGCAAAAATATCCATGATTATCCTATTTTTGGTTTACATTTGTGTTATTTCACAGATTTTGATGAAGTTTCATAACACAACTGGCTCTTTTGATCTTTTTCTCTAGGCAGTCACAAGTTTCCCCTTCAGCTGGCGACTAAAGATTCTCCAACTTTGTTGGTACTGCACCTCAGGCCTCGATGAGAAGCCTGTAGTGAAAGGTTCTGTTGTCAGGCCTTGATTTTAAGAAAATTTTATGGTTGTCCATTGGACAGCCTTTCTTCCCTTTTTGGTTGTCCAAAAGAAAACTTAGTAGTCCACAAAGAAATCTGCAGTAACCCTAGCAGTAGGCTGTTAACTTGTTGCATGAACTTTGATTGTCCAATGGACAATGCAACCAAATCACCATTTTTTGGTTGTCCATCACAAATTTTGGTCGCCCGTCATATCCTGGTTGTATTAATACTATTTAGTACTCTGGTAATCAACACTTTGCAGCTGCTGAGGTATTATGTTCCAAGTCAGCTGTGATGTCATCATTAACAGTTGAGGCTCTTCCAGTGTCACAACTCACAGGGCCACGGGTACGACTCCAAAATTATTGATGACGCCCAACACTAGGACCCTAAGTACCCACAGCAAGCAATGGCATTGTTCTGAGGCCAACCTATAACGACAGACCCTTACCTTTTTCAGCCACAGTGAAACTGCAATGACTTTTTTTCAACAAACACTCCTCACATCTACACTACAGCAAAGTTGCTCACTAAAACTAAATGCCACCCATCCTATGACTTAAGTATTGTACTGCTAAAGCAAAGTTTACAATTTTGACCATAAAGTATGTTTTGCCATAAAATATTGACCTTCACTTTCAAACAACTGCAAAATTGTACATACTTGCAAATGATGTGTACACTATGCTTGGCAACTAGATGCTTTCAGGTAAGTACTCTTATTCTGATGACAAACTGAATAGCATCGGGTATTATCATCTCAATTTACGAGGGAAATGGGCTGAAACTTGAAAAGATATTTCATTTTGTGTAGACTTAATGTCATTTTGAAAGTTATGAATTGTGTCAACTTGGACCATATTTTGACATTAACGAAATTGATGATGCTACTTTAACAATAAAATGCATAAATTTCACAACTTAGTTTGAAACAGAATGGAAATGGGATGAAGTATAAGACACAGGCCTCTTTAAGTTAAACCATGAGGAAATTTACGATAAAAATAGCATCAAACTTCTCAATCAAACAGTAGAAAGGTAGCGTTTTACAGACTGACAACTGGACACAAGGACTTTTGCAGGCTTTAAAGGAGTACAGTAGTTTTCGCCAAAGCTTATCAATGTTGGCAGTACTATTGGACATTTTTTTTTCTAGTAAAAGAATATGCAATTTTAATGTTAATTCAAGTGTCGACAAGTCAAGGATGTAGAATATTTAAGGAAAATATAATCATTGAGAAGGGCTTTCAAGAAAAAAAAAGTTGAATTGGGCAGAAGTAGTCAAACATAGGAGAAGTAGGAGTCCCTTGAATACCTAAAAAACTACTGTTGAGTTAAATGATGTCCATTTATACATGATGGAATTATATCTGATAGTCCTCTAAAAATCAGACAGGTTTCTATACATTAACCCATGGATAAAACTGATTATAAAGCCAGAGAGCATGCATGTTGTTCCTAGATATTGGGACACATGCTGGTAATATTCACAGCATATCTCTAATTGTCACTGAGAAGATTGTCTGTGGAAGGCCTTTTTCCCCTCTCAAGTTTGGAACTTTGGTTAAATGCCTCAAGCACACACAATTCCCTTTTATACCAAGAAAGGACAACAATTTGGGCTATTCCCATGCGTAGAAGCTTACAGTTCTGCCCTGTACCCCAAAATGGTACATATGGTTCAATGTAAGCTTCACAAGTTTTATCCTTTACAGGGGGAATTTGACCAGCAAAGTAGAGCAATCCCTGCAATCGAAGCTGTGCTTCGATTAATACTTAACAATTACACAAGTAACTCCAGTGTGAATGTTTAACCATTCACCTGTTACCATGACTTTCTTTAAACCTTCTTTCATACCTTATTCTGGGATCCAATTATTTAATAAGATCCCCCCCCCCCCCACATAGTTTATGATAATTACCTGAATCATCAGAGTTCTCTAGTTGTACTACCGCATCATCAGCATCCTCATCAGGAGGCTCTTCATCATCGTCTTCATCTTCCTCATCTTCATTTTCTGAAACTTGACATAAAACTACATAGTCACAATCTATTTGCTGACAATTACCTATGGCACTAAATCATGTACCATAGTTGTAAAAAGTAAACCAAGTGTGGTAATTTTCCTCAAGCTCTATCATATCATACTGTACATGTACGTTTTGGCTGGCACTACTTACAACTTCCTCAATCATAATGTATGATCACCCCCACGCATTATTAGTGCTGAGATTTGGGTCTATTCTCAAGGTCATCTGGAGTCATTAGCACATAAATAATGGTTACAATTAAAGATATCACTGCCATTTTCTTGCTTCACAGAGAATACAATTCCTGAAAGTAAACACTTTGGTTTAATACTTGACATCCATTCCGGGATATGATAGCTCTCAAACCTCCCCCCCCCCCCCTCCCCTGTTTTGATCATTTCACATGATGTGGTCTTTGCTCAAAGGCTCAACCCCACCTTTCCTGCTTAGCCTGTTAACCTTGAAGGCAATTGTGCAGGCAGCCAGCGACACAGAATATGACGTGGAAGAGGCAAAGTTTATTGTAAGAAAGCATTTGTATAGACCAACCAGTGGCATCTTCCACTGCAGTCACAGAACCTGGAAAGCTGAGTGGTGGAATGGCATTTCCTAGTGTTTCTCCAGTCCCTGCAACCCCTTCCTCCTTCCCCCACCAAATTTCTCTATTACCATTATCTGTCTGACCATAACCTTTTACTTTCCTAGCAGGTTTAGCAGTTAGGTTTTAATGTAACAAAGCCAATTAAGTTCCACTTATGTTCTGATGCAAAACTGCCTCCAACAATCTCTCTTGTCACCTCATCTGAACAAATACAAGCAACAATCTAACAGGAAAAATGACTTCGTCTCAGCCAAATTCTGTGTACAAACTTTAGACAGGAAGGACGCCATTCAATTACATGTTTTTCCGTTCAAATCACAAATACCCTCAAAATCGCCCCCCCCCCTATCCCTCATTCTATTAACCCCTACTCACCATCGTCATCTTCATCTCCACTAGATTCTTGGTCTTCTTGGTCATTTTTATCCAATCCATCTAAGTACTTAAGGTGCGGAAGAAGCTGAAAAATTTTTTCTCTGTAATTTTCCAGTTGTGTTACTTTACAATGAAAAAGATCTAGGAACATCAGATTTTTTAGTTCTTTCTGGAATGGAGAAGCAAAAAGAAAATTGAGGCAGTACTTATCTTGCAGATAAATTCACTCAGACTTAAAAGCAGACAATACGAATATATTAATCAGCAGGAAAGCCAATTTCATTTAGAATGTTGGCCCCACAGAGAGTTTAAGATGCAATTCTGAAACATGATGAGCATGTGTCCTGTTCCTAGAAGAACATAATTAATGTATAAATGTAACTTGTTAGTTGTTACAGGTTCACACTGTAAAGCAGCACTCTGCAACACCATGTGTTTGTATCAAAAGACATAAAGAGTAATCTATGTACACGTAATCTACACTAGATGTGGATAATCATGTATAGAACAGTATAAAGTCAACATCATTATTTGCCCAGTGAGTTGTTACAGCTCCCTGATATGCGCCACAAACAAGCCTGAAATATCATATCTCAGTGAGTACTTTATTGGCTAAGCTATACTTCATACCACAATTATGCACTCTTAAGCACCAGCCTGTGATTTATCTACTTTTACAGTTCTACCAGGCCTTCATTTTAAGAAATTTCATGGTTGTCCATGGGACAACCTCTCTGCCTTATTTGGTTGTCACAAAGACACTTTACATTAGTTGTCCAAAAAGACATTTCTAAGTTATATTTGGGTGCCCCCTGTTTTCTTCTTTCATGTACTTGGTCATCCATCAGACAACCCATTTGTTATTGTTGATAACAATAATTTTGGTCTTCACTTGCAATCAGACCAGATGACTATTGAAATCCAACCTAGACTGCAGTGCCTAAAACTAGGACCAGGAGAATAAATTTACAAAAGTACATTTCGAAGATTTTAGAGCTACTGTTTCTCCACTTCACAAATGGCAAAATTCCATTTTCAATTTTCAAAATTCTGGGAAATTCTGTTTCAAGCATGTACACAAATTCTGGGATTTGAGATTTGATAAAAACAGTACTGTGTATGCTATCCAAAGTTATCAGTTTGTCATACATACATGCACTAAAGCTATTATGGTGTATTGGAAAATGCAGAGAGCATTAAATGTATCCCAACAGGAAGCACTGTATGTATATAAGCCAAGGGAAGGAATACCAGGGCCTTGGCCTCAACACAGGGCCAACACAGGGCAGTTATTGTCACCCTTTTCAGATTTTAAGAATAAATTTAACATTTTTTAAGTGGAAAATACCTTCCCCTATAATCAGATTCATTTTATTCTGGTGTATTCAGGGTTCGTACACTTTATACAGGAGTAAATTCCAAGCCTTTTCCAGGCTTTTCAAGTCTCTTTTGATAAGATTTCCAGGCCCATTCAAACAGTAGGCACCTACTGTATTTAATGGTATTAACTGAGAACTGTTCATGGTTTTGAAGTACTGTACTCTCATATTTTATACAGTTTTGACCACAGCAGAAGTATATTGTTAGATATAACAGTCTTTTCTTTGTGCATGTTGCTTTAAACTAACGTGAAGCACATTGGTGTTGTCAGTATGACATGAGTTTAAGTTTCTCAACTACAAAGTACTGTATTCACATAGTGACATGCTCAATGTTTTGATCGTAGTGATTACAAAAAGAAACTTTAAAGACTTTGTCCTGAAAACACTTCAAGAAAAGATCCAATTTTAAAGTTTTCATACAGATGACCCCATATGACCACTAGCTGACTCAAAATTCCTTAACATCCCACTAAAGACCATTACTGTATCATATGACAATTAATTCAAAACAATGTATGCCAAAAAAGCTTTAATAAAAGAACGGTTTTCATTGCGTAAATGAAAAGACCGAAAATGATCGTTATGGCCAAAACTGACCATGCCTTGACCCCACAATTTATGAACATCACAGAAGAAGTACACTGCATGAAAGGCCCTGTACGATCACAATAGCTCACATCACTGCACTGATATCAGCTAAAATACTCACATTTTGTCCAGTGATGACCCTTGCCCATCAGAGATAATGTACAAACATTTTTTACTTCCCCAAAGGAGAGATCCGAGTTCCGAAATTAGGGGTACGATCCCAAAGCAAAAGCTCACATGCATATTGCATCTGTCTAGGCTGGCAGATCTCATTCATTCATGGATGTAAGCTAGGCCTATATGATCGATCATCATAATTTTCCTAAAAATAACCCAATGGGCCAAAAATCCCTACAATATTTTCTTCACATGTGCAAACGACCGTTGTCTAACAATCTGCACTGTACTTGCATGCCTCAATACGGAAATATTCCCTCATGGATCTTTTTCCTCTGAAAGGACTCTGCAGTTTGCTGTATCCTATCATGTAATATATCATGTAATATATATTATCCCCAAAACCTAGGCTATACATGTGCATATAGAGCATACTGGTGTAGGGCCAATGATTTTCCGCTTCACAAATCACAAAATTCCGTTTTTAGTTTCCGAATTCCGCAAAATTCCATTTCAAGCATGACCCCTTTCCGTGATTTTCGGATTTTGGAGTAATTACGTTGAAAACAAGTCCTAAACTTTCTCTGGTTACGATCCTGAAGGCATCAAACACTTGTAACACACAAGCGACCTAGCCTAACACACTATAGACAAACTGGAGCCTATACTGGCAAAATTTTGCCGATTTTCGTAAATGTCCTACTTATTTTCTGATCGTAACTTCAAGGTGTTTGATGACTTTAAGGCAAATTTGCCACCATTTTAGATGGTAAGATGTCTGTGTATGTCTTTGGTATATGCAGGCATTCATTTGACATAGTTTTGAAGAAAAATAACTCAATTTTTTGTCAAAAATTCACATGTATTTTGAGCCTGATAATTTTTACTAAATTCCGTTAAATTCCGTGCAGAAAAGTAAATTCCGTTTTTGGCCCTACAGTTTGTAGTGGTCTTCGAACAATGTCCGAGTTATCATTTTTGAAACAATTTCCACAACAGGTTTTACTGTTTTTTAAACTCTTAATTATTTTAAATGGAGGAGGTCATTTGGTTATAGAATGACATTACAGCATGTCACAGTTTAACGAAATGTGTTAGAAGTTGGACACTTAAATGATACAACTTGAAAAGGGGTCCTCACATTTCAGCAGTTGCAGTCAGCTCAATATGAAATGGGAAGCAACTCAAGGATCTCATGTTGTGGCACACCGTAGATCCGTTACATGGAGAGAGTGAGAAGGTAATCACACAGAATGACCAAAAATGATCGGAATTGGCCGTTGTGTTATGAAAAAATTGAAGATTTTGTACAATTGTTTGATAAATAAACTTTACTTTTTTGATGAAAAAGATCTGTTCACATTTTCCAGGCTGTTTCTAACAATTTCCATGCTCTGTTGCCCAAATTCCAGGTTTTTAAGGCCTGGAAAATGAATTAACTGAATTCCATGCTTTTCCAGGCCCCATACGAACCCTGTGTATTTATGCTGAAAGTAGTCTAATAATGATCCCAACTACAGCAAACACTTGCTCCACATAGGCCACCTATCCTAACACACTGTAGCAAAACAAACTGTAGCCTACAGGCCTACTGAAAAAATTTTTGCTGATTTTGGTAATGTTTCTGCTCCTTTTCTGATTGCATCTTTGAAGGTTTCTGAGAATTTTAAGATGGATTTGCCATACTTACCAATGGTTAATATCTGTGTGTCTTTACTGGTATTCATTTAAAATGGTTCTGAACAATAAATTGTATACCCAGTTTTCTATCAGAAATTTACATATTTTGAACTTGATAACTTTTACAATATTCCATGAAATTCAGTGCACAAATGTGAATTCCATTAATTTGTTTTTTTTTTTCTTTCATGATCATGGCACAAAAAGTGGCACTAAAAACTGGAATATACAACTGCTATCTTCACAGTTAACAGCTTATATCTTCATAGTTAATTGTATTTCTTCAAAAGCTGTTAAGTGTAAAATTTTATGCACTTAATTAAAACAGAAGCTTGCACAATACTGCCCATAATATCATTCTTGTAGTGATCATATAACTAGCTATTTTCTTCCTTTCAAAGGTACACAGCTATGAAACCAAAACTCTAGAAAGAAGGTGATTTTAGTCAATACCTGTACATTAGAAAGTTTTGTTGAAGTTATTTTATGATCTTTTCCAAATCTCAATACATACTTCTTCAGAGTCAGTTCATTTCTGAGAAAACTAATCAGCTATGAAAAGATGATGATATAGGGTGTGGCACGTTGTTAGTATTTCTTTTATTACCCCTTTGTATATATTGTTTGTTAATTACTTGGTAGCAAAACCAGTGTGACATTTGCTAGGAGAAGTAACGATGTGCACATTTTTGGGACATTAACTTCTAAAATAAATCCCTCCAAACAGTTGGACAATACTGTCCTTGAATGTACATAGAGAAAGCATCATAAAGAGATCTCATGAGTCATGACTCCCTCCTTGCACTCTTGTTAAAGGGGTCTCATCACGTTCGTCACATTTAGAGCCCTTCAAAAGTTATCCAGGGGGCAAATATTTCTAAAAGCACTGATAAGACGTGTGTAAAAGTATTTTTGAAAGCTCTACTGTACTTGTATAGTTTTCCCAAGGAGGTCCTTATAGAACCTCCTTGGTTTTCCATACGTTTTTTTCTTCAGACTTATTTGCACCTGCTCTTAGGCTAGCCTAATGTATATTATATACTGGAGAAGTTGGCAAGCCTGTGCCATGGCTACAGTTAGTTAGTTAGTTAGATGAGGTTTAATGTCCCAGTTTCCAACCAATTGGTTCAAGTCGAGACGACCACGGCCTTTTTTCCACTTGTGGCTCTCTGGCTTGTTTTCCCTACTCCATTACTTTTGATGAGCACCAAGCACAAAGGCAGTAGGTTCTATTTTTAAAGGGTACATGACATCATGCCTCCTAGCAAGATTTATTCTGTGATACCTTGTTCCTCCTGCATGCACATGTAGGCAGTGACACTATAGTACATGTAAATAACCTAGTTAGTAGCTCATGTGGCTAAATCAGTGCAATTTCCACATTAATTTAGTGGGAGCAGCTTGTAAATGGATGACTTTACATCAGCTTTTGTGCATCTTGATATCGCAAAAATTTCTTCATATTGTTATCGCAATGTGAATTCCTGGCAACAATACATACTGTACCATATATCGCCTAACCCTTTTGCATCATCTTGGTAACATGACCTTTTCATAATTATGTCACAATGGTTACTACACCAGGAACATGTACAGTTCAATTGAATTTTGGAAACAAATTATGTCAGTGGAAGTTTGAGGAAAGTTTAAAGATGAATGTGTCTGCAGGTCTTAATCATCTGCCTGCAGCTCTATATGAATGCAACTGTGATGTCAATAACAAGAAACTTCCACAGGCAACTGTGCTTTCTCATTATTACAATGATGCCCTCCTTATTCCACACGTATACAGAATATTTAGCTTTTCAATGTGGCTAGTACCAATTTCCGAATATCACTGCTACCTGTGATAGATTATAACTGAAACAAGGTCAAAATTAGTACATATTGAGCACACATCAAGAATTCTGCCTGCACAGTGCAACACACTGTGGGACCGAATTTGATGCAACTATTAACGGAACACTCACATCTACTAAGACCACCATATTCATCAACTGGTACTCGAAAAGCCATGTTACCCGATGTCAGGCAAATCCAACACATCGAACCTCAACTGTTAACTTTAATTAATTTAGCAAAAACATCCATGGGTGATCTCTCCTGTGTACAGACAGTGTACACAAACACTGCCCAACAACTTACTGAGGCGACAGTCAAGTTGAACAGAGTGCAACGGGGGTAAGAATCCCTGTTTCAGTCAAGTTTTGTACTATTCCCTATAGGAACTATGTCTCATGTAAGAAATTACAAAAACAGTTCCTAACATTTACTTACCAATGGCTCTAAAGACTCAAAGTCTTTGATATTATTGTTACTCAAGTTAAGATATTTGAGATTTGTACACCCAGTCAAATGCTGCAGACCAGAGGATATTCTGTTGTCACTCAGTTCCAACTGCAAAGTAGAGAGTACCAAGAGCTAAAGTTAGCAACAGTATCAGATGAATAGCAAGTACAAACAAAAACACCTAAATTTATGGATCCATACTGATGCAATTTCAACACAGAAAGCATGGTGGCTTCCACTTCAGCTACACTGTAAGACCAGTAGCATCACCATCATTAATAAAAACATTTCATGATACACACTCACACACATACAAATATATGTGATATACTGAAGGAGAGCTAGTAGCCTAGTACTACTCGAAAGCTTTTCAAAAACCTTTTATGGCTGTTTTATTACCAAATTTCAAGCCTTTACTGCTATCACATATCTCTTTCGAGATTCACCCATTAATTTTTGTAGCACTGTTGTTCTTAAGCATTTATGTCAATGTATACATGTATCTGTTCATGTGTGGTTTTTTTTTGTTTTTTTTTTCTTTGTTTTTTTTTTTTTTTTGTGCAGGTGAATAGCCATATATACTGTATAGCCATACTGTATGCTTTTAGACCCTAATGTAGTAGGGGAGGTACTGGACATGAGTTTCAAAACCAGTGTTTACATTATGCAGTGGGATTGCGCGATTCCTGCATTTTTCTGCAGTCTGAAGTTTTGGGCCATCCAAGAGATGTTTACCAACTCTAGCTGCAATCACCTCTGCAGCTAGAAGATAAAATTTTTTCCCATTTGAAGCATTAAGGCATTTTTCTCAAGATCTTGATATTTCCATGACAGGATGTCAGGGAAACCTTCAGACATCCTAGGTTTTTTTTCTTTTTTGGGTGGGAGGGGAGGGGTTGGAATATTGTAAATGTCTCCACATGGCACTACTGAGCAGTTCACAGAACAGCACTTTTGGAAAAGTTTATCAAATAAATTGACAGTTGTTTTGGGAAAGGTAAGGAGATGTTTAGAGGTAAACTAATTGAGTTTCGTGTAAAAATCTATGTATGCAAAGCATGCTGCAATGCTTATCTTTACTTTTCTATAATAGGTTGCATGCAGTCAGTGTATTTATGAGAAAGTTCCAATCTTCTCATCAAATCATATCTTTTCAAACAAGCATCTTATCCTTGTAATAAACAAAGGAATGACTCTGTAATTACTCAGGGAGGGCAAATGCTTGCTTTTCTCACACCATGCAACTGAACCCACTTATCATATTATCCCAGGGAATAATTTAGTGTTCAAAATTTGCATCGCAACTTTGAGGTTTCTGGGCTTCTCCATCACAAAATCATTAAAACCCTAATGTTGTATGTACAAAATCTGCTACACAATTTTGCATTTGTGTTGCAAAATGTGATGTAATACCGGATAAATCATTCCCTAAATCCAGTCTAGTATATGCAACCAAAGAATCACTGCAAAACTAGAGTGGTGGAACAACATTTAAAACAGTATAAACTGTGGGGGCAGTGGGGGTGGGGTTACTCACACCTAATCCCATGCCAGTGCGAATGATTGGCACTACTTTACAGTACATAGTATACCTACCACTCACAATGACCACGTACAGAAAGGGAGGTGTTTTCTGTGACAAAAAGTAAACAACTAAACATTTTGACAGAAGTTTCAAGTTTCCAAAGACTATGAGGAAACGAATAAAACTTAAAGTGGGTTTATAAACTAGTTGCAATGTACAAAGTCTCCATCATAATTACACCCAGACTGTAAAAATATTTCCTGAATCATGAAAAGCAGAGAAGTAAGTTTGACAAATGTTATTAGCACGTTGAGAAGCATCATATTAATTTCAAATAAAAAGAACATCACTGCATAGCATTATAGTTTCACAACAATTGCTCACTAACCACAAAAAAGAAATAATCAGTAGTTAACTTCTGCCTCTATCTTAAACTTTTCACTCATGTTCTCAACAAAATGTTAACTCATTCATTCCAGGCCCTCATATACACCTGTTCCATCCCCCAGATGGTCACAGCAACATGATTTGACCTGGTGTTCAGAAAGGTTGCACACTGCTCTACGTCATCCATGCATGAATACTTCTAACCCCTAGCCTACTCATACTGTGTATTCGGAAGCCTTCATATCACCAACACCTAGAGCCTACTCATACTGCCCTAGCAGAAGCACGGTCTGTACATATTGAAACCCTTCAGTGAGTTGGTCGAATACAACTCCGACTAACAGCGCCATTCTGGTGTTTCCGTTTCAGTAATACAGCTCCATTCGTAACTCTTCACAAATATTTTACAGCATGGATAGTTTTATCCTAGTATTTCACCCCCACGGTGTTGATTTGCATCATAACAGCCACTATGTAATAATGATCTTGTGATGTTTTTCACAGACTACTTTAAACCTTTGTTTGGCAGGCGTGCATGGGGCTCCTGAAACTGAGCAATTCCTTGTGCAGTAACATCAAAATCTTTATCCATGGGTCCACAACCTCAAACCCACTGGTGAGCAGCGAATGCTCATTACTTACGAAGCAATTTGTAAGGCTCTTTTGTGTAAAATAAGCAGATTTGGGTTACTACCACAAACAGATTTCTTCAGGGGATTAGGTACTGAGAGCTTCTTGACTATCACAGAGTTTTGCTGTGAATAAGAGTCACCATTCACCAATTTAGGACTGTTTACTCTAGACGCTTTATTTGTTCTTTTAATTAGCAAATTAGTAAACATTGTTTGAATGAAAAGAAGTTATCAATGGCAGGGAAAAATACTTATTTTCTTGCCAATTTTTTTTAAGAAGAAATCCCTTTCAATGCTTGGTTGAATCAGGTGCTGTTTAAACAATCGACCCTTCATTAAACCGTTTAAACATTTAAATGTGGCAGCCCTAGTTCAAACATATATTGTCACATCATGATGATACCTATTCATCTTTAACCCATTACACCTACTGTACCCAGAACAGGCACATTTCTAATATACTGCCTACCAGTAAGACCTCTCTCCCCATGCGGCAATCAATGAACCCTTAACTCCAAATATTCCAGGCTAGTATTTGTACCCGTCGACGATGTCAAGACCGTTCTGAAATTGCTACCCAGATTCAAAGTTTCACTACAGTAACATAGATTGCACATGTGACAGAACACCTAACATGTTACTTTCTTCTTGCAAAATTTATCATGCACATGCCTAAGAACACTTGTCATGCCCGTACGTACAGTAAGATACGTTGATGTTATATTATATCAACGTGCAAAGCCAAATTTCATATTATGACTTTACAACGAACTTGTAGCCTAACGGAAGTTATATTTTTGGGTACCCGACCCACCATCGACTTTGGGTACCCAGTTCCAAATTTTGGACCCAGTGCAAGCGCTATTCCAGACACATCCCTGGAGCACACCCAATACACAAAACAATGGAAGATTTGCCCCAGCAGCAGCCAAACTCCCCCCCCCCCCTCCCAGAAAGACCTTGTTATGAAAATCCCAGTCCTTCTAAAGAACTGCCACAAAAAAGTAATAAAAATCCTTGTGGACCCAAAAGAAGCCCCATGAACTTTAAAGGGATTTATTTTTTCCACAACAATGGAAACAAGCTCTTCTGAAAAATAAAAATAAAAAATTGGATCCCTGCATAATTTCTAACAGTAGTCCATTCTTTCTTACCCTTTTCAAATTTTCAAGAGTGGGGAAATTTTTCAGACTGGTCAAACCAACACTAATCATGCTCAGCTTCTCAAGTTTGGTAAATTCTGATGTCAGACCTTCAATGGTCCCACCACTCCTGCAGTTGTCCAAGATCAGTTCCTTCACCTGAAACGACAAATTTTGACAGAATAAGCATATAACCGAAATTTCTTGCATACATAAATTTACAAATTTAAGTTTAAAACCTAACTGAGGGTAAGCCTGTTATGAAATCAAATTATTTCCAGTTCATTTCTAAATTTCATGTACTACAAACTGTACCACAAACAACAAAACAGACTCCATAACACACCACTGTTAGTGCTGACACAACACTGGTAGCAGTGGGTGTGGTGCTATGTGAACCCATCCACTCATGTCAGTTAAATTCCCCACTCAACAGGTTGCCAAATGTTTCACTAACTGTTCAAAAAGTGTAAAAAATCCTACATTCAAATGGGCATCCAAGTTCAAACACTGGAGCTACTTTTTTTAATTAGAATCTTAGGACTCCTCAATAGCAGGGGTCGAAATAAGCCTTCAACCTTTGGGGGCCAGCCGGGCCCCTAGCCCGTGGAAGCTAGGGGCCAAATGAGAAATCAAGGGGCCCAAAATTAACAAAAAAGGACTGTTTAAGTGTACGGGTGCTTTTTACGTACTTGAAAACGTGTAGTATGGGTATAATTAAGGCAAGTTGGGGCTGAAACTAGCCTGAAACCAATCTATCCACACCAGTACCTAACAACTGTACATGTTGCATGTAGTGTACATTTTCAAAATTTTCCCGTAACTCTGGAAGTTATTACACGGCAAAATGAAGGGCAACCAGTCAGTCATGAACGCTAAATATTTGCCTGAGCGGCCCAGCTGTATTACGGCAGGTTTTGCAAATCCCCTCAGTCAAGTTATTGTTTGTTGTACTCTGATTGGATAAACCTGACATCATTCATATATGCAGTCAATGATCTAGACGTACAGTGTGTATGAAACAGTACAGAGACCTGAAGCCACTAGAACTGTACGCTACTGCATTGCATGTGGTAGATTTTGACTGCATGACTTTCGCTGTACAAATAGATTACTAGGTTCACCGAGATTTGTAATAGCTAATAGTCCCGAAAATAGTTTGTTTTCATTCTTCCAAAAATCGAAAGGCTTCGGAATTGCGTGTGATGTACTATACGATGTGCTGTGCCTAAAAAGGTTTGCTCAAGTTTACCAAGAGGTTTTAATTCGACCCTCCCCTTTTTACGTTGGTCATCGAAGAATGCACTTCCTACGGTATCATTGCACAATTTCTTGCGCATGGCCGCAGCATTACATGTGCACAATAGCGATGGCATACTCGTAACTGTTTCCATTGCAGGTCTATGCATTACAGTACAGTGTAAATTAAGCTGTGCAAATGCCACATGCTGTTGGTACGGAAGTTGAAAAAGGTGATTGTCGTCAGGTGATCTTGTGAGGCTCCGCCTACATCACTTACTCCATGACTGACATCGATGTATGTCTGCGTGAGTGATATTCCGTATTGTGACAAAGCAGACTGTTTATGAGCGATGTGAACTGATTTCATAAATAATGTGTTTCGCAAGTTCTCAGTGACTGTCAGTATACAAAATACACAGGCCGTGCAAGATATAAGATCGTTGACTTGTGGATGGAGAGGTTCATGTGCAGACTGTACAATTAGACTTGAAAAATTTAGGAGCCAACCGGGCCCCTTTCCTCGCAGAAGCTACGGGCCCGAACGAATTCCTACGAGCATCGGGCTCACGGGCCCCCATTATTTCGAGCCCTGAATAGTAGTATTCAAAATCAGATGCCATCTACATACTGCAAGACAACATCATAAAAGAAAATTTCTAGACCATCAATTGCATTTTGACTGACATTTAGCAAGGTGGGTAAGACCTTTGTCAAAAAAGGATGCCACTCTCCATCATGAAACTTGCCTGCCTAAGGGGGTACCTATTCCTCCTGCAACTACATTGGCTGCACTGGGAATACCGAACTCCGCAAACTTTCGAATTGGTTTATCTTAGATTTGTGTAGAATGTATGCTATTATCATAAAAAAAGGTACAGATCATAAATATTCAATGCAAACTTAACTAAAATAAGTCCCACTAACCTAACATTAATTTCATGCGACTAAAATTAATGGGGTTTCAGGGCATGATTCTTCTTGCTTACGCATCATCCAATTAAGTCCTATTGACTAATTAACTTTGTTACAGTGAGAACTTAGTCAACAACCTTGCAGTATAAATATTTGTATCTGAATCAATCAACAGTTGAAAGATAACTTCAACTAGGCTAATGAATACAGTGAAATCTGATTATTCTTTGCCATTGTTTGAAAGTGTCAGAATATAAAACTGAAAAAGTTACATACAAAATACCTGCTGCGAAGGTTACCATGGACAACACACTTTTTTCCCAGCTTCCAGTAATTTATTGACTTTAAGGAAGCAGGCACTTTACCCACAAATACGATGATCCTACCTGGCCTATATAGTACCTCCTTCTAGCAACAACACTGGCTACTCTCAAAGTTCGGATCAAACAAACATAGAAGGATGGAAAATGGAAATAGCCAAGGACTAGCCTACACCTTTAAAATGTGGGCCCTGACATTTTTACAAACAAAACCTGTCTCAGTGTATTTTCATTTAGAACAAATTCTTACTGCAAAAACTGCTTTATTCAAAGCAATCTATCTTAAAATTAACAATAGCAAATGCTGATGTCCAAAAAATATGAAGCATGGACTTAAGTGTTTGGTTCTCATTTAAAATTCCCTCCAACACCGACGCAATCACTGCTTAGAAACTGATTGACTTGTAGGCTCAGGGATCGGCAAAACAAACGACAATGTGTATTGTGTACTATGTATGAACACAAGCACGATAGCTTCACACACTCAATATATGTACAGTGATATATATGCACAACACATACTGTGTTGTAACAGTTGAAAACAAGCTTGCACGTTAAGTGTACCTACAGCTAAAACGCGATCTGGGATTCCTGCTCGAAATGACATATAACAGCACTACAATCGGAATTATTTCTGAATAAAGGCGTTTCTGCCATTCTTAAAACGCGATTCGTGGTACTATGATTCCTTCTCATCGGCCGCACTTTCTGCAATTTCGCGAAAATTCCGTGCCAAAATGGACGAACAAACGCGGGGAGGAGCTTCTCAGCCAGACCTGACAAGATGATACCCAGGGATCACCTTCGACATATTTTACACAGGTGTCATCGCGACTTCTTCTTTACCGACAAATAGACTGAATTTTTAATCTAAAACGAGCGCGATTTGTATTCGACTTACACAAAATAACAGTGAAAATCATGGCTGCCAAATCGAAGACTTTCTTTTTGCCGTCTTCGGGAAAAGAACTGCTTGCTACGAAATGTGGTTTCATTTCAATGTAAAATCAACTGAAGGCAGTGAAGTGGCTTGCTTGATGTTGTAACGCTGGTCTATGATTACTTGTATTGTAACAAGCTTCTGGACAGTAGTATAGTCCTGTTGCCGTAACAGAAGAATATGTTCAAAAAAATTCCAATATTCGGAACACTTTAAACTCTTTGCCATGCTACCCAACAATCTTGACCCTCCGCTTTCTCCCACAGGATTCTACGGCCCCGATTTTGACTGTCACAGAAGACTGGCTGGCCGATTGTGTGGCGCGAGATTTGTATTCGGTGCAGTTTCTTCACATGGCTTTTAAGTGACTCATTGTTTTACATCGCTCATTTCTCTAAAGCCGAGCCGTCAACTTTACAAAAGAACGTTCTCATCCAACGAGAATCTCTCCAAGTACCTCATCAATTGCTGCTGAAACCATGTTTAAGGTGCTTGCAAGAAATTTGCGAAAGAAAATGCGCCTCGAAACTTCAATTATACACGTGCATGGTGCATAGGGCACACAGGCTAAGTAGGCCCTCGGCATCGCTGACCCCATCTTTCAAAACAACATTAATTTCTTTCCCTGTCAAGGAGATGGTCTATCAAAAACAAATTACAAATAGTCCTACCTGGTCTGGCTTCGAACCCCGCGACTCTAATTCGATCCTCTTCTCCATCTCCATTCGCCCTACTTCGTGATAGGTACAGTCAGATGATGCTTGTTCAATAACTAAACGACGTGACGCATATATGTGCTTAGCTACTACGTAGTACGTATATCACTATTAGCAGTATTACAACATGAGCACCAGCGAGAGGCATAAACACAAAGCTTAGGCAGTACTGCACTATGCGATACACACAGTGCTCGGTTCCACGGCACACAATAAGGTCATTAGCATGAACCGACGTATATTGTACGCCACAGTACAGGCATGTATGCAGAGCTAGCTGCTGCTCGCTAACCAGCCTGTGCTGTAACACTCACAGTCCGTGTTGACGACGCGCGAAGTCAATTACTCGGAGAGGGTGTCTAGCAATTGAGCAATTACCTCACGGCCTAATATTAACATAATGAGCTTCGAAGAGCCAATGAAAATGGCGGACTGGGCAAAACTTGATTTGGCCGCTATTTAAAAAGACCAATCAAAAAATTTAAAAGTTTTTCTGTCTGTTACCGCGACGTGGTGTAAATTTTAAATCTGGCAGACAGGTTACAATAGTAAGTATGCACATAAAGAGAATGATGGGCCTATTCGTCACTGACTGAAATGTTTTAAAATTGCGAAGGTACCTCTTTCTGTCGTCTCTGAGCTTTTTCAAGTATTTCTAGTTATTCTCACACAACGAAAATGTAGGAAAAATAGGAAAATCTTCTAAAGTAAAGTGAACAAAGCATTGAAATTGGTAGATACTATGCCAAGGGGTGGTTACGTTCAGTTCTTACAAGGCCGTGTCCTTCCTGGGTAGGACGTATAACTGCATCCGGTTGTGGAGCTTGTTAAAGCGTGGGGATACTGAGGTTACCCTTTGCCACAACTGCCTCCGGGACACCCTTGGGCAAGGTGCGCCTGTATTTTTGGCCCAGTTTTGTTCAGTTTGGAGTTCCCAAACCCTCAGCGGGCTCGTTCGATCTCTTCGGAACTGGTTTTGTTTTTGTGTAAATAGTGTATATAATGTACATACTGTAAATATAGCAAGTTGACTCCGCCCCGGACTCCTCGTGGCAGGTGGACCCCGCCCCAGACCCCTCGTGGCCCCTTGGGGCAGTTTGTGATGATTATTTTGTCTGGTGTTTTGGTTTTTTGGTTGTTGTTGGGTGGTGGTGGTTTGGACTGGTGTTGTCTTTCGTTGGCGGTTTGTAGTAATATTGGTTTAGGGTGGCCGGGGGGGAGGTTGGTTTGTGGAGTATTTGGGTTGTCAGTGTGTGTGTGTGGTTCTATTGTTGTAATGAACATAATTTTCTGTTTGATTTGGTGGTGTGTGGATAGTTTTGCCTTTATGTTCCTGTCCGATCCGGTTTGAGATTTTGTTTTTTGTTTGTATGTGCCGTTTCGATGCACTTAAAAAGCCCCCCCCCCCTTCCTGGGGACTGGGCCGTCACGAGCGTAGGAGCCCAAGTTGATGGGGGGGGGGGGGGGTTGTAACGACTTGCCCGAAAAATATAACCAAAAATTTCCGCGCGCCCTACGCTCGTTCAGCCTGTTAATGTAGGCTACATATCATATAGGCATGGATCGGTCATCACACCTCATGCCAATTACACACAATTATTACTACCCTTTTCATACTGGTTATGACTTTTTTGAAGTAGTTACAATAATTATGATAATAATCAGTGGCGTAGCCAGGAATTCTCTCATGGGTGAGGGGCATGCATTATGTTGTGTGATCGCCGGCCTGGAGGAGGGGTGTCCCCTCCCCTTTGAAAATTTTTGAAAGAAATGGTATCCTTACATGCAATCTGATGCCACATACGCTACCTTTGAAGTAAAAGGTGTGTTAAAAAATTTACGTATTAAAAAAAATTGGCAACAGTCAGGGTGCATGACCCAATGGTCCCCTAAATACACCACTGATAAATCATAATATAGGTTTGTAAGTTTAGCCATTAAAAATACACACTGATGAAATAATACCGAATATATAGGTGCTGATGTAATTCATATCAGATCTTTACTTCAATTACCAAGGAAGTTTTTGAACTATTGATTACCTTTAACTACATCATTGCATTATTTTTCTTTCAGTAGATACCCAAAAGATTCTCAGCATATTGCCCGAATTTTTGCAAAAATATTTGGTTGGGGCTGCAACAACACCCCCGCCTCCTACGCCTATGTGGGCCGTACTAAGATTGTGAAGGGCAATACAGGCAATTGACCCGTCCCTGCCAGAAATGCCTTTCTATACAAAAATATAATAATTAAAACACCCGTTTCTTCTTAAAACCAAAAAGTAATCTTTTCAACATAAATGTCGTTTTCTTGTGTTTTGAAAGTGTACTTAACCACATATCTATGGGTTTACCGTAGGTTGCAGGGGGCTTTAGCCCCCCCCCCTTCCGCCAAAATGTCGCGGACGGAAGTATGCTTCCATAAGCGTACGAGGCGGGGTAGGGGCATATGCCCTCCCAATTCGGGCAAAAATAGTGGATCCATTCGGGCAAAAATGAGACGGCCAAGAAAATAAATTATGCCTTCTGCAACCGAAACAGCGGTACTGAAATTCGGGCAACTTGGTCCAAAATTATAAATTCGGGCAAAAATTATCCCTGACCCCTCAGAAATATTGACCCCCGTACGCCTATGTATGCTTTCTTCCCATCCCTTGTAAATACAAGGACGAAAATCCCAAATTTATTCAATGTGTAAAAAATGTCAAAAAGTTTGCAGTAATTTTCCTTAAAATTTGCCCAATATGTTGTACCATATTGTATCTAAGGACCCTCAAATATTCGAAATTTTCCAAAGGGGAGGGGGGACTCGAGTGACTCGAGTTGCGACTTGAATACAAGTCAGCCCCTCCCCCAGGACGTCGGTCGGAAACAATGTTCATCCCCTCCCCAATCTCGAATACCTTGACTTACAAGGCCTTTGAATAGTGTTTGAAGCGGGTACCCGGGTACCCGACCATGTCAGAACTCGGTTCTGAAATTGCTACCCAGATCCAAAGTTTTGACTAACATAGATTGCACGTGTGACAGAACACCTAACATGTTACTTTTTCCTGGCAAAATTTATCACGCACACGCCTTAGAACACTTGTCATGCCCATACGTAACATACATTGGTGTTACATTATATCAACGTGCAAAGCAAACTTTCTTATTATGACTTTACAACAAACTTGTAGCCTGACAGAAGTTATATTTTCGGGTACCCGGGTACCCGACCGACCATCGACTTCGGGTACCCGGTTCCGAATTTTGGACCCGGTGCAAACACTACCTTTGAAGCATTACCCCCACAAAAAAATGAGGGGCATTTTTAGCAAATACATTCTTGTTCAATGCGGAGCCCCAAAAATTGGTGGTTCTTTGCATAGATGTTGTGTCACCTGGTCACATACGGTGTAAATGATACTGGATCTGGATCTGGAAGGATACTGTACAACACTCCTGGTGGAGTCAAACGTACAGGGTTGAGTGTGCGCATGTAGAATTAGTCGTCTTGTCAGAGAAACCTCAAGGCTGAGATCTTAAATTACTTGGGGTCCTCGAGATCTGTAATACTTTGGGGGAGTAAGTTCCAGTCTCTGACGGTACGGGGAAAGAAACTATATTTGTAGCAGTCCTTGTTAGCTGGTATATTTATGAAGCTGTTGGAATGATGGTGCCTTGTAGATTGCCGGACCGGTTGCAGGTTGTTAATTGGCAAGGCTAGGAGGCCCAATCTGGCTTTGTGGAGAATTGCTAGCCTATTGACAGTCCGTCTGTCTTCAAGACTATCCCACCCAAGGTCTTTCAACATTTCAGTCACACTACTATGGGGAGAATAGTCATTATAAACAAACCTAGCGGCCCTGCGTTGAATTTGATCAACTTTATTGGAAAGGGAGACGGTGTAAGGATCTCAAACGGATGGCGAGTACTCCAATATAGGCCTAACTAGTGTGAGATAACCATTAGCTTTAACACTTCTGGGGCAGGAGTAAAGGTTCCCTTTAATAAAAGCTAGGGACCTATTTGCTGATGAAGTGATACGGTCAATATGCTTATTCCAGGTAAGGGTGTTAGAGATGTCAACTCCCAAGTAAGTATGGCAGTCTGTGGATTCAAGGATGTCATTACCCAGAGTATAATCAAAAAGTTTAGGATTCCTTGAATGTGTGATCCTCATCAGGAAGCACTTCTTGGTATTAAAGTGCATTTGCCAATTATCCTGCCACTTGGAAAGGGCAGGATACAAGTCAACCCCCCCCCCCTTCAAAAGAAACTAAATAAGTAAGATCCATACAAGCACGCCTAATGAGGGACCATCGAACCTGAAAGTGTCCGGGGCCTAATCACGGTCCTTTCTTGTCTGAGGACGTCACTCGACAGGAGGAAAAGTGTTATGGTGTTCATGTAGGCGTGGTCGTCTTGATTCTTTAAATACTAGTCTCTCTGGTAAAATTAAAGACAGAGCAACGAGAACTTTCTACATCAGAAGATGGATGGCGTCGTTTTGATATTCGAAATTTACCATTAAAAGTAGGCTACGTCGAAGAAGGGTATGCTTTATTTATATTTTTTCTATGTTGAAGGGGTCCTTAATCTTAGCATTCTCATCAAATTTACATTCAGTTCGCATTTGTGGTTCTAGAGATAATACCAAATGGAGTAATCAAATTTTCAACCCAAAGTGAACTTGAAGCAAGCACTTATGACATCATAACCTCTCTTTAATTAACCGTGACTGTTTTGTTTTTCTTCAAACTTTACTACAATCCCCCCCCCCCCCCATTATTCCATGTCTTTGTGATGCGGTTGCAGGAGATCCGAAGAATTATACAAACTTTGCATTAATCACGGGAAAAAATCACATCCCTTTCTATTCAAGGTAAAAAGTTAAAAAATCAAGAAAACAAAGCATTAATAAAAAATGTGACGAGATAACAACACTCCTGATTGCCTGAAGTCAGTTCAAAGAGTTAACTTTATAGGTCACATATTAAATGTAGGAACTTCACCTGCTAAAAAACTATTTTGAAGCACAAATCAGAACTAAATGAAAATTTCACCAGAATGCGGAGGTTTAAATCCTCTTTCACACATCAAAATGTATTTTTGCTCTGAAGTACAATCTTTCAATAGTAGAGAAATGTAAAATCATATACTACTGTTATAGGTTATGCTATTCATTGGAGTATGAGGTGCGCCCGACCACCATTGATTTTCTTCCGAATTTTAACTGATGCAAAAAGGCAATTCAAGCCAGCGGTATAAATTTATTAAGGGTATGATGAGGCATTTTCGAATGACTGATAGGCATCTTTTAATTTTTCTCTAAAACATATCGTTCACAACCTGCAAAACTTCTCGGCAAGGCCAAACTTTTTGGCGAGCGCCGCGATCCGCAAATGCGAGTTTTTTTATTGAAGAGACATTAAAAATTGAAAAATGCTACATTTTTGGAAAAAAATATGAAATTCGGGAGTTTTATTTTGATTGAGAACATTTGAAAATTTGGGATTTTACTGAAGAATCTGCTCATTTTGAGAGCAAAGTAAATTGTCGGGGCGACTGGCGGGCATTGAATTACCTTCTTTATCATACCCAGCACGGCGCCCTGATGAAAACAGAAAATTTCCCCTACCGAGGTAAAGCCTTCCCCAGCAGGGGCGGGAGCATGGCCCCTCTGTCCCTGCATGGCGCCACCCCTTGGATGGTTTTACCTCTTTCTTCTTTTGCATATGCTTGATTTTCTTTAAGCAAAATGAAAATATCCAGCAGGCAAACTTAAAAATTGAATATTGGAAATAAAATTACTTTTAAAGTTTCTCAATATCTAATATCAAACTAAGTCTGAGAAACCTAAAGCATTAAAAAATCCTTCCTCTTTAGCCACGGGACAGTGGTGTCAACTTTCACCCCAGCTAAGACCAGTTTCGTATACTCCTGCAGGTCCCAAGAAAAACAAAACTTTTGTAATGTTTTGGTTCTGATCCATGCTTTCTCCTTTTCAGGGATGGCGCTAGAATTTGCCCGACAGAGGAGGTGGGGAACCACGACAAGGGAGGGGCAGCGATGCAAAGCCCCGACAAAAGCGACGGGTTGTCGGAAGGATGGTGGGTGCAAACTTTTCGGAAGTGCGCCAAAAGTTTAAGTCCAAAAAAAAATCAAAATTTGTGGTTTTAATTTAAGAAAATTTGAAAAATTAGGGTTTTTATTAAAGAATCAAAAAGTGAGCCCAAATAAACCACCGTAATTGAAAACTAACCTCTGCGGCTGACCATGATCCCCTACCCCCACCTGGCGCCACCCCTGCACCTTTTCGGTCTTTAAACTATTCCCAAGAACATATGCGTATACCCGTATACGCTTTCTTATCCATTTTAATGTGGTTTATGTTTTTATGCATTATTTTACTGGTTTTTCAGTTTTCTTTGTTTTCCTTGACCGGTGGTTGGGAGTTGGTTGGGCTCTTTTTCCGGGTGGTAGTGCGGTTTGTTGTTTATTGTTTATTGTAGCATTTTACTTTCTTATGTTCCTTTTGTACCTTTGTATTGACTGTGCGAGTGTTTGAATTTCCTTCACGGAGAAATAAAGTGAAATCTAATCTAATCTAATACGGAGACAAATTTGCCAAAAACGGAACGGGTTTACACTGAAAGTTTTTCTCATTGGCTGAGAAACTTGACATGAATTTTAGTTTTACCCCGGACAATTAAGTGCCTGCAGTGCCCAATATTGAAATTACCCTGAAATCCGACATTTGTTTGTTAAATGGGTTTATCGAGATGTTGGTTACCCAGTTAAGTGGTAACCAGTTTTATGGTAAACCATTGATCAACAATTATCAGGCTAACTTTACCCAATTTCAGTATTTTAACACACGTGCCCAGTGTTGGTAAAATTTTACTCAATTGTTACATAGCTTTCTCCAATAACCGGATCCGCCCATGAGTGGTTATCAGTATTGTTGTACTATAGTTACATAATACATATAACGCACCTGATGGCTGTATAGGCTACAAAAATTAATCTCTTTAGAATTGTTGCTTACACCGTGCCACGAGGCTTTTCACATAAAGATGAATGATAAAGAATAACGATAAAAAATCAAGGTCCAGAACTGAAGTGCCATTTGTACCAGTTTGAAAAGCATTTGGGGGCAAAATTTTGTTGTTTGGCATATACGCTACGGGCCAACCGATGGTGACTTTCCCAACGGTGTACTAAGAGGGAGCTACCAGAAATGGCATATGGGGTGGGGAAGAGTGGGGCAGGGTTTAATCTGTGGGCGATGTGAAAAAATAAACTAAAATAGTAAGTTTGAACGATTTTTTGTCATTTATTAGAGGTCTGGGCAAGGTTTCTGAGTAGGGGCAATACCTCCTGCACGGCCCCCTGGCCACATCCCTGCATGAAAGGCCCTCATAACTATACATGTTATGGCATCTGCTCTGACAGTTCACATTGCTTGTATCCTTAGCGCCCTCATTATGAAAAGTTTGTTCCCTAATTTCGAACTCTAAGGGGAATTTCATGATCCCGGACAGTTCCAATTCTCCCAACTATACAACTTCTATCTCCTCCCATAACTGTATGAAGCTCCTCCCTGTGCAGGAATAAACCTGTTTTATTGCTTAAGGCCATGTCCTGGTGAGCATACAAGGCTATAAAAGGTAATAAAAGCACCTTCTCTGCCTTGTGTGGAATGTGAGCTACTCTGCATCTTTCAAATTTTCAAACTTTGATGTCAATCAAAGGGCAGTCACCAACTGAGAATTTTGATACCTCCACACTAAAAGTATACTCTGAGGTGATGACTGTCTGCAGGGCCGTCGCGACCGGGGGAGGTGTGGGGGGGGGGGTGTCACACACCCCAAAGTTCGTCAGAGCGACGATAGTCGGAAAATCTGAAATGCCAGTTGGAATTTCTGATATCTCAGTCTAGCACATTTTTCCGACTGAGCCTGTGTCAACTTTGTATATGTGTCATTCTCCAATACTGGGTAATGAAAGTGTGACATGCATGCCAAAAATTAGAATTCATCAAATGATCTTGCAAGCACACTCATTATTTACTTTTTGGCATGTGTTAACTGAATATGAAATACAAAGATAGTTGAATATAAATGGACTGAAATATTCCACAAAATACGTCATACCCCTCCATGTGTGAGGTATGTAACATGGTGTCCACTTACATGCTTGGAACTGAATATGTAAATAATTTTCCTGAGTTAGCTGTATTTTATCATACCCGTCTTTAGTATCAAAATACATTTTATGCAAAAAAAGTGTCTAATTTTACAAAACGGTATCAAAGTCACAATTTTGAATAAGTGGACACCGTTACATACATCACAATAGTTGGTATTTGTTGTTATTCACTGAAAATTTGAATTTCTTAGTTTCAACCAAAGTAGATTTACAGATTACTAATTAGTAATTGCACCATTGAAGCGATTTAGCCTATGTTTTACATGTACTGAAATTTTCATGTGCTCTTAATAAAGAATTTTGCTTATAAATTGTGACGTACGTAACGCAGGACACCAAAAAATTTGAATTTTTCAAATCCCTAATTTTTCAGGTTAGGAGAATGTTGTGCTTATAACTCATCCTAGAGTTGCTGTTTATAACAAAAGTATTACCATGAACATGATATTTGTCCCAAACCAGCATTTTTGTAGAGTTCATGTTTTTGTGACGTACATAACAGGACACCAAAGTGGTGGACACCGAGCATGTATGCTCTCACTGTGACTTTCATAGCAAACACTGCTACAAATGACAATGCCCAGTAAGACAATGGTAATGGCTGCTGTGATGCACATATAAATTTGAAATCGATTGTACTCATGTAAGGGTGGTGGGGTAGCTGTGTGACGTATGTAACGGGGTGGACACCGATGTTACATACGTCACAAATCAAGTTTTTGGGTTTCTCCATTTTCATTGGAATGATTGCTATATTCAAGGTAATGTGCCATATGAGCTACTAGTGCCTAGACCTTGACAAGTAAACCTTTTAACATCACCAAAGCACTTACAGTGTTAAGCTGTCAGAGTTGTGTGACGTATGTAACGGGGTGGACACCAAATGTTACATACGTCACACACTTTTGGGCAGCTCATAAAACTCAGTTACGCCATAAATTTTCCCCATGTTATGTCACATTTGATAAAGTAGTGATATGAACTTTATAAAAATATTGTTGCCAAAGAATAACTTCACTTGCTTTGCTTCTGATTCCCTCACGAAAATGGTTGAATTTTCATGTCACGTTTTGGTGTCCACTTTTGGGCCATTTTTCAACTATTATCACCTCCCAAAAAATTACTAAGAGCCACATGGTGGGGATGTTATCTTATGTATCTCTTTGGTCGATGAGGTTTATGAAAATAACTACTCCACAAATTTTTTACCTTATGGAGGCTGAGTAGGCACTCCTTATGTCCATACACTAAAAATCTCTCCAGTACTGGAGAATTACACATATATTTTCCAACTAGACCAAGTGAGAATTATACCAAACGTTATTTTCCTCACGTAAAATCAAACCAAAGCTGTCCCTTTTTCGCAAATTCTTCTCAAACTCTCAAAATTTTCGCGCGCTCCGCGCGCTTTAAACCCTACCTCAGTGTTGTTCTTAATATCAATATCTTCCGATAGCAACTTTCGGAGAAGCACAACAGCAGAAGTTGAAAGCTGTTTACAAATTACCAGGTAAAAGACTGGCTTTTTGAGTGGCATATTGGTTTGTTGGGCAACTGAAAGTATCTTGATGCAGATTCTGAATGCAGGTTTTATTATGGAAATCTTACTTAATGGAAATTTGGGCGCGCTTGGCGCGCATGCGTCACGATTTACAATCAGTCTCATCGACATTATTAAAGTAATTATACCAGACACAGTTCTGTGGGAGCTAGGGCGCTTTAGCCCCCCTCCCCAAATTTTTCCGAGCCCCACAAAATTGCGCAAAATTTCATATAGACTAATATTGGTGAAGACACATCGTTGCGAAGTTCTTTCCTCTTTTTCCTAACTTTTGGAATATTCTTTCTTCAGCCTCGCCATCGTGGCAAACATATTTTGTAAGAAAAAGATCTTTCAGTTTCGTAGCAGATCCTTAATGGGTAAGGTAAAGAATGTAATCCCCGACGACGACCATGCAGTCACCCGAACAAATTTCTTGGTTTTGTCCAGGATCTTCAATAAAAGCCCAAACTTTTTCAACTTTTCTTAATGAAAATTCAATATAACCCCAAATTTTTCGGCGCGCTTCGCGCGCTTTATATTTTGAGTTCGGTAACCCATTGCATCTGTCGGGACTTAGAGTAGCTGGCCCCCAGTCAGGGCGCTCCCCCCATGTCGGCAAATCAAAGCACCACCCCTGGCTCAGCTTGCGTGCAGGTTTTTCATTTTGGCATTGAAGTATACCCCAAATTTCGGCGCGCTTCGCGCGCAATCCTCACAATCCACGTTGTATCACTTATGAACATTATAAGCACAACGTACCAGTGAACTTTTATAGCATAAACTAGGTGTACATTCTGAAAACGTGCTTGTTAGTCCTAAACCCCTTTTGCTATAGGGCCTACCTACCTCGGAGGTCTAATATCATTTTTCTGCACCTATACTCTCCCTCCCGCCCATTTCCCATTGCTGGAAGCTGTTCGTCTGGATTTTCGTTCAAAATTAGTAAAAATACGATAGATGTAAAGTGCTTGGCGTCATACTCTATATCATTATTTAGATGCCAGGTAGTAAGCATTATGTCATTGCCCCATTTTTTATAATTGATCCAGAGCTTCCAGGAGGCCTATACAAATATATGCTAGCATTAGATGCCAGAATAGAAGACATTAAAGTAGTCAAAGGGGGGTGCAGGATGTTTGTTCACAACGTATTCTTCTCTTAGACAACATACTTTCTACTTTCACCTAACCAAATCTTAGTATTCACTAAATTATGGACATTTTCCAGCCATATATGATCAGTTTCAAAAGTATCCCAAGATAGCACCATTTTGCATCTAAGCAACCTTACCTTAGCAAAAATTTCTCAAAGGGGAGGGGGAACCCCCTCCCTTTAGGCCCCTCCCCCAGGACGGCATCTTTATTTAGTGACAAAGGAAGGATCCCCACTGCTGTATGTAAAAGCAGGGCGCATAAAAATGGTGCGATTTACGCGCCACCATTCAGTTGGAAAAAATATCCATCCAGTCGGAATTGGGGACCTTCACACCCCCCCCCCCCAAACATATGACCCCAGTTACGGCCCTGACTGTCTGTCTTTAAGACACAGCATTTGTTTCAATATAAATGATTTCATACAAGGATTTCTCCGACATTACCTCCTATCTCGTTACAAAAAAAATGTTAGCGTTATTCCTTTTCGTCACAACAAGGCCAATAAAGAGAAGGGGTGGTTGTGGGAATGTGTACTAACCCACGATGTTAAAGGAAAATGCAGTCCCCCAATTCGAATATTGTACCGTCATCCTTATTCAGGAATGGCTCCTATCAAACATGTGACAATATTTTTGTTACTTGTTTGTTAAATTCATGCAGAATAACTCCTTGCTTTACCTTAAGTGTTCAATATTTTTATACAGAAATATAATAAAGATAATTGTGAGCGAAATAAAAGGAGATTTGTAAGATTTAGCAGATTTTGAAAATAAACTTGGGGCGACTGCTTTCTCCATTTAACTTCCTTGATGTAATTGCCATGTGTACAACACGCTGGTAGAGAAAGCCTATGCAACGGGATGACCGATTCTAATTCTCAGGATGAAAATTTACAATCGCTATTGCTATGCATTGCAACTGCAATTTTCAAGGGTATCGTGTAATAGGCTACCAGTATCCTGGAGAACAGCTGAGGAAGACTTAATTTAGTTTATTTCGAGTTTTACAGGCGAAATGTTTACATGAAAAAGCTCCTATGTGATAATTTCATTGATTGGTGGCGATGAAATGAAATAAGCGCGGAAAACATTCAGGAGGCTTGGGACTCTGACGATAAAACGATTTACGGGTTTGACTTCAGAGCACAGGAGTATGAAGGAAGGGTGGGTGGAATTGGGTTCTGGGGCAGCAGCGATCGAAGCAAACTAAGCAAATTTGATTTGAAGGCCAAAAAGTGATGATATCAAGTCACTGCTGGCACTCTGTTTTCAGAGCAAACATCTTCCGACCCCCGACCCCCGATCCCCGAAAGACTTCTCTCCCTCTCTACAAATGTCTTCTCAGGTGCCTACTATGATTCCGGTTATGCTTGAGATGGCGATGAACCCCCCCCCCCCCGATTGTAAGGAAAAAGTTGAAGAGAAAGATGCAGTCAGAAACATGGGAGTGACACGTCTTCTTCATACACAGCTCGTATGTAGTCAGTACTAATCCGCACTGCTATTCAAGATGAATGTGCGCAGAGGATGTGTGTAGCACTTGCCATCAACCCGCCGCACGCAGACGCATAAAGGACGCAGCAGTGTTTGTGTGGCCGCGTTGCTGCGTTTTTCTGTAACTTCCGTGGTTGGAGTTGGGTGCAGTCATGCACTAATAGAAAGGTAAGCCAATAAGCCAGACCCGTCAAGAGCATCGACTTCTCCATGGTATACCCTTTGTTACCTTTTTCTATTTCATATCTGTTTTTTTTTTGTGGGGGGGGGTACACCTCTGCTCTTGTGTACCATGCATTATAGTATGGAATCCTGAGGGCCGTAGTCTGGGAGAAAATAAAAGGCAGTTCATAACATAACACTATCCGTCGCTCCGTTGGATGCCTTGGATGCATGGTTGGTCCCCGGATCGAGATCCTTCCTTTGTCACTCCGAGCGGGGATCCCGTCCTGCGGAAGGGGTTTTATGACGGGGGTGCAACCGCAACACTCTGAGAAATTTTGGTTATGTGAGGTGGCTTGATGCAAAATGATGATTTCTTTGGGAAAGAGTTGAACTAATTATATGATAACACATTTTCATGATTTAGTGAATTTCCCCTTTTTTCTGCTTAAGGGGTTTAAAGGAATGGGCTTTCGGGTATCATCTAATTGGAGCGGGTGACTCATCCACTTTTTGTCTATATAAGGTGGCTTGGATACAATTGTGCTATCTTTGATAAAGCCTTGAAGGGATTAATAACAAGCTTAGAAATTCTCATTGTTGAGTTATTTTTAATGCCTGTTACATGGCACCTTGCCAAAGCTGGTGCCTGGGCCAGACGACCCTTAGGAGGCAAACAACACAACTGCGGAAGTCTTGTTTTATTATATTTATCTTCCTACATCTTAAGTGTGAATTGTCAGGGGGAGGGGGAGTTGTTCGGTCAAGCCTTCCTAGAAACGAAGACTGCACTATGAACCTGATGGTCAGATCAGTTTAATGCCCGAGAAACTGACTACGTCATTGTTAATTTGTTAGAACCAACTTTCTCATTCTTAAAGTATTTTGATATAAGGATGTACAAATGTTCACATTTCCAAATAAAGTTTGCAAAGTTTTACAAATCTAAATAAATGACAGTAAGAAATATCAATACATCATTATTGGGGCCAAAATAACTTGCCAAAATTGGGGGGGGGGGCGGAGAAAGCATTTCGGATCAGTCTGGAAAACTGAAAATCTCAAGCTCTCAAATACTGAATGAGAGAGGAGGTGAAGAATATAACGAGGAGATGGCACGGGTGTTGTTAAAGTAACCAGTGTAGGCTTTACCATGCATCATCCTTTGGTTTTTTCCGACAGTTTCCTTAAAATAACCAAAAGCTGATTTTCAGTGCTCTTAGGATTTACAGGTGATTTCACGAGTCGTTGCCCTGTCCCCGCCCCCTTCCCGCCTTATACAGTAACGGTTGTATTAATAAAACATGTGAAACAGCTGAGAGCAGCCCGACTCCATCGTATAATGCTGTCAGGTTTGTATGATGGGCCGTTCAAAAGTTTGCATTCTTTCAAGGGAACTGAAGTGTAATAGCGCCCTCTTCTACAGCGTCCTCTGTATCGCGTCAGTGGGAATAGGAATAACGTTTTACTGGGTTCCAGGAACCGAGTTTGGAACTTAGTCGATAAAAAAGAGGCGGAAGAAAAATCGTCTATTACAAAGCAATTTGAAGAGCAGTTAATTAACGTAACGCTTCAAAGGCCTCTGATTATGACTGGGAAAGTCTGTGCTATTTTTAGTATTGGGGGTTGAATGAAAAGACTATGAAATAACTTGTATGTCCGTTGAAAAAGTGAATAAAAAAGGCATAAACAAAACCTGTTGTAAAATTCTCTTCAAAAAATAAGCATATATATAGTAGATAATAATGGATAAAATGCCAAAGCAGATCTATAGAGGATCAAGTTACACTGTATCTCTCTGCTGTCTTCGACCAGTTCTTAGATTGCCTCTCTTAATTCCTTAGATTGAAAATCAATCTAAAAGAGTTAGATTAGTGGCAAATCTCAAATGTGGACTAAAACTTTGAAAACGAATAAGATTTATTCTCAGTCTATTAGATTGAATATTTCAATCGAAATAACCGATTTGTCCCTAAATTAAATCTTTTGAATTTACCTCTACATAGAGGTGAAAAAAAATATATTTCGATCTTCTATAGTCATTTCTCAAAATTTACAAATTTAAAAGCAAATAATCTTGAGGAATCTTCACAATTTTCACTTTATCATAGATTAGAACACAAGAGAGCTCAGTGGCATAGACAATGTCCGAGATGTTGTGGATCTTTGGCATCATAACCGACTTACTACAAGTCATCGTTTGTGCAAAAGCAGGACAAACCCATTGAACTAAAATACTGTATGAAAGGGGCATAGTTATGTTCAATCACACACGCAGTGAAACGACGCCACAAACCACGTTCTCGCGATTATGGCGCGAGAAAAGGGAATTTATTACCAAAAGCTTAACGCGACCGTATAACTAAGCCGATCTAGTCGCAACGCATTCGTTAACGCGTATTTCCATGAAATAAAAGTTTCCTCATAGAACCTCAGTGCTTCTTTATCGACCATAACAGCTTAAAACTGTTATAGGCTAACTACATCTAAACATAGAAATTGTATATAATTATCTCAGAACTTAATAAATAGTCATAGCAACGGCTAACAAATGATTATTTGGGCTAAGTAAAATGGCGATCTGGCGTGGATACTTTATTCAATTCATTTATCCTTCTATTACATTTTATTGTCTTATCACATGCATCTACTTAACTGTTAGGGTCTCATTCACATATAAATGGCATCCCGTATTGTAGCATACCACTAATTCAAAGATTTCCTCCGCCCTAAATTTGTTCGTAACAAATGTAGTCCCTAAAACTGGGACTGTGCATACCATGTTGATGAAGGGATGTGCTCAATCTGTGGTGCGAAAATTGTACCAAAGGTATTGAAATAATGATTACGCAAAAGTAACTAAGATGAAGGTAGTTAGGGCACTTTTTGCATTGCACCCCTCGATTGTGGGAGAGACATTTTGGATAGGGTGTCAAAGGGGCAACCCTACCCTATCACAGAAGCTCTCATAGCTCAAAATTTCAATGATCACGGTTCAAAATTTAAAAAAAAAAGTGTGAAAGGCCTTCTGTCAAGCTTTTATATGAGGTTATGGCTGGTGAGTGTTGAGAACTTTTACAAAGGTCCAGGGGCCAAGAAACAGACCAACTTGAGTAAATGACAAGCGGTGTGCTACCATAGAGTTTGTACATGTGATCAGGTTACATGTGACGTCGGTGCGTTCCTGTGACCGGCAAATGACAATAAGAACTCACGTGACAACCCTTTGTAATAATGGAAGGGTGCAACAAACTTTTTGTATTACTAAAACTTACAATGTAAACAGCAGAGTTGATTAAACTATTTTAAGGTACAGGGCAGTTCTACACAAGCGTCAAAGGGACAAGTCAAATTTTCGTATACTGGTCCATTTTACCGTTTGTACAGGATTGCTTACAGCGTTTATCGATGGTATAAGTTCGGGATGGTCATCTACAACTCTTCTCTGCCGCCTAAAACCACATGTGGATAAGATTTTTTTCTTCTAAACCACATCATAGCCGAGTCACATGTAAGTGAGGTACCTATGAAGTAAAGATCTGACGGTTGAACGGCTGGGGTAATACCCCGCGGAACGGACTCTGTTTGCTCAGCCCCTCTTCAAGGATTCACAAACACCATATGACTGAACAAGGAATATGCCGTACAGCCTGCTACGTAGGTCGACTGGGGTCACGTACGCGGGTAACGCGGTTTGGTTTTATCCTTCAACTCTGGCCGTCTGGCCGTTGGGACTTTCACGACAAAAGTCTTAATTAAAATGAAATTTTGCTTTCCTTTTAATATTTGACCGCCGTACTTGTATGCGTCCCTGCAAATATGGCTGCAAGAAGACATCTAATTCGACCTAAATATTTCCGTTGGGATTTTGCAACTGTACTCTTCATGTTGTAACCATGGGGAAACTTGACATTGAGCTAATACTGCTGTTCAGGCAGACACTTAAGAAATCAATTATGTTTGAACATAATGCTTAATAATTAACCGTTTGATAAAAATATTGACGCACAAGGTCTAACACCGAGTTCTACAGTTGATAAACTATCCCTTGAAAAGAGTAAGTTCAAAGTCTAAAATTTGAGTCCATGCTTTAGTTACTGGGGTTTTAAAGGCATCTATATTTCATTTGCGGAACACCTAAGTTTTATATATTCAAAACCATGGTTATCATCCGCGTAGGAAAAGGCGGGGGGAGCTGGAGCGACCTCTTGAGAATGCCGCGGGGGCGAACACCCCTTTTCGCCCCCATTCTCAAGTATTGGTACAGTAATTATGTTACATGCCAGACGCCAACATAATATTCCAGTACATGATATATAAAGAGCATTTATTATTGAAAACTGAATAATTTATCTCGCGCTTCGGGTGAGGAATTTGTCTCCGTTTTCTTTTTAGGCTGTTTGAAAGAAGATATAGGCTAAGTGCAGCTTTCATTTGTATAATGAAACCTATCATGAAAGAGTACGGCGGTTCATCTTGCTTAGGGACATCCGTTTGCCAACATATATACTCATGCTGTAATATTTGTTGATTGGTTGGCCGACTTCATGGTCAAGTGGTTAGACCATCCGACTTGCAGCCGAAAGGTCTGGGGGTTCGACATCTGGCCGAGTCATACCGAAGACTTTAAAAATGGAACCTACTGTCATTGTGTTTGGTGCTCAGCATAAGCAATGGAGTACGGAAACAAGCCAGTGAGCCACAACTGGAAAAGGCCGTGGCCGGCCCGACTTAAACCAATTGGTTCGAAACTGAGCGGTAAAACCTCATCTAAATCTAAATCGAATTGTTGATTGGTTTCCGACACTTTAACATTGTATCGCATGTAACTCAATTTACAACGACCATATTCATATGGGGTACATAGGCCTGACTGAGAACACTCTGCTCGAAAGCCGTATGTATATCCTGGAGAGACCATTGATCTGGCCCGCAAGATATTCACTACTACAGTTTCATTAAATACTGACATCACAACCATTGGTGCATCACCATATACCCATGGGTAACGCAGGACAGGGACAGGGGCCGTGATAACCCCTAGGGAAAATTCCCTTATTTTTGTGGAAGGCGTATAGTCAAGATAGTGGGTACCATGAAGTGTGTAATCCCCGACAGCGATCATTCGCCCGACGTTTACCATTTGCTGCTCTCATGCAAAGAGCGAAAATTCTTTAATAAAAATACAAAATTTTGGCGCGCTAAGCGCGCTATAGAGTCTGTAGAGTTTTTTAGTTTATAATGTGCTTCCACGTGGTAAATAGTAAATGTCCTTACACCTTGCCTAGAAACCGAGGCATTCTTTGTTATCCTACACTTCTTTGTTAAAATAATGTTGGAAAGTTCATTCTCAATCTCGTAATTGTTCTTTGTATGTGGTACAATACAATGCAAAACAATTTATCCCTTTTACGGACGGGTTCTATTTATGTTCACTATCAAAAGGCTATACAGATGTTTCAACATGTATTTATTACTTTAACATTCTGCCGCTCGGTTTCGCAACCATAAAAACCTTAATATTTGTACTACACTGCTACACAACAATCTGTGTCAGAAGGGAATGAATAACACTGGCTGGCTTGTCACGAAATAGTGTTTTTATTTTCTCATTTTTCCAAAAAATATTTTGCAATATGTTTCACAAAACATGTAGGTTTCTTTGAAAATAAAACTGGTAATCTCTAATGCATGAACAGATGGGAGCATATACAGTAATATGTTAGTAATATGCACCTGTTGTTCCCTGGACACCTGCAGCTGGGTACTATTCTTTCGACAATAGGATCATTGTACTATTGTCTTTAAAAATCCTATACAGTTGGTTTGACTTGTTTCTTTCTTTTTCTTTTTTTGTTTTGTTTTGTTTTGTTTTTTTTTTGTTTGTTTGTTTGTTTTTTTGTTTCTGTTTTTCCATATCGTGTACTCTTACATGTGTATTTGCTTGTCTCAATTCTGTCCTAGCAACGTTGTATATAATTATCGTATATTTAGTACAAGTATACTATACAAGGTTTAATCTTTAGCCCACCTGTACTTTCTTATTTGTATTATGAAATGGTATCTGATTTAACTCTTATCTCATTTTAATGCACGGGGCTCAGAGTAAAAAAACGCAGACACTCTTCGCATACTGATTCACAGACTCAACATTGACATCAGCTTTATTCAAGACACGCAGACACGCAAACGGTGTACATATACTGTAAATAGTTTGTAAATAAGGTAGTCCATTAGTTTTCTGGTAGTTTGGTCTGGTGTTGTCTTTTCGTTTCGGGTGTCTGTGGTTATTCGGGAGCGGTGTTGGTGCTTTTGTTTTGTTTGTGGGGGTGTTGGTATAGTCTTTGGTTTTTCGATTGTTGGCCATATGTAGTCCTTCTGCCGGTCTGGCCTTGTCCTTTTTCCAGCACGTAAAAAGCACGTGTACTACAGACATGCATGTCTCGAGACACACATGTGATACCTTACAAAACAAAACGTAAGGATTTGGTGTGGACATGATGCATGAATGGAGAGGAACCTTTTTTCTTCCCATGGACTTACTATACTAGTAGTGTGTTTTCCTAGATAACCAAGTCTTTCATTGCAAATAATCTTTAAAGACATATACTTGTCCACAAGGTCGGTTCATTTTACTGATCTGAAAATCAGTGAACGAGTCTTCATCTTGGCAGATGGTGGGGATTTATGGTCCAAATATGGACAACCCGAATATAGCTTTTGTCATCGTGTAAATAATTTTCATGACGACACCATTATTATCAGCTTTGAGTTTCATAAGTTGGGAGGGAATTTAAAGTGTACCTACTACCTAAAGCTTGTTGAATTTCAAAAATAAGTGTTACAAAGCCTGAAGAATGAATCCAAATGGTCTATAACTCTCACCTTTCACAGGACATTCCTGAGCTGCGATATAAAATGTTGAAGCCTATTCACTCAATTTAAAATGGTAGCTTGCCCAATACTTTGTGATGTCATTTTTGTACTACTCACATTACCGTCTTTGTTTTTTCTTGTTTTTCTTCTTACTTATTTTTTGAAAACTACTTCACCTTATCCAAAATGTGATCAGTCTTTTACTGCTATAAGGTGACTTGACTGTACAAGTCCCTTCCGTAACACATGCTATGCATGAAAACAGTAAATGTTTCAAGGTCATATAAACATTTTAATTTCAAAAGGAAACAAAAGCAGGTTATGTGAGTTGTACAAGAAGGACATCACAAATTATTGCACAATCGACTATTTCATAAATTTCAACATTTTATATTTGAGCAACAGAGTAAGCTACGAAAATGGGAGTTTGGTGAATGAGATTCATTTTCCAACCTCTAAAATATATGTTTTAATAATTCTAGACTTTAGGTATACTATAATTAAGAATTAATTTTTAAGCTCGTGATAAATGGTTGGAGTAAATGCATAGTCCTACGATCTAACTGATATTTGGAGAGAGCGTAATCGTTATGTTAGGGAGTTCACTTGGACTTCCAATGTCACACCAGGTTGATATTGTAGGTTAGATTATGTTCTCGTTCGTTTCTAGGCATGCTTTACACTCTGTTAAGGATATTGTGTTCTATCCTACATTCACAGGGTTGTGGGAACTGGGGGCACGTACCCCCTCCCCATGGGCGTCCGGAGGGGGGAAAGGGGGGCACTTGCCCCCTCCCCTGGAAAATCAAAAACGTGAAAAAACGAAGTAAAATAAAGAAAAATAAACGGAGCGCAGCTCCCCGAGCATATTTTGGGTATTTTTAAAGTTAATATTTACGATATTGCTTATGTTTCCCCTTTTTACACGCGGTAAATAGGCCTTGGAAGTGCCATTTCCAGCGATCTGGGAAGCATTTTGGGCTAAAATTTTCTTGCGCTCCGCGCCAACCCATGGTGGCGCGGAGCGATGAGAGTCTGTCTATGGGCTTCGCCCCCCCCCCTTGACGTATTCCTGGCTACGCCTTTGTCAACATCGTGTGAAAAGTAGCATCTAAACTCTTTTCTATGAGTAAAATATTTCCCATGAAAAAAATTTTGCGCCCACCCCTTGAATTTTTTTCTGCGGACGCCCATGCCCCTCCCCCCCCCCACACACACTTTTCTGAAAACAGTAAAATGTGCCGCACTTGAAAATGAAAAATGTGCTCGCTGCTCATTTTGGAATATGAATTTACAATATCCACCATTCCAATCAAAATTCAGGAATTTTCATAATATCTATTCACATATAAATATCCTCTTTCAGTATAAGGCAAGTGCATACGTTAGAGGAATAATGAGAGGAATAATGGCCTAAGGTCTTCATGCGACTATTCAATACAGCGTTGATTGACTCATATATATATATATATATATATATATATATATATAATATATATATATATATATATATATATATATATATATATATATATATATATATATATATATATATATATATATAAAGATATATAATATATATATATATATATATATATATATATTCGTATAAGTTGGCGCCCTCATCATGGTTGTCATTAGCTGTCAGACCGAGATCTATGGGCGAACCCCCCCCCCCGAAAAAGTCCATTTCAGGGCAAAGGTATATCGTTTCCAAAACAAGATTCACGTCGTGATTGGTTGCCAGTGAGAACAAATTTCAGGGCGAACCCCTTCGATCCCATTTGTGAAAGGTCTTCCCACAAGGGTATGCGAATGACCACACCTCACAAAACCCTCCCATTATCACTTACCCATACACTGGCTTTGAAAGAAGAAAAACGTTCATACCATGGCTGAATGTGAAATATTACCTTGAATGAAATATCAAAACAATTTTTTGGTTTTCCTCCTAGTATGTAAAAATACCGGCTCTTTCAGTTTTCACGTTACTACTTGGTTCAATGGGAGAACTACAGTTTGCGTGTTTGAATGTGTAAACTTAGCTATGTTAAGAATAGTCTTCCCTACAAATTTTCGAAATTTTTTCTTACTATTTTAAGCCGTGAGTGAAATAGCTTAAATTCTCAGTTTTGATCAACGAAAGGCAAAATTTTCGCACTTCCTTCTTCTTCATGTTCATATGAATCCAATGTTATAAAGTACGGTACCGTACTACTGAAGACAGTATCGGTTGACTTCATACCGAGAAATTGCAAAACATGTTTTCCTCAGTGCAAATATTGAATCAATGGCGTCGCCTGTCTGGCTCGTAACACATGTTGCTTTAGTCAGATACTCAAATTCGCGAAGAATGAATTCAATGGAATTATACTTAACCTTTGCCCATTTCTCAGTTAATCTGAAGATTCCTTGGTTTTGTCCCTCTATATGTTTTGTGAGTGTGTTTGTGGAATCTAATTTTACATTTCATATGTAGAATATGCAGCATGAAATCAGCACAGTCTGTGCCATTCAACTTTCTATTTACAAAAGTGAATAATGTCAACGCTAATCGTGAAAGCTTTGAATACCAGTAGCCTAATTTTGACAGCTGCCAGTCAACTCATCCTCTAATAAGTTTTCCTTCATTCTTGCATGACCGTGCAAAGTCCGTCTAGAGAAATCCGTCTTTTACAAAGTCGCCCCTATAGCAGTAGCGTGTTTTATAGGGTAGACGGGGGAACAATCCCCACCCCCATCCCACCGTGGCCAATCGGTGGAAAAATCACTCAGTCAGGGAATTTAATGTAAAAGGGAAGAGAGAGGGGGGATTGGAGAAACAGGAGAAGTTATATTATTTTATCGTAACTCTTAAAGGGGTAATGGCATCCCAAAATATATTTAGGAATAGCCCTATAGTTCCAAATACAATTGGTGACTGCACTTTGATTGACATTCATTCAAACAGTAGTTCCATTCTGGTTAATCAATAATAACTTGAACAGTAATTTTTGTTCCCAATTAAGCTCAGACACACAGAGTTATGAGTCAATATGGCCTTGAGAAATTAAAACTCAGAGTAGGCTACCGTGGCTCTGTCTTGGAGGTGTACTAGACAGGTGTTTTGTTTTAATTGAAGATAAACTTTAGCAGGAGAGTTTTCACTGTCTGGGGTAAGATAAAACAGCCTTTAAATTTTCTGTACAGCACTGAGCAAGTCAAGTTCCTCGGCCCCGCCCGTAATTCGGTCAGTATGAATATCCGGCCGGATACCCAAGTACTATTAATTTTCTTTCGAAATTCGAACGGGTTTCGGTACCAGAAAATAACAGTCTATAATGGAAGGCTAGGTTGGACACAGGATGAAAAAAGCACAACTACGGACACTTGTCAAGATTGTGTATGCTGTATACTGTGCATTAGGATGCAAAACTTGCACACGGACGTATGGTTCTGTGCATGATATTCTTCTCGGCGAATTTATTCATTTTTTGTCCCAGACTTTGCTGGTGGCCTCTGATTTGCGCCTAAACTTGGGTCTATACCGCCCTCATTCCACTTCTGCTCTCTGTGTGAAAAAATTCATGGAGCAAAAGGTAGACATCTTAATACAGAGGGACTAAAATTCTTTCAACACACTCTGCAGAGTTTAAGCATAGACGCACAGTTGTAGTGGCAACTTTGTGTCTTTAAATTTATAATTCGATTTTCTGCAATCTTGGGATTTGGGGATGTCAGGTTTTCTCCCGGTAGTTGCTGATAGCAGCCTCGTAGACTACACACGTTAAAGAATGACACTAGGAAAATTGTAGTGAAATTCGTCCTAGTGGCTAACAATGCATGAGTTTCCTACAATCCGGGACGTTTGGGATGCCGCATATTCTCCCACATACTGGTGAACCACGAATGGTACTAGACACATTTCAGTCAGTTGTGTTTGTAGGGTGGGTTTTTCTGCAATCTGGGGCATTTGGAAAGCCAAATTCTCTGACCTCAGTCCTAAACTCGATAGCTGAGGTCGACTGTGGTCCCCGACAGCTCCCCCTCTCTCTCCCCTCAGGAATCACTCCTATGACAATTTTTTGAACCCGCCACCATAATTACGATTACGGTCGGTCCATTTGCTGTTAGGAATACATGCAAAATGTGTCTCAGTTGTGTACTGGATGAACCGTTCCATGAAGTGCAACGAGATTTATCTGTAGAGCACCTTTTCTCCTCCGGTGGAAACAATTCACTGCCCCTTCGGCAATGCCTCTTGCAGTCTTGAACCTTAACGCCGCCTTCAAGTTAACCAGGGAGTTGTTACGGACAACTCCCTAACAACTTCCTGATTTAACCACCACACCATATGGATTTTCCTTGTGCAATTTCTATTAGATTAATGCACCCAAAATAGCCTTCTCCTGAGGAGTACATGTAGCTTGTTGGAAGTAGTAAACGTGCAAATGTCCTAACCATTATATTTAACTATGAAGAGAAGACCAGCTCTTTAACGGGCAAAATAAAATACCAAGAATTGTTCATTTCATGGATGTTTCGGAGTCAACCCGTTGCAATTGCACTGAAAACTTGGTCGCCAGTATTTTCCGTCTTGGCGACTAAGTATTCATTTCTACAAAATGTTGGTCGCCAAAAATTGGTTTTTCATCGCTATAGTTTTGTAACGGTATAAAAATAAAAAAAATCATTGTGAAGGATAAACCCCCATGCTATAATTCCTATTAATTCTGTGTAAGTTAAGAAAACAATGGTAAAATATTTTAGGCCTTAAATGAGGTTTGAAATTATAGATTATTCCCTAAATTTTACACGCTTATTTTCAACTAGCATAAATCATGATCGTGCGCTGCACGGTTCTACTGCATGCAAAGCAACTTAGCACCAAGCCTTACTCAAACCAAATTGGCAACTGCCTTTCAGTGCAAGTTTGTTCATGAGACTAGGCTAGGCTCCATAATCTTTATACAGAACCTTGTTAGGAAACATAGCAGCCAAAGCAAGCAACTCTGAAGGAAAACGAATCGTACAAGAAAACTTCTGACGAAAAGTTTTCGAAAATATTGAACAGGGGTTAGTTTGAGCATTTTACACATGCCCCGAAACTATTTTATGAAGTAAATGCAATCTAGATAATTTTGGATGCGCGGCCTGTTAGTTTTACGTTTTGAGCTGGCTACCCTGAGAAGGAATACGGTAATGTACTTGGTGCAGGGAGTTACGATATTTTATGTAGTGGAAAATATTTTGATGTAATTTTCATTACAGTGTATTTCCGGGTGAAGGCTATTTGCTGGGTACTTTGAGACTGGGTCTCAATGTTCTCTTGCAGAAAAGTTAGACGCCAATTTTTTTCGTTACATATAAAGGCTGGCGACTACAACGCTTGCTGAAGGTGTTTTTAGTCGTCAGGTTTATTTTTTAGTCGCCATTGCGACCATGGCGGCCGGAATTGCAAAGGGTTGTTCGGAGTTTCATTATTTTGATGGCTTCCAATTAGCCTGTACTCTCAGCCATTAACATCGAATTCCACAACTCTGAAAAGAATTAAAACCTGATAAATAGAGCCCCTGGAATCAATTTTCGGCAGTCTTATTACCTTATATTGCAGGAGCTCCTGTGCGCTCCCCGAACTACCAGGGGTGTTCTTCCTCTAGACACTCCAGCGGCCCTAACGCGGGCCCCCGGACCCCACGCGTGCAAACTCCCGCTTCGCGCTCGTGGCGCACCTTCGGTGCACTTGTGACACCCTGTACACCACTTCTTTATATCAGTGGGGGAATCACAGGTTGTGCCCCCACCTCCGAAAAACTGCACAAGCGCCTACTCTATAGTACCTTTACAATAAAGGTAGACTATAGTCGTCCTCGAGGAGGACGCCCTCCTAAAAGTCAAAGTTTCAACGTCCCCTATAACAGTCGCTCTCCAGAAAGTCAGTTTTCTTTTAAAGTATACAAAATAGGCGCATATTAGCAAGTTTCTTCGAATAGTTTACAAATTAATCTGATTAATATCACTTGGAGAACACTTGACCTTTGAAACTGGCAAATCTTTTTTTCAGAAGTTCAGTCTTAAAAGTATCGCTTCCTCGTTTCCTCCTTCTAGAGTCACGTCGCAATCTAACAGAGAGAGAACACTACCATTTAGTATGCTGCTCAGTAAGTCTACTGTTTATGATTTCATTGTGTGTAGTTATGAAAGGGACAATGAAAAAGTTGTTGTAGGAACATCTGTTTATCATTACTTCTTGCAAACAACATTGATTTCGATAATATCGATATGACAGCATTCTGTAGCATTTGTATGTTTTGTTTGTGGGAGGGGGCCTTAAAGACATTTCCCCGCCATCCTAATGCTGTTTTCCTTTAAACGTATAGGAGGTATTTACAACAGGGAGCATGTTACAATTTCCTTCACCCCCCCCCCAAATGAATTGTCCAAGTCGGCTTATGTTATACTTGCATTACACAGACCAGGGAGCTGCCACCTCTGTGGCAGTTCCCTGCACAGACTGACGTAGTCTCACGGATTTTCCGTGTGTCTCAAGAAATTCATACCAACGTTACAACCTTGAGGTATCCGGGGAATTACCCTAAATATCTTGAAATAAAGGTCGGCAGGAACTGTGATGTGATAGTCACAATGCTGAAATTTAAACTTAGTGTTTATAGTTCATTTCCTGCTTTCTAGGCTACCAAAAATTTGATAATATCCTCATCCCAGCCTGGCGAGGCTAAGGTGGGCTATGTGTGTAGTCTTTATATAGACTAGAGAAATAGGCAGGAGGCGGAGACAATATATGATCAGTCAAGTTGCTGGCAATCTGTAAGGTTACAGTAGAGTGCGCAAGGGGGGGGGATATCATGTACCCAACCTTCGTAGGAGGTGTGAATTGCACCATGATATTTTAACACCTGCGAACGATGAGAGATGTTATGAATTACGACCACATTTGGCTACATCTCGACTGCAGATTGATTCGGATAAATAAAAGTACACATAACAATATATGTAATAAATTCACATAATTTTCCAGGATTTTTTTCTTTATTTTCTTTATTTTTGTTTTTGGGGGCGGGGACTATTTTTTCTTTTGTTTTACACAGGAAGTCAATGGGACTTCTCCATTAAGTTAACGGTGTGGGAAAATCACACACTAGGACTAGAGTGTGGCTAGACCATCCCCATCCCCAGCTGGTATCCCTCTATAGAGCACCCCTATAGCTGGCGCCACCTTGAACAAAAAAGTCAATTGACTTTGTCGCATGAAACTCTATGGTAACGAAACTTGCTTTAGTCAATAGTTGGACATTTCTGATTTTGTTCTTTGTCATAGGCTTTAGTCGCATATATATATATATATATATATATATATATATATATATATATATATATATATATATATATATATATATATATATATATATATATATATATTATATATATATATATATATATATATATATATATATATATATATATATATATATATGAGTTTCTAACTTAGCGCACTACAGTATCTCCAGGCAAAATGACTTGGCCGACCCTGCTAGTTTCCTTGAAGTTTAAGTGGTTTTATTACAAAATGGATGTTACGAGAGCAGAAGTACTGTGCAATATCTCCCCTCTGGTGCTCAGTCCCGGGATTTAACTTGAAGGAAGTTTAATAGAAACTTTTTAACAGAAAAATTGGAAAGTCGGTTGAGGGGATTATGAGCCTGGCTTCACCTCCCCTGGGTATTTCTGAAATCCTGAACCCTACTCGTGTCGCCGTCGGCAACGACTGGCAGTGCACTCTAAAGCACCCTGGTTAAACTAAACCAGGATCATGGTCACATATTTTAAATTCTTGTTAAATGCAACCTCTAAAATGTTGATTCTGACCAGGATTTAAAAACTTGTCGTTCATGTTATCATGAAACTGTTGGTTTGAGAAAGATTTCCTTTAAATTTTAACAAGAAAAATTACTGAATACTCCGTGACCAAGTTCATGGGATTATTTTAACCAGGATGGTTCCTAACGGGGCGTTATCGCCTCTTGGGGGCTTTTTCGTAACTCAGGGGGCTATGAGCGCTAAGGGAGTGGCAGAGGCTCTTTGAAGAAGATGAGGTACTAAGTTCAAACAGGGCTTTTAAAAGATTCCAAAGGTTTCCTTTAACTGAGCTCTCAAATTCGTTCCCATAAAAATTTGATAAATGACAGACATCAACAAGTCGAGTAGGTCCAACATTCACTCCTCAGGTGCAATACAAAGTTTGTGAATCATCTTTGCTAGATTTCACGAAATCGAATCTAACAATGTTTAACTTCAAAATTTTCCTGGCGAGGACCCTCATATTCCCATCAGTGGCATCCTAGTGACAGCGGTGAGCGAAGGGGCCATGATTAAAAATTGTCCCGCCAGTTTTACCTTGAATGTCGTTTTTTCCGTGCTTTCCATAAAGATGACATATCGACAGGAGTGACAATTGCAGATAACTGTAACATAATAGATCACTTGTCTTTTACAATGTACTACGAAGAAAAACACAAGTTAAACTTTAAAATGTTTTCAAAAATGCAACTTTTCGGTTCGCCAATTTCGGGACTTCTCATTAGTTTTGCCCGTAGGGCAGCTTGAGTGACATAAGTCTTTTAAAGCCCCATGCGACCCGATTTCTATAATCTCCTCTGTAATCTCTAGTGCGCATTTAAGGTTATTGGGTAATCAGAAGACAGTCAATATTTGACTTACAGTGCCTCATTATTGTGTCGACAATTTCATTAATACCCCAGAGCTTTGGACGTTACCCCTGATCCCCATTAGGAGCGGAACGGTCTACACTTCGGTGGGCCCCCTGGAAGCGGTTAAATTCCAAAAAAGTCTCTCCTTCCCTGATCCCAACTTTGTGAGTCGCCATCACTAAAGGAGTCAGATTTTTGAATCACTGTTGTTTTGCTATCCTGGGTCGGACCCATACGCAAAAAACAATGTATGTGTTTATCGATATATCTATATTTCAATATGTTTTTTTTTTCGTTTCATTCATGACAATAGTATGCTATAGACGGGGGAAGGCGTTTGCGCAACCCCATTCGGTGAAAGGGAGCGGTGAGCTGAACAAGGTTGGAACCACTGTCTTAGAATGTGGTATTAGTTTTTAGTGGTCATTATGAGGAGTTAAGTATACTGAAAGGAATGAGCAATTGGTAACTTCGAGTAAATATTGGGACGAGGAGAGAAAGGTCCTTTAACATAAAGAAGTGGTTATGTGAGTCGTTAACTGTGACTTTTACCCACCGGTACCGTATCATGTAGCACACTGGGAAACAGGACGAACACCTGACCTCTGATTAATATAGTCCGATATTGAGAACCGTAAATATTATGCCATGCAAAATTCACAAATTCCCAATATGAGATAAGCCTGAGTCTTAAATTTCGAAGGGGGAGGGGGGGTGAGTGTAATAATTATAAGCTTTGGTGGGGTAGGGAAGTACGAAGGGGGTGAATTCAAAATCATATACAGAATAGCCGCCGCAAATGCTGTATTATCTTCTTAAATTCACCTTTAAATTACTGAAACACCTGGGATCAGTATGTGAAAACTACAAAGAACGCCGCACCCCTAGCCCTTTGTTTTCGTAACGTGGGCGAAATTAAAAATTAACCTTAACATTTGTCATGACGAGATCCCACTGTGAATCATCAGACCTCACCTATCGCTTATTTCCAATTTCCATGACAACCGTTCCTATGTAAACTGAAACATTAGTACTATGAAATAGTGCTATGAAGGTGATATTGCGTCATTTCACCTCAGTTGGTATAGTACACATACGGTGAGATAACTATTCAAATATGTATAGATATAACTGTGAAGCCTACACCTAGACAACACGAGATCGATAAACTACCAGGAGCATGCGCAAAATAGGTGTGCTGTAGGCCTACTTTTCTTTCCTTTCTAATGACATCGTAATTCAGTCACCAATACTTAGTTTTAAAAATATCCACATTACTGGTAACAAATCCATTGCATAATGGGCAGGACTGCAACCAGTAGCTTCGGTACTGGACAGCAGAGTTGTCGGAACCGCCGCGGGACTGGAAGCAACACCCGTAATTATGAATGTAGCACAGGCTACAGAAGCCTTCTACAGGACTTGCACCAAACAAGATGTTCTTCATCTAAACTGGGGGGGGGGAGGGCTTGAAGTAAACTTAGGAGGGAAAATTTTTACTGTCTCAGGCAAAACCTATTTTAGTTTAAAGCTTTGAAATTATGCATGTTTTATTAGCAGTCAAGGAGATAACTGAATGATCTTTTGTTTGATACAGTTTTTAAACTTGTTAGAAAAGTTGGGATCACAGGAGGTGATTAGGGAGGGATGGGCCCTGGCATTTTTTTTTTTTTTTGAGGGGGATAGGACTTAACTTTCGTTCCTACTTATATTAGATTGATGGTCGTAATGTTTTCTTCTGTTAGCTATGGTATATAAAATGAATTTGTCATCACTTGGTGGTCACATAAAATTTTTTTTCGACACGCTTCGCACGCAACTATTACCAATGCATACGGCGTACGGTAGCCTACACAAACACACACCCACATACACACACACACACACACACTTGCACAGTAAGAAATACGGGTAAATGTATTCCTACAAGAATTATCATACCTATACGTTTACATGTTATCAACATGATGACCTGCAGTGTATAGAAAGAGTTTGAAACAACCGACCCTATATTGTTCAATACAAATCGCTTACCTTCACTCTAAAAACAGTTGGGTAAAGTTTTACCCAAGGTTGGGTCCGTATGCCACCTCCTAAACTGTTGGGTAAGAAACCACCCAAGTTGGTCAAAAATTACCCTTTCCTTGGGGAAAATTCACCCACCATGGGAATCCTTTTGACCAACTTTGAGCAGTTTTTTACCCAACTTTTTAGGAGGTGGCATACGGACCCTTCCTTGGGTAAAAGTTTACCCAACTGTTTTTAGAGTGATTAGGGTCTGCAACCACGGGCGCACGGGAAAACATTTAACAAGAGCTGCTGGAATGTGCTTGCTCTGAAAATCTGCCCTGATTTTAACGCTTATTTTCTATAAATTTGCACTGAAAATAAAGTATCAGTGTCCGAAATCGAACATGTCTTGCATCTCATGCTAATTCACGTATAGTTAGTTTTCAATCATGAGATAAGATAATATATTACTGTTACTGAATTTTCTTTTGCTTACGGTACCTTCATAAGAAATATTTAGGTTCTGAAACACTTTAAAATACGGGGACATTTAAAAGATTGAAGTGATGTTTCATATGAAGTTAAATAATTGCTTATGCACTCTGAAAACAAATTCGTTAAATTTAACAAGGAGAGTGCTCACGAATTATCCAACCCTTTACTCGTTAAAAGAAATAACAAGGAAATCCTAGTCAAAAGTGAAAAATTTCATAGTTGCAACGACGACTGGTGAAAATTCTTGTTAAAGTCAACACTCTACTGAAGGTAAATTTATACCGACGGTTGTTGCCACTTGGTTATTTTAACAAAGATCCCGGATTCCTGGTTAAAGGTGTGTTAGAGTGTGCCCTTTATATGATAGCTCACGAGTCACAGAGGATAAGGAAAATGAATATTCACTAATTTGACGTCATCTTCAAGTTGCTAAACTGTTTGCCAAGAACCATACTAATAAGTTACTAAGCAAAGATAATCTTTAGATCACATTACGAAATGTGATAAGGCAACGATGATTTCGAAATGTACTTCACCAATTCATCTTGCCTATAAATTGAACGAATTTTCTTACGAAAAAAACTTGAGTGAATGCGTGGTTAGGACGATTGAAACCACTTAGAACATGTCTAAGTAATTAATTGTTAAAAATTTGGCTAAAATTTTATTACATTTATATTAAAACGCCTAATTAATTTTGCAGTTTATTAGAGTTTACTTGCAATGTGGTGTGATAATACATGCTTTGTTTTAAAAGTTACACGGCCAAATTCTGCATGAAATTCTGCATGAAATTCTGCATGAATTAGATCCCCCACCTTCCTTCAGTAGTCTAATTGAGATTATGTTAATTCCTTGGTTCACTCATTGAAATCATTCTTAACTGGATCTTTGCATACGAAATTAACGAACTACTAGAATTCAATATTTTTGCCATATTAGTCGCATACAAATGTCTTGGTATTATACAATAGTTCTGTCAGGAAACAATGCTGAATAAACGAGGGACTGCTGAAGTACGCCAACATTTGTAGTTTATTTCAAAAGTTACTGTAACACCGATCAGAATTCAAATTTAATCAGACAAACAAATTTCATTATTCTTAATCTCCGCCGAGTTTTACATTTTAGTTTAACTAAATGTATTAAAGCATCAACTCAGTTACATGCTTTGAAACATCGACGAACTAGTTGGGGTGCCGGCAGGGGGCTGCAGCCCGGAATTTAGTACCAACTTCTTTCTCGGACAAATTACTTGAAAGAAATCGGGCAATTTTCTCGATTTCCACACGAGACCTACCTCCCTCCCCCCCCCCCCCGAAAATATTTCCTACGCCTATGCTTCGAGAGAAAGTTTACTAAAGTAAGGAAGGTCTACTGACAAGACCACTTGCCTTAGATGGTGAAATTGTAAACTTTGGTGATCATTATCGTAGCCTTAACTGTAAACTATCGAAGGTTTAACGGAATCATAAAATTTTTACTGTAACATAAGCAAATACAGTAAAAACAGTTACCCATAAATGTCAAAAAATATTGAAAAATAAAATAACAATTTTACTTTGTAACATATCATACTTCTTACTAAGCCTAAGGCAGTTTATGAGAAAACAGTTCAACTCTCTTTTACTTACGCTTCCCTTACTAAAAACTCTTTTCTTTAAAAAGTCCCAAAAGCTGAAAACTAAACAATCTCCAAAATGTATAAATCGTGAAGATCACTTATACAGTATAGCAAGTGAACTCTGTTTTACCGTTAAGAAACTGCCATAATTCCGAAACAATGGTTTAAAGCATATGTGGTTTTTCATAGGGGACCAGAGAAAATTGGCGCCCCCACCCAAAAAAAAAAAAATTGTGCAGATCATGGTTTCTATGTATTTAAAATACAACTATAATAAGAGATAATTATGGTTTAATTAATAAGAAGCATTCCTAAATTTAGACAACAGCATTTCTGCCGTCTAACCAACGTCATATACATTTTACCTGGCCGCCCGACCACTGGTCATTTGGATGAATATTGTGCGAGGCTTATTTTGCTCCGCTCAAACAAAATTAGTTGTACTGAGAGGGAAACTCGACTACAGATTAACAGTGCATCCGATGGAACCAACCTTGGATAATTCTGGTCTTAATGGGGACTTCATATTTCATTCTGGCCACGAAGAAATGTTATTTCTGATACTTTTTGAAAATGAATTCGCCAAGCTAGTATGAGGCCAATCATGTCTTGGCGAATACATTTTCAGACCTTGATACAGAAAGAAAAAACAATGAGTACACTCATCAGTCAGTATAATAATGGACACAATTTTTGAGCGGCCATCTTACTCTAGGAAAATGTAACTTTGGCGATCAAATATCTCTAGTTTAATTTCTTTGTTATAAACACGTTATGTGTAGTCACTGGCGACCAAACTTTGAAGGTAATGGTTACGGGATGTACAGAACTAAAGATGCAAATAATTCATTGAGCAAGTAGGTAATAGGCTTATTATTATTTTTTTTTTTTGAATTATGTTTTGTGTCCCCTAATTGTTCATGCACAAATTGCACTGTAGGGTGGCAAAATCATTAGAATAAGAAGCCAGCTAGCTTGCGCAGCGGCTCTAATCTCCATTTAGACAAAGACCTAATTGTAGTAGTCTATTATTAAAAAATAGCGCAATTAACATCTGTACTTCGGGTAAAGATGTAAGCCACGAAGGGCGCAAAATCGGTTCAACTTTGAGTCAAAGTCGCTTCGTCAAGTTACATGTTTTAGGACTCAGATTTGACAAATAGAAAGAAACTCACTAATGACATATTACAGTCCCATATTTTGTAAGAGGGCAGGGAAGAATGGATTGGTCGACTGGGCACAAATTTGCTTCCACATTCGCAAAAGTTGCAGCGGCAGTCATGTCAGCACCCTGAATATGAAACGAAGTGTATGGTAATGTACCATTAGAGAACACCTCACTCCTAGGAAAGCGTTCGTATTCGTAAATTTATTGAAATGATACAAATTCTGCCTGTAGTTCCGTTCGAATGTAAACGTGACCCAACTCGTTAGGCGACCATGCTCGGGTCTGGTATTTAAGCAAACTTTTGACCAAAGGCCTTCCAACCGGGGCTGCATCCCCCAAGTTGGGCCAAAAGCAATTTGTCGGGCAGACTATTGCAAAATTAGGCAATTCTCTCCGTTTTCCGAATTTTTCTCAAGCAAAGATGGCTCACCCTCTAAAAAGTATCCCGTACGCTTATGGACCTCTCTCTGTTTCTCAAAACACACCTTTGTGAATATCTCCGAACATTGTATACCATCACGAAAACATCAAATATCCATTGCAGAACCTTGTTTCACATTAAAATCCCCAAATCGTTCGGTAAGCTCGTGAATACTAGTTCTTCTTGTATGGTTTTCTTTTACCTTTCCTGACCTTGAATAACTGTAATTAAAGGTCTTTTTAATTTCCTTCTCATTTCTCCTCATATTCGGAGGAATTTCTGCGTCATCACCGCTATAGAAAGCACTATCCGGACTCTCCGAAGGGTCTCTCCTTCTGACCTTCTTCGGTGATGCCACCTTCTTCTTACGTACCTGGACGGACGGGACCACGTTTGAATTTTGGTCAAGCTCCCCTTCGTCGACCTTAACGGATATGTGACCCTTACGGGTTTCAGTTACCTGGACCGCTGTTGTTCCAGTATTTTCCGAATTTACCGGTCGATGGTGCACAACGTCCTCTGCTCTAAGTTTTGGGGGACTTTTGCTATTTTGCTTATCCTTTTTCTTACTTTTCGACGACATTTTCGACAAAGTTGGTTTTGGCAGCTCCTTTTATTTTTTTCCTCAAGATGTTTGCAAAGCTCCGTAAAATTTGGGAAATTCGTTTAACTTGTTAACATGTTAAAGTCTACCACATTTTATTTCCAAGTTTGAAATGTTTTAGTGGGCTGGATGGTCTCCGTTTGATTCCTTTCTTCAGCTCACTTCAGTGGAAAATATTCTGTTCAAGTTAACAAATCAGTTTAGGAAACAATATGGATTATGGGAGTATGTTGATCTTTCCGGCATTCCGGATCTTCAGGAGCGTAAAAATGAACAGTAATGTTTATCATCAGAATCTGACAGTTTCAAATTTATCATACCAACTTTAAAGGACTTAAGTCTTCAAAAAGCCACCCAGATATGTTTTCTGAATTACACACTCTAACATTCGCTTGAAATGATTTCAGTAAGATGCGTTCTGAGAATTACTGATGTGCATGATCACAATACAAGGGTGATACTTCTATAGACAGCAAGATGAAACGTTCAGGTTCACACAACGGCATATAGGAAATGATTCCAATTTACCCCCATGTCTCCTTTTTCTAATAAATGACTTCCATTTTCCAGTGACTGTTACTTTTGGTTAAATATTAAACAAAATGTATATTTCCAGCCTTCGTTTTTTTGAAAACACTTCACGGTAGTTGTAGATAGGTTATTGCAGCTGTAGGATTCCACTGTAACTCGTTAGGACAGCAGCTATATTGTATACAAAACAGCCATGCATTCAGCTTATGTTGCAAGCAAGGCTCAAAGTTCGTCATACACTTAGGCCTAAATGGATAGGCTGGCTTTCGTTGATAAATCGAAGTTTATTTTCAGCTGCATCGTTTCAACAGCCTGCTATGTAATATTTTCCTCCCAGTTTCAGGTGGTACGGCATTAATAAATCCCTTTATCGATATGACAGCACAAACGTGGAATCATTTCTGGTTTGTGTAAGAGGAAGTTCATAGTAACGACTTCGTGTTCTGAGTGTAATGCTTTACGACTCCCCATGTAAGAATTGGTTGTAATAACATAGCTTGTCGACAATAGACTTCTATTGTTCCCCTTAAACACGTTCTAATCTTCTCTTATCGCGATTATAGGTCGTGGAAATATGGGTTTTATTTACATATCAGTTCAAACTACAAAGTGCGAACCTGCAGAAGCTTGTCACGAGCAGACGAGATAAATACAGACAAACGAACCGACGAAATATAGACTGTCGCCGGTCTGAAAATGAAGTTATCTTTAGCCAGACTGACTAATCGGGAAAATAGAAACAGAAAATAAAAACAAAGAACTTTGTTCATTTTACTGATAAGATTGTGTTCAATAATTACCATAGGATATTAATGTATCTAATACTGTAAATATTGGCCGTGCAGTATTTTTAAACATGTCACAACAAATATACAAGACTGATGAGATGTAAAAACCGCGATGTGTCGGTCAACGGTTGCGACGATTTAGATTTTTATGGGTAAATAGTACCCCAAGTTGAACTGGATGCATAATCCAATAAAGAGCCCCAATAAGTTTCAAGACGCGTCGAAACAAGTTGCCAATTTAAGACCGGTGAGAAAAAGGGCGATGTGTCTCGTGACGGTTGAGGCGGTTAACGTTTAAGTGTAAGCTGTGTACATCGTGGCACACCCTCATCAACCCACCTCGTTACAATATTTTCGTAAGGGAATTCGGGGGGCAGGGCAGATATGTGTCTTAGTTCACAACTGAGACCATTAAGATTTAGTTCGCGATTCATTAATTGCTCTTTTGTAACCATAGGCGTATTGAAAGCTGTTCTCGACTGAGGAAGGGAAGGGGTGAACGGACAGAACGTTGTTTCGGACAATCGTGTGGGGAAGGAGCTAAGGGGACTCCCCTCCCCCTCTGGAAAGTTTTCGATATTTGAGGCTTCTTATAGATACAATTGGTGCAACATATTGGGCAAATTTTAAGGAAAATTACTGCAAAATTTTGACATTTTTTACAGAGAGAACGAATAAGGGGTTTTCGTCCTTGAACTGAAGATCCGAAAGCATACTTCCGCCCCTCCACATTTTTGACTAAGGGTTTTAGCCCCCAGCCCCCTCCCCCGGCTTCGTACACCTAGGTTTGAAACAATCGGGCGATGTTCCCGGTTCACAACAAGTGTTACAGTGAGATTTCTGGGAACGTATGGAAAGTCATTTTTACTTTTAACAGCAATCAGTAATCGTAATCAGTAATCGTAATCGATTACTTTCATTTTTAGCTGTAATCGTAATCATAATCGTAATCATAAAATCTGAAGTAATCGTAATCGTAATCGATTACATTCAGATGTAATCGCCCCAAGCCTGACTTTTAATCAATATCCGATGAACCCCTAAGTGAATCCCGGATAGCTTCTACGGCTTCGCAATTTGAGCTTGAAGTAGTTTTGGTAAAGGTCATGTCACCCCCCCCCCCTTCCTCATATCCCTGTCAACAGCTGTTGCAGGAATGCTCTAGAGTTAATGATATGATTAATTCCAGGGATATGGCTCACATTGATCAGCAACCATAAAGTGACTTCATGATTTGAATATCAGAAATAAACAAGTAGGACTATTATCACCTGATAATTGTTGATATCATCATATAACTGCTGATGTTATTTACATACTGGAAAAGGGCAAAACAGCTTGCCATACGTGATCTAATATTAACTCGGCACCGTTCATGATCCAACAATGACAGATATTTTCAAAATGATGAATGAGCGCCACCGACTGGCTTTGCCATCAAAGGAACCAGGCTGGTTTTGCAAGGGATTAATTAATTATGCTCCATTTTGTCTAAACAATAGCAAATATGAGCCTTTGACATTTTGTCATAATAAAGGCCTATACTAAACCCCCGTGCCCTCCCCCGTATCAATCCTGGTTCTCTCGTCCTTTTATGTTCATTACCGAAGACTTCGTTGCCAAAAACTCCATGTTTTATTTTTCGGAAAGACGTTGGCTAGTTATCCCTTTACCCCTCCCTCCTGTCAGACTTGAGTCCGTATGCCTCTAGCCAGAATGAAAAACGTTTCACTGTAGTGTTTGGCAGTGGCGTAGCTAGATATTTTTTGTGGGGGGGGGGGCAAAAGCAAAAAATTTCCGTCAGATTATTATCTTGAAGTAATTATGTACTATCTAAGCGTAGCGCCCCCATCATCTGGTGTGTAGCACGCGGAAAAAAGTAGACTAAAATATCTCCGAGAGATTGCCTTAAATGACACTTTCAGGCCTTGTCAGTAACCATTTCGATGTGTAAGTCTGCTTAAAAAAAATAAGAAGTGTAAACTCCTAAGAATATAATTTTAGCTACTAATTTCCGTTGTAAGAATTTTTACTTAAGATGGTAAAAATTTCCGACAGAGACTAGAAATTTCCGACAGGGGCCTTCGGAGGCTTTGTGGGGGGGGGGGGGAGCGACCGCCTCCTGCCTCCTCTAGCTACGCCACTGGTGTTTGGTATGTAAATTTCTCAGCGTCTTAAAATTAACTGAAACTTCGACAAATAGTACTTCATGTCTTAGTTATAACCAAAGATGTTACAATTAAACAAGCTGTAATGTATAAATACCGAACTCCTATACCTACACTGTTAGGGAAAGTGACTCCTCATGGACACTTTCTCCCCGATATTTTTACTCTTGGGGAGTCAACAAGCCATTTTAAGTTTGCTATCTATGCTTGTAATATCTATGTATATTATAGTTGTGATAGTAAGTTTGCTATCTACGTTTGCAATATCTTTGGTTACAACACAGAACCAACAAACAAACAGAAACTGATGTAAACATTGAAAAACCACAAATTTTAATATTAAATGCGCTATCAATTCACACCACCCACTCACACTCATGTTATCAACTTTTTAACACACGAGACTCGATGTTGTTAAAGCCTTTGACGCACGGGACTGCAACCTGTGCATCTGGCTTGTGGTATGACAATGTGTTTACCACGATAGCACTCAGGAAGGGGATGGATGAGCCCCCCCCCCCACAAACTATAAGAAATATTATTTCGGGAGATCTTATTTCGTTGTGCACCTAATAAGCATTTTGCCCTGTTGGCAACCGCCGATGCCCGCCGTACTGCCCACTGCACTTCCCCCTTGCCCTGAAAATACAAGTTTCAGTGCCCTGAAATAAGCATTTTCCCTGCTCTGGGGGGGGGGCTGCAGCCCCCAGACCCCCGTCTCGTACGCCTATGATGAAAAGTACAGATTTAACCGTGTTCAATATATTAGATACAGAATGACTGAAATAAATGGGCGTTGGCTGAAACATGTGAGATTACATAAGTCGAATGATGCATGGAAGAAAGACAAGTGAACTGATATTTTAGGGGGCAACAGTGACGCTCAAAATTTATTTCCTTAAGGAAACCGACTGACTGAAGTATCAATTTCTTTTCTCCTGCCTAACAGTTATGTATTTGAAAAGTGCATAGACGGTGCAAGCAGCAGCTAGGAAACAAAACAGTTTCCTTTTAGCACAATAGAATTAGAGCGTAAATCAGGTTTGTCAACATGGGCTACGCCATAAGCGGGATCTTTTCAGGGGTACGCAAACCTTCCTTGCCGAATATGGATCATTTTGTTCGAAAAGTAGGCAGGGGCGTCGCCAGAGCATTTATCATGGTGGGGGGTGTGGTGCCGTATTTGCCGACTGAGAAGAAACAAATGCCGACTGAAGGTGTTGATAAGCGATGCAGTTAGAGCTGAGAACCGATATTCCAACCGGTAGTGGTCCAGCAGGGTGGCGCCAGGATTTGTCCAAGGGGGGGGGGGGGGGGAACGACCGGAAGCCTCGACAGCCCCGATACCGTCGAGGGGTTGGTAAGGGAAGATTTGAAGAAAACCTGTGTACTATACTATGCCATTGCGGGACATATATTGCATTAAATTTTGTATACTAGAGGAAAATAGTTCCGCCCGATTTAAGGTTTTTCCCGAAATCTAAACTGTGAAATTGCAAAGCGCACGAAATTTTTGGGTAAACTTACACTACAAAGAATCTGTACTTATTTAAAGCTTATATTGGTCAACCAATGGCGTACCCAGGATTTCTCTCAAGGGGGGAGGCACGATATGTTGTGTGATAGCCGTCCTGGGGGAGGGGTGTAAGGGGAGGGGGTGTCCCCTCTGAAAATTTTTGAAAAATTAGGTGTCCTTACATGCAATCTGGTGCCACATATACCACCTTTGGTGGAAAAGCTTGTGTTAAAACATACACGTTTTTTTTTTTAGGAACTGAAAAAATAATTGGCATCCGTGAGGGGACATGGCCCAATGTCCTCCCCCCTGTGTACGCCACTGAAGTCAACTGTCCAGGCAGTTGGACCTTATCGGGCACAACTTACGTTGTACTTCCCTCTTCGAGTCACTAGCCGTACCGAACGACAGACTCAAGAGAACGTTAACTTAGTTTAGCGAAATGAGATGAGATTCCCGGCACTTACATAAAACAATAAATTCTACTTAAGTTACTTGAAAAGATGGAAAGGGTTTGTTCTATATTTAGCTATTAGTAACGAAACTGAGGAAGAGTGGGCAAAGCAAACCAAAAATTTTGGGTTTTATCGCAGAGATGACCCTTTTGAAAACTAAAATAAGTAAACCGACCATGGGTGGCGACAGAATTTTCCCGACATGAGGTAGGGTCATGCCAGCGACCCCAAGTCCCGACAGCATGTCAAGGGGGAGAGAAGGGGATATGAAGGAGCCTAACTTTCCCATGCAATTGCAGAGTACCGTATACTTTGCATTATATCACTTAATATGTCAAGAGCCGAGTTGCGCACTGATACTGTTCTTTTGAGTCTGAATCGTGAAATTGCAAAGGGCCCAAAAATTTTTGGTAGGCTGACACGAAGAAAACATGTTATCATTAAGAACAAAAAGAAAAACATAAAAACTGTAGGAGTTGTAGACTGTATCGGGGACAACATAGGGGCCTACTTTGTGTCAAAACTACCTGGACTACCCGATGAAATAGCCAAACTTTGCTCCATGAGTAGCACACCAACTGACCGCCACAGCAACTAGGCTTTGCGATATGTGATATAATTAACGACCTCTACATAACCTGTGTACCCTGCCTACATATTACATGGTAAGGTTGACAGGACTTATGCTATCTAGCTATGTGGAATGGAATTACTAAAGAAACTGGAGTGACATTACTGTGCGCTTGGCGCGTCGAAAATTTTGGGTTCTGATTACAGAAATTGTCCTCTTTCTTTCACTTATTTTCCTCATGTTTCCTTCATTTTTCAGACCGGTGAACAGATTTACCGACTCAATGCCATAATACCACATGAACGATGAACTCCATTAGCATACAATGATCCTGAAAAGCCCAATGTAGCTTTTTGCCGACAGAATATGTTTTAAGTTTCAAAAAGTGTTGGTTACGGGCTTTGAAAATATTGTGACAAACGATGCCTACAAATGCATTCCAATCTCCTGTCTTCCGTCTGCACCACCACCTTTCTCTTGCCCTGCTTTGTCCCTCCCTCGCCTGTTCTTTTCTCTGTTCGCTCCGTCTTTCTCTCTCCCTCTTCTCTCTCCTCTTTTTTCGTCTTTCTTCTTCCCTCTAACTTTCCTTCGTTTGCACTTCCCTCTTTCCTTCATTTTCAAAGTTGCCGACTAGTGCAGGATTTTACCGACTGCGTGGATCTTGGGGGATGTCACACCCCCCACACCCCCTCTAGCGTCGGCCCTGAAAGTAGGATTGGACTGCAACATTGTCTTACTGCCCTACGAATCAATCGTTTGGTCGATTCTATGAAGCTACGGCGTTCCTAGTAGCAGCTCAGTGCAAGCTACAATCGTGGACAAAACTGTTGGAATACCTCGCGCCATTATGTCATGTAAGACATCGTGCGCGATTTACGAAACCCCGTTCCCCAGAACCCCTGTTACCTCAGTACAATGTGGTTCCGTTACTCCAGTACAATGCTGTGCCCTAAAATAATTATGCGCGCTGAATTGACCTAATTATGTCCCACATTGTACGGAGCAGTGTGGGGGAGGGGGTGTTCCAACGAATATTATCCAAGATTGTAGCGAGTCGGGACTTAAATCTGCATATTCATGAAGAGCCTGCGATCTGTTTTTCCTGTCATGTGCTTCATTTCTGTTTTCTTTTAAAACACTTTTCGTGTGATAACAACATCCGAATTGCAGGTATTACAGTAAGCTATAATTCTGACAGGACGAAGTTGCATTTACAGCAACAATGAAATTAGGCAATGCTGTTTAAAAGCCGGTGAAAGGGAAGGGGTTGGATACGGGGAATTTGTCGCTTTTGCCATCCCATTTCTCTCATATCTTCGAACATTGCAATCATCAAATTTGCAGGAAACTTTAATGTAATGGATGGCATTAAATGTAAATGATGAAGGACATCAAAATGACATATTTTGTTGGCGCCCTTGGTGCACATAGCAAGTTGCTACAGTAGTTCCTGGAGAATTACATCTTGTGTAGGTTTGTTTCAAAACTGCTTGCTTGCAAACACTACCATCCCCATTATTCCTGCCAACCACCTCCCTGCATTTTTGACAGTGGCATCACCCGGGGCGGTGGGTGGGGGAGGGGCACATGCCCCACACGTCGGCTGTCCCCTTATTTGTTCCCTCCAGATGTGAAAATGTCAAAAAAATTTCAGTTCCCTCAAATTTGCACCATACGTCACACCACAATGCATCTTAGGAGTAAGGATTCTCAAATGTTCAAACACTTCCTAAAGGAGGAGGGGTACCCCCTCCCTGTTGACCTCCCCCAGGGCAGCAGTCAAAACTAAAGTCCTCCCCCCCCCAACAGCTGAGAAACAGCTTCCCAGTACTCCTATGCTTTCTTCATGTAACTAAGTCAATGATCTTATAAAGTCTGGATCAGTTTCAGATACATCCACAGTACACAAAATTGTGGCTGATTTTTCCTCAAAATGAATCAAAGCGATGACATACACAGAAAACAAACAAACACAGGGTCATAAGTTGAGTTGAATTTCAGATACTGAAATTCATTTATATTGCTCATTCAAATGGCTTGAGATGGGTAAACATGAATAAGCTAATTCAATATTATCAGAATACAAAAATACATTTTAAACTACCAAGGCTAATATACAGCATTTCAGTAGAACAGACAAGAACACAGCCACGGACGTTTCGACCGCAGTAATATAAAATCGATTTGCAGTTAGGATTTCTTGGGTGTCAAATTCAGCTGCTTACCCGACCAGTTTGTACCTTGCATAGTATTACATATATGCAAACATTACTATTAACACCCCATGCATATGGGGAGCATGAAACCTAAAACATAATTTTCAGCTGCATCACCCTCAGTACAAGTGTTAAAGAAAAACTATGATAATCATGAAGTTTTTTTGGCCATTGTATGAAAACAAGTCTACATAGAGGAAAGTGCATGCAAAAATACATTTTAAACTACCAAGGCTAATATACAGCATTTCAGTAGAACAGACAAGAACACAGCCACGGACGTTTCGACCGAAGTAATATAAAATCGATTTGCAGTTAGGATTTCTCGGGTATCAAATTCAGCTGCTTACCCGACCAGTTTGTACCTTGCATAGTATTACCTATATGCAAACATTACTATAAAAACCCCATGCATATGGGGAGCATGAAACCTAAAACATAATTTTCAGCTGCATCACCCTCAGTACAAGTGTTAAAGAAAAACTACGATAATCATGATTTTGGCCATTGTATGAAAACAAGTCTACATAGAGGAAAGTGCATGCAAAAATACATTTTAAACTACCAAGGCTAATATACAGCATTTCAGTAGAACAGACAAGAACACAGCCACGGACGTTTCGACCGAAGTAATATAAAATCGATTTGCAGTTAGGATTTCATGGGTGTCAAATTCAGCTGCTTACTCGACCAGTTTGTACCTTGCATAGTATTACATATATGCAAACATTACTATTAACACCCCACGCATATGGGGGGCATGAAACCTAAAACATAATTTTCAGCTGCATCACCCTCAGTACAAGTGTTAAAGAAAAACTATGATAATCATGAAGTTTTTTTGGCCATTGTATGAAAACAAGTCTACATAGAGGAAAGTGAATGCAAAAATACATTTTAAACTACCAAGGCTAATATACAGCATTTCAGTAGAACAGACAAGAACACAGCCACGGGCGTTTCGACCGAAGTAATATAAAATCGATTTGCAGTTAGGATTTCTTGGGTGTCAAATTCAGCTGCTTACCTGACCAGTTTGTACCTTGCATAGTATTACCTATATGCAAACATTACTATTAACACCCCACGCATATAGGGAGCATGAAACCTAAAACATAACTTTTAGCTGCATCACCCTCAGTACAAGTGTTAAAGAAAAACTATGATAATCATGAAGTTTTTTTGGCCATTGTATGAAAACAAGTCTACATAGAGGAAAGTGCATGCACCCTTCGCCAACTTTACATTTTACATGTTCTGTTGGAACTGTTGAAGGAAAATCAATAGAGGTAGACATGTTGAGCTGAATAAATTATGGTTTATAAATGTTTCGAGTCTTTTCGACACAAAGTAGCACTGACATGGATGGCGTAGTTTAAGCATGGTTAAGTATCATTCTAAATGGAGTATTATAAATGTAGTTAGATAAGATTTTACGACACACCAACACAAATGTGTTATATAGTGTCAACTAGATAACAAGGTAAAATTTAAATACGGTTTCAAACACGGTTCAAGTTCAAGTTTCGTTTTAAATACAGTCCAAACACGATGCAAGTCCTTCCCGTTAGTCGCCTCTTACGACAGGCAGGAAATACCATGGGCACATTCTACAATCCCCAGCCCACAAGGGGTGTGATTAATGTAGATTTTGAAGCATAATATGCCAGCTAGAAATGTGGGGTTTCATAATGTGTGTCCTGGAAAGTTTGCAAGTTTTGTGGGGTGGTCAACACATTGGTAGAAAATGCAAATGTGTCTCTTTGTATTGTCAAGTGTAAGTGCTGCCCCCCCCCCCTCCAGCCCCTTGCATTGCATAAGATAATAGGTAGTGCAAAAGTGAAAGATTGGTCAACTTTTGTTTCCCCTTTATTCCTGATTATGTTCATGATCATATTGCACTGGCTGAGACAAGTTCTGGTTCTGCTTTGTTATACAATACTACAAACAGTTCTTCACAGGGGGGATACATGGGGGTTGGGTGTGTGACAGCTAGCGAACCCCTCAAAAGAGAAAGCAGGTCTAAATGGTCGAATGTGGAACTGAAGGAGTCAACAGATGGGGACTCTGATGGAAGGAGGCTAACAATTCCACTGTGGCACCAGATGCGGGCAGGGGGCACTAGAAAGCCCCCCTCATGGAAATCTTCCAGTTTCATTGAGGAGCCTTAATGGGTATGATATAATGTAGTATGATAAAATATGTAGTCCTCAATGATGGCTGGAGTCTGCTCCAAAGTAGGGCATATTCTTGAATAAAAATCCCAAATTTTCCAATTTGCCTCACTAAATATCCAAATTTTTCAAAGTTTCTTTACCAGATGCCAAAAATTTTCAAATTTTCTTCAATTGTTGTTGTGCTCTGCTCAACAGAAAATTTTGCATTCTTCAACCTTTCACCAATGTGTCACCTTTGTGGGGGCTTCAAGCTGCTAGTTCCCCTGCTGGGGAGCTTATCCCCCCTGTTAGGCAAATCCTGGTGCCACCACTGCTGATTCTCTTTTTACAAAGTTCAGTAACACCTCCTCAGTCTATCATTGTTTTATATATTACATCATCGTAGTATACCAAACTTGAGCTAAATTCAAGTTCATGTGGGAGTTTTTTAAACAGATAAAGAGAAAACCACAGACATGGTTTTAAGTCTAACAATACTCATAATACAACTTTTCCTTTCATTTCTACACAAGGTATTTCAAACTTAAATTCCCTATAATTCAGAACAGCTATCCAGATTTCAGAAACGTTAGGAGGTCCAGCCCCCGCAGCATCACGTATAAAACATACTGCAGTCCTCCCACCCCTGTGCTCCCCACTGCATTTTCCATGATTCCGGCATCCACCTACGAGCCCAGCCCCTAACTTCCAAACCACTGGATGGGAAGGTTATTTCAGATCATAAATTCTAAAACTATTAGTCACAAAGTGGGTCTTTGGAATATTAAGGTTCACATAAATTTTTGATAAAACTTAAAAACTTTTTCCAACCTCTTACTTTAAACTGGTTACTCTTCACTGGTTACATGTAATAATGCACTTATTTTGTGAATGAATCACCCCCATTACTCTGAGCTGGTGTTGTACCGATACTGCAAGTAACTGATATTACCGATATTGATATTTCCCTTCTCAGTATCAACGATACCGATCTGATACTGATATTTGCGAAATAAACATTCTGCACACTAACCATACGCTACCAGGCACCACAGCTAAGTGTTGTTTCATCTTGATGAGGTAAAATACTGGATCTTGCATTCAAAATACTCAAATTGTGAACCATTTTCATGACATATAGGACGATTAATATTGGTAGGGTAATATCGGCATATACTATCAATTTTATCAATCCCAATACAGGACAAAAATGGGGAATATCTGCTGGTACTGACGGTACATACCGATAATCGGTCCAACACTACCCTGGGCATAATCAGTCAAGGGTGGGTCACTGACAATGACAATGTGACTCACTGGTACATCACTACACCAAAACTGTCAGTCACCACAATGATCAAGGAGAGGGTCACTTCATCCCAGATGTCACTCACTTTTGTTGAAAAAGGAGTTAGTCTTTGTAAGTCAATTTTTACAGTTGGTACTTTAGAGTATGCATCCGTTTATGTCAGTCAATTTTGTGACTTACATCTTCTTCAAAAGCACAAATTGTGTATTAGTTCTATGACTGAGGGGTGTGTCACTTTACACATGATGTCAGTCACAGAACTGACTGAGAGAAGCACCAATGTTAAGTTTCACTGACACACCTCTGTGCAATAATGCGACTTGCTGTTTGTCAATGGGGATGAAGACAGTGTTGGGGTGTGGCAAACAATTCATACATGCATAGGTGGGTCACCTATAAAGAATTAATCTCCAAAAGGGGATGATGGTAGAAAGTATTTGAGAGCTACTGTTTCTGATAACAACTGTAAACAAATCTCAGAACTTAAAACAACAATGCCAGATGAAGCTACAAGTCCCAAACTAATACAACCAAAAATGTTCAAAATCAATGACGAAGTAGAAACTCCCCTCATACAAGATGGGACAAATTAAGTACTTACAGAGAAGTACAAACAAATCACAAACTTTGGGAAACTACTTTTCCATACGAATTTTCCAATTTCTAGCAAACTGTGTTTAGGGGATGTTCATTTTTTTTTTTTTTCATTTTACAAGAGTACAAATGTATTTTCTTCAAAATCCCTCCTCTTCCAGAAACAAACTTTAAAAACAATAACCAGAATGCAAAAATGCATTGAGGTTTCGATGGTATATGTTCTATTCCAAATAATGCCATGATGTCCCATACCTTTCAGTCACTGATCAAATGCTATCTTAACATGTTGGAAAAATACAGTTTTGTGTTCCTATTTAATCTTGGGAATTCTTGGAAAATTTGCATTTAAACCTCCGGTGACCCCAGATGACCTTTCACCACCACCAAAAACAACAGGGTTCATCTTCTCACCGTAACGCATCTACATACTAAGTATGAAATCTATCATCCTGCCTTGAGATATCGTGTTAACAAGGCTTTCAATGTTTGACCTCCAGTGACCCCAAAAGACCTTTGACCTCCACCAAAAATAATAGAATTCATCTTCTTACCATAATGCATCCACATACTACGTATGAAATCTATCCAAGCTTCCTACCTGGAGATATTGTGTTAACAAGATTTTAAGAGTTTGACCCCCAGTGACCCCAAATGACCTTTGACCTCCACCAAAAATAATAGGATTCTTCCTCTTAATATAAGGCATCTACATACTATGTATGAATTTTATCCAACCTTCCTAACTTGAGATATCGTGCAAACAAGGTTATCAGCATTTGACCCCCGGTGACCCCAAATGACCTTTGACCTCCACCAAAACGAAAGGGTTCTTCCTCTTACTATAAGGCATCTACATACAAAGTATGAAATTTATCCAAGCTTCCTACCTCGAGATATCGTGTTAACAAGGTTTTCAGAGTTTGACCCCTGGTGACCCTATATGACCTTTGACCTCCTCCAAAAATTATAAGATTTTTCCTCTTACCATAATGCATCTACATACTAAGCATGAAATTCATCCAAGCTTCCTTCCCCAAGATATTGTGTTAACAAGGTTTTCAGGCTTTGACCCCAGGTGACCTTTGACCCCCACCAAAAACAATAGGGTTCTTCCTCTCAATATGGGGCATCTATGTACCAAGTTTGAGAACTGTCAGAGTTTCCCTTCTTGAGATATCGTGTTAACAAGGTTTTCAGGGTTTGACCCCCATTGACCCCAGATGACCTTTGACCTCCATCAAAAATGATAGGTTTCTTCCTCTTACCATAACGCATCTACATACAAAATATGAAATTCATCCAAGCTTCCTACCGCGAGATATTGTGCTAACACGGTTTTCAGAGTTTGACCCCTGGTGACCCCAGGTGACCTTTGACCACCACCAAAAACGATAGGGTTCTTCCTCTCAATTTGGGGCATCTATGTACCAAGTTTGAGAACTGTTGCAGTTTTCGTTCTTGAGATATCGCATTAACGAGCAAAGTGTCACAAACACACATACATACACACACACCCATACATACACACACACGCCATCATGAATGCATAGGTTTCTCTTACCATCGAAACCAATAATTAGAACTTTTCGGGATAAAAGTCACAATCATTTTACCACATTTTGAAAATTGTACTGGCATACATAGGTCTTTGATATTTCCCATAACCCCCAATGTACATTTCTGCAAAATGATGAAAAACAGAGGATGAACCCCTCAAAATGATATAATAGAAAACTACAATAACCTTTGTTGTCCATAAGCTGTCCCCTCTGTAGTTTCTTGAATATGAATGTGAATGTATGTATATATATATGCACATATATATATATATATATATATATATATATATATATATATATATATATATATATATATATATAATATATATATATATATATATATATATATATTATATATATATATATATAACGCTAATTCCTACTGTACGGGGAAATCGATATATCGCGGTTTCGTTAAGGCGAAGAAAAAACAATAAAATACATTAAAAAATATTTCCCCTTTTGGAAACCAGATATACAACAACGCTTTTTCAATGGCCTACCATCCGTACGTGTTAAAAGATATGGGTACGTAACTTGGTCAACACTGAAGTAATAGCATGTAAATCATGTGGTGAAACGGACGTTACCATCCGTTTACGTATTCCTATATAAAAAGCGTGTAATTTCGCAAAGTCGACCTAATTTTTTCTCCTTTTAGACGATTTCCCCTTTTAGGCACGTTTTTTCATACAATATTTCCCCTTAATCCCAAATTAGCAATATATATACATATATATATATATACATATATAATATATATATATATATATATGTATGTATACATATATAATATATATATATATATATATATATATATATATATATATATATATATATATATATATATATATATATATATATATATATATATATATATATATATATATATATATATATATATTATATATATATATATATATATATATATATATATATATATATATATATATAACGTGCATGTATCCATTAACACTAAGGACTTACGGGCCATTAAACTTACGTGCATATATATCTCAAAACTGAAAGGGGAAATATAATCTTATATATGTTGTTTTTGTTTTTGCCTTTTGTATTGCCGGATTTGACCTTTCACCTAACCAGTCAATCTAGGGATCAAGGGGGGGGGGCCAACGGGAGGCATGGCCCCACCCAAAGATGGGCCAAAAAAATTGTTTCCGAAAATTTAATGAATAATTAAGGAAAAAACTGCAGAAAATTAACTTTTGTTGCACTAAATCGCATCTGAGGGCATTCAGTTATAGAAACCCCCCCCCCCTCCATATCACTTTACCACCAGTTTGGCACCTCCCAAACAAAGGCCGTGAATCTGCCAGTGATCATTGCAAGACACTTCTTTTGTAACATCACATAGCTCCAACAGAATACTAAAGGAAACAAACAAAACCCACACAATCAAACACGAGATAGAAGGTTGTAGGCTTGGGGATTGAGAGGTAAATTTAGCATACAACAACCCCTTCCTCTGTCCCTTCACAAACCCTCCCCTCTAATATCAATGTATAAGATTCTATCACAATGTCAAAATAACAGCACCTCTTTAGTGTATTGCACACAAACCAGGCATTTTAATGGCACAGCTGCACCCACTCAGCTGACAGTGAAGATAAAAAGCATACATATATTCCATATTTCACAGATAAAATATCCCTAGAAGTAACTCTTTAATTTTAATAGGAGAGAGTGTTAGAGGTAATGTTAGATGAGGTTTTACGGCTCCAAGAGGTAGTTTACAATGGCAATGACATCCCCCCCCCTTCTTCTGATAGATTTAAATTGTACCTTTCATTCCTTATCTTTACTCATCAACTTTTCAAACGTTTATCCATAGTGACAGATTAATTCTCATCCTCTTGCAGCTGGCTGTCAAGGCTCTTTAAAAACTGCAGCTGCTCTGGAGTGATAACATCCACCCTGTTAGTAAAAATGGAGTGGTCTCCTCCCTCGACAAAGACAGCTCTCTGCAAGCTTGACTCTAACAAAGAAAAGGGAAAAGGAGCAAAAAAATCTTTAAAACTAGTACCTCTGAAAAATCTAAATTCCACATCAAAAACAAGGCAAACATAAATTGTACGGAAACATATGAACCAAAATGAGCTGTATAACCCTTAATATATTTAAAATAAAATCCCCTTTTGAATTATTTCAGTATAATTCACAAGTATCCCAATATATCTCACCAAAGTTTGACAATTCCTGAAGAAAACCATTGCTTAAACAGGATTAATGATGGGGAGTGTTGATCCTTTATGGATTCTCTCTTTATTATGTGCCAGCACAGTTTGGTGAGTGATATCCCATTTTTGCAAGGAGTCAACTTTAATTTCCAAAACAAATCCCTCAGAGCCATGTTACTCAACCTGGGGTCCGTGGACCCCTAGGGGGTCCGTAAAATTTGCTTGGGGTCTGTGAGGGCAAAGGGGTCCGCAAGGGGTCCGTGAACAAAATAAGGGTCCGCAAAAGCCGATGCAGATACTGTTGTGCTCGTTAGTATCTTTCAAATGTGGTTTTCACCTCCTACAAAAGAAAAATTTTCTGCATTTGTTGATGTCATTCAATTTTGTCTCAGGCAAATCCCTTCAACAAAGATCGTTTGGAGAAAGCAATGATCTCTTTCGCAACTACACTCTTGGCAGAATCTACTTTCAGTGCCGTTGTTCACATAAAAACTAAGTTCCGGAACAAACTCACAATTCATAATGACTTACGGATGGCAGCAACAAAGGTTAAGCCAAACATACAAAAAGTGGTCTCTGATGTACACTCAAGGGAGCCATTGAATCTTGAACAGGATACATGTAAGGACTGGAATCTAATAGCTAAGTTCCTTTATTTGTTGGCTATATTATTTTCTCCACTGCTTTCTTAGAGTTCCGTTTGTTATATCCATCATGCATTTTTAAGTCTTAAGAATGAAGACTTTGATTACTCATGAAGCTATTGAGCTTTTGAAGCTATTGAAGTCCAGTAGTAGTCTACTTTGGTATTTCCAAGACTATACACTTATGTTTTTTCATTCAATTTAACAAAGATGAAAGGCAGTAGTACAGTTACAACTAAACTTGGATTTGACAAAAAACAGTGCCATTTGCAGCCATTTCCGACAAAGAAAACCCATATTTTTCGGACCTCATGCAGAACCAACCAGTTTGTATCTGACAACTCATCGTTTTCCAATTAAAAGTTAATGGGAAATATATTTTTCACCAAAGTCAAATTGTGCTGTGCATACTTGGAAATTCTTATTTGAAAGTACAGGTAGGAATTTCCAAGTATGCCTAGCAATACTTGCAGACCTAGGAAAACTGCATTTCAAGCCCAGGAAATGTGCATTTCTAAACATAAATTTTTGAACATAAATTTACTTCAAAAGTCACATAATAATGCACCACTTTGCATCTAAGCACCCTCAAATATTCAAAAAATTTCAAAAGGGGGATGGGAACCCCTCCCCTTATAACCCTCCCCCATGGAGGGGGAATCACTGTCTGGGGGTCCTCCACACATTGCCGTTTATCCCAAGGGGGCCGTGGATAGAAAAAGGTTGAGAACCTAGGCCTCAGAGCATGTCCACAATATCACTGTCCTTGACATGAAGGTTGAAAAACAAAGGATTACATTGGAAAATTCTTATCATTGCTAAATTCTAGGTCACAGATTTGCATATTAAGCTACTGATCATTCACGATGAAGTGGAATAGAAATTACCATACCAATGGTCAATATTTGACAGATTTTGATGGGAAATGTGGCTACATTCTATGCATGTTATGCTTTTTACATCAATAAGCCAACAAATTCATTTCATGTCACCAGACCTTTAAAGGGAAATATTGCCTTTTGTTTTACAGAAAATTTTCATATTTTTAAAACCAATATTTACAGACACAGAATGATTGATAATTCACAATAAGGCAGTATCGTAGCTTTCTTTTCAAGAAATAAGGTCCTCACAGAAAAAAATTCAGATACTTGTTGCTCAAGAATAATTTGTTGGCCCAAACTTTCCAAGTTTCAAATGATGCAACTTCTGTAACTCTTGTAATGCATGATACTTTAAGGAGATAAAGGCATTGCTGGAGTTTATTGGTGAGACTGAATGGTTTAATATTAATTAAAGCTATATTCTTTGTATGCCATGTTGGTGCATTTTAAATGCTATACTTTCCTTTAAAGATCTGGTGATATGAAATGAACACAGTTGGGTACTTGATAGTGAAAACAGTACCCCCCCCCTCCCCCCCCCCCCCCAAAAAAAAAAACAAACAAACAAACAAACACACATAATTCCCATCAAAATCTATGAAATGTTGAATACTTTTCCAGGTAATTTCTATTAACACTTATATCATAAAACAACATGCAGATCTGTGATGTAGATAGGAGGGCCTCCTGTCTACACCACAGATCTGCATGTTTAACCCATGTTGTTTTATGCTAAGGAGGGACTCTCAAGATATGTCTTACTTTGCATTAAATGTTTTTGCAGCTCAAGGACAGTTGCAACACTGATATTTTTGGATTTATTTTGGAAGTAAAAGTTGTATCCTTGGAAAATATAGATATTACTCACCAAACTTGCATTATGAAAATTTTCCAAAATAGAGAAACTATCAGGTCTCTTATATTCACCTGTCTGTTTGATTAAACATAATCCAGGCTAAATTTGTTATCAGACAAGATATGTGAACTTGTGACTAATGAAGAAGGAACCAAATGACTATCTAACAAGTTCCAATTCCAAATGGATTTCTATCCATGTTTATTCATCATTTCATGAAATATGTCTGTTTTCTTTGAAACAGAAGCTGAGAATACCATTTTTGCCAATAATCTCCGACCACTTGTCACACGTGATGTGCGACAAGGAGTTTGTCTATACCCAGGAAAATGCCATTTTTGCCAATAATCTCCGACTACTTGTCGCACATAACGTGTGACAATGAGTTCGTCTATGCCCGAGAGAATGCCATTTTTGCCAGAAATCTCAGACAACTTGTTGCACGCCTGACAACGAGTCTGCTCCTATGGAATAGTAGTTGAGAATGCCTTACATGGTTATAATGTTGTCAAAGGTTTGGCAAGAAGTTATGGAAAAAGGGCTGTCCAGATAGAGGTACAAATTCCATTTTGAAAATAGAACTTGTTATCTACTCTAAGGACTACCTAAGCAAACAACAGACCTTTTGAGACAGTCTGCAGACTCTGGTCATTACAAGATCTAAGCAAGTAAATAAACCAACCATGCCTGAAATGCAAACACCCACAGACAAGTGAGTCAAATCAGCCCATTATTCAGCACACTGAGAAGTACCCGCAATACTAGGCAATCTTGCGGTGAGAGGACCAAGATTCTATTCAGAGACTTTCAGGTAATAGAAATTATCTGGCAATTAAGAAATTGTTTACACACGATTGACAAAAGATGTGATGATATTGTACACTTTAAATCATTACTTTTGCACAGAAAATTAGTTACTTCAGAAACTATCATACTTTGAAATGTATATCTTGAGTAATGTTTATGATGTTGAAAAAATTCCAACAGATTTTTAGTAGAAGATTTTGTTCTTTACCTTTTGTGAAAAGATATTGTACGGTCACTTCTTTGGGTTTCATATCACCATACCTTTTTGACAAAGCCTTGGTCTCGTATACTGGAGAGCCAAATCAAATCAAGCCTTGAGACCAAGCCTTACATAAAGCAAGTACTAGGCAATTTTTTAACCCAATCATACCAAGAATAATTGGACCTGGTTGCTTCAAAAGTATATGACCTGGTCACTTCTACTTTTTGTACAAAGCACATGGTCATATCCCCAAAATTATTAAATCTAAACCAAGGTAAGTGTTTTAATTAGTGAGTGCCCATTGCACCCTTGCTATGTGCACATAACTTTGGCTTGATTTGTGCAAACAAACATAGGTTCATCAGCTCATTTCAGATCTTAATAGGTACATGTTGTAACTTGTAATAGACCCTTTTCCAAAAAACAATTACAAAGGATTGTGGGATAGAGTTTGGTATGCGTCGTTTTTGTCAGTGGCATATTACTGTGGCGAAAAACGATGCATACCAAACTCTATCCCACTATCCTTTGTAATTGCTATTTGGAAAAGGGTCTATGCCTGGGGATTCCTGGAGTCTTGATGGTGCACCATCATCATGTCAAAAAATTAAGTATAATTTGCACTTCATGGTTCTACCTTAACACTTGCCCAATTGCCCAGGGCAAGTGGTGGCTCCTATCTTGACTAAAATGGAAAGAAAAGATACTTTCCCCAGTAAGAAGGAAAAGTATTAAAAAACCTCATCTCACAAATCACAGGACTCTTGATGAAAAGGTCAAGGTCTGGGTCCCTAGACTCTTTAGTTCAGAACCCTTAAATGAAAGCACTATTCATTACTGTTCGTGTGTGATAATTTTTTCATCAAAGTATAATAAAGACTTGCCTTGAATGGCTTCAACAAAAGCATGCAACTCAGACATTTCACTGATCTTCACAAGGGTCCTTCAGCGCAACCAACTTAATCAGCTGTGTAACTGATTCTGAAGGCACACCCTTCATGAGATATCATATTTACAAGGTTTTCACCTTTTGACCTCTGTGATTTTCAAAAAGAATCCTGGTCATAGAAAATGACACCTAGTTCTGCCAAGTTCTACAAGACCAGGAGATGAAATCAGGATAGGCCTGGCACCTGGCAAAGACCTGCTTAATGTTAGGCTAGCTGGGTACTATTGTGGAGCCACAACAACAAAATATTTCCATTTTGTTATTTCACATGATGCAAAAGACAATAAAACTTCGTAACAAGAAATCAGACATGGACATAACAACAACCTCCCTGCTTCAGCATGTCACTTTGTTTTCACGTTCTCATGACATCACGATAACATGTTGGTAATTCACAAACAGATCTGTGCCCATACATTATTATAAAACCAGCAAACATGTGTAGATAGTTAAGTATGCACATGATATGATAAAAAGCAGTAGCCAAACAAAAGAAGTATCAACAATTTACTCATTGCACTATACATATCAGACAGTCAAGAAATTATAATCTAACAGTATATTTGAGTGGGAACCAAATCAAAGCCAACCTCGATCAGATAAAAACGTTTTTAACTACATAAGGTCTGCAGTGAGATAGCATACCATATTTTGCAGTTCTCCAGCTCAACATGAAGACGGTTGTACAAGCAACCATTTTCAGAGCAAATAATGGACTAGTCACAAACTTTGTCTCACAGATAAAAAGAACATAAGTAATAAGAATATAAGTACATGTACAAAGTCCAGAATAATATCATGAGTTCTGTAAAACTCTGTTTATCTAAACCCTGTACCCTGTTTACGCGAAACCCTGTTCACCCGAATTTTTCTGTTATCTGAACTACCTTAGGTCTCCATGTGTTCACATAAACCGAGTTTTACAGTATCTAATTTTCAAAATGTTCTCAGTGCACCATGTGATGTCAGAAGCAGCAGGGGGGGGGGGGGTGCCAGGTGGAGGACAGGGGAGTCCATGCCCCCCCATCTGGGAAGGTAGGCCCTCTGTTAGTTAGATGGGATTTAACGACACACCAACACAAATGTGTCATATAGTGTCAACTAGATAAAAAGGTATAGTTCAAATACGGTTCAAGTTTATGTTCGGTTTCAAATACAGTTCAAATACGGTTCAAGTCCTTCCCTTTAGTCACCTCTTACCACAGACGGGAAATACCGTGGGCATATTCTACACCCCTAGTCCACAGGGGTGCCTGAAGGCAACAGTACACACCCGAAAGCAACAGCACAACAAAAGCACTGGGCAAATACAGGTGCACCTTGCCCATGGGTGCCCTGGTGGCAGTGGTGGCAAAGGGTAACCTCACTATCCCCATGTTTGAACAAACTCCACAACTGGATGCAGTTTAAAGTCCTACCCAGGAAGTGGCAGGCCGTCTGTTGGGGAAATTTTTCAATTTCATCCAGGAGCCTTAATAGGTGCGATAAAGTATGTAATCCCCAACAACCACTTGTTGTCCTAATAAATTTCTTGGGTTGCTCAAAGGAATGCGCATTTTTTAAAAACGAAATAGTTTCAAGTTTCCTCAATACAAAACTGAAACTTTAAAATTTTCCTCGATAGAAATCCCAAATTCTTCTGCTTGAAGAAAGTCCAAAATTTCGCATCCCTTTGATGGGTCTTTGGGTCCTCTGTTGGGCAAATTCTGGCACCAGGCTTAATAAGAGGTCATGAGTATGAATATGATTATAATCAAAGTAAAATGTTCTCAAGCATTACAAGTCTGGCCTACAGTGAAAAGCTACAGTAGCAATTAATTACATAAGTTCTGCTGAAGCATCGGACTAGCGATCTAAAGATTGGTAATCCCAGTCCTGCCAGGTTCATTACGTTGTGTCCTTGGGCAAATGCTTCACATCAATTGCTTCTCTCCACCCAGGAGAAACTTGCATCATTGGCACTGATTGAGTTGCAGCTGTTGGTGATAAAGCGCTATATAAAAACTGAATACTATTTTTATGTATTTTTATTACAATAGAGTAGAGTAAGTTGTTCCACAAGTGCACTAGACCTTGTACCTTTAAAATCGTCTCTATCTTTCTTCTCCCCTCGATACCAGGCAGTGTTATCTTGAGTTATCCCAAATCTTGCTACAAGTTCTTGTGCTACATCAAATGATACCAATGCATCTTTATCACCGAAAAAAAAGAGAGCTGGAGTTTTCTGTCGACAAAGTTCATCTAATCCTGCAGTGCCCTGCAAGTAAAAAAACAAACATTCTTTGAACATGGAATATGAATGATAACATTAAAGAATTAAACTTTGGTACTTTCAACTGGTAAACAATAAAATGGTTCAGTTGATACAATAAAAAGCAAACAATTGAGGTAGTAAGATATTTGTAAATGCAACTATATGCAATTTATCAACAAGTCATATGTCTTCAAAGTAGGTTGATAACAGGCTTGAACAAACTGCAAAATATTTACAATCAAAACCTTGTGGTTATTAGAATTATACTTCCAAGTAAGAATTATAACATGCTAAACCTTCACCACAGAGATAATAAGCCACTGTCAATACCAATGACATGGAGTTTTCTATATGCCAGGGAGGTAGCTACACCCACAATCATGTCCCCTCCCCCCAAAGAAAAAAATCCTAAAATAAAGGGTTTTCAATGGTTCAATTTTGATTAGCCATCTATAATGTCTAGGTATTCAACTTAAACATATATGAAGAGTAAATCACTTTTTCTGATGTGCCGAAACGAAAAAGATGTTAACTTCATTTTTGCTATAAATTGTATTGAATGCCTTGAAAACACAAACAGCAAGAAATTTCAAATCCTCAAACCCTTTTCCTGTTTTTTATTAAGAGAAAAAATTAATTCTTTTTCCAAAACTCAAAAAATCCATTACTTTCGCTATTTCAATCATTCTATACAAGTATACATATTGAGTGTAGCACTGGTTTATTATTATTCATAATGCTTGGAAGCAAGACACAATTAAAAGCATGAGTTACTGCCAATGAGTTGTGATGGCACTGAAAATTGATTAGCTGGGTTGTAACAGGATGAAGGGGTTACTTCCCCAGATATCCTTCCCCCTGCAGTGAATGGCCAGCCTGTGAAAATGTATCACCTCTGTCTGAATCATTCCCCCCCCCCCCAAAAAAAAAAAAAAAATCCCAAAAGTGGCAGTTAAGGCAAACAATAGCAAGAATAATGAGAGAGCACATGAATAAGTAATATTATGGTAATGAAGTTTGCGTCTAAAATTGGACGCAGTCCTCTTCGCTTTGGGGGACGGTGGTTTGGGAAGCTGAGGAGCTGAGCAAACAGAGTCTGCTCTGCGGGGTACCTGGAGTCAGGACAATCAGTAACGTAGTGGGAGTGAAGTGCTACCCCCATGCCAGCCATATTTCAGTAGTCTCAGTTTTCTGTAAGAAAAAACTATTAAAATGTGTAGCAAACAGCTATCACTTACCTTTGCATATGCTAAATTCTACGAGGTAAAAGAGTTAGCCCCAGCACCCTTCCTAAATACTTTCTGACAGCCCAGGGAGGGGACAGATCAGCATGTCAGGAGTTCATATGTACAGCTATTGTACAGTATGCATTCACATATTAAAGCAACTCACAGTACTAGCCTAGCAAACTGATGAAATTTCTTCCTTCCTTCTTTCTCGGTTGTGATGGTCATCTAATGGCCCATGTTTCTTTCTCAAGGAAGACTCATCTTCTATTAGGGCTGTGACCGTGTGGCGATGAATCGCTAACGATCGCATGTGGAATAAACGTTTAGTACAGCTACTAAGCGATTAATCGCAAAACTTGTTTTTCGTCCATTTTCTATCCATCTGAATACTCTGTAAATGCAGAGTGCATAATATTGGCCCCTACGTAGTGTGTAGTATGACATCATGTTGTGATTACTGTTTTGACTACGAACAAGCCTTTACAGGAATCGTGTTTGGGGTTCACGGGTATTAGCAATTCATTTTGAATAGGCCTATTTATCACGTCAATCAACACACACCCGGTCTTTCTGTTGTGATAAGGTGATTGTGATTAATCGCCAAATGATCGCAAATTTTTGCGGTTAAACGTTTAACTATTTTGCTACACGTTCACAGCCCTATCTTCTATTTTCTCTTTCTACCAAATTTGCTTGCTATTGAACTTTATCAACAAACCCACAAATGCACAAACACAGGAGAATGTTTACTTCAAGTTGCTAAACTATGGGTGCAGCCATATTGGAAAATGTGCAGCCAGTGGCTGGCTGCTATTGGTCAACAGGGTATATTGCTTTTTGCATAGAATAAAACATGGCGTTTATGGCATTCTGTAAAAGACATGCACTTTGAAAAGCATAGATCTATGATGGATTGTGTGTTTTGGAAACACAGGTGTCACATGATAGGGCTTATTAATGTTGACATATTACAGGTGTAACTTTTTTTGAATTTTTTTACTTTTTTTGAATTTGGCATTTATCATACTTTGGCACTAAACTCTTCATATTATAGGCAAGTTCAAAGCTTTGCCAAAGAGAGCACCTTTTTTTGCATCTTAACCACCTTACAATCATGAATTTTGGGTAGACCACTTCCCGCAGGAGAAAGTGAATATTACATCCAGTATAAAATTGTGGAGGATGAAAAATGCTGACCTCATTGTATGTGTTGAACACCAACACCAGGATACAGCCTCGGGTATAAACATGATATGATTATGTGGAGATGAGACACACTTAGTCAACAATCAGCTCTGTGAATGACGGGTATGTGTGTGTGAGCAAATGTAGGAAGAAAACTCCTGTAAAACTATCTCATAGTCCAATCAATCACAAATTTGCTTAATGGATACCTGGCCATGTAAACTTATACTGAGGAAACCAAAAACTCTGATTTTATGCAATATCTGGGTGTTAGCATAGATGAGAAAGGTCACCCCCAAGGAAACGATTCTCAAATTAAATTACATCTTTTCCTTCCAATATGCTTTACATGTATTCCTGGAATTTGCCTCCCCAATTTTATGCTTTTTAATCCCTTAAAGAACATTATAATTTCCCTCGCACTCTGGCTGTGCTATAAATGAAACTTGCAATCAGTTGCATTTCCGTTTCATTCCACACTCTTCTGCCACTGATTTAATTGAAAAAACTCACAAAACTTGAATTTTCTTGAGATTCCAGATAAAAGCAGCACAAAGTGAGCATGAGGAACACTACCCTTACCCCTCCACCAAGGGACTGTCCTATCAACTTCCTCAAACCCCCTCCTTATTCTCAAAACATAAAGCAATTAAGCAGCTAACATGCTACAGCCCTCCCCCCTCCAGATAAGTTTCATAAGTTTTCTCCCTACCCCTCCCCAGAATGTTGCAACCTTGGTGTGCCGCTGTCTCCATTCAGTGTTTTTATTAGGTTAGTCTCATATTTCCTGTAGTAACAAACCCTTAAAGAGAGAAGATGTATTTCCCTCGTGTTTCTCTAATCCCTTAAGAACAAAAGATACTTTTGTGAAATGTCTGGCTATGTTTTTCCCAAAGTCTCCATGTGAAATTCTGAAACTATTTCCAAGATACTAAACAGACCCCTGAACAGTACCTTCATGCAACTCACCTCTTCCCAGTTAAACACAGCGCCTTCTTGAAAGAAATTAACCTGTGCCAACTTGGTTCTACCTTTCAGCCCAAACTTCACCATGATAGGGCTTGCAATATTCACCAGTAATGGCCCGAGAACTGGCAAAGCACACATCTTGTACATGGTTGCAAAAAAGCGCTTCTTAAAAAACCACGGTAAAGCTAACCTACCAAGAAAACAGTTTGTGAGAGTTGAGCACTATTTCAAAACATTAAAAAAGTCAAAAGCTTTTTTTTAACATTGATTGATGTAAATATAACATTTGATACTATTTTTCCTTATTTTTCCAAATGGAAGGACTACCTGTCAGTAACAAGTAAAGTTATACAGGGGAAGCTTTTTATTAACACTGATGCTTGATGTGAATAAGGCCTTTGATATTATTTTTGCTTTTCCAAACGGAACGCTTACAGTGGCTTTCTTGTTGAATCTCAAGTATTTCTACCTGATCGAGTCAAAATCCTGAGGAGGTATATGCATCTCTTTAAACACAAGCCTTACTCATCACCAGCCGCATAAATTAAGACAAGTAAGGCTTGTGTTTACAGGGCAAATACCTCCTAGGGATTTAGACTCAATCAAGTAGACATAGGCGTACCAGGCGGGGGGTCTGGGGGAGCTGCAGCCCTCCCAGAGCACGGAAAATGCTTATTTCAGGGCACTGACACTTGTATTTTCAGGGCAAGGGGCAGTGCATTGGGCAGTGCAGCGGGCAGTGGCATTTGCCAACAGGGCAAAATGATTATTAGTTGCACAACGAAATAATATCTCCTGAAATAATATCTTTCTTTATAGTTTTTTTTGGGGGAGGGGGGGACTCATCCATACCCGTCCTGAGTGTTATCGTGATAAAAGGGGAAAATCAGGGCAATTTGCAAAATTTTCAGGGCAAACACCCTCTCCCCCCGCCCCCCCCCCTTATTTCAGGGCACTGACACTTGTATTTTCAGGGCAAGGGGCAGTGCATTAGGCAGTGCAGCGGGCAGTGGCATTTGCCAACAGGGCAAAATGATTATTAGTTGCACAATGAAATAATATCTCCTGAAATAATATCTTTCTCTATAGTTTTTTTTTTTTGGCGGGGGGGAGGGACTCATCCATACCCGTCCTGAGTGTTATCGTGATAAAAGGGGAAAATCAGGGCAATTTGCAAAATTTTCAGGGCAAACACCCTCTGCCCCCCGTAAAAAGCAAGGAAGCCTCTGCATTTCTTGTTATAGCTTTTTGTACTTATGACTACTCTGAAGCTTGCATATCGTCACACACAATTTTTCGTTTCGAGAATAGCGACTAGGCAAGATATGTTGTGTAGTCAGACATACACATTTTTTCTGGGTAAGTTTTCTTTGTGAATGGAGTCCTTGAACTTCATCTACACAACAGCCTTAAATTTTGAACATAAGATCTAACCCTACATATACAGATATAGATCAAGTATAAGGAACGCTGCATAATTCATATTCTGAGTACACTACATACCGATGAGGCCTCAGTCCTATACTGGATATCAAACAGACAGATTCACACCGTGCAAAAAAGGAGGGAAGTCTTGTTGCATTATAAATGACATGGCATCCAAGCGAATGTCCACACAGCATTTTTACCCTGCAGAAGATTGTGAAGAACATGAGGGAGGTGATTATACATAATCCTTACCAATGGCATTTTACTGTGCTAAAAACGGCATGTACCAAAACTCTCTCCCACAATCCTTTGTAATTGCTATAATTTGGAAAGGGTCTACTGGAATCAGCAGACTTTTTTCTGGAATTAATATATATAAATGGTTTGTTTTAATAATCAACTGCAGACAAATTGTTTTTTTACTGAATCTGAAGTTTATGCGGGATCACTGATTGACTTATCTTCAATACATGTGCAATATGGCCATTCTGCACATCATGAAAAATACACATGTACACTGCTACTGCAAAAAAATCAAAACTGAAATGTAAAATGTTTCATGCAGGATTTGTGAAATGAGCATTCTGAATAAATTTTTTTCCCTGTACTGTCAAAATTTTAGTCGAAGTACGTCTCTCTCCCAAACTGCTGTACTTCTTGGCTTCCATGTGTACGGTAGTACAGTAGATCCCTTTTGAAACGTGGTGTGTACTTATTGTGTAAAAATTATTTGAGCATTCTGAAATTGTGGACCTGAGCAACCAAAGTAACCACAACTACAAAGTACAAACCGATATATGACCTCTCACAGGCGCAGCTAACAAAGCTTTTTGTTCAGCTCGTCACTATGAAATAACTATCGATAGCAGAACCGAATGGCTTAAGCTGTAAGAGCTCCCTGTTTTGACACACAGTTTTAACCTTAAAATGCTGTCCAAATAATTTATATACTGATTACAAAGAAAAAAATTCAAAATGAGAAGATTGCATTTTACTTACTTTACCGTGATTGTCTAATCTCAATGTGTGACGTATAATTCCACATGGTCACATTATGAAGTTACAGGTATGAAACAGACTGTTGGTAAATGACTTTGAAACTGGGTAAGCAAAGAATGGGTAGTGGGTAAGGGGGTGGGTAACTACTGTAAATAAGTCAAATGTGAGGCTTGTTTGTAAGATATCACTGACATTCAAAAACAGGATCAATAATAATCTTTCAGCAATTAGGAGAAGCGTTAGCAAGCTACGTCCTTTGAAGAGGCATATGTAGTTATATTGTACCTACATGGCACAGACACAAATAGCATAAATCATTACAAAACCATTCAGTCTCACCAATAAACTCTAACAGTAGCTTCACCTCCCAAAAATAAGTTAAGCATTACAAGAGTTACAATTGAATGTTGTATCATTTTATAAAATTAGGAAGTTTGAGTAGACAAAGCAGTGACTTTGTTTCTGAGAGAACCAATTATTTCTTGGAACTAAAGTTACCCAACTATAGTTACCTTAACTTGAATCATCTAAACATTATGTTTTTCATCTATGATGATTTTCTGTGCTACAAACCCATGTGAACCTGCCACTGAAACACATAACTATTCTATTAGAGCAGGGTTTCTCAAACTTTTTGGCCCAGGGGACCACTTCCTACCTCATATAAGAGACTCTGCGAACCACTTCGCATCAGACCTGTACATAAGTAGTAAAAGCATTTGGTGGACAACTATTTACTTATACATTTTTCGGCGGATCATGAATTGAAAAACTCTGTATTAAGCCACAATTTGCTATCTATGGACTGTTTGAGGCCTGATAATCAAGAGTTAATGACTTGAATTGCTGACTTGGACTTGAGTCCCTCTGAGTCCCATATTTTCTTCACTTATGACTTGACCTGAAAGACAATGACTTGCAACTTGACTTGATGAGAAATTTGACTTGGAGGAAAATGACTTGGGACTCGATTAAGCCTGAGAAAACGTGACATGCTTTATACAATTTTGCGGATAATCGAAAGAAAACAGTACTTACTTTTCAATTTTAAGTGCTTCAGCAAATCCCTGAATGACCTGGGCCTTCTCAAATTGTGAAAACTTATAACATCCTGATGGTGGCAGTTGTGTCCATCCCATACCTAGAAATAATGTCAAAAATTACTCAGTACTGCAATATACAGAACTGTCCTCCAGGGGGCTCTAGGAACATTTTGGAGGTTGGTTCTCATTCAGGGTTGTAGCTAGCCCAATTTGAGTGCCGGCTAAAATCCCATACAAGTGCGGCAATGCAGTGAGGGAATGCAGAGCTGACCAGCACTGAGTAACTTTCACAAACGCTGTGTGTAGGATAATGAACATAAGGTCATACACTACGAGTGCTTAGCCTAGCCTTATAAAATCTGTGTTGAAACATGATTTGTCAATACGCGTCAAACATGCGACTGGCGCTAATATTAGCAAAACATATTTCTTGTTGAAACTGTTAGCATGTTAAACTGATGCAACATTGGATTTTGGCCATGGATATTGCACTCTGCAGTCAGAATATACTGACAGGACAAAGAAAAGATACATTTTGTTATGATATACCACCAATTTTAGGAAACTGGGTGCCAGTCAGTGAGCTGAAAAGTTACTTTGAGAGGCAGTCGGTAAGCTTGAGTGACGGTTTGCCCGACCGGCACTGACCCGCATAGCTACAACCCTGCTCTCATTGCATATAGACAACCCATGCATCTGTCTGTAGTATCCAGGGTTCCCTGTATTTCCTGAGGCACAATGAAAATTTCAAAATTCCATGATAATTACAAGGTATTTCCAGTTTACACTTATTTCCAGAATAGCCATGGGCCCTCCAAGCAAAGAAAGAGACCACCATATGTGGTGCAGGGGTCACAATTCTTATAAAGGTTTCAGGCAGGATTAGTACAGCATAAAGGAAGTCTAGGTGTGATATATCCTGTTATTAATACTTCATCTCATGACACTTACAGGAAGATTTTTAGTGGGTATAGTTGTAGCACTGTGGTTTCAAGTTGACAGAGTCTCATTGTAAATCTACTACAGCTGTGCTTCAATTTAGGTATAAAAAGTTAAGAATTCCACGAGTAAAGATGAAATGGATTGACTGATGTTAACATGGTCATACATTAGTTTCTTGCTTCAAATTTTGGGCATTACATACTAGATATATGATCCAAACATGTTTCATACATACAGGCTTCAAAGTGGTCCATCACAGAAATATAGGAGGTTTTATAGGAAGGATACTGATGAATATATAGGGTTTTATAGGATTTTTCCAGGAAAATATAGAGTAAATATAGAAATTTTACACACTAGCAGTTCTAATTATCTTCAAAATTCCTCAAACTTGTGGATGGAGGAAACAATATATCATAGGAAACTAATAAACTATACTGTTTAAATAATACAAATGTGATTAAAATTATCACAAGTGTGGGCCATATGGCAGAAGAGTGTGGTTCTATTACCATCAACATAGAATTAAAAAACCACCTAAACATTTTGGTGGAAAGGAAAGGATAAAAACCCCTGACAGTGGTGTATTTGCATATTTTGACCCTGGAATAAATTATCCATAAATGTTGTTATTTGTGCAAATCAAAAAGGCACCAAAATTTTGCAATATTAGAAGTTGAGAACATGGAATGTGACCATGATGGTGCTTTGAATGGATGGGTAGTTAATGTGGACAATGAACTGTTGCTAATTATTTCCTAGACAGAATTCACCTCAGCTCCAATAATAATGGGGTTGTGGTGGGGAAATTTTTGAATTGTTTGCTGCTTAAATAACAGGAAATGGTCTCTTAATACAACATTTTGATAACTATACACTGTATTGCTAGTCAGTCTTGATAAGTGTGACATGTGAGTGATGACAGTAAGATCATAGGCCTATGACAACTGTATGGTTGCTATGAATACCTTCAAAGCCAGGACTGTCTCATGGGGACCATATTCTGTGACTGCCAGCATGGGGGATACCCCCTCCCTCTTTGGAAAGTTTTTGAATGATTGGGAGACTTACATACAATCTGTTGCTACATTTATTATCTTTTTGATGTAAAATTTATTTTCAAAAATTAACATATTTTTGATAACTAAATTAAAGAAAAAATCAGCATCAGTGAAGGAGAGAGGGCATGGCCCAATGGTTCCTCCCCCTAAAATTCCACTGCTCACTTTGTGCAACTTGGCAGAACAGTGTTATCCACATATGTCAAGATGCCTACAGTGTGCAAAACTGTCTGTGCATTAACATACTTAACATCCAAAATCTCACTTGAGGAAGTCACATGACAAAATTAGGGAAAGGGCAACTTGGCAAGTGCCCCCACTTGCCACCAATGATGGGTACTGCAGCACCAGATCCCATACATGGATTAGAATTCCCTTTTTTTCTTGGTCTGTTGGATAAATTGATTTGGCATCCAGAGACCTTCCGTAGGGCTTCTCGTGGAGTTTAGGGAAAACCTCCTTAGAGATCTGTACATTGTAAACTTGTAACCATTACAGTGGGACTCTTAATTTTCTCAAAGCACTAAGTTCTTTTTTGTTTACGGGAGAATTGTAATTGTACAATACTTTGAACAATCAACTGATCTAATGGCTAACTCAGTTTGAGGAATAATGGTAGAGGACATGGAAAATACTGGTATATTTCTAACCATTGCATTACAATATTTTGAATTAAAGAATTAGTTATATCACAGACCAGCTACCCATGCATGCAGAGCATAGGTAAGGGTTTTAAAATGTGGAGTTCATGACTACAGGGGAAACCAGGCAAAGGACTCTAATCCACCCCCTTGACAATACCACTCAAGACAATTTCCTCAAAGAGATGAAATCATAGAGTACTAAAAATCACAGGTGTGAGAGTGGAACATTTATGGGTGGTGAATAAGTGTTTATTAGTGCCCTATGCAGTTTCATATAAGAATGTTTGTGAATCCTATAACTGGTCTTTGTGTACTTGCATCTAATTTGGATCCTTGGCATCTACACTGCTACCTGTCCGACTAAGCCACTCTGAGTCTACGACAGCTATCTTGGAACAAGAATACATCTGAAAATTTAACCCCAAAACACCATGTATAAAAGAAAAGTTTTTTGGTAAAATCAGAAAAATATAGGACAATATAGGAAAGCAAGCCCCAAATCATACAAATATTGGAAATATTTAAGATTTTTGAGAATTTATAGGAAATTATAGGAAATATAGGATCACTTTGAAGCTTGCACATAAACCTGAAAAATCCTGTTCAGGAGCTTTTCACAGATTAACTTCAGGTAACCTAAACTAACAGTGAACCACAAGCATCAAGGACACAGATAATATCACTCAATATAGGGGTCCATATGTAACATATGAATAGTAATACATGTATTCCATACAACCTTTGACCTCCAACAAAAATAATCACCTACTGTACTGAATATGGACCATCCACATGCCAAGTATTAGATCCCTCACAGTTACCCTTCTTGAAATATCTTGGTAACAAGATTTTAACCTTTTGACCTCTTGTGACCCTACATGACCTTTGACCTCCACCAAAAATAATATGAATGTCTACTGAATATGGGCCGGCCATCAACATGCAAAGTGTGAGATCTCTCACAGTTGTCCTTCTTGAGATATTGTTTACGAGCTTTTACCTTTTGACCTTTCATGACCCCAAATGACCTTTGACCTCCACCAAAAACAACAGGATCATGTACTAAATATGGGCCATCTACATACTGAATATAAGATACCTCACTGTTATCCTTCTTGAGATATTGTGTATAAGAGTAGTTTTCAACTTTGTTACTGTTTGACCTCTGCTGATCCCAAATGCAGCACACACAAAGTGCTATAGTGAAGGGAGGCTCAACACTTTGCTCTAAAAGGAAAGAGCAGTCATGGGGTACAAAGTACTTTAGAACACAATACTTTAAGCCGAATACACAACAGAAAATGTGAAACATGAAACAGAAAACACGTTTCATGTTTTCTGATGTCTGTGTGCAATGGACAAAAACAGAAAACAGCGTTTCGCGAAACAAGCAGTGCTTGTAAAACACGAAACGTGGTTACTTTTTCATGTTTCGCGTTTTCTGTCACCCGTAGGCGTTTGGCTTTGCTACTTTGTGAACTTAAAAAGTGATAATTCTACCTGGAAGATTTGGCACAATAACCTGATATCCCGCTGCCACCAATGGTTCTGCCATGTTCTGGAATCCCTTATGTGATGCAGGTGAACCATGTATTGTGATAATAACATCACCACCTTCAGGCCCGGCATGAGCATAAATCACATTAAACTGGTCACCAAGAGCTTTAACAGTGACTTCTTTCATGGTAAAAAAGGATCCTGCATCGGTGGTGAGTTGGATTGGTGGTGACTGATAAGCACTGATTCCACGGATGTTGTTAGATGATAGAAGGGATTCTTGAATACTCTGGAAAAAAGAAAATTACAATGTTTGTGTGGATTTTTTTTTCTAAGGAAAGCAGTAACAGGAAGGCTTCCTTAAGTTAGGTGTAGATACAAGGGATGAGAGATCTCTCTGGAACACTTATCATACATCCAATGCTATTAAGAAACTGTCATAATACTTATTTTATGTCAACACTTAAGAGATGGAATTTTACAGTCATCCTGTCATCTTTGACCATCAGAATGTGAGGAAGACAATCAAAACACCTTGCCAAGGTTGCCCTTTGCACAATTAGAGTTTCTGCAATTTGCTTTGTAATGCATGCAGGCTTTCAAGTGGACTCAGGTCAAAAAGTAGGACAAAATTAGGGTCCAAATCAGGGCTTGAAATAAGCTTGAAAAAGGGTGTAGCCAAAATGTGCAAATTGGCTGTTGGTCTATGTTATTTCATAGGACATTGACTGAGGGGCACCAAAGTCATCAGTAAGGGCCTGTTAGCTATGGCTGTCTGTGCTGCCGGTTTATATTTCAAGCCCTGCAAATGCTTTAAAGAAAAAAAGTAAAGCAGGATTTTTTAAACCAAAAGTAGTATGAAAGCAGGATTTTGAAAGGCTTCATTGACTGATACTTAGTAATCATGACAACATCATTATTAATCTTTAAGATATTTCCAACAAGTTTATGATCTCATTTCAAATACAGCTTTTAGGTAAAAAAGGAATCTTCAAAAAACAAGGAGAAAGTAGGATAAATAGGAGTCACTTGAAAGCCTGCAAATGCAAAAGTTGAGGACTACAAAGTTTTGCCACAAAGATGAAATGAGCAGAGAAATACAGTATGGCTGCCAATTTCTGTTTAAAGAAGACTTTGCCTTTGTACGAAGACAAACATTTTCACATGAAGTTTAGATGTGTAGAACAATGCCAAAGCACCCCAAAATGCATTAAAATCATTTTATATCCTTTTAATTTGTGAATGGTTACTCAAACTTCTTCGATGGGTACAAGGAGAAGGAAAAATCTCAAAAGGGAAGAAACACACTGACATAATATACTTTGTCTTTCTTAGTTACACTCAAAGTTCTCTTCAGAACAACATTAATGCACGTTTTCATATTTCACTCTGTTTTGCTGTGTATCAGTGTTAAGTGTTATAGCAAATAAGACACAAATTTGACAAAAAAAACATTTTGTGCTTCACTGAGGGACTACCAAACTTTGGAAAGGAAAACTGCCGTAAAGTTTTATTCCTGGTCATTTTCTGGATGGCCTAGTCCGCTAGTTGTCAAGTTTATAATTTTCTAAAAAGCAGGGCAACACTGAGGACAAGCTATTGCCTGTCCCATTATAGTTGTCTAATTGCTTCCTGAAGGATAGATTGAGTGAAATCATACTTCCAAAGCTTCATTTTCTCAACCCACAATCCTAGACCAGGTATCTATCCTAGAAAGGCCTTCACAACTTCGTGAAATTGTGCCTTTTTCTCTTTTCTGTGCACTTCAATGCCATTTGAAGATGGTTGCATGCTTCATTAGCCTAAAATTCTGAAAATACCTGTACCACATAGATTCTGAGAGCACCTCCCGTGATCTTCACCAGGGCATTTGCCTCTGGTCCCCACTGGAGCTCCAAGTCAGGTTCTTCACCCCTGCACCCTCCGGCGAGGACAGTTAAACCTGAGAACCTCCTTGACAATGAGTAACTATACAATACAGGGTCATTTGAAGGATGTGTCTGGGCATTCGGATGCTCAGTTAACCTAAACAACTGTGGGCCTATGTATGGAGCCTTTTTGAATTTTCCTCTCACTGTATCTACTGGGTGGATGCACAGATGCTCTGATGCAGAGTCAAATTTATTTTGGGTTTCTAGCTGAACATCAAAGATTTAATAGTAATATGGGTTTAAATTAGTTAACTTTTTATTTGAGAGTAACTCATTGTTGTAAAGTGCTTGCTAAGACCACAACCAGTATTCTGGAATGGATACATGTATGGATGCTTGGATACAGAGTGAAAGATTTCTCCATCATCAGTCTTGGAGTGAATGCTCAGATTTGGGCTGCCATGAAAAATCATTTCACATTTATCGATATCACCAACATTTCCAGGACAATATCGCCAACATTTCCAGGACAATATCGTGATATTACATACTTAACACTGTAGCCTTTACATTTGCCATGACCATGCTGATAATCATATTGTACATATCAAAGACATACATACTACATTGAACAGACCACCAGAGTTCAATTTTAAGCTCAAAGTTTCATAAAAAATTCAAGAACTATAGGCCTTTGCCAAAGTAATCAAACTGAAACATAAAGTACTGTTTTCATTTCTAGTAACAACTTGAATGATTATGTACCATTCTATGTTAATTTTATGTTAATGAACAAAGAAGTAGAAATTTGAGAAATACAGTAAGACATTGCACAGAGTTTAAGTCCTTAATTTGATTCTGTTGCGATATCACTTCATTTCACCAGAAAGCCAAAAGGCTTAGTGATTCCTTGCCGAAAGGAGGGTGCTTTGCTACACTGAGGTTCATCCATCAAATTTATACTTCTCTACTACATCATTTTTTATGATGTGGTCACAATTTGACCTCTTCTCATGTCAGCTCATGTCACATGACCTTTGAACTAAAACTTCAATAACCAAAAAAATGAAAAAAAAGGGATTTGTCTGTGCTTCCTCCCTTGTAATGACATGTTTACAAAGTTTCAGTTTTGACCTCTGATGACCTCAAATGGCTTGTGACCTCCATGAAAAACAATAGGTTTTTCCTCGCACCACAACACATGAACATACTTAGTATGAAATCTATCCAAGCTTCCTACCTTGAAATATCGTATAAGGTTTTCAGGGTTTGACCCCTGGTGACCCCAGATAACCTTTGACCTCCAACAAAAACAATAGGTATCTTTCTCTAACCATAACACATCCACATACTAAGCATGAGATCTACCAAAGCTTCCTACCTTGAGATATCGTGCACACAAGGTTTTCAGACTTTGACCCCCGGTGACCCCAGATGACCTCTGACCTCCACCAAAAATGATAGGGTTCTTCCTGTCACCATACCACATCCACAAACTAAGTATGAAAACTATTCAAGCTTCCCACCTTGAGATATCGTGTGAACAAGGTTTCAGACTTTGACCCCCGGTGACCCCAGATGACCTTTGGCCTCCACCCAAAACAATAGGCTTCTTCCTCTTGCTATAACACATCCACATACTTAGTATGAAATCTATCCAAGCTCCTACCTTGAGATACCGTGTAAACAAGTTTTTCAGACTTCGACCCCTGGTGACCCCAGATGACCTTTGACCTCAACCACAAAAATGATAGGGTTCTTCCTCTTACCATAACACATCCACATACTTAGCATGAAATCTATCCAAGCTTCCTTCCTTGAGATATCATGTAAACAAGGTTTTCAGAGTTTGACCCCTGGTGACCCCACTTGACCTTTGACCTGGAGCCACCAAAAACAAAACGGTTCTTCCTCTCACCAAAACGCATCCACATACTTAGTATGAAATCTATCCAAGCTTCTTACCTTGGGATATCGTGTAAACAAGGTTTTCAGATGTTGACCCCCGGTGACCCCAGATGACCTTTGACCTCCACCCAAAAACAATAGGGTTCTTCCTCTCACCACAACGCATCTTCATACCAAGCATGAAATCTATCCAGCTTTCTAACTTGAGATATCGTGTAAACAAGGTTTTCAGATTTTGACACCTGGTGACATCAGATGACCTTTGACCTCCACCAAAAACAATAGGGTTCTTCCTCTCACCACAATGCATCTACATACCATGCATGAAATCTATCCAAGCTTTCTAACTTGAGATATCGTGTAAACAAGGTTTTCAGATTTTGACCCCTGGTGACATCAGATGACCTTTGACCTACACCAAAAACAATAGGGTTCTTCCTCTTACCACAATGCATCTACATACCACGCATGAAATCTATCCAAGCTTTCTAACTTGAGATATTGTGTAAACAAGGTTTTCAGATTTCGACCCCCGTTGACCACAGATGACCTTTGACCTACACCAAAAACAATAGGGTTCTTTCTCTCACCACAATGCATCTACATACCACGCATGAAATCTATCCAAGCTTTCTAACTTGAGATATCGTGTAAACAAGGTTTTCAGATTTTGACCCCCGTTGACCACAGATGACCTTTGACCTACACCAAAAACAATAGGGTTCTTTCTCTCACCACAATGCATCTACATACCAAGCATGAAATCTATCCAAGCTTTCTAACTTGAGATATCGTGTAAACAAGGTTTTCAGATTTCGACCCCCGTTGACCACAGATGACCTTTGACCTACACCAAAAACAATAGGGTTCTTCCTCTCACCACATCGCATGTACATACCAAGCATGAAATCTATCCAAGCTTTCTAACTTGAGATATCGTGTAAACAAGGTTTTCAGATTTTGACCCCTGGTGACATCAGATGACCTTTGACCTACACCAAAAACAATAGGGTTCTTCCTCTCACCACAATGCATCTACATACCACGCATGAAATCTATCCAAGCTTTCTAACTTGAGATATCGTGTAAACAAGGTTTTCAGATTTCGACCCCCGTTGACCACAGATGACCTTTGACCTACACCAAAAACAATAGGGTTCTTCCTCTCACCACATCGCATGTACATACCAAGCATGAAATCTATCCAAGCTTTCTAACTTGAGATATCGTGTAAACAAGGTTTTCAGATTTCGACCCTCGTTGACCACAGATGACCTTTGACCTACACCAAAAACAATAGGGTTCTTCCTCTCACCACATCGCATGTACATACCAAGCATGAAATCTATCCAAGCTTTCTAACTTGAGATATCGTGTAAACAAGGTTTTCAGATTTTGACCCCCAGTGACCTCAGATGACCTTTGACTTCCACCAAAACAACAGGGTTCTTCCTCTCAATATGGGCCATCTATGTACCAAGTTTGAGAACTGTCCAACTTTCCCTTCTTGAGATATCGTGTAAACAAGTAAAGCCGTCACATACACATTCCCTTCTTGAGATATCGTGTAAACAAGCAAAGCCGTCACATACACACACACACACACACGACATCACCATCGCACAGATTCCTTGCCTGCCTTCGGCAAGGAATCAAAAACTTAAGTCGATAACATCTGGGGAAAAGTACATTGATGATATGGTGATATAGTGATTATCATGGTAGCCCTAGCTCAGATGCTCGGATATGGAGGACTAATTTAAAGTTGAGGGTGCTAGATAAACAGTGACACATTGCATCTGCACATTCAGATGCTGGGAGGTATTAGAGATTGTCCTTATATTCTATGCCAGGGTGCATTCCATGTAAAGCCAATGCCAAAGTTATACCTAGGTGTCACCTTTCATTTGCCAACAAAACACAGGTGTGATTTACCACACAATATAAAATTACATTGCCTGCTGTACAATGATCATTCATCATACTGGAAGCAAGAGGTTAATACACATTCTATCGAATCTGGCAGGAAATAGTCATATATTTGTGTCACCCTCACTGTGAATTAATTGGAAACACATTGCAGCGGAAAGTTTCATAGCTGCAGTTTTGAATTAGACTAGAACTAGTTGGCAGTTCGCAATACAAAACATAGTAATAGCTTAGTTGTACAGTAACTCGAGTGACTCATGCTGCCACACCCAGCAATTTCCTTTGTCTATCCAACAGTCTGGGGACTTTGGTGCACAAAATACACCTAGGATTCTTGAACTATATGCTTCACAAAATCTTGCTACCCTTACTGTTCTGAAATAGTCCACCCACCCACTCCTATACCCTCCCATGGTAAAATTCCTGGCTTTGTCACTGGAACACAGGCAACCACATTTTTAACCAGAGAAATGATTCTGTGTGCATCATTCTATGCCAATTTAACTTTGTTTATAGGCATCAGCCTTAGATGAATTATGAAAAACAAATGTTGGTAATGTTAAGTACAGTATAGTAAACATGTTCTTGGTAAATGAATGGGCAGCTTAGTTTGAACTCCTCATAAAAGGTCATCCCCACTCAAGGAGAAAAGCTATAGTAATTGAAAGTGTTTGGGTGTGTTTCACAAAAGGGAAATATTGACAGGATTCTGCCCAGGATAGTCTGAGTGCCGACAGGACTATCTAAGCGGAGCGCCACCATCAGTTGGTGCGGAGCGTACAAGAAAATTTTGAAATTTACAAACACCCCAGATGGCCAGAAACGGCACTTCCCGAGTGTTTTTAGCTGTATGTACACAGCCTTGAAATAGGGATTTCATGTCTGAAATTTCTCAATTGATCAAAAAAAAAAAAAAATCTTTGAAAAATTGTAATTTATCATATATACAGAGATAAAACATGTCACCTTTTGTTGTTATTACTTCAAAGTTTGCCCTGATTTGAAGCAAATTCATGCCATACATAGCACTTTGTTTAGGATTAAGTGGCAATATATCGGAAATTATTACTATCGTAATAATTTTTTTCATGAGCCTATATGATAGGAGTAATTCAAAAGCAACGATAATTTCTTGTGAAAAAGAAAATGTGAAATAATTTTCCTTGTTTTGTTTCCTTTCTTTTTGCTGTCCCGATTTAGGCTATATTTTCTTCATTTATGGCATTCCTTTTTAATACTGAACTGATATAAACTCAATGAACGCTCGTTGCAATAAAAAACCGTATGTTTGGTAAAGGTCCCTAATCTTTGCAAACACCGATACCTTTGGCCAGGTTAAAGTTCATGTGAAACTTAGGTCAAAGCAAGCACAGCAAAATTTATAGTGCATGTGTAGGTCCATAATTGAATGTAAACACCCAAACATTAGGCTACACACACGCTCTGTAGAAAAGGTTGACGTACCTACGTATGTTGTAAGGACATGATGGGGCGTTGTACAGGAAAGTGCACTTATGTTTTCGATCGCTGCTTAGGCTACACCATTGCTAAAATTGCAGCTGTCAGTCAATTTTTGCATTAATAATGGTTGGTGCTTTTATACAAAAACATGTATGTCAATTTGGCTGGTATAGATTGTGCTTTGTACATTTATGATTTACGCATTTACGATTCCTGAAACGTGGCCCGGTGAGCTACTGTACTGTACCTGTGCACGAGAGTTTGATACACTGTCACTGGTATGCGTATTCGTGGTAGCTAGCGCTAAGATACGGTACAGTACAATCACCACTGGTTTACGCACAGTATCGATCAAATATGTACGGATTTACAGTACATGTATGCATTACGTACTGTTGTATGAGACTATAGCACGTGTTAGCCTACACTCTGTATGTATTTGTAGGTAATACATAGGCGCATTGGATTTTTCGAGCCCTGGGAAGGTGTGTGGCTATACCATGGAAATAAAAGTAAGGGAGAACGCTAACACAATGCATCCATGCATGTTTAACCGGTGAAGCTATGAAAATTGTGAGGGCGCTTTCGTTGTAAAAGACCGGTTGATGTCCCTCTGTACCTACAGTGTCCATTCTGCTGCAGAAGTTACAGCTTATTTTATGCCTTTTTCGAAAGATTTGGAGTAATTTTCACAATAGAAATAAGTCATGGTGCCTAAAGTATTTTGTTTTATACTCCTAACTTGAAAACTTGTAGTTTCTTTGCCAATACTTGGGGCAAATGCAATGACGTGATATTTGTATTAAACCCTGGTGTTCTGTTGCCGACTGGCCAAAGACTGGCCAAATCAATGGCTTCAGTCCAGATCGGCTGACGTCATTCTCCCTTACTTTTATTTCTATGGGCCATACGAAAAACAGTCATTGTTTTTCACGAGCATTTTCACGAGGTGTGTGTTGGATATTGTAAACAGTTATGAACTGGATTTCCCCCAGTCTCAAATTTGACCAACAACTTGAAATAGTTTCTTTACAGTCAATCTCTCGACCATGAGGCTATTTTAATTGGGTTCTTGTCGGAAAAATTATGTTGGCAGATTGTGGCGGTCGGCAATTTTGCGTCCTGGTCGGGCCCGACCGGCGCCGACCGGCAGCGGCAGATCACTGTATTGATAAAATTACCTATTCAAAATATCGGCAGAACATTTAAGCAGTTCATCCGAACAACAAAGATTTAAATAAAGATCCCTCACATGGGCGTTTCTGCCAAATGTTGTTAATTATCATAAAAATATACGACAAAATATACAAAGACCGATATTGTGTGCAAACAATCTTTATTCCATTCTATCCCACCCCTGGCACACCTACACGCCAGCGAATGAGCACTCTAATTCTACATTTACGCAAATGCTTAACTACATGCATACTGAACATGTAGACTGTACTTCATTAGCCCTTTTGCATAAACATAACAAAGGTAAACTCAAAAGTGAAAAACACCTATGATGAGGTTATTTTCAAAGTGAATTCTTCTTCTAAGAATGCACAAGACTTGCCATCGTTATAACATGGCTTCTACCTCAGTAGTTCCATTGTTATATGTAATAACAATGTACCACTTTTTGGGTCATTCAAATTCTTGATGGTCAAACCACTGTCCCAACCTCCTGGCCTAATGGTATCAGCTTGGATTGTGACACTGATCTGAAACTTGGACTACTGTTTTGCAGTGTCAAACTTCAGGTTAGTGCTTCTCATTAATGTTTGGCATTTTTTACGTGTGACAGATGTTTTATCAGTTAAGGGACCTTTCACATATTAAGCAGGACTTTTTGATATGCATGTATTGACTAATTGATGAGCTTGGATGTGGCGAAGTGCACAAGTATACTAGTAACGTTAGTGAGACAGTGTCTTCTTGAAGGTGAATTGTATTAGAAGGTGAAATCTGCAGCGCAAAGTATAATCAAACTCTTAATAGACAAGTGAGTTTTGTCTTTTAAAGTCATGTTAACTGTGCAATATACAACCTACATAGTCACACCTTCCCAATCAGAATGCAGTATTACCGGCGATCAAAGTACAGTACTGTAGCCCACTACAAATACTGCACATTGGTGCATACAGCCGTGTGACACATTGCATTTTCATTACTGCTCAGAGACAGACAGGCATGGTTTAAGCTGCTTATATCATTTATTGAGAATGCTTTTTGCAAAACAGCTTGCAAATTTCACTACTTTTGTGGCGTTTTCTTTAAATTTACACCTCATTAATGTTGTCCTTGGTAGTCATAAAATGGAAGATTTCATCTCTGAAAATCATGGTTCATACATTGGCAAATAAAGAAAAAAAACATAGGGGCCTGGCTTAGGCTGGGCCTAAAGGCCATATATTGGAAAGTTTGTTTTTTTGTCGCCAAAGGAAAGGCAAGATAAAAATTACGCCAATATCTGCTGTAGGCTAGGTGCCCCAAACAGATATCAGGCTGACAATATTGGCCAGAAATTTGGCGTGACCGCTTGAGTGCCACGCCGAACATCTTCGGCGTAACCTAGGCCTACATCATGCTGAAGTTCTCCTCATTAGATTTAGGTAGCTCCCAAACACCCGCTGATTGCCTGCCTGGGCGGGTTTTTCCAGTTGACTAGCTCAGCAAACAGTTCATATCCTCCCACACCTCAGTCAGGCTGTTGAGCTGCTGTTCTGTTTGCCTATTGTGTAACTAATAATAAAGTTGACTCAGCAAGGTAGAACCTCCTTTGTGTTAGTAAATAAACTCTCACAGTTCAATGAGCTTGGTGTATTTGCAGAAGAGATAAACCACTGAACTCAGTGTGTTTACACAGGAGGCAAAAGAGATAAAGTTACAGTGAGATGAGGACTAGGAGAGCTAAAATTACATTAATTAATTATTGGCACTTTTCAATGATGTAGAAATACATTAATTAACAGGCCAAGCATAAGTTCTTTTCGGAGAGGTTTCACCCAGTACTACATTGCTTTGTACTAATACTAAAGCAGTCTCCATCACTTATACTGTTTGAATGCATTCATTACATGTATGTTTTGTCCTACGAATTTTGTTTGTAGAAAGCCGTGGTCTTTAGTGGGGGGGGGGGGGCACGGGTTGAAAGGGGTGGGGTCTTAGAGGGAAAGTTTTGGTCCTATTTTCTTAGTCTTTACTTTTGTTTAGTTAATTGTTTTTTCTGGCCTTTATACAGTACCTTTAATTCTTTGTTCTTTTTTGCTTTCTGTGTTTCCGAGTCAGCTACGTCAGTTACCTCTGTTTTGTAGTTAAATGGGGAGTAAAACTCTCGACAAGCCCCTCAGGGTTTTAAGTTTTACTTCCTTCTACTTCATTATGATTTTAGTAATTTTTATATTATGTATTGGTACTTTTCAATGATGTAGAAAAACAAATAAAACGAAACGAAACGAAAATTTGCTACCTTAATGTAATGGAGGAAAGTTTTTCATGTGTTTTCCTGACTTTCCTAGGCCTAAAGGTAGGCTAGGCCTGTCCGTTTTTGACAGGCCTAGCCTATAGGCTCTGGGTCTTTATATCCTAGTAGAAGTAAGGTCTACAAATCGAGTCACTTCAATGGGATTGGCTAATATTATAACTCGGACAACACATACATGGGCAGTCAATGTTTTTATATATTTTTTTTATTTTCTTTTTTAAATTTTAGCATGTACAGTACTGAGTAGTGGTGTAACTGTAACAGCCTAGTACTGGTTTATGCGACGGTGGGGCCTATTCACACGTCGACTAGCCGCCGTGCGAACATGCGTTGATTGCTTATTCACATGTCGACTAGCTGCCATACTTTACTACATACGACTGCGGGTATTTGATGTTGAAGGTAGCACGCATGGTGATACGTACGTAGGCTATGTAGTTGAGCCTAGGCCTCATGTGCGATATGTTTTGTATGCATTGACTGACACAAAGTACCGACCAACGCAAGTCAAGGTACTCTATTCTGTATTTTTTAAGAAGAAGTTTGAAAGACACATGCTTAGCCTATTTGCTGTTCCCTCTGTTGTCAAATCCCTCCAAACAAAACAGCTTTATTTTCTTCATTCACCTCCCTGGTATTGCACTGCTTGCGAAAATATGCATTTGGGCAACGCTATCGATCTGTACATGTTGTGTCCCTCAATCTTACGCGTACGTATGTGCGGTCAGTGGGCCGTGCGAGTAAGCAATCACTGCATCTTGTCTGCACAGCGGTTAGTCGATGTGCAAATAGTCATGACGTTATGCGACATGGAGGGTTTCGCTAATCTGGTATCCACGTTGTTGAAGGCCTTAATTAGCAAAGAATTGAGAATAGGCTAGGCCTGGCCTAGGGTACCTAGGCCTAGTTCTCACATACACTTTGTTCCCTGAACTAGGCCTTAAGGCTATTGCAATACAAACTTTTGACCGTTACTGTGAGAGTAACATCGTCTGCGTGCATTGCTGCAGTGATTGTTGCTATTGCCTATACGCATGTGCACGTGTATGAACGTAACCATAGCTATGGACTATAGCCTAGGCCTTTGTAACAATTGAACAGCAATGCATGCTAGGCCTATTTAGCATACAATAGTGTGAAGGTCTAGTAACAAGATTTCGCAGCTTTATAGAATTCATGTTTAAAAAACAAAACTGGATCGTTTGTGTAAATCAAAAATTTTTGGTCTCTAGGCTAAGTGCAAATATTCTTAGAATGAAGGGTCTTAAACGAATATAAAATGACCCATAGATGTCAATTACTAAGGAGTAGGCCTAAAGTAGCCTACAGTATGTACCAATAGCGTGAAACACATTTATTGGCAGTATTTTTCAGAACTTATCAAGTTTATTGGTTTCACGCTATTGGTACACATACTGTAGGCATAGGCCTATGTTAATTTGAGAAAGATCGAGACCATTCAAAATTTTTGAAGTTGCGGTAGGCTAGCCCAGTTTTGACGATGGGTATATATATTGCTGACCTATAGGCCTAGTATGGGAAGCCTCAAAGCGACCCAAATACTAGGTCAGCAGTCTGCGGACTAGGCTAAGAACATAAGCTGCTAATCATAATTTAGGCCTACCGTTAGGCCTATCCCTAGGCCTATATTGGAGCCATGGGCCTACCCTTCCAGTTTTATGTAACACATGGTACAGATTTTGGCCTCGATTGTACAGGATCTGAATGAAATTTCTGTAACTATTCAAAAATTCTCTTCTGCAACACCTCGTCATTAGTGTCGGCAACATGGTCATGGCGATTGATTGAAGATCATGCAGCAGTCTGACTCTGAAACCAGGGAGTTGTCAAATAACAACTCCCTGCTGAAACTTACACAGAATTCGGTACAGGATTTTGCCCAGGCTAGGCCAGCAGCCCAGGATTCAGGATTCCTCCTCAGTACAGGATGTTAAAGGGGCACATTGAGTTGGTTCACATAATTCATGATTTTTATCACACCTGTTGAGGGTTACTCACATCTTGATAGTAAATGGTCAAATACTGAGAGATTCTGCACATCTGACACACTACTGAAATGGTAATGATAGGGTAATTACTAATTAATGCTTAAAATCATTTCTTACAAATTAGTGACCAGACACTTTGTGACAGTTAGGTATTAATCATATGCAACCCCTGTTCAAATACAACCAATGAGTGAGGCTTATCCCAACTGCATTGACAGGCTTGGAACTCCTATATCCAACAGGTGCTGTGATTGAAGGTTTATAAGCAGTGCCGGATCCAGAACCTAATTCTAGGGGGGCAAAGCATGCGCAAGAAGTATGGATCTTTGGGGCTGATTTTAATTTTTCCCTTGCTCTGAAAATTCTAGGGGGGGCAATTGCCCCCTTTGCCCCCCCTTGGATCCGGCACTGATAAGTGTTGTTTATTCAAGAGAGGCTGGTCTATCATCATGGGCGTAAATCCCGGGGGGATGGGGGGATATATCCCCCCAACATTTGACTAGTGGGGGATGGCCCATGTAATCATCCCCCCCCCCCCCCCTCAATGTTTCAGTCTACAGATACGTGTATGATGGAAAGTATATTTTATTCTTCATTTTCGTAAGAAATTTTTTTCAATCTCGCTTCACTTTCTATGACAAATGTTTCTCAAACTATCAGAATTTTAGCAAATCGTTGGCAATCTATCAAAATTTTCGCGCGCTCCGCGCGCTTCCAACCTTACGTCAGTGTTACTCATATTATCAATATCTTCCGATAGCAACTTTTGGAGAAGTACAGCAGCAACTGTGATAAAGATAAGACTGCAGCGTACTTTGCTCTTGTTCGACCCATTCTCGATTATTGTAGTAGGCCTACGGTATGGGACCCCTATACCCAATCCGAAAAGAATTCTATAGAAAATGTCCAGAGGCGTGCTGCCAGATTCATCTTTAACAACTACAGTCGCCAATCAAGTGTTTCTGAGATGATTAAAGATCTTAAATGGCCGCAGCCTTGAAACTCGACGATTTAGGGCTCGTCTTGTTGTTATGTATAAAGAAACGCATGGATTACTTCCAAGTAATGTAAGGAATCATCTTATTGACCCTTCAAATCTTAATCGACGGACTACCCGTCGTACTAGTGGAAAGTATCTATACCATTATCCCTCCACTAACAAGCTTTGCTATCAGAAATCTCTCTGTCCAAGAACTATCCCTAGCTGGAACCTATTACCGGAAGAGGCTCGCTGTGCCCCATCAGTGGACAGCTTTAAAAACCAGCTCTTAGCCCTTGTTCAAAATCGTTATAGCTAGTTATTCTATTCATCCGACTCCCTTAGCCCTAGTTCAACAGCACGGGATAGCCTTGTCTGGCGTTTGTGCTGCATTTGAAAGAAGAAAAAATGTTGAAAGTTTACGAATTAATAGGTAAAAGACTGGCTTATGGCAGTGGCATGTAGGTTTGTTGGGCAATTGAGTAATGGAAATATTATTCGTCACTGTTTACACTCCATATCATGACCATTATTAAGGTAATAATACACGAAACTGTTCTGATCACGACACTTTCCGAAGAATAGATATACATCTCCAAACATCTGTGGGGGACCTCGCACCAATATGCATGGGATCTTTCAATCTAATATATAGCATGATGTAGAAGGTTGGAAGTACGTATCTGCCGTTATACATTTTTCAAAAAATTTTACCAGAGCTTCGCCAGTTCGCGCTGAGCGGCCATTATCGGTATAGATGGTGATTGTTAATACACTTATGACGAAAACAGCACTCTGTAACGCTCTTATCAGTCCTTCACCCCTTTTACTACACCTGTCAGGGAGGTCTAATATCACCTCCCTGCACCTATACTCTCCCTCCCTCTCATTTTTCATTGCTGGGCAGCTGTTCGTCCGGATTTTAGTTCAAAAGTAGTAAAAATTACGATAGTTGTAAAGTGCTTCGGCGCCGGTACTCTATATTATCATTTGGATGTCAGGTAGTATACGCATTATTTAAATTGCCCCCCCCACCCCCCCAATGTATATGATTAATGCAGAGCTTTCCAGGATGGGTCCTATTCAGGTATCTGCTAGCCTTAGATGCCCTTTCACAATGCACAATGAAGGAAACCAGGACATATTTCCAAAATAACTCAAGAATGTTTTCTGAGGACTCCACGCACATATTTTTGTGTAAAAACTTTCCCGGAAAATAGAAGGCAGTAAAATCGACAGAAGGGAGGGGGGCTTCATGAGCTCTTTATCGTTGACAACGTATCTGTCTCTTAATAGACAACATATTCTCCTCTTTTACGTTACCAAAAATTAACATTCACTAAATTATGGACATTTTTCGGCCAATATCATGATCCAGTTCCAAAAACATCCCAAAGATAGCATCATTTTGCATCTAAAAGACCTTAAATTAATAAAAAACAAATATTCTTAAAGGGGAGGGGAAATCCCTTCCCCAAGGACCGACACCCTTTTATGTAGTGACAAAACGAAAGATCAAAAACCCTGTCTGCCTGCAAATGCAGGAACGCATGATAAAATAAAGGTTGTAATTTACTAGCAGACTTGGTGGGAACTTGAGGTATAATTACGACATCATCTGTGGGGCCCCCAATCACAAAAAAAATCATAAGGCAGACCACACCCACTCATTTCAAGCCCAACTTGCAGGGTCTTTCAATGATCTCCGAATTCAAAATCCAGTTGTCTGGTAATGACCCTATATGATTTGATCCCTGCCTTTTAAGCTTAACACGGAACAATGTTGCTCTTGAGACAATTTCAATCCAGATGCAGCTTATCAAACTAGTTTTTGTGGCTCAAAAATAGTAGGCTATTTCCTATAATGCATGAATTATACTCCAATAGCCTACCAAGAGAAACATTACCACTGAAAATAATCCCCTTTAAAACACAGTCTTCCTCTGGCACTTCCTGAGACATTAGTAAAACCCAGGCAGCTTTCCGGGTGGCTTCGCCACCTGGACCCCCACCGCGGGGCTTTGCCCCTGGACCCCCCACCAGGGGCCCTAACGCGCGGGGCCCCCGGGACCCCACCCCGTCCACTGCGAGGTGATCGCCGTCTTCGCGTTGCCCACGATCTTCCCCACATTTCCTATAGTTCACCCCCGCCCCCCCCCCCCCAAAGTTGAAAAGAAATCTACGCCCCTGTCTATCATGGGCTTAATTGGACAAGCTTGGTGAACTGCAAGCTCTAAAATCCATAAAAACTACAATTTTTCACATTTTTGGTCACTACAGGAAGTGAAACATGAGCAATGAAGCTAATTAGAAGCATTGTCATGCAATGATTCCCTTCAAACTCGTCACAAAATAATTGATATCAACTCAGTGAGCCCCTTTAAGCTAGCATGCACAGGATTCGCCCAAGATTCACTACGGGATTCGCCAAGCATTCAAACAACCCGGGCACATGATTCGCCTAACATACCAACTCAATCAAACACAGCAGTAGACATTCACGCCACCACCGGGGACAAAAAGTTCGTTCTGATGATGTTACGTAACGTGAAAAGGGCACGGATATTTTGTTGTCTACATCAGGGGTTGGCAAACTAGGGGCGCAACCCTTTTGAGGGTCGCAAAAATATTTCGGAGAAAAGGATCCCACAATACACTCCTACTCGCCGTACAATCAAGTCAATTTGAGGGTCGCTACCAAGATTCCGGCGCACAGTAGAAAGTATTGGGACGCACCCACAGCAACAAAAAGTTTGGAGACCCCTGGTCTAGATTCATGTTGAGTTTCTCCAGATTGCATTTTAAGTCTAGGAGGTAATTTATGCTTTAGGATATAGGGTACAATCATGGGTGGATCCCATGGGCGTCCGCAGAAAAAAATTCAAGGGGGGGGGCAAAATTTTTTAGGTGCCCAACTTTTTCCATGGGAAATATTTTACTCCCAGAAATTAAGATGCTACTTTTCACACAGTGTTGACAAAGGCATAGCCAGGAATTTGTCAAGGGGCGGGGGGGCGGAAGCGCATAGACAGGGACTCTTCCACGCCCCGTCTCCGCGCCACCCATGGGTTGGGCGCAGGAGCGCAAGACAATTGTTGCCCAAAATGCTTCTCAGATCTCTGGAAATGGCTCTTTCAAGGCCTTTTTACCGCATATAAAAAGGGGAAACATAAGCAATATCATAAATATAAACTTTAAAAAATACCAAAATATGCTCGGGGGCCGCTGGGGCCTGAGTGTTGATATTTTTATTAAATTCCTGTTTCGAGAGTAGAAATTCACACTGATTGAACTGTTAAGAAATGTTAATGTTATATTTTCTTCGTTTTTTTCTTTATTTTTGTTTTCGTTTTTTCAAGTTTTTGATTCTCCAGGGGGGCAAGTGCCCCCCTTGCCCCCCTCCGGACGCCCATGGTGGATCCAGAATTTTTCAAAAGGGGGTCCACGTAGGCTAATTATCGAATCCTTGACACAATCTAAGTGAAGCGCCATCACCAGATGGCGTGTAGCTTACCAAGAATTTTTTTGTTGATCGCCGGAAATAACATTTCTCAGGCCTTCACTTCTCAGGCAAGTTGCGGATAAACATTCATAATAAAAAATTTGTATTGCCTTTAGCATCAGCTAAGGTCATAGATTTCGATAGGGTCTCATTTGTTCGTTCGAATCCATATCAATCGCTAATTAAAGCCACCGTGTTTATTACAGTGCCCTGCCTTCAGTTAACCGGCCTCTTCATGATATGTATTGTAGTTCCATTGAACCGTACGGTACGTGGCTCAAAGGAACATACAAAGAAAACAAAACAAGCTCCCTGAAATACACAGTCGAACTACCCATTTTGCACTCTTTTAAACAAGTCAAAATTTCGACTTTAAAAGTCAAAATTTCCGATGGATTTAAAAGTCAAAATTTTGACTTTGAAAGTCAAAATTTCGATCTTTATAAAGTCCAAAAAAATTCTTGACCTTTGGAAAGTCAAAAATTTCGAGATTAAAATGTCACAAAAAATTTCGACTTTTCAGGAGAGCTTTTTTTTTCTTTGTATGTCCTCTATTGCTAGCCACGTCACTCTCTAACGTACCCGCATATGTGGATATACTACCAATAGGCAACCGTTGAAAGGCAAACACAAATTTAGCAGAAAGAAGCTATTATACTGTACAACACCATTCTAAGATCAGACAGAAAAAAGATCGGAATCTCTACTTTGTTGGCATAACTGGCTTAGCTTATATACCAGGTGGGGTACATTGTGGAAAGTGCGCGCGATAATGTGAATATTTCAGTCTTCACAGAACGTTCATAAGAAATTGGTTATTGTTGGCCCCTGGTTATTATTACAACACGACCAGAATACAGATAGAAGGAATACTTGCGCACAAGCTCGCAGGCATTTTCTGTCACCTATATCACACACGGTAGCCTATATCTACCGTCGCGGTACCTTTAGTTCTCAGGCACACATGTAAACGTTGCTAGGCAACACTATACGATATCAAGGAAAGTGATGATCCCGAGCAAAAAAAGGTCATAATTCCAGGAAAGGTATACAAAAAACTTCACAAAAAGGTCGGTGGGACACCCAAATGAGTGCACAGAAGATGACGTGAAATGCAGCGCCCTAAGACATAGGGTGAGACAGATTCGAGGCGGATAGTAGTTCCCTCTCCTGAGCAATGGAGTTTGACACAGTTTAAGTTCAACTTAGAAAGGTGCAGTTTACGTCATGTTTACCATAAACCTTTATCTTAGACAATAAGAGCGAAATAGTTTTCACACCAACAAATAGAAGAAAACACAACCAAAATTTTCATTCTACTAACCCTGTATGGTTATAAAGGCAAACAGTTAATACGAAAAAAAAAAAAAAAAAACGGAATATACCAGGGCAAAGTGTTTTCCATGTGACTGCCCATTTTCCCATGAGCACAACATCGGTTATGTTTTGATATGTTATCTGACAGAAATATCATCACTAATGTCTCTTGAAAATCAATATTGAAGTACAAATTTCTATATGGCTAGTGTCAAAACAACTGGCGTTTCGTACATTGCTTTTGATACTTTCAATTATAGCGGAACAGGGGCGTAAAATTGAGGGGTGTGTCGTTGACACTCCCCCTTCCTCCCAACCTCGAAAACTCAAAAGTCGGTCTCTGAGCTCACAAAAATCTGTCGCGTCTGCAAAAGCAGTTCATATGCCGTTTTTTTGTTAACAGTAGACCAGACATGAACAACATTTGGAGGGGAAAGTTTGCCCGAAAAGCAAAAAAAAAAAAAAAAAAAATGGGGGGGGGGTCTTCAGAATTTCGAATCGTACAACTATGGCAATGGGAGTCGGTCTCCAAAAATTGTAGTCGGTCCCAAAAGTTTACACCCCCTGCAAATTCAAGAATATACGACCCTGTATAGCGAAATAAGAAAACCCCGTGCTGATACTGTTGAATGACCTATGACATGACAACACAACGGATGTGATGTAGTGCATTGTACTAATGGTAAAATATATAGTCTGGAGTCTTATTAGTCACTGACACGTTTAACTAAAAAGAGGTATGCATAGGTTATTATTAAAACCATTGGGTCAATTATTGTTGGTTGACCAAGGATATCATGAATAACCTGACTTAAAAAATCAACAGTAGGCCTATAATAACAGGATCTTTTATAACAATCGGCAGAGCAAGATACTCTTGGAGAGAGTGTAAAACATAACAAAGGTTACATAGTACTTGACTACCAAAGCTTGTCAAGAATATTTGGAGTGCCATGATATCGCAAAATATTTTCTAGTCAACCATCTATATTCTTCTGGGAGTCACACCGTTTAGGCGTTTACTGGTACAATATGCACAGGGGTGGCGCCAGGCGGATTTCCCGACGGTGGGCCAGACTCCCCAAAGGGGGGGGGGCCAGTAATCCGAAACCCCAACAGCCCCGATGCCGTCGAAGGGTTAGTGAAGGGAGATTTAAAGAAAACCTTTGTACGTCGGTATACCATGCCATTGTACTACACATACCACAAAATTTGCATATACTAGAGGAATATAGTTCGGCGCTGATTAAATGTTTCCCCGACTGTAAACTGTGAAATTGCAAGCGCGCAAAGCGCGCGAAAATTTTTTGGGGGTAATCCTATACTGTAAAGAATCTGTACTTATTTAAAGCTCATATAGGTCAATTGTCCGGGCAGTTGGGCCCTATCGGGTACTACTTAAATTGTACTTCCTCGAGTCACTAGCAGTACCGCACCACAGACACAAGAGAACATTTATCCAGGTTTACCGAAATGAGATGAAATTCCCGACATTTACATAAATCAATGTATTCTACTTATTACTTTACTTGAAAAGGTGGAAAGGGTTTGTGCTATATTCAGCTATGAATAAAGGAACTAAGGAAGAGTGGGCAAAACGTACCGAAAATTTTGGGTTTTATCGCATAAATGACCCTTTTGAAAGCCAAAATAAGTAAACCGACCATGGGTGGCGACAGAATTTTCCCTTCGGGAAGCCGGGCCATGCCAGCGACCCCAAGTTCCGACAGCCTCTATGTCGAGGAGGTGGTGAGAAGGGGATATAAAGGAGCCTAACTATCCCGCACCGTCGCAAGGCATATTTGCATCAGTAATATCACTTAATACTTCAAGAGCCGAGTTGCACACTGTGCACTGCGTCTTCTTTTGAATCTGATTAGTGAAATTGCAAAGCACGCGAAAATTTTTGGTAGGCTTACACAAAAAATATAATGTAATCATGAAGAACAAAAAGGAAAAAAAGGAAAACTGTAGGGGATGTATAAGGTATCGGCCCCACTTCACAACAAGACACATTTAAAGCATAAAACCTATATGTATACAACAAAAGACAGTTTACTTGAAAACAAGGCAAGTGCAAATATTGACCACAAATATATAATGTATTTTGCGCAAATACTTTTTCAAGTCAAAATTTTGAGATTAAAACTTTTACTTTACAGGTCAAAATTTTTACATTAAGAGTTCAAACTTCGACTTTAAGAAGTAAAAATTTCGACATTTAATATCAAAATTTTGACTTTTAAAGTCAAAATTTTGAGATTAAAGTCAAAAGTTTGAATTTTCAGGCTGTCAGGGAGCTTTCTTCCCTTTCCATGTCTCTAATAAGCCACCGTACTATTTTACGATGGCTTAATTGTACAGGAGCCTGTAACTAATGTGACTGCGTGGATCGAGCTGGCCTTGGGGCGAGTTTTTTTTTTTTCATAGGATGGAAATGGAAGAATCATGCCAATGGACGAATCAGCTTCTTGGAAATTGGCCACACCCCTAATTCCAAAATAACAGCTTTCCGACTAATTTTTTGTAATTCTGACGCCGGATTATGAAAGAACAGGTCAAATATCCTACATCCACGTAACCCTAACCATGATTTTGAAACAAATTTAAAAATTTTTGAAAAACAGATTTTTCCATCGCCATCCTATGCATGAAAAAAACTAGCGGTTTGGGGTACCATTTTCACTTCCCTCCATAGACGTAGAAAGCGGGGATGGGGGATGAGGACAGACTTGCCAACTCTCACGATTTCACAGTGAGTCTCACGGTTTCGGGCATCGTCTCACGGTGAAAATGCCAGGTCTCTCGGTGAATATCACTTTGAGGCAACGCCACGTAAGTCCCCTGACAGCTCCCTGCTTAGACCAGAGAGCTGTTAAAGCAACAGCGTCCCTGCTTAGACCACGGATGAGTGCTTTCCATCGCTGGTTAGCCTGGTTACGTTATTATTAATCGCGGATGTATCGTTGTCAGAAAAGTGACTAATTTAGCGAAAGATTTTCTGGGGGAGATCCTTAGCAACCTTCGATATAACTTTAACAGCCGTAGGCCTACCTAACGCAGGTTCCGCGTACGCAGGATTTTTGATTCCTTGACGTAGTCAAAGGAATCTATGCGATGGTGATGCCGTGTGAGCTAGGGTGTGTGAGTGGGTGTGAGTGTGTGTGTGTGTGTGTGTATGTGACGCTCTGCTTGTAAACACTCTATCTCAAGAGGGGTAACCTCATACTTGGCATGTAGATACCCCTTATTGAGTAGATGATCCCTATTGTTTTTAGTGAAGGTCAAAGGTCATTTGGGGTCACCAGAGGTCAAATGGTAAATACCTTGAAAATTGCTTGTAAACACTCTATCTCAAGTAGGATAAATGTAAGGGTTTCATACTTACCATGTGGATTACCCATATTGAGTAGATGATCGCTATTGTTTTTGGTAAAGGTCAAAGGTCATTTGGGGTCACCAGAGGTCAAAAGGTCAGAATCTTGTAAACACTATATCTCAAGAAGGGTAAGTGTGAGGGATCTCATACTTACCATGTGGATTGCCCATATAAAGTAGATGGTCCCTATCGTTTGTGGTGGAGGTCAAAGGTCATTTGGGGTCACCAGAGGTCAAAAGGTCAAAACCTTGTAAACACTGTATCTCAAGGAGGGTAATTGTGAGAGATGTCATACTTAAGATGTGGATTGCCCATATCAAGTAGATGATCCTTTTGTTTGTGGTGGAGGTCAAAGGTTATTTGGGGTCACCAGAGGTCAAAAGATCAAAACTTTGTGAGCATTTTGTCTTAAGAAGGATAAGTGTGAGGGATCTCATACTTACCATGTGGATTGCCCGTATTAAGTAGATGGTCCCTGTTGTTGTTTGGTGGAGGTCAAAGGTCATTTGGGGTCACCAGAGGTCAAAAGGTCAAAACGTTTTAAATACTATATCTCAAGAAGAGTAACTGTGAGGGATCTCATACTTAGCATGTGGATTGTCCATATTAAGTAGGTGATTGCTTTTGTTTTTGGTGGCGGTCAAAGGTCATTTGGGGTCACCAGAGGTCAAAAGGTTAAAACCTTTTAAATACTATATCTCAAGAGGAGTAACTGTGAGGGATCTTATATTTAGCATGTGGATTGCCTGTATTGAGTAGATGATTGCTTTTGTTTTTGGTGGCGGTCAAAGGTCATTTGGGGTCACCAGAGGCCAATAGGTGAAAACCATGTATACACTATATCTCAAGAAGGGTAAGTTCAGTTCAGTTCAGTTTATTTCTTCCTTCTCATAATTACAAAAGATATGTACAATCAAAATGATACAATTTAATAACACATATACAGAACGATATTAAAGAATGTTGTCAGTACTAATAGTACATGAAGGGATGAGAAGGGAGATGGGACCAGAAGTAAGTTGTAGAGCGATTTTCTAGTTCTGGCCCCTAAAAGTACAGAAATATGAAGAGAAAAGAGAGTTACACAAAAACTTAGGATTAGGCTTAGAACAAAAGGGCGAAAAACAAAAATGATAATAATAATAATAACAAAAGGAAAAGAAAAAAAGAAGAAAGAAGCTTATGAAGTGTTATCCAAAAACAGAGATTTCAGTTGAATTTTGAAAGTACTTAAACTGGCAGCATTTCTAATGTTATTGCTCAAGGAGTTCCATAGGGAAACTCCTGAGCTTCTTACTTGGGAATGGGCAAGTTGAGTTCTGGTGAGGGATCTCACACTTACCATGTGGATTGCCCATATTAAGTAGATGGTCCCTGTTGTTTGGTGATGGTCAGAGGTTTTTGGGGTCACCAGAGGTCAAATTTTGTAAACACTATATTTCAAGAAGGGTAATTGTGAGGGATCTCATATTTAGCATGTGGATTGTCCATATTGAGTAGGTGATTCCTATAGTTTTGGTAAAGGTCAAAGGCCATTTGGGGTCACCATAGGTCAAAAGGTCAAAACATTGTAAACACTATATCTCAAGAAGGGTAAGTTTGAAGGATCTCATACTTACCATGTGGATTGCCCATATTAAGTAGATGGTCCCTGTTGTTGCTTGGTGGAGGTCTAAGGTTATTTGGGGTCACCAGAGTTCAAAAGGTCAAAACCTTTTAAACACTATATCTCAAGAAGAGTAACTTTGAGGGATCTCATACTTAGTATGTGGATTGTCCATATTGAATAGGTGATCGCTTTTGTTTTTGGTGGAGGTCAAAGGTCATTTTGGGGTCACCAGAGGCCCAAAGGTCAAAACCATGTATACACTATATCTCAAAAAGGGTAACTGTGAGTGATCTTATATTTAGCATGTGGATTGCCTGTATTGAGTAGATGATTTCTATTATGTTTGGTGGAGGTCAAAGGTCATTGGGAGTCACCATAGGTCAAAAGGTCAAATCCTTGTAAACACCATATCTCAAGAAGAATCCCTGTGAGGGATCTCACACTTGCCATGTGGATTGTTCAAGTTGAGGAGATACTTCCTATTGGTTTTGGTGGAGGTCACAGGTCCTTTGGGGTCACAAGAGGTCAAAAGTCAAAATCTTGTAAACAATATCTCAAGAAGGATAACTGTGAGGAATCTCATACATAGCATATGGATTGCTAATATTGAGTACATGATCCCTATCATTTTTGTGGAGGTCAAAAGGTCATTTGGGGTGACAAAGGTCAAAACCTTGTAAACATGATATTTTAAGGAGGATAACTGTGAGGGATCTCATACTTGGCCTGTGGATTGTTCATATATTGTTGATATTTAGCATGTAGATGGCCATATAGGGAAGGTGGTCCCAATTGTTTAAAATGGAGGTGAAAGTCATTTTGGGTCACAAGATTTCAAGAGGTGAAAACCCTGTTAACATGATATCTCAAGTAGAATAATTGTGAGGGGTGTCATGCTTGTGATGTGAGGGATGCATGTTTGTTACAATGTATCCATCCGGCAAGGAATCACTAAGTCTTTTGGATTTCTGGTTCAAGAGGGGGTTCGAATAAGACCGTGTCACATGGCGTCATCTTTTCTTTACGCGACCATATAGGAACAAATTCTTTTGTACACTGCGTCTCTTCACTCTTCACAGTTGTATACAATACACCGTGCATGCACAGTATATTTAACACGCAACTGTGGCTCCATTGCCTTTGGCTTCAACTGATTTACAATTTGAATACCGTATACATATCTGCGCCTCGTTTAATATCCCAACATGGCGGCTTTTTGCGTTGCGGCAAGAAAAAATGTAGCGTTGGTGAAAATGGATCTGTAGGTGTTGAATCCTCATCTGCAGGGAAACTACAAGGGGTTGGCCATTAGTTTTTACCACAGAGAAAGTCGGAAACCATCCCAGATAGCTCCATCGGCGAAAAACGTGCATACGCGTGGGAATTAGCGGGCGAACAGTCTTGGCACAACCCTTCCAGAGGTGTAGGAAGTAGGTCCTTTTATAGGACGTTTTTCAGTTGAGAGGCGGGGGTGGTGTTGTTTGAGAATAACAACGAAAAACACGAAAATATCAGCGAAGCGCACAACCAGTTAGCGCGTAACATACCGAGGAAAGTTATACCAAAATGTCTTCAAGTTGCAAAATGGCACTTCTTATGCCCTGTTTTTGCCATTAATATATTGTCTTATTTGGAGATCTCATGATTAGTCTTAAACAATTTTTAGAATATTTTTTTTTCGTTTCCTTAATGCATTAACTCTGTGGATCTCCCAATAATGGGTGCGCGCGAATCGCCCAGAAGAACTGATGTTGGAAAAGAATGTAGAACAAGAACTGTATAGGCTACTCCAATTCTTCTAAATCATGCTGGGCACGTTACCGTTCTCTTGATATTTGATTGGAATATGTGCCCTCATAATGCCTGGCTCTGACGAAGGTTGTTCCCTCTCGATTCGTTATTACGAATTACGAATTCGTTATAACAAATTACTAATTCGTTATAACGTATTACTAGTCCGTTATAACGGATTACGAATCCGTTATAACGATTACTAACCCGTTATAACGATTGCTAATCCGTTATAACGCTTGCTAATCCGTTATCAACGGATTAACGAAATGTCGTTATAACGGATTTTTACAAATGTCATTATAGCGTCGTATTACAAATCCATTTATAACGGATTTAAAACGATCCGTTTATATACACTGGATTACAAATTCGTTATAACGGATTCCAAATTCGTTATAAGGGATTACTAATTCGTTATAACGGATTGTGAATTCGAGAAGAGGGCCAACAACGGAGTAAAAGAACCCATATGCAGTGCAAATTCATCCCACAATGATATTGTTGAAGTGTACAAAACGTTATAAACAAAAATGTGTTTGTATTTTCCTGACAAAAAAAACAGCGGAACTGACATTTTGCCCTGTAAAATGCCAGAACTCCATTTAAATAAGAAAAAATAAAAAAAAAATCAGGTATTGGCAGGGGTATGTGCGCACCCCCTGAACCTCCTGGCTACGGGCCTGTTCTAAATCTGACTTAACATGACAAAGCAGAGATACAGTTACAAAGGGGCGATTTTCGCCAGCAATCAGTAAGCCCATACTACAATATTATTCGAGCGCATATGGGTCTGCCTAGATGGGCACATTGGTCACTCTAACGGGGGAAGGGGTTGGGGGTAGGAGTGGGGATGGGGTTGGGGGTAGGAGTGGGGAAGGGGGTGGGGAAGGGTTGGGGGTAGGGGTGGGGGAAGGGTGAGACTGAGCAGCCACCTTCTTTTACACCTCTCTGTTTCACTGCTGCCCTCCAGATGGTCACATCAACATGATTGTTTGCCCGGTCCGTATAGCAAAGGTTAATAACACCCCTGTGGATGTATAGACATTACAGAAAAGTTTACAAATTCAATGCCATGTGAAGTTTCACCGTTATGAACGCCTAATCTATAACAAAATTTGGACAAAGTCGCTAAAAAACGCCTTTGTTAATTCATTAACTTTGTAAATTTTTTCTTATGTTGTTCTACCTTAGAACAAATTTAAATTTGTAATAAAGTCTTTGACATTAGTTCGTTTTCTTTTGTAGTTTGCAATTCTAAATAATAATTTTTCATATAAAGAGATTTATAATATGATGGATGAATTTGCATTTTCTCCTGACTGAAGAAAAAGTCACTCTTTGGAGAAAACGAAACTGATTGCACATTTGCAAAGGTATCAACCTTTCTGCCTCTATATGCTACCTTCACACCAACGGTAAGTTCAATCCGTTCTCTCCTAGCTCTAAAAAGCGTTCTAGAACGGGGCTGCGATCACGGCAAATGGAAAGTTTTGGTGTAAAAATAGGAGCAAGTTCGAAACTTGGGTCCGCTGCGCCGGACGGGATGAACGAGCTACAAACGGACCCGGTCCGGTGGTGCACACGGTTTCTGAAATTTATGTCCGACTACACCAGCGTCGGAACATCTTCCTAGAGGTTCATGGTACGTACATCCCATTTTAAGTATGTTGTCAATCCGTCTAGTTGCCAGATCGGGATTGAACGGGATAAAATTATTGAGCAGGATCAAAGTTCTAGAGCACCCTGCTCGGTGCCGCACCCGATCATGAAGTTCGCGTAAACAGAATGTATTTTGATACTGACGTCCACTGCGTTTTTTACCCAGTTGGAGCCCGTTTTCGACAACATTTTGCGAACGTACTATTAGAACTAGTTTGGTGTGAAGGCAGTTAAGATGAGCTCTGCAGGTTATGCTACATCCGCAACATAAATTGCTCATTGCTTTCTATTTCATTTGTCTCACGTGAACGTACAAACAGAAGAATCAGTTTTCCCCATCAGGAGAGAGAAGTCTGTTTAGTAGGCAATATCATAATGACCTAAATTTAAAACTGAAAATAAATTATTCTAGCCTCTGTAACAGAACACCATGGGGTGCAATAACAAGTGCACCTACTCCTGTTCAGTCGTATCATTAAAACTAGTCATTGCCCATTTTTGAATGGCTGCGGGGGTTTCAGAAGTTTTCCTGGTATATTTTCCATAGATGCATTGCGAAGATTTCGACGCAATTCTTCTAATAACTACTGAATACTACTTTGATCGTGTTCATCATGTCTGAGACCCATTCGCCAACCGGTGGGAATACTGTGAATCAAACCTCAATAGGAGATGAAAATGAATATTTCACTGTAAACACAAATTAGTCAAACATTGTCTGATACGCCTAACCCATTTTAGTCACTCATTTTGACCAATTTCTAATGATATTTGACTAATTGCACAATGATGGACCAATAATTATTGGTAAAAAATTGGTCAAAGAGGTTGAAAATTGGTCAGAAATCTAGTCAATTGGTACAAAATTAGTCAAACACCTTTGACTAACTTGGGTTAGGCGTATCAGACAATGTTTGACTAATTTGTGCTAACAGTGATTTCGACATTAAATTTTTCGCTAAAAGAGTCAAAACCAGTGGCGTAGCCAGGGGGACAGGGGGGCGAGTTGCCCCCTCTGGAAAAATCTTGGGGAAAATTTTGAAAGTGAATATATGGTGCAATTTGCCCATGATCTGGTAAAATTTTAAATTTCTCAACCAGTACACTTTACTTATTTAAAGGTATATGCCATACTGGCACAACCAGTCCTCATTAAGGTTTTCAGAGATGGAATGATGACACCATGCTTATAGTTGTACTAGTTATGTTTTACTATCTGTTTTATACAGCATGGGATCTCTGGACCTCTGACAAGGGACTTTGTCCTTTTACTGTTTACTTCCAATGTTTCTTGATAATTAAAGCAGTAGCATTGTGGTATATGCAGTTTGTTAGAACGGGTCAGTGGTTAAGTGCTATACTCTGCTACAAGGGCAGGTCCTCGTAAAATTTGGACTGATTGTAGTGAATGTGGTGAACTGATGAAGGGAAAGGTGTACCAGGGTTCACTTAATTACTGTACTTCACCCATTGTGATTCTGATCTACCAGTAGGACTCAAGAAAAATTCACCTAGACCTGAAGACAAGCAAGATAAAAAAAACGCTTCCTAAAAAAATCTGAATTCTTGGTGATGTATTCAGTTTACATTTAGCACCAAATGTGTCACCATTTTGCATCTAGCCCACCTTACATGAGCAAAAATTTTCCAAAGGGGAGGGGGCACTCCCTCCCCTTAGACTCCTCCCCCAGGACGGCGATCAGTCACATCAGCCAGGTCAGAGGAAAGCACCCGGACAAAATTTGGACCTACGGAGAACACTGATTATTGGGAAGCAGATCTCTAATTGGGGGAAATCTTGGTGCTCTTGCCCCCCCCCCCCCCTGACGAAAAACCTGGCTACGCCACTGGTCAAAACATAAAGGTTTACCATTCCGATCGAAAAGGTTTATAGGCCTAACATCCAGTAGAGTTCATTATGAAAAACGATGTTCCCATTATTTCGAATATTCGAATTATTCCATAGTATCTAAACACCGTAATGACCTGTAAGGCATTAATATGAAATATAACAACACGTTCGGACGACTTGTTTGATGTAAACGTTTTCAATCATCTCTACCTCTGCTGGTTTACACTTACAATTAAAGAAAAAGCTATAACAAACGACTTAAAACTTTAAAAAAAATTTAATTTGTAATCCGTTATATAACGAGTTGGTAATCAGATGAATTCACAATCCGTTATAACGTATTAGTAATCCGTTATAAAGAATTAGTAATTCGTTATAACGAATTTGTAATCCGTTGTAAGGAATTTGTAATCCGTGATAACGAGTTCACAATCCGTTAAAACGAACTAGTAGTCCGTAATTCGTTATAACGAATGGATAGTTCGTTATAACGAATTTTTAATCCGTTGTAACGAATTTGTAATTCGTTAAAACGAATTGAGGCATAGACCCTTTTCCAATTAGCCATTACAAAGGATTATGGGATAGAGTTTTGGTATTGGTCGTTTTTGTCAATGGCATTTTACTGTGGACAAAAACAACGCACACCAAAACTGTATCCCACAATCCTTTGTAATTCCTGTTTGGAAAAGGGTCTATGGATAAAATATTTACTTCACAGGTCCCTAACGGGCCACCGTATACATGTACATAATGCACCATGGTTTAGAAAATAATTGTGTCGTGTTATAATGGAAGTGCGCATACATGTAGGCTTACTAGGCTACCCAATGCAGAACACGTACGGAAGTAGCTGTGCATTCAGCGTTATATACCTTGCACCTTGTTACATAACACTCAGGGCTGCTCGAGGGTATAAACACGGAATATGAAGGGAGAAACTGTCTTGGCCTTCCAGAATTAGGCCTTTTCAGCCTAGTATATTTTAAGTGTTTTATGAACATTTACTCACATGAAACTTGTGAAATGCAATGAAATTTTCGAGTTTCAACCAGGGAACTGGAAGACAACTCCGAACTGTAAAAAAAAAATCTCAGATTTCTACCTTTCGGAAAAAAATAAATTCAGAAACCCAGATGAACCTAAAAACACTGCAGACCTAGTGGGAAAAAACCTAGGAGTGACAACACTGCACATGGCTCTGAAGATAGCATGGCCATGTGGTAAGACCCTTTCACCAGAGGAGTAATGCAACTCCTCAAGGAGTAAACTAATATACTAGCCTCTTAGCCCTTGTCCCCGAGGGTAAACAACATTATGACAATGAGTGGATCCCTGTGAGGCCCTAACTGCTAGTTTAACTGAGAGGAACACTAAATTCTTCAGCCCAAAGGTACTATTTACTCATGGACCAATACAAACTGCAGGTGGCAAACAGGCCAAGAACAAAGGAATTGCCTTCCAGGCTGAATACTCATTCATATACACTAGGCTGGCAAGAGTTTGTAACCTCCCTGAGGAGGTAGCTTCTATCCAGTACCAAAGGAGGCTAATATACCAGCCAAAAAGGGTGGGAATAATTCCACCTTACTACAGTAAAATGACATCAACACTGTCACCAGAATCAAGCAATAAAAATACCACCACAGGGAATCTCAGTAAATTAGTAACACAGTGTACTAAGCAGGAAACTATGTTGCGACAGATTCAGTAACCCATTTTTTAAAAGATACATGAGCAAATAATCCTTGATCAAAGACTTCATAACTTTACTCACAACACTGAATTAACTGACAGGTCTGTAATTGCAGGCAAGCTCTAATCCCTTTCTTAAAAATTGGAGTGACGTCTGCTACCCGCCAGTCAGCAGGAATAAAGTTTGAATCCAAACACTTCTGAAAAATAATGCAAGGAGAAACCGAAAAAATTCAAAGCATTCGTTTAGGAATCCTGGAAGAATCCCATCTAGCCCAAGGACCTTGCTAGCTGCTTAACCAGTTCGGGACATCCCCCCTTTTGGGAGGACCTAGTTTCCCCCGATCGGGAGAAAAATTTGCCATGTGCGCCACATTGCCTGTTTTACCCACAATTCTACGAGTTCTTTGTATACATAGTCAGTGACTAATGGGGTTTGGAACCCTCTTGCAAAATTTGTCGGTCTAATGTAATGGAATTAAATGTGTATAATCGTTAGGTGTATTGTCATAGCTACAGAAAAGCCACGTCTTAATCGGTGGTTCACAACGTCTTGTTTGAGAAAAAAGTAAGTTTTTGAGTGGTATTAGTGATGCTTAGCCTCGTTTTTGTTAGGCCAGGAAGCCTATACAATATGTTGCATAAGTTTTCCCCCGTTCGGGTGATTTTCGTTTTCCCCCTAACGGGATAATCTCCCCAACTGTTAACTCAAAACACTTCCTCTGAGCAAAAGCATCAATTGAACTTGAGACATCAATTAGCGTAATTGCCCAGTGAAGGTGATTCCCCAGTAAAGACAAAAGAATCATCCAAACAGTTAGCCATATCCAGATGGCTACTAACTACTGCATCTTCATTACATTGACCCAACATTCTCCTTTACTTTCTGCTTAAAACTGATATAAGCATAAAAAAGATATAGGATTTACCTTAACCTCCTAAGCCAAATGCTTTTCGAAATTTCGTCTTTAACCAAATCCAATAATTAATAGTCTTGTAATACTGATTCTTCTTGATTACCCTGTAGACACAACTTCCTTCAGTGGAACACACAACTTAGTGGTATCAACAAAAGGGTCACGAAAAACTCCCCCATGGAGGGGACTAGGTGAGACAAATGTGCAATCCAGTCTATGAAAGGAGCTGTTTTGCACGAGTAGATTCAGCCTTGCTAAAATCTAAAACAGATTTGTCACTACGATGAAGATTTCCAAGGCAAAATAAAATCAAAGATGGTAAGACCATGGTCACTAGGTCCTACGTTATCAAAACACATACTCGAGACAATTACCCCTACGAGTGGGAAACAGCACATGGTGAGTGAAGTAACCGTCAGACACTACCTGAAGAGAATCTCTCCAAAGTGACCCATTTTAACAGGAATATTGAAACTCAGTATGAGGGAGACTGGAATTTCCCAAACACAACAGCCATTTTTGAAGAAACCTCCCAATGGTAAACCATGGGTGACCATCTGCTATCATAGATGAGTTTGAAAAATTCATTTAACAGAAGGCTTGCCAAGTGATTTAAGAAATTCATATCGGAGAGACTGCATCAGTATCCTCATACAAATGTCGATCATATAGAATGAAAACTGCATGCTGATTACGATAGGATATCACTAAAAGTCTCGAACTGCGAATTTTAAAAGATCAATTCGCTCAAAACAATGCCTTTTAGCATCTTTTGTGATATTTTGCACACAATGCTGGCGCGGATCCATGGGGGCTTTCCCTGCCTCACCCCCCCCCCATTTTTCGCCACATCAACAATAACAAATACGCAAAAATTTGCATAATGTTAACCTAGGAGAATATTTAAGGGGGCTTTCATCCCCCCCCCCCCCCCCTTTTCGAAATTTCTGGATCCGCGCCCGCAATACTTCTATCAATTTTAACAAAACAATGACTCGATAAGTTGGCCGAACAGACTTTTTATTTGATGAAGGCTTTCTAGTATACAAATAATGAATGTGTATGAGTGTGATAGCATGAATAGTTTCATGAGTTGAAAGATGGAACGTTCTATTCAACGAGGCGAAGCCGAGTTGAATAGAAGGTTAAATCAGGGAGCTGTAAGGCTTCCTGCTCACAGCTCCCTGGTTGAATCTTTCAACTCATTAAATTATTCATACTATCGCACGAATGAATTACATTCATCATTTGTTTTATATAACTCCTTTTAACTTTGATCTAGTTGTTGGTTAAATTTTTGTTTTAGCAGTCACTATGGATTCGTGTTTGTCCATGTGGTAGCTCCATCGTTCTCCGTTTGCTAATTACTGCGCCTTTATGTACCTATTACGTACGGCATATATATATATATATATATATATATATATATATATATATATATATATATATATATATATATATATATATATATATATATATATATATATATATATATATATATATATATATATATGCAATGTGCGATCCCGAAAGCTGCATTGAATTATTGAGTTGCGACATAGGTGGTATGTACCGCTGTAATAGCTGACGTCACCGCCGTGTGTTATAATAGCATAACACACGACAGTGTGTTATATTAGACTATTACACGATGGATATCACACGAGCGTGATGATAGTGCCGAATCACCCATGGCATGTGACCGCAGTCATCCAATCAGATGTAAAGAAATTAATAATTTGTTACATAATACACAATATGATATCACTGAAATCACGTACCACAATCTGAGAAGGAAATGTCTTTAAAAATTGCTGATGTGCTGATGTCAATTTCTTTTTCTTTCCAACGTTATGGTAATAGGCGGACCCAGACTTTTGGCACTGGCAATAGGCTAATCATAAATGGGTTTGCGATTAGTCTGGGGGTCATATAAGAACGATCTAATTCGTCGTAGCAGAGCTCTGTTGAAGACCTTTCTGCACGATTTATTTTGTTTTAGTATTTAACTCCACTCGACTGAGGTGTAACTTCCATACGTTGTTCTTGGGTATCCATCCGAGGTTTTGGTTGTCTTTCTTTAACCTTGTTCGTACACTCTGACATCTTAACGGCCTTTGCTTTATTCTCCGTTGGCTGCTTGTAAATTGTCGATAGAGGTGGATGTTGAGGGGATGCATCTACTACGCCACTATCCCCTGCCCGGTTTTCAGGAATTTCGGTTTAGTGCTGTACATCAGGCTTGGGGTCACTCCTACTTTCTGTATTTAGTGAAACACGAATTAACAAAAATGCACTTTTTATTGCTAAACCCTTAATATAACTGTTAACTGTAACTTTTCGATAAATTTAGAACTTTCATTATTTAAATTTGCTGAAAGTTTCTGTAAAAGAAAACATTGCTAAAGTTCATCAAGAAAATACAATATATACCAAGATGCAAGCAGCAAAATGTGAATAGGAAGGAACTGTATTTACTGTTGCTATCTTCCACCACGGAGCTAAGTATGTTAACCAGTTGCTTTTATTCCTTTTTCCCTCAATATTAGTAGGCTAGTTGTATCCTTTGGGGCTGCTGTTTGGGATGACGTGCCATAGAAAACTATTTTCATAAGCATTTCAGTATTCTGCCATAAGGTTTTATTCATGTCTCTTTGATAAGCAGTGATCTGCATCTGGGCCTAGACCCTTTACATTCGGGAACATTTTTAAGACCGATGAAAGCAACTTTCTAATGTACCTTAAACTACAGAGAAGCCCCACAGGATCTTACACCCACATGTGGTTTCTTCGTATGAGCAAATAAAATTATGAAACTAAATTATAGTTATTAGGAAAACATAGTTTAAGGTAGAAGACTGTAGCATAGGTTATAACAACTTTACTTTCTTTTACACGTTGTCCCAGACAGTAGTACCAAAGGGGCTTTGTCCCAACATAAATATGGTTCATTTGGGTAAAGAAGACAAGAATGAAAGACTTTTAAGCATGAAACTATGCATTAAAATTTGCAAATCAAAATGTCTTTACAAAAGATGGTGTGAATTAAGAATATCCTTTGAAAGTAAATGAACGACTCCAAAATGAAGGAGAAATCACCTAAGGTAACCAAGCCTATGCACCTGAAAAAACCATTGTAAATTACACAATTGAATGAGCGGATGAATTACGGGCACAAATTTCAGAGGTTTGGAAATGGCTTGTGCTTGGTGAACTTCTTTTAAACAGGCTCATCATTATTTCAAAAAGGTTACGACGTTACCACATACACATGTTATTGGAATACCCATTGAGTCACTTAAAAAATGGCAAAATGCAATGGGCCCATTGGAGGTCCCTGGAGAAATTATTGGAAGATAGCAATTATTGCTCTCATTACGCGTCTGCATCCGATGAGTATTTGATACTGATCAGCTGATACCGATATCTAAAACGCCTGAGAATGGAAGGGAAGCAAATATTGATGTTCTAGTGGATGCATTGCATGTTTGAAAAACAGTTTGGACAACTACGTGTAACCGGCGCCTGGCTGAGCGAAATCGAAACAGAAATTCGGGCCGTGAAAAAGTGAGATGTGTACTCCTGCTCTACATGGTCTCGTTGAAAGCTTGAGAGGGTTACTACCCGATTCTACTGCAGAGTCGCGACACCTGGCAGGGAGTCGAGTACGTAGCGACCCTTCTTTTCTTTGAATCGCACAACTGGAAATTTTAATACTATCAAAAGTATGCATAAAATTATATTTTGCAGTCTACATTAGTGATCTCATCTGTTGCATGCAGGTTTTAATGAACATTGTAATTGGACTGATTCTTTTGGCATTGATCTGTAAGTGATTACACGGCTGTCTCTTCAGTTGACTAGGCTACTACACGCTTCTCCTTCACCGGCAGTTCAGCACCTTAGCAGTTGAGACGCTGTAACGTAGGCCTACTGATAGGCTTGTTATCGACAGCTTGTAAGTGCTGTGGTATATGTACCTGCGTCAGTTGTGACGTCATTACAGGGTAAATGACTCCAAAATATTAGAATCGCCCAGGCATATTATCATTTGCTTACTTAGATATAACAAAACAAGTACGTTACCTCTTCTCAGTTGCAGCGGCAATGATGTGATTCTACAAAGAATGTTGAAAGAGAAAATATAGGGCCATCAACTTAGGGAGAATGATACAGACTAACAAGCCGTAGAAATGTAGAGCTTATTTAGAGTTTCAATTACAAATGACTTTGGGAAACCAATTTTCTGTTTTAAAAGGCCCCTCGGCTGGATGTCTGGGGGTGAAATCCAAACGTTATCCCCGAAGTGGTTCTCCTCACGAAAGGATCTTCTTCCCTGGAGGGACCAGGTTTCTGAAACTTTGTATTGTCAGACTTTCAACGTCTGACAAAATCACAGAAGATCAGCAAAGCCCTGGTTGTATATATTAATCACTCCATAGGCGTAGGAAGGTTAGACCTTCTCCCCCTCCCCCAGACGGCGGTCTAAAAGGTCCAGTCACCCCTCCAGCCAAGAACAGCCTTCTTAGGTTTAGCACCTTTCGTTTAAAAGGCAAAAGAGGTGCAGTCTTAAAATCGCCTCTTAATCGGCGTCACTTTGGGGAATTCCCATAGAGACGTAAAGCCCTAAAATAGGACAATGTTATGAAAATTAGTGGTGTAGGAAATCCGGTGAGGTGGGGTGGCATTTTTGTATTTCAAAAGTTCTTGCTTTAAAAGTTTATCACTCTGTATTGTTTTTAATGCACCTTACATGAATAGCTTGGTATATTCATCAAGTTAAATGTTCTTAAAATCATCATTGTCAGAGCAAAACGTCGACTGAAAACCTGCCGCTGTTGTCTACATACTCCGTTGCAATAAATGCACTAAAGGCACTTTTGTTGGAGAGACAGGACAAACTTCAGTCTTCGTTTTGATAACCACAAACACACCATTTTACAGCGGCTTAAGGATATTCTGTTGTAGAACACTTGTTCTCTGCCGGACACGCAATTAGACGTAATTTAAAACTCTGCATCTCCATAGGCAATTTTAGGGATGACGATAACGGAAAACCTGGGGAGACTTGGTTAATCCTTTACATAAATAGCCATAGGAGAGGCCTCAGCAAATGGATAAACGGACGGATCGATGAATAGTGGAGGTGAGCATTGGACCACATCTTTAGATAAAATTTTAGAATTTCGGTACACTTTAAAGGTATTTTTAACTTACTCTGTTCTCATTCTTTTCTTTCTCACCACAGCGAAGACCACTAAAGCCAAAACACCAATAATAACGAAGATAACAAAAAATCCAACTCCAGATATTATCAAAGTCATTTTGAGAGACCACGATTCATTGGTGGCTGTAAAAGAACGAATTAAAGTGGATCTTTAAAGTGTGAAAGCTTGTGATACCTTGCATGAAATACTCAATTAAGCCAACAGATTTATACCATTAGTTCCAGAGGAATGATTTATTTGCAAGAACACCATTGCACTAACCCTCTTGAATTTTAGAACTCTTTCAAGATTTTACTTAAAATCATGGTTTCAAAGAGTCGCTTAGATTTTGAAACCTTCTGTTAATCTGGTAGTAAATTCGTAAACTTGAGTCCTCTGCCCTTGCACAATCTCCCTATCTTTCAGTACCAGTGTCTCAATGTCTGTTATCTTTGTTCCTCATAAGAACCGAAGACACTTTTGGTTTTTAAATTTCTGATAAACTAACATGCTATTTGAACCGGTGCTAAGAAGCTAAATAACTATCCATTTATCCAGGGAACCGTACTTTTTCCGACTTAACAACACTGAGTTGTAATGTGTACCTCAAGTGAATTTGTACAGACATTTCACCTATGACTTTCAAACAACCTTACTTTTTTCCATAAAGCATGTCACAAAATATCTTTGGACCTTCTTCGGACCTTGCATAACCTTTAACCTAACTGCATGTAAAGTTTGCGTGACATCCATCTACCTAGTACTGAGTTACCGTCATAACATATTTAACTAGCTGCCGTCTCTTCCTCACTGCAGTGACTGTTATCCTGAAACCTATAGACCTTATGCACTGACGTTTTCACTACGTGAGAGCCCCCTCCCCCTCAATCAGTCAATAGAGAGAACATGCTGCAATACTGGGTACACAAAAGTGTAAACGTGCCCTCCGAGCATGCGCACTTCGATTTTTATGACATTGTGACGTTATTTGCTTAATGTCTATACATCTTGCGTCTCTGTAATAGTGCCTTCACTCTTCACATCAGTGGCGCCCGCACGAAGGGGGGGGGCATGGGGGCGCGTGCCCCCAATCAATTTTTTTGAAAATTTTAAAATGATCCCAAAAGGCGTTTAAGCTATAGATTTATGTATGGGGTAGGGTGAGGTGTGTTTTCGACCGAGTGATGGATCTATTGTAACCATTTTCTATCACAAATGGTTCTCAAACTATCAGAATTACCGCAAATCCTTCGCAAACTTTCAAAATTTTCGCGCGCTCCGCGTGCTTCAAACCTTACCTCAATGTTGTCCTTATTATCAAAATTTCTGTTAGCAACTCCCGCAAAAGCACAGCAACAAAAGTTGAAAGCTGTTTACGAATTCTCAGGTAAACTCGGACTGGTTTTGTGATTGGCAACTAGGTTTGTTGGGGAACTGAAAGTGTCTCGATGCAGAGCATGAATGCAGGTTTTGTCATGGTTTCTTATTTAATGAAAAAGTTCTAAGCGCTTCGCGCGCATTCGTCACAGTTTTCACTCCAACTCATGACCATTATTAAGGTTATAATACATGCAACTTTTCTGATCATAACACTTTTCCGAAGAACAGAAGTACATCCCCAACATCTGTAGGGACCTATGGGATCTTTCAATCTAATTTGTAGCATGATGTGGAAGGTAGGAAGTGCGTATATTTGCCGTTCTACATTTTTTAAAAATTCTTACCGAGCGTTTCGCGCGCAGCCCTTACCAGTATAGATGGTGATTGTTGATACATTTAAGAAGAAAAAACATTCTTAAACGCGCCTTTTAGTCCTTAACCCCTTTGCTTTACCTATCAGGGAGGTCTAATATTACTTCCCTATACTCTCCTTCTCATTCCCCGTTGCTGGAAGATGTTCGTCTGGATTTTCGTTCAAACTTAGTAAAAATACCACGGTTGTAACGTGCTCGGCATCATAGTATCATTTGGATGTCAGGTAATAATCATTATATCAATGCCCCATTTTATATAATTAATCCAAAGCTTCCAGGAGGCACTATACCGGTGTCTGTCAGTATTAGATACCCTTTTATAATGCACAATGAGACAAAGGAAAATTTTCGTAATAGTCCAAGAATGTTTCTGTGGACTCCACGCACGTATTTTTTCGTAAAAACTTTCCCCGAATAGAAGGCATTAAAGCCTAGCCAAGGGGGGGGGGGGGAGCTTGGGGAGGTTTGTTGACAACATACCCTTCTCTAAGACAACACACTCTCCTCTTTCCCCTAACTAAACATTAGAATTCACTAAATTACGAATATTTTCCAGCCATATATGATCAGTTCCAAAAATATCCTAAAGATAGCACCATTTTGCATCTAAGCAATCTTAATTTAATAAAAAAATTCTCAAAGGGGAGGGGGACACCCCCTCCTCTTAAACCCCTCCACCAGGACGGGGCACCTTTATGTAGTGACAAGGATTCCACACTGATGCATACCATCGCAGGGACGCACATTCTCCTATCTCTCCTAACCTAAAATTAGAATTGACTAAATTATGGATATTTTCCAGCCATATATATGATCAGATCAAAAAATACCCCAAAAGTAGCACCATTTTGCATCTAGGCAACTTTAAATTAACAAAAAATTTTCAAATGGGAGGGGGACACCTCCTCCCCCTTAGACCCCTCCCCCAGGACGGCACCTTTATGTAGTGACAAAGAGGATTCCACTCTGCTGTATACAATCGTAGTGGCGCACAAAAATGGTACAAATTAAGCAGACTTGGGGGAAAACTGAGGTGGCATTGACATCATTTGTTCTGCCCCCCCCCCATCACCAAATCCTGGCGGCGCCACTGCTTTACATCCATCTTTTAAACAACCTTTCCCATGTTGCATATGCATGGCCATAATTAGGTATTCCTCTATACCTTGTATGAAGTTTCAAGTTTGACAAAACACAAATATCAAAACCCAAGAACTTCGTAAACTTTGAACATCAACAAGCTCAAAAGACTGACATCGCCTCAGGCCATAGTAATATAGTGTTACATAGCACTCAACGTTCATTGGGAACTACTGTGGAGACCAGGGGCGTCAATCCGTATTCAAATGTGGGGGGGGGGGGGACGGGGGACATACATGAATTAGCACAAACCAATTCCTTTGGTTTTGAAGAGGGGGCGTCTTCCTATAGGCCCTTCCCCCCCCCCCTTATGATGACTGACGTCCTATTCTAATAAGAATTATCATTTCAAAGTTAACATGACCATCATAGATGATCTGCTAGGTGAAATACACGGAATTACGGAATTACTTCAAGATGTTATTTCATCATGTCCCAAAATAGCTGAAACAACGCTTCGCAGCGTGGGTCGTTGTCGGAGATCATGGACCCGACCAGGCCCGTTACTAGGGTGATATATTTGGGCGTGTGAAGGTCCCAAATTCCGACCGGCTGGATGTTTTTTCCAACTGAGTGGAGGCGTTTAAATTGCACTTTGTTGTGTGCTCTGCGTTTTGTATACTCTGCATTTTGTATACAGCAGTGGCAATTCTTCCTTTGTTACTACATAAATGTGTCGTCCTGGGGGACGGGTCTAAGGGACACCCCCTCCCCTTTGAGAAATTTTTGTTAATTTAAGGCTGCTTAGGTGCAAAACGGTGCTATCTTTGGGATATTTTTAGAGCTAATCGTCCGTGACTGGAAAATGTCCATAATTTAGTGAATTCTAATTTTTCCGACTGGCTGGATGTTTTTACTAACTGCAGTGGCGGCGTGTAAATTGCACCTTTTTTATTCACCCTGCGTTTGTATACAGCAGTGCGGACCTTCCTTTGTCACTATATAAAGGTGTCATCCTGGGGGAGGGGTCTAAGGGGAGGGGTGTAGCCCTCCCATTTGAGAAATTTTTGTCAATTTAAGGTTGCTTAGATGCAAAATGGGATATCTTTGGGATATTTTTGGAGCTGATCGTAGTATAGCAAAGGTGTGAAGGATTAGCAAGGGCGTTTTCAGAATGCTTTGTAGTCGTAAGTGTATTACCAATCACCATCTGCAGGCGCGGATCCAGAAATTTTGAGGGGTATACACTTCAGAATCTATGACCGATGGTGCCGGCGGGAGTTGGTGATTGGGAGAACAGCAGGTAACTGCTAAACTGTGCCTTTTTAGGCAGTGGGATTTTGTATACACTATATACAAGAGTGGGAGAGCCTTTTCTTGTTAGTACATGAGATTGCAATCCCAGGAAGAAGTTTACCCTCCCCTTTGAGAAATGTTTGATAATTTTAGGGAGCCTATATGCAAAATGGTGGTATCTTTGGGTCATTCTAAAGTGATTGTATGTTTAAAAAATGTCCACAATTTAGTGAATTCTAATTTTCGTTCAGGTGAAAAAGGGGAGTAAGAGACGGTTAATATATTGTCTTCAAACCTCCTAAAGTCCTAGGAAAAATCATGGGCGTGGATCCATCTCCAAAAGTGTGTAGAGGGGGGGGGGGGACTTTTCCACATTTGTGAATCGCCGTCCTGGTGGAAGAAGCAGTGGTGGTAGCCAGAATTTGCGTCACGGGGAGGCAATAAGTTTTGTGATCGTCGGCATGGGGGAGGGGTCTAAGGGAAATTTTTCTAGAACTGAATGCCCTCGTATGCGATTTGGTGCAACAAAAGTGTAGGATTTGTAGGTTATTTTTCTTCTAAAAATTTCGTTTTCCTAGGCATAATTGCAGTCTGTTCTATCATTTTTGAAAAAGTGAGGGGGACTTTTTGACGATGTCCCCCCTTCCAAAAAAGTGAGAGGGACGCGTCTCCCCATTCCCCATGATCCACGCCCATGGGAAAATTGTACACGCAATTATACTGTACCTGCGTGGAATCCACATAAACATTCTTGGACTATAATAAAATATTTCCTTTACATTTTAAAAGATATCCAAGGTTGACAGAGAACAGTATAGCGCCTTCCGGGAGCTCTGAATTAGTTACAGTATACAAAAGAGGGACCAACGGGATTCTCACTACCCGACATCCATATGGGACGAGATATATATCACCTTGTCTTTTCAAGTATAGCAAGAGGGATGGTGGACAGGCAAAATTCGTTTCAGAAAAGATTTTCGTCGTTATTGAACGTCGCGGTAAAATTTTTGGAAAATAAGGCAATTACGTACTTTCAGTCTTTCAAACCATGTGCTAGACTAGATTAGTCAAAGATCCCATAATGATGAATGCCCTATAGAGAAGGAGATGTACTTTTTAGAAAAATGTTTGCATTTGAATAATTTCTTGCGTCATACCTTTGTCAATGGTATATGAAATCGGGTGTAAACCCTGTCGTATGCGCGCGAAGCGCGCCGAAATTTTGAATAAGATATTCGTCCATGACAAAACCTGCATTTAGAACCTGCATCGGACACTGTCATTTTCCCACCAACCTATGCTATTCAGAAACGAATCTTCTGACTGAGAATTCTTAAAAAGCACTTTTGCTCCTTGGTTCCCCCGTGAGTTACCGAAAGCTATTGAAAATAAGGACAACTCTGACACAAGGCTTGACGCTAGCGGAGCGTGCGAAAATTTGGAATTTGTCAAGAATTTCCAAATCTTATGATAGTTTGAGAACAGTTTGTGAAAGAAAAGGGTAAGAAAAAGTAAACCAATCATCAAAAATACATCTCACCCTCCACCCTCCACAGAAAATTGTAGCTTAAACGACTTTTGTGACCATTTTAAAAATTTTCAAGAATCGATGGGGGAGGGGGACACACGTCACCCATTGCCCACTGTGCCGACGCAACTGTCTGTAGCTTAAAAGCCTTTTGAGTTCATTTTAAAACTTTACAGACAGTTTTGAAATCGAATAGGGTATGCACGCCGCTACTTTGCCTGCAACAGCTGGTGTCACTGTGCACAATAGCACGTCACCTGACAGCTCGTCTTCTGTATTCATTCTGCAAGGTCTGCATGGCGAAAACTTTGCCTCTCAATCCGTGTAGATTACAAAAACTTTCACTCTTTAACACAAAATTGTTACTGATTTCAGTGCAGCTAGCAGGGCCCATACTGCACATTTCACGATGTTTACTTATTTAGATCTTAAGTCAAGGATCATTACTCAGCTATTCACCGGTTTTCGAACATTATGTGAAAGATATCTAAAGAGATAATCCAGCTATAGCTCCACCCAACCCCTAGAGAAATATATACTTTAAATACGTTCTTAGACACTTTTATTAATTTTTTGCTCTTAATTTTTCTTTTTCCTTTCCTTTTTTCTTTTTCTTCCCTTTTTCTCCTTTCGTGGGGGGGGGGGGGGAACCCCAGGCCAACTTACCTGGATCCGCGCCTGCACCATCTATACCGATAATGGCTTCGGAGAAGCTCGGTAAAAATAATGGCTTCGGCCACTCTCGGTAATAATTCTTGAAAAGTGTTTAACGGCAACAACGTACTTTCAACCTTCCACAAGGGGCATGGGCGTAAATCCCGGGGGGGATGGGGGGGGATGGGGGGATATATGCCCCCAACATTTGACTTGGGGGGGATGGCCCATGTAATCATCCCCCCCCCCCCAATGTTTCAGTCTACAGATACGTGTATAGTGGAAAGTGTATTTTATTCTTCATTTTCGTAAGAATTTTTTTCAATTTCACTTCACTTTCTATCACAAATGTTTCTCAAACTATCAGAATTTTAGCAAATCTTTGGCAACCTGTCAAATATTTTCCCGCGCTACGCGCGCTTCCAACCTTACGTCAGTGTCACTTATATTATCAATATCTTCCGATAGCAACTTTCGGAAAAGCACAGCAGCAAAAAGTTGAAAGTTTACGAATTAATAGGTAAAAGACTGCTTTATGGCAGTGGCATTTAGGTTTGTTGGGCAATTGAAAGTGTCTCGATGTAGAGTCTGAATGCAGGTTTTGTAATGGAAATATTATTCGTCACTGTTTACACTCCATGTCATGACCATTATTAAGGTAATAATACACGAAACTGTTCTGATCAAGGCACTTTCCGAAGAACAGAGATACATCTCCAAATGTCTGTGGGGACCTCGCATCAATATGGGATCTTTCAGTAATATGTGGCATGATGTAGAAGGTTGAAAGTACGTATCTGCCGTTAAACATTTTTCCAAAAATTTTTACCAGAGTTTCGCAAGTTCTCGCTGAGCCATTATCGGTATAGACGGTGATTGTTCATAGACTTATGACGAAAACAGCACTCTGTAACGCTTTTATTAGTCCTTCACCCCTTTTGCTACACCTATCAGGGAGGTCTAATATCACCTCACTGCACCTATACTCTCCCTCCCTCTCATTTTCCATTGCTGGCAGCTGTTCGTCCGGATTTTAGTTCAAAAGTTGTAAAAATACGATAGTTGTAAAGTGTTCGGGGCGTACTCTATTATCATTTGGATGTCAGGTAGTATACGCATTATGTCATTGCCCCCCCCCCCCGCCCCAATTAGCCCAGTGTGATTAATGCAGAGCTTCCAGGAGGTCCTATTCAGGTATCTGCTAGCCTAAGATGCCCTTTCATAATGCACAATGAAGGAAAGGATATATTTCGTAATAACTCAAGAATGTTTCTGTGGACTCCACGCACACATTTTTATGTAAAAACTTTCCCGAAATAGAAGGCAGTAAAATAGACAGAAGGGAGGAGGCTTCAGGAGATTTGTTGACAACGTATCTGTCTCTTAATAAAAAACATATTCTCTTTTACCTGACCAAAATTTAGCATTCACTAAATTATGGACATTTTCCGGCCATATATGATCAGTTCCAAAAACATCCCAAAGAAAGCACCATTTTGCATCTAAAAGACCTTAAATTAATAAAAAAAATTCTTAAAGGGGAGGGGGAACCTCTTCCCCAGGACGACACCTTTATGTAGTGACAAACGAAAGATCAAAACTGCTGCATGCAAATGCAGGAACGCATAATTTACGCAGACTTGGGGGAACAGAGGTATACGACATCATCTATGGTGCCCCCAATCACAAAAACCTGGCGACACCACTGATCTCAAGCCAACTTACAGGTCTTGTAATGATCTCCGAATTCAAAATCCAGTTGTCTGGGATGACCCTATATGTTGATCCCTGCCTTTTTAAGCTTAACAGGAGATTGTTGGTCTTGTACAATTTCAATCCGGTGCAACTTATTGACGAGTTTTGTGCTCAAAATAGCAGTTCCTAAATGTATGATATACCAATAGCCTACCAAAGAACATTACCACTGAAATTAAACCCCTTAAAACAGTCTTCCTGGCACTTCTGAGACATTAAAACCCAGGAGCATCCGGGGGCTTCGCCCCCTGGACCCCCACCGGGGCTTTGCCCCTGGACCCCACCAGGGGCCCTAAGGCGGGCCCCTGGACCCCACCCGTCGTGGGCTCGCGCTTCGCGCTCGCCGTGCACGCTTTGCGTGCACATGTTCCACATTTGCGATGGTTCACCCCATCCCCACATTTGCGATGGTTCACCCCATCCCCCCCAAAGTTGAAAAGAAATCTACGCCCCTGACAAGGGGGGCATGCAGTATGTTGTGTGACCGCTGGCCTGGGGGAGGGGTGTAAGGGGAGGGGTGTCTCCATCCCCTTTGAAATTTTTTGAAAAATTAGGTGTCCTTACATGTAATCTGGTGCCAAATATGCTACCTTTTTTAAGTAAATTTGTGTTAAAAAATTTACGTATTTTTAGGAACTTAAAAAAAATCGGAATCAGTGAAGGTGGGCATGGCGGAATGCGTACGCCACTGATTGAATGATTCCATATTGATGCGAGGCCCCTACAGATGTCTGGAGATGTATGTCTGTTTTCGGAAAGTGTTGTGATCAGAATTGTTCCATGTATAGTTACCTTTTTAACGGTCATGAGAAGAAGTGCAAACCGTGACGCATGCGCGCGAAGGGCGCCGAAATTTTGCCATTAAATAAGATTTCCCTGACGAAATCTACATTCAGAATCTACATCAAGACACTTAACAATTGCCCAACAAACCTACATGTCACTCAAAAAGCCAGTCAAATAGAGCTACGACACTACTCTTTTACGCAAATGTGGGGGGGGGGGGACATTTGATATTGTGTCCCCCACCTATCGAAATGTGGGGGGGACATGTTCCCCCGTCCTCCTCCCCCAGGATTGACGCCCATGGTGGAGACGCCCCCTACATACCTTCAAATTTCTGTTCGGTATGAGTAGCAAATTACTAACGACCAAGCTTAGTGCTTACTTAGCGACAGGTTTGGGAAAATGCCTTATACTGACCTAAAATGATTTTCACCTTCCTGAAATGCATTGGTGCAAAGATTAATCCTCTCTGGACGGCTTTGATACTAATACAAATCTGCTACACCAGGCACAGTTGGGACACTTGATCTGACCTGACCTTAGACCTATTACAGTACTTCATCTGTCATAAAGACAAAGATTTGCCTATACAGTACTGTAGAGCCTAATGACTTTTCCAACGTACTAACGAGTACGTAATGGGTTAAACCAACTTAAAGTAACTATAGGACCGACATAATCAACTTTACATGAACAAGATTTTAGGGTCGTGGACTGACAGACTGATCTACCAACTTTAAGCTAGGTCATCGGAGTTTTTCTCTGATGGGACTTATACTATTTTTTCATATGACCCAGGCAGATAATTGATAAAACTTACTTAAGGGAATTCGCTATTGTTTTAACCTGTAACATATGACCTATAATGTCAACAAAATCAGATTTAAAAATTTTCATTATCAGGCGCCTGCCCCCCAGAAGTGATCTTGATCGGCGTTACCATTAAACGAGTTTGCGCTAAAAGGTTTTGCAAATTTAGACAAGGGTAGCTCTTACCCCATAGTGACCGTTGACCAGCAAACTAACCAGCAGAAAATGACTCTGAACAAATTGTAGTTCAAATGACTTTTGACCATTTATCCTTTGCCCCATGTACTGGTTTAGTGTTCAGGTACCTCACCACGAAGTTTGAATTTGATCGAATTTACAGTTAAGGAGGAGCCTGCTATAGGTTGTCTCTGAATTTTAGTCCAATACGACCTTTGACCTATCTTGATCGTTGGTCGCGACCCATTGCAACTATTTTAACGTTAAAGTTCTTCACGTTATTCCATAGGCCTCCATTTTATAGTTTACCAGGGAACTGTTCCAACAGCTCCCAAAGTTTACCAGGAACAACTCTCTGAGTTTACTGACTTCCGCAGTGTACTGACAACTAAGAAGCAGATAATGGTTAAAAATAGTTAGGTTATTTGAATGGAAACCAAATTAAGCACACGAGGGAACTCTTCAGAAAAGAATCAGAATTGAGGAGAATCAGTTTGCCCATCAAGGAGAGTAGATCGGACTTTCATTACTTTAGATTTTGATAATGAGAGAGAAAGAGACGGTAAAAACTAGCTGATATTTTGAAAAGAGGACAGGCTGATTGGACAGTGGTTTGTAGTCACGGGTGCCGAATTTAAAAGTGAACCACTTTACTCTGTCATCTGGGTGACAAAGACAGATGAGTTATATTCTGCTTTATAGTGACACTGTCAAGTCTAGCCAAACTGCCAAAGCAAGCTTTCGAAAGCTTTTGTTGAAAAGGTTTACCGAGATGGCAAGGTGACAGGGTGCAAACCAAACCAAGTTGTGATCGGCACTCAAATAACCCAGCAAGTTTGAGGTTGATGAAGTTACAGTTCAAAAGGAGCTCACAGCACACTTTTGTTCAAAATTTAGGCTACTTTTATCATCTTCCTATCTTTACCGTTTCGTTCTACTCGATGAAACCAAATATGTGCATTTTTTCGCATTATCACCGGTGTAAAGTCTTATCGTAACAAATTGATAAGGATGTAATGACTAGAAACCTTTTTGTCTTCAAATTTAAAGCTGAGTTGGATTATTATATAACTTCACGTGGATTATGAGGAAATCTAAGTAATTATCAACACAGAAAAAGCTGCAAGGCGTTAATTTAAGAAGAGTTCCAACGTCCGAGAATGGCGACATCAAATCAGCATCTAAGTGATGTTTCCGTACTTTAGTGGAAATAATGACTGAACTGAGTCAAAATAAAGTCAAGAATGTTTATAAATTTATAACTTTATGACGTAATGGAACATTATACTTGAGTGGGCGGATCTACTTGTTGTTGTGATTGTTCTTCACCAATACATTTTCGCTTTTGGATTTTACCGGGAACTGATTACCGCATTATTTACCTTACTCGAAATTGTTTATAGCCGACATGTTGTTCCTTTGGTAGTATTCACATTATCCGAAATAATAAAAGTTCCAATACTAACATCCCTAGTAAGTAAAACACAATTATGTTCAACAGAATTGCCGATTTAAATTGTTTGAGTTTCTCAGGAAAAGTAGCACATTTGGGGAGCAGTATCCTTTCTGGGGGTAACGTTTGATTTTCGCTCTCCTGCATTCTGCCGAAGGAGGTGAAATGAAGCTGATTCGTAAAGACGTTTTTAGATATAGCGTCAGCCAGTACTGACACATTTAACATTATTACCCGTTTAAACAAAAGCCAACAATTGAAGCCAAAATTTTGAAAAGAAGAGTCAGTAAATAAACATAACGGAATTGATAACAACATACCCTAACAAAACAGTAATAGTCGAGTTGGGAAATTAGATTTTGCTGTACCATGTATAGTAGTACCACAGTTCAAGTCCACGGATATTTCCGAAAGGATACGAACTTTTCGATCGACTGTTTTCGTGTCTTCCACAATTAGGCTAAACATTATACTGCCCAACCTTTTCCGTCCAAGTTTCGAAAAACAACCGCCTTCGAAAAGAATTATTTACTCCCAAAGAAATTCTCTTTGACCCGTGATTGATGTCTAGAGAACCACAATTTTAAACTCGAATATTGTGCGTGATTATACAAAATGTCTGTCTTTTACATGCAGTCTCTGTTATGATACACTTTCCTTCCCAGCATGCATTGTGTATCGCAGTTTCCCAACTCGCTTATTCGCATGTTCTTTCTGTTGACCTTTTTCAAGTTTTCTGTGAAATAATTTTCATGACAAACTCTGAAAGAAAACATTTTAGTTTAATTTGTTATTTCCTTTTTACAGTCTGACTGCAAAAAATCATAATTTGATTGGAAAAAATGTTAGCATAAATGTTTTGCTAGTGTACAGAATTTTTTAATAGTGTAACGACACACACACACATCCATACACCTCTGGTGTCTGAAGAATTACAACTTCGCAGTGACTTATGTATTACGTGTACGAGGGTAAAGAAATTAAGTATTAAAGTTATTATTTTTAGAGTTATACCCACCTTCTAACTCGCATGTATCCTCCACTTCAGCGTAGCCAGGGCAGCACGTTAGAGTATCATTTGCAACTAACCTGTAGACAGAACGACTGCTAGTCCTTAAGGCTACCCTGCAAAGAAGGGAAGAAATCTATTCTTCTTAGTTTCTTTCAGGTCAACTCAAACCCCCCTCCCCTTCACCCTTCTAATGCTTTATCTTTCCTCACCTTCCACTAGTTTGAGTAAACATTGAAAAGACTAAAGTAACACCTCCCTGCTTAAAGGGGATATGCAGTCACCCCAACTTGAAGTAGTGTAGTAGACTGTCCTGTTTCATGATTGGCTCTTGAGAGTCATGTGACAATATTTTTTCTCCTCAAATGTGAAATTTACTAGAAGTAACTGATTGGTTTACCTTGAATATGCAATATTGAAGTCCTAAAATATTGTGAAAGATACTTTGCAGAGAAATAAGAAGAAAATTGTGAGATTTAGCTGTTGCTTCAAAATAAGTTTGGGACGACTGCTCTTGCCCTTTAAAGTCACGCAAAAGTAGCTCTGCTACGTCGTCTGGGCAGGGTAACTCCTCCCGACGTCTCTGCTATCTGATGTTATCAGGGTTATTCAGCATACGAGTGCGGCATTACCTCTATAAAAATTAATAGTGTGATGCCCAACTTAACTTTTCTTAATACGTTTGCTTGCTCAGGTTGCGCACCTGTCACTTATCTAAGAAAATTCCAAAATTTTGATCCATAATTAATCTTTCAGTCCCTGGTTTTGGGCGTTAGGGGTCGGTGTGAACAAATTCCTTCCTTACAAAAACGTGTGGCATGCCACATGTAAACATACATATTCACATGTGGCAGGGCATATGAATATGCCTAAGGATAAAAGTGTGGTCATGAGTCGTGACACATGTGGTATTGGAACCAATGTGACAACAGGACCACGCCTTTCCCTGCATGATTGTCACACCTGGAAATATGAGTCAAAGTGGGGAAAGCTGTGTCAAGTTAACACAATGTGGCAAGACAGAGCAAAGTGTGACTAAAAGGCCAGTGGAAGAAATCAAGTTATGACTTCACTTTACTCAGCACCACACCTCTCCACACATTTCCACTCATTAACTACTTTACACCTAGTTTGCCACATGTTACCTGCGTCAAAACACGTTTTTTAGTTTTCCACCATTGCCTCATGTCCAACCAGTGGGAATGCAGGTCAACGTTTGGCACTTTTGGAAATGTATGTCAACTGTTTATTAAAGACACACATTGCCATGCAAAAATTCACAAAAACTTCAGGACTCTTCACACCCCAGCACAGTTTTCTATAGTTTGACACGGTATTTCACGTGTGGTATTGGAACTTTTGCCACGTATTATTTATATTTTTTTTGTAAGGGCGACCTCTTTCGAGCCTTCTCAGTATGGCCCTGAAATTACTTTCCAAAAATCATCTTCGAGTAGAAAAACAATGTTTAAATTTACAGGGGAAAACGTGCAAAATTCACGTTCATGTATATTAAAAAAATGTTTCAAAATATGTGCTGAAGTTACTACTTCAGCTGCACAATAGGCGAGTAGGGGAGACTCAATTCACTGAAAACCTAAACTAGTCAGGATGGTGCCTCTCCCGACTAATTTGACTGACTAGCGTAAAATTAGTCTGTGGATTAGTCAGTGATCACAAACTAGTCAGTTGCTTAGTCGGTGTCACACGGACTAATCCACTGACTAGTTTGTGATAACCGACTAATTTTTACGCTAGTCAGTCAAATAAGTCGGGAGAGACACCATCCTGACTAGTTTAGGTTTTCAGTGAACAGCTTAAACCCCTTCTTCCCACAGACGTTATTTTTCGCACTTATTGCTGATAAAAAAAAATGAAAATTCCATTACCCTTATTGTATTTATAAGGACCTCAGAACCAGTAAAATAGTATATAGGGGATTGTTCGACCCACATTTTGACAAATTGGACAACTTGTGTAATGCTAAATGAAGTAAACAGATACCACAAATTTCTTCCAAATGAACAATTTGAGGCCCTCTACGAGGGCACCAGTCGTTGGTGGGTGTCTCTATTTATTTAATGCCTGAAGGACAGTCTGAAAGGAATTATCGTACCGAAGCTCTATACAACGTCTGCCATCATCCATCATCCCCACACGCAAGCCCCTCTTATCATGAAAGCAACCGACCGTGGCTAGAAGTTTGTTCTCCCTTCGAATTTCCAAAACCCTGATAATACCTCACAACTTCCGGGTACCCCTGCTCGACCACGGGCACACTGGTACTGCTCTCTGAATCCTTCAGAAACTCGTGCACTCGTACATCTGGACGACATGCACTCTTACCTTAAAGTATCTTTAAGTATCTTTATGTGCATCCGTGGTGATATCGGCGCCCTTGGGTTTTGCAGGCTTGTTACCCAAAGATTAATTCCTAATTATGAGCTTGAGAACGAGCCTCCTTTCTCAAAACTCAGAAAACCCCTTGTGTTTGACCCTTCTCTACCACTTCGCTTCCTTGAGTTAGTTCCACGTTGCTAAGTTTCCGAGGGCTGATCCATGGGGAAATTTTTCGTTCTGCCCTCTCCATTTCTTACAAATCTTTAATTAATGAGACGATTCCCAAACTTACTCCACAATTTTCGCGTCTTAATTTGATTATCAAGTGCCCTGAAATCGAATCTACCTGTCCATAATTTAAGACATTTCATAAGAGGATCCCAGAACTTTCGTGTCTTAGACATTTTGAGAAACACGCGATACTGCTTGCTATTTCACCTAACTGAAAAATACAAGTGTACTTTTCGTGACTGCCAGATGCCTGGATATATATACAGTGTTTAATTACGAATTTCCATGAGAAGCTACCCCCCCCCCCTTGTCTTAGCCTTTGAGGGATTCAAGGGGATACAAGTTGCTGAGCTTTAGCAAATTATTACTGGATAGCTAGAGTTGCCAAACTTCGTGCTAATGTGCATTCCCCCACCCCCAGTGGTCAAATGTTCTTTTGCCCCCGCTATTCGCCCTTATAAAGTAAGTCCCCTCCCTCTTCGAAAAACCTGGACCCACACGGGGTCTTGTTTTCTTTTGTTCTTTGTTTCTTTTTAATGAGGCCCTAGACCTCCACACTGCCCCTCTGTTTGGCCCTTACTCTTTTAAAATGGTTGGATAAAACTTTCACATGCACTTACACTCCAATTGAATGCGAAGAACAAAGAAGAAAGTTTACTGTCGTCGGCATTGTAACCAAAACCTTTAAGGAGCGCACTCATGTACTTTAACAGAGCGAAAATCTCCATTCAAACTAAAATATACCATAAAACTGATAATTGAAACAGGATTGAGTTCATTTATCCCCACGCCTCAGAAAGATCACACAAATATGTTATTGGTAAAACAAGAGAAAACTCTTACCTGTACTTAGTGCTACAAATGGGTAATATTATGAACAAATCACACGATCTGTATCTTAAAGAATAAGTCTCCGTAAAAGTTTCTGTTGTCAAGACAATGGAGCTGTGAACAGGTAGAAAAGATTAGTAATAGTCAATAACAATTTGTAAAAATGAGATTTCTCAAGTCTATAGACAACTTAATGGACCGGAAGAGACTACATGTATCAATCGGTCAAGACTATTTGAAACAGAAACAGTTTTCACATTTTACTTATAGAAAGATACGTTTACTCAAATATTTTACCTCAAAAGAAAAATTCTATAATTATAAATCTTTCGATTAACCTATGACAAAGGTTGCGTCGTATCGTTCTATGTTTTTCCTACAATTGTGGGGTCCATCGGGAGGCATCTACACTGTCTGAGACGACGATGTTTCCACAGTAGTGAAATTCGCTAAAATCCCCAATCAAGCTATAAAATTATTCTGTCATAAGATTTTTTGAGAGCGCCCAGCATAAACAAACAAGAATGGTAAATACTACACACACTCAAATGAGACAGCATACAACAATCTGGATTAAAATGACGTTGGTGCAAAGATAAGTATTTCAGTGCATTTTTACTAACATGGACGTCAAGAGGTGGAGGACGGGAGGAGTCCCACCACTTTGTAAAGTGGAGGGGACATCAAATCGTTTGTCTACCCCCTCCCCCCAGAAAACAACCATTGCAAAACCCTAACGAAACAAGCCTATATAACGAAAGTAGTAGGCACATGCTTGATTCCATATAGCTAACAAATTAAAGCTGATCCAATGAAATCAAACTTAACTCGAAGTGGTGGAAACAGCCACTTAATGGATTAATGTCGTGGTAAGATGCCTCAGATCTCACCACAGGTTATCTGAAGTCCACAGTTTCCAGGGTTCGTAAGCCCGCCCTGATCCCACACTGTTAGCGCTTCGAGATTCACGAGTGAATTTATTCTAGCAAATTTATGCACCCACTCCCACAACCTTTAGAAACCTATTGACGTTCTTGTTCAATTATACCCTGATGAGATGCAGAAGTCCAGTGCCATTTGATAAAACAGTCTTAAACACATTGAAGAAGTTCTGCGTGGTTCCTTTCGCCCATTTGTATGGTTCCTCTTGCTCGGTTTCTTCAGCAAAAGAAACCGGGTACTTCACTAATTTGTGAAATAGTTCTTAAGAATATTTCAAACTAGCTTTAGGTTTATACACCAAAGTAAATCAAATTAATTGTTATTTGGTGGAATAACTACACGAATCATGTTCGTAACTGGAATTGGACAGATCTGAAGGGGGCGGTAAGCGAAGTTCGGGGTTATACTGGAGGCAGGCTTTGTGTGAGAAGGTAGTATACCGCAAAAGCGAAGAGCAGATTTCAGTAAGCTCCTTTCCTGGGAATGCACTGTATAAATATACATTCACTACGTGTATGACAATGATTACTTCGAAAAAATTGTATTTTGATTAATTTGTGTAATAAATAACAATTTAAATAAGTTCAAATAAGGCTATATTTTTAGTAATTTTCTAATGTCGCGAATGACTGTAGAGAATACATGGCTTTGAAGTAAACGACTCTCTCCATCCGGGTTTCCCTTAGCCTACACAAGCAACATTTTGTAGAGCAATGATATACCCATAAGAGGACGATCAGTGTTTTGTTTTCTCTCACTCACTCACTCTCTCTCTCTCTGGCTCACGCTCTCTCCCTCTCTCTCCCTCTCTCTCTATCCCCCCTCTCTCTCTGGTTGTTATCCTATTCTTTATACTGTCGTTTTACGTAAAAGTAGCCATCAGATCAAATCATTTTGAAGCGTTGTTCAAGGGATGGTTGTTACTGACCTAACGTAGGGGAGATAATAGGCGTCCAGTGTTTGGAACAATTTCAAACTGCAGTCGTCCTGACAATGGTCAGTCATTTTGTTTGACTATTAAACGTGCGCAAATTATTAGAATCGTTGTGGTAAAGCTCGTTGTGTTGTAACGAGTCACCCTTAGGTCGAGTCACAAGTCAAGTCAAGTCAAGTCAACGGTGGTCGAGTCGCAAGTCAAGTTATTCGTCACATTTTCAAGTCAAGTCAAGTCAAGTCAAGCACATTTTCAAGTCAAGTCAAGCACATTTTCAAGTCAAGTCAGACATTTGGTCGAGTCAACGCGAGTCAGTTGCTGGTGTCTACAAGTTAACGCAAGTCACACTATCACATAATCATATCACATTTAAAACTGGTATTTCTTCTTTGGTGAGACGTACCTGGAGACAAATGGTTCCTTTCTGCCTCTTCTGAAGTGTACCTGCAATCTTTTTCTATGGTATGCCACAGGTACATTGTTTTCACATACCTTTACATGAAATTTGCCAGGAGTACGCTGCACATACCAAGGTACCACACGTACCAACATACGAATGCTCACTTAGTTCACTTGCCAAGAAGGCCTAACGTTAGATGTCTTCGCCCCAGGATCCATAGATGGCGAAGCCATGGCGTAACATACACTTTAATCGAGCGAGGAGGTCAAGGACCTAGCAGTAGCACTATGCACCTCTCGGAATTAAACTCTCTCAGCCAATAACGAATAAAAATGACCACAGTGACTAGGGGAGGGATTTGATGTCTGGAAGTGGAGGGGGCAAACCCGTGTGGACTGCCAAGGGGCGCCAAAGGGCGCATGGGACTTTGGAACAACAATTTTATAAATATGAGATCTAGAACTCGAGTAGATGCGCTCCAGGAGCGCTGAAAAAAATCGCATTTTTTTGACTTTTTAACCCGTAATAAAAAAGCTAAGAAAAGTATCCTCAAAGACAGCTAGGGCTCTTGCAAGCCCCACCCCCTTCGCTAAGCGCCTGTCCCATAGTACGGTACCGGAAATGACACTCTCTCGAGCCTTAAAAATTGCTTCTGAACAATCTTCAAAAAGTCGGTGAATTTACACAGATCGATGGTGATAAACATTTTGTTTTGAAAATTTCTGACGGAGGGGGAACTTTCCCTCCGCTGTGCAACGCCATGGGAATTCAAGGATTTCAATGATAATTGAAGAGTTTAAACGAAACTATGAAAAGCGCGATGTTGTACAGGAAGTAACCTGGAATTCCGGAACAGTATTTAAAACGGGTGCGCGTGAAGCGCGCCGAATTAAGAAAACCCATTGAGACGTTTAATTGTAGCCTGTTGTTTTTCTTTAGTTTAAATGCAGTATTGTTCATTACATAAAAAAAATCCTGCTCTATGGTTCTTTCTTTCATGTTTCATTTATGTCGATGGTCTGGGACAATCCCCCTCAACCTTTTTTATTAGTTTGAAATATAGGGTAGTGTCGATTTTGAAGGTTATCAGGTTATAGAGTATAATTATAGAATTTAAAAAATCAATGAAATGTTTTACGGGTAGTTTTTACATGGATTTGGCCAAGGCCATCGGCAGCCAGTTAAATGCCATGCAGGGAAGTAATTTTCATTGGGGGTGCATCTTGGGAAGTTGTGGCCGGCGAAACCGAAGGCGCGAAGCCGGAGGCTGGAGACTGAAGGTCCTCCCCGAGTATTTTTAAATTTGACGGCCTTTGCGGTAATTCTGGACAACTGCTTGAACAAATTCTGCTTCCCCACGTGTAATTTGAAATGCTAATGAAATAGGTTTCTTATGAAAATCGTAAATTTAGGATGGTAACCGTCAGTCAATTTACTAAGGATGGCAGTAGTTGGTCGAGAAAGTGGGCAGTGACAGGTGTAGCGAGGGTTTTGGAAATAGTAATTTACTCAAGCTGTCCTACAGGAAATAATAACGAGGCAATTCCACCAAAGTTTTTCTACGCACAGCCGAATAGCAGTGCTAATGAGACATCAATTTATATCAGGCTCATGAAGAGCACGCCGAAAAATTGATCGAGATTTGGGATACCCCATATATGGTTAGAGATTTTTTTGCAGGACCAGAATGACGTACAGTACTTTCAGTGACTCTTATGTCAGAGCTTCAAGTCACAATAGTGTGGCGCGTAGGAGACGCCCATGCTCTGAAAGAAATTTTACGGTGCCAGATAAAATTTTCAATTGTATTAGTCAGTTTTCTCTGGGGGTGCGCGCGAACAGAGAAAAACCTTCCTAGCATTGTGGTATTTTATATTAATGTTTTCCTTCATTTAACTTTGCAAAGTTTAATCATAGTAGGCTATTGAAAATTCTCTTATAGTTTCTCGTCTCGCCTCGCTTCGTTATTTTTTTTATTGTTATTATTTTTTAAAGTTTTCAAAAACAACTGCACTATGAGTTAAATATTTGAAAAGGAAAAGTTATGGCAGTAAATAAGGACTTTAGGCACTAGCTTTGCAGTAAGAGGAAATCAATCTCGACCAGCATCCCGGATTTTCAATGGTCGAGTAAGGACCGTGCATAGGGAGCTATCGGCTACCGGTGCACGTGCCTTCACTGAGGACTAAACCAGGCCCATCAGAGTTGCACAAGCAATATGCTTTACTCAGAGGCAACAAAATTATTATAGAAAGGAAAAACTGAACAGACTCATATTAAAAATCTCGTACAACGAAAGTCCCTGAACCACACCAAGAATCATCCAGATGGCAACCCTGTCTGTGCAACATGTTGTTTTTCGATCGAAACCACTGAGATCGGTGATCGTAATTAATGGTCCACGCCTGGAAGAATGCGTACATAGTCTGATATGACATACTGCCCGGCAGCGTAATTTTTTTCCCAGGACGAATGAGGGCAAATCATGCCAATGGACGAATCAGCTTCTTGGAAATAGGCCACACCCCTAATTCCAAAATGACAGCTTTTCGACCCTTTTTTGAAATTCTGACAGCGGATTATGAAAGAACAGGCCAAATAACCCTTGTCCACGTAACCCTAATCTTAGATCATGAACCTGACCTTGATTTAGAAACAAATTTAAACTATTTTGAAAAATCGATTTGCCCCCATTCGTCCTGGGAAAAAATTATGCTGCCCGGCACGGCCCGTTTGTCAAGTTACAACTATATTATAGCCATACAGTGCTGGTATTGATAACGCACGGGCACTGTGTGTTGCGGCTGCATCTACCTCGCAATATGCACGTGCACAGTCCAGAAGTGGGTACATTTACAAACATCAGATTCGGTGGCGTCAAAGGACTCGAGTCGCAGCAGGAGACTCGAGTCATTTTCCCTGACTCGAGTCTTCAAGTGGACTCTAGTCATGCTATGCTCGAGGCCGAGTCAAGTCAAGTCACTTTAGGTGGTGACTCGAGTTTAGTCATTTAGGGTTCCAGACTCCAGTCAAGTCAAGTCATTTTGGCTGACGACCAAGTCAAGTCAAGTCAAGTCAAATATGCGACTCGAGTCGACTCGAGTCCGAGTCAGTGACTTGACTTGTTACAACACTGAAAGCTCGCATGCAGGTTTAAATTAAAGAAACTAGAGAAATTTAGTAGTAGTTTGTACAATTCATTCCTACCTACAAACCGAGGGTCGATGGTTCTTACGGCCAAATCGTTTGGTTTGGTGGTTCACTTGCATAAGTCTATTATTCGGCAGCTTTGACTCATATACCGGTAGGTATAAAAAATGAGACATGAAAATTGGAGTGGAGGTTTTCCCCCATCATCTCCTGTCACATAGCCTATACCTGCGATTGCTCAGCTTGGACACCACCCCGGTCGAGTATGAAAAAAAGCATATCGGATAATGCTTCAGAGAAAGACAAAATAATAACAGCTTAAAGTGTTGAGCCTATGGCAAAGTGTGAGAACAAAATGACACTTTAGAACTTACGTTTTTGTTTCAGAACAGACTCCTGCGTCATCTGGACTGAGTGACTCACTCCGCATAACAGAGATAGCTATGATGATTGACAATACAAATATTCCTTGCATGGTGCTCTTTTGACAAAAAAGATAAAAATTGTCAAAAGTTTTTCACGGTGTTTGAGTTGGTATTAGATGTTTATTATTAGTAGCGAATCTAAGCATACAACTACCACAGAATGGTTTAAGTTTATGTAATATCTACTGAACCCACAACATCGTTTTCTCTTTTATAGGATAACTCTTACAGAATGCCAAAGTCATATTAATTACCATCAACAAACATGCGTGATAAAAAAGAAACCAGTTTCTACATGATTCGATTGGACCACAGAACTATGATTGGTTTAGCCGGCTCCCTGGGTAAACCAAGCGTGATATGGGACACGCCTCCACTGAGTCTACAGCACAACAGTTGAACAGCACAAATAGTAGGTCACATATGGGTGTTATCCAATCGTGGTGCAAAGAGCGAAGCTTAGAGTATGCGTTGAGAATACCCTTAGAAAGGACTTTTACACCAAGTCATGGGGATTATATCCTACAACGAGCAGGCGGTGTATGTGACAGTTTTCCCAACATATTCTACTAAAATGTTCTGTTTTTCAATGGTGATTGTTACTGAAATACAGCGCTGTTTGTGAAATGATGTGTTGTGTTTTAGAATTTGACTTTAAAGGTCAGAAGCAGTCGTCCCAAACTTATTTTGAAACAATAGCTAAATGTCACAACTTTCTTCTTATTTCGCTTCCAAGTATGTTTCATGATATTTTAGAACATAAATATTGGACATTCAAGGTAAATCAAGCAGTTTGCTGAGAAAAATACTGTCACATGATTCTCAAGAGCCGTTCAGGAAATAGGATAGTCCACTATACAATTCTTTTTGGGGTGACTGAATTCTCCCTTTAATGCCTGAAATACTATCAAATTCAGTCTATAAGTGTGCACCCTGTTCCCTGAGATACCTCTTCACACGAAAAGAGTGTTCTGTGTTTATTCTGGGTAGACATGTCATCATTTAATGAAAATCTATCTTTCCCATTACGGATTGCTAGTAGGTCTTTAAATTTCTTATTTAGTTACTTTTGCATTGTGTGACTATTGTAAAGGAAAGAAATGGCTGAGCACTCAATAACGAAAAGTTACGGCTGTATTCAGTAAAAGCCAGCATCAGATGTTACAGAGGTCTAGGATCTTATAACGTTTTGCACGATTCCATTTGGTTCGATACTTTAGGGTGAAGATACATTATGCCAGTGTAGGAACTTCAAGTTTAATTTCCGTTTGAAAAGCTGATGGTCAAGAACTGCCCTGTGAGTATTTGTTTGGGGTAGCACATACAGAAAAGAAAATCAATTAATTTGCTGAATCCATTCATTTGACTTTCTGTACTGTTTTTATAATGAACATAAGTATTCATATAAAGTTTTGTGATAACCCATTCGAAATGTAAGGCCCCTCTTCTATGCATTAAATGAGGTGGAGTTGGTTTGGTGGTTGTGTGTACTGCCTTGCGTGCTAATGGACGGGATTAAATATCGGTGGAACCACTAGCAAATTTTCTTGGGACTCATATTTACCCTTGCGACATAGTGTAGGGGATTTATATAGGTGGCTTTAATTTGGGTATCTGGCTGTACGTAGAAGGAAGTTATCGGATTTTGGAATTTGTGCTATTCAGAAAGTTGTTCGTTTCCTCATTTCAGCTGTCGAGCAGTGTTTCAGAGCACTGGTCCTCGGTCTCTACCTCTCGCAGCTTTTGGGATTTGCAAAAGTGGCCCAAAACTGAGGATACCCCAGCCTATAACACCTCCCTAGATACACTAACGTCCGTCTGATGGAGAACGTTTAATGGCGGTCCCGAGAGTAAGGTCAGAAGGTTGGAGAAGATTAGCAGTGTTGTAAAGAGTCATGACTCGAGTCAACAAATTTCAAAAGGGAAATGACTGGAGCAATTGTATCGTAATTTTCCTCATAGAAAAAATACAATGACTCGAGTCACATTGAAAGTAGTAAATGACTCGATTCGACTGCAAATTTGAGTAACTCGTTACAACACTGAGATTAGTACACCCTTGCCTCGTTACCCTGCCAGCGCTAGTCGAAAAGAGAAGGTGAATCTCTCTGGGGTTCATCCAAGATCAACTGGTATAGGGCAATCGATGCAGGAAGCTGACACTAGAAGCTCCCTGTTCGATGAACCCAAGTGGCTATTTGACCTTGATACGTTAAACCTTACAACTTTCATATTTCTGGAGGTGATGTGATTGTAGGTGAATGCAAGAGGATGTCAAGTATAGGTGTGTTGCTAAAATAATGAAAAGCCATATAGTCATATCTGACGACAACACTTTGCGTGTACTCCAGTAGTTCACATTACGTGCTTGTATTGATAATTTGCAGGAAACCACTACCTAACACCAGGGAGTTGTTCCGTAACACTGAGAACGTCCAAGAAGACCTGCACTGAGAACGTCCAAGAAGAGGTAACGTCCGTTCGATTTCATTGTTACTGGAAGATGGTTACCAATGTGTGTCCAACTTACGCACTTTGGATCCTCCCTTGCTATTTATTCCGGTTAGTAAAAACATCAATGTGTTCTGACTCCTTTTCCTAAGAGAATACAAATACCTTTTTCACTGGTTGGTGTAAAAATGTTGCATATGGATATCATGTACACAATTTAATGTTATTATTTTAATGTACAAGTTTAATGACATTGTTTAAATGAAACTTCGATCAATGATTACTTTGTTATTATTACATTTGTAGCAGTAGTTTCCTCGTGTAATTCAAATGACCATAAAATTGAATAGGTTTGTAGACAAAGGAAACAAATGTGCACAAATATTAAAGTGACCAAGATTTAATACTGGAACACAATCAGGAGTGGGGCCAGGATTTGACCCGCAGGGGCAAGCTCCCCGTCGGGGGGCCAGCAACCTAAAGCCCCGATAAGAGCGATTGGTTGCAGAAAGGATATTGTAAGTAGAATTTTCGGCGAGCTTCGGGTCCGAAATTTTGGGTTTTTATTGAAGAAATTTTGCCAATTTTGGGCTTTTGCTAAAAAAATCAGAACAAATCGGGTTTTTAGTAGAGCATATTGAACAACTCTGGGATTTATTGAAGAATTTGCCCTAATTTTGAGAAAAGTCAACTCAATCGTCGCCGCGATTAGCCGTCTTTCCGGATGACATATTATCGTATTCATTAGGACTCCCCGAAAAAAATGAAAATATCCCCGAAGGTGAGCCAGCCTTCCCCAGGGACTATGCTCCCCTCACATCTGGCGCAACACTGCAAACACTTCCCCTTCACGTTAATTCCATGCTGAATATGGGGATGTGAAAAACGGCTCGTTCCTTCGTTGGTGCAGTAAAACACGTGTATGGGGGGGGGGACTATGATAAGTATAGCTGTGTCCGGATCGAGATAATTACTTTCCCTTATCACAAAGGGTATCAACTTTTTCACTTAAAGAGGCACTTTGAGTTGGTTCGTAACATTCACTAAATTTTTCCAAACCTGCCAAGTTTTCTACACATACTAATGACAAATGGTCAAACTAAGACCATCCCCGTACCCTACATACAAATAAACTTTTCATGAGTGATTAATTAACGATTTAGTTCGCTTTTCAAAAATTCGTGACCAGACACTTTTTCACATTAGTATTAATTGCACACAAGCATAGGTCCAAAAATTCCAATTGTCTTAGTTTTCGGGTAAGTGTTGGATGTGAAACTTGAATAATTGTGCTAATTATAAGCATTGTCATGAGGTAGTGCCCTTCAAAATCCTCACAAAATTATCAATATCAATTCAATGTGCCCCTTTAAAATACAAGAAAAC